>JBBPBQ010000002.1:14232148-14354537 GCA_037974755.1 Cicer yamashitae
TTAATTTTATAATTGCTTTCCTTCCCATTTTAATTAAATATTAAAATTATGTTTTGTACCCAAGTCCATTTTTTTAGCTTCATGTCTTTAGCATTCATTTTTTCAACAAGGCCAATTATATATTAAGTCTAATTATTTTTTAATAAATATTAAATCTTTCAAAAAACACAAATAAATCTTTTATTAAAACTTTTAAGTTGTTAGGACACAAGTTGTACAATTTGATAGTTGTAAAATTCATTTTTTATAAATAAATTAATCTAAAATCGACTTTTAAATTTAATTAATTAAATGTGACATCTTTTTTATCTTTAAGATTTTAATACACAAGTTGTACAATTTGATAGTTTTAAAACTTATATTGATAACAAAAAATAAAAATATTCTTAGAGGAGTTAACTAGATGAGATATCTTTTTAATCATTGAGTTTTTGAGACACAAGTTGCACGACTTGATACTCTTAAAACTCGTTTTTTAAAAATAAAGATTGCTAAAAAATTAAACAAACTCATTTTCTTTCATCAAAATAATTTATTTTTTATCAACAAACAAAACAAACTTTCTTTAAAAAACAATCAACACATCCGCATTTTCTACCTAAGAACTATGTAACTTTAATTTCTCCATCGCACCTAGAGATACGTAGGAGCAAAATCGCATTCTTGTCAAGCACAATAATATAATTTCTTTTCTTTTTTCTTCTCTATTTTAAGCACCCTTTTATTTCGATATCATATTCATAAAAAATAATTTATATTTGTATTCGTTAATAAGAAGAAAATAAATAAAATTTAAGTTAACATGAATTTTACACAATTAATTATAGGTAACCGTATTTTTACGGATGTCGTAAGATGTTGTACTTTCTTTATGCATAATCGACTCCCGAACTCTAAACTTGGTTTCAAAGACCATATATTTTTTTTTGTTTTTTAAGGGTTCCCCAACGTTTTCTCTATTTTAAATAAATTTTCGTGGCGACTCCATTGAATTCAAAAATACTCAAAATTTTAGGCCGCGACACTTCTGTCTCAAAGGAAATTTCTACAAAACTTTGGCATTGTAGACTAACTCGTGTTAGTGAAAGGGCTTTGGAGGAATTGTATAAGTAAGGCTTGATTAAAAGTGGAAACTTTGAGAAGTTAGAATTCTGTGAGTTTTGTCTCTATGGTAAATAGAAAAAGGGAAAATTCATTGCTAGTACACACACTGCAAAGGCCATATTGCAAGAGTCCCTTCACTTGGAGGGGTCAGATTCTTTATAACCTTCATTGATGACTAGTCAAGAAAGGTGTGGATTTACTTGTTGAAGCACAAGAATCAAGCCTTCAAGAGTTGCAAGCAATGGAAGTCACTAGTGGAAAAATAAATAGGGAAGCAGATCAAGGTTCTAAGAAAAGATAATGGCTTGGAATATCTTATTAATGAGTTTTGCAAAGATATGGGGATAGTCAGACATAAAATAGTGAGACTAACACCTCAACATAATAGTTTAGCTGAAAGGATGAATATGACCATTTTGGAGAGAGTTAGTGTTTGTTGTCCAATGTTAAGCTTGGCAAGAGATTTTGGGGAGAGGTAGTCCACACTGCTTGTTATTTGATCAACAGGTCACCATCTGCTGGTGTAAGTTTCAAAACACCTGAAGAACTCTGGACTGGTAGAGCACCAAGTTATGGGAATCTAAAAAAATTTGGTTGCACTGAATCAAATGGAGAACGAGCTATAATCAACAAAGATGTTTTTAAGGAAGATGATTTGCCGAAAGCTAGAGTACCAAGCTCAACTTAATTGCATGTTGTTGATCAGGCCAACTAGGGAGCTCAAATTGAGGCGGAGCTACCAACTCCTAATAAGCCTACTCCATAAAGAACTATAAGTCTAGCACAACCTGAAACTAATAATGTTCAAGGTGGAGAATCTAAATCACCATATTGTCTTGTGAGAGACAGAGAAAAGAGAGAAGTAAGAGCTCTTGTAAGGTATGGATATGCATACCTGGTTGCATATGCCTTAAGTGTGGAAACAGATGACCGATTGACTGATCCAATAAGCTTCAAGAATGATGTCACTGGTGAATACATGAGCATTGGAAAGCTGCCATGAAGGATGAATTGGATTCACTCATGAAAATTAACTTGGGAACTTGTGATAAAGACTAAAGATCAGATAGTCATATGTTGCAAGTGGATTTTTGAGAGAAAACCTGAAATCCCAGGAGTTGAAAAGACGAGGTTCAAAGCCAAACTAGTTGCCAAGGGATATTCACAAAGAGAAATAATTGATTTCAATGAAATATTATCTCCAATTGTGAAGCATACAAGTATCAGAGTCATACTTCCTTTAGTTGTTGCTTATAACTTGGAACTAGAACAAATGGATGTCAAGATTGCTTTCTTACATGGCCACCTAGAAGAAAACATCTATATGAGTCAACCTGAAGGTCACGTTGTACTAGGAAAGGAACACATGGTGTGTTTGCTTAAGAGATCCTTGTATGGACTTGAGGAATTCCCCTAGACAATGATACAAAAGATTTGATTCTTTTGTTATTTCAAAAGGATTCAATAGAAGCTCTTTTGACTGCTATGTTTATTTCAAATGAGCAGGTTCTATCAACTTCATCTACCTATTGCTCTATGTAAATGATATGTTCATAGCAAGTGTTGATGTGAATGATATCAACAGTCTTAAGAAATTGCTAAGTTTTGAATTTGAAATGAAAGACTTAGGGGCAACTAAGAGAATCCTTGGAATGGAAATTGTCAGGGTCAGATCCATAGGATTGCTACATGTGAAGCAGTCCAATTATATTGAAAAAATAATTAAGAGATTTAACAAGTTTGATGTCAAAACTGTGTCAACTCCTATTGTTGAACACTTCAAACTATCTCTGAGTCAGTCACCTAAAACTGATAAAGACTATCAATTCATGAGCAACATACCATATGCTAGTGCCATCGGAAGCTTAATGTATGCTATGGTTTGTTCAAGACCAGATATAACATATGCAACCAACATAGTGAGCAGATTTAAGGGGAATCCAAGAAAAGAACATTGGATTTTAGTTAAATGGATATCCAGGTACCTTAAGGGTACAAAATCACTTGGGCACACTTATGGTAGATCTAAACTAGAAAAGTGTGGCCTGTCTGGATATGTTGATGCAGATTATGTTGGTGACATTGACATGAGAAAGTCTACTACATGATACTTGTTTACTTTGTATGGAGGAGTAGTAAGTTGGAAGGCTAACCTACAATCTATTGTGGCTTTGTCTTCAACATAATCTGAATACATTGGACTTACAAAAGCAATCGAGGAAGCTATTTGAATCAAAGGCCTTGTCATTGAATTAGAAGGAAAAGCTAATGTTGTGACTATCTTATGTGACAATCAAAGTGCCATCTGCCTCTCTAAGAACTCAATATTCCATGAGAGGACTAAACACATTGACACTAGATTACATTACATTTGAGACATTGTTGCTGAAGGTATTGTGGAAGTGAAGAAAGTATCTACTGAAGATAACCATGTTGATATGTTAACCAAGGTTGTTCCCTTCACCAAATTTTCACATTGTCTAAGTTTGGTGAATGTAGGAGCTGATAATTGAGGTCTCCCCTCAAGACATGAAGTTGATTCTCTGTATGGCCTAAAACAATGAAGATCCAAGATGGTGATTTGTAGTATGTATTGGATCATCAAATCGGTAGTTAGTTAGAATGAGAGTTATGAAGCTATGTGATAGTGTTGTGTTGTTAAACTTTTCTATTATTAGTTAGTTGGTTTGGGTAGTTATGGTTGTTTCCAAATTGTAACTAACAAGTAAAAGGGGCAACAACTATATAAGCCTTAGCTTGTGATGATTAGAGTACTAGTACATTGAATTTTATAGAGATTGATCAAGAGTGATAAACACTGTGAGTTTGGTGAGTGATTTGGATTGAGCCATTTCTCAATCAACCACTTGTAATTCTATGAGTTTCACCAAGAATCAATAAGAACAGCTAATCAGTGAGGGAGTAGGAGTTCAATTGCTCTGAACCTCGATAAATCCCCTCTTCTCTCTTGATTGTTGTAGTTGCTTAGTTCTTAATTGTTAACATTGTGTTTAGTCTCAAGAATCAAGTTTGCATAACAGCATGTGGGGTGAAAAGAAGCTCCTAATGCAATTGCAATTTGGGCAGCAATGAAATTTGTTGAAAACTTATTTTGGTCACCTACCCAATAACCCAAATCCATTATTTGGAGATCATGGATGTGGCCATACTTTCGTGAACCATCATGCATTTATTAGAAACATATAACCTCCGTGATATTCAATTATGCCCAAACAACTTTCAAGTCAGACAATGGATCAATTGCATTTATTAGAAAGACCTAATAAATGGTTACAATTATTGTGCAATATAAAGGATCTTAACTTGATAGAGTTTTTACCGTATAAATTTGTTTTTTACATTTGATGATTTGGTGAAGAATGTATTCAGAATGTACAAAGTTTGAAATTCGACCTGCATAAGGCTTACTGCACAAGGAACCCGAATTCACATTTCTCACAGATAACTTGAAATAGCCATTGATTTTATCATACACAGAAACTTTTGGTTGGGTGTAATCTCATAAAGTTCCTCACAAGCATAACCTACAAAAAAAAAAGCTGGGGAAAATCACCTGACTAATTTGCTACAACCAACTAAATATAAATAGACTTAAGCAAGAAGAGCATTGCATATTGTGTTTTAGGGTGCAGCTAGGTTAAAACAGGAGGGAAGGAAAATTTCTTATAATTATTATTGAAACAGAAACAGTACAAATATATATATATATACAATGCTGCCAGCTATCTAATGAATGCAGAATAAAGTAAAAATAAATTAGGAAATAAATCAAATCAGAGTGATTTGATTATTTCCCAAAATATAAATAAACTTAAATAGAAAATCAACTAATAAACACAATCATATCAGATCTGATTGCTATATGTCAACACCCCCCCTCAAGTTGGTGCATATATGTCTAGCATGCCCAACTTGCTTACAAGAAATTCAAAACTGGGTCTGAACAGTCCTTTGGTAAGGATATCAGCAACTTGTTGTGAAGTAGGGACAAAAGGCATGCAAATCAGACCTGCATCTACTTTCTCTTTTATAAAATGTCTATCAATTTCAACATGTTTGGTTCGGTCATGTTGAACAGGATTTTGAGAAATACTAATTGCTGCCTTGTTGTCGCAATACAGCTTCATTGGAAGATTTATAGGAAGTTTAAGCTCTTCTAAGATTCTTTGAAGCCATAGGATTTCACAAACACCTTGGGCCATTGCCTTATACTCTGCCTCAGCACTGCTTCTAGCTACTACATTTTGTTTCTTGCTCCTCCAAGTAACTAAGTTTCCCCAAACAAATGTGCAGTAACCAGATGTTGACTTTCTATCCGTGATGGACCCTGCCCAATCTGCGTCAGTAAATACCTCAATGCCTTGTTGATCAGTTTTTTGGAAAAACAGTCCCCTTCCGGGGGAACTTTTGAGATACCTTAGAATACGGTAAACAGCCTCTAAATGTTCTTCATGAGGTGAATGCATAAACTGACTCACTAAGCTAACAGCAAAGGCTATATCTGGACGAGTATGAGATAGATAAATTAGTCTTCCTACTAATCTTTGATACCGAGATGTATCCACTGGATCACCACTGCCATCACTACCAATTTTCTGATTAGGATCTATTGGAGTATCAGCTGGTCTACAACCCATCATCCCGGTTTCTTTTAGAAGGTCTAAAATATATTTCTGTTGTGATACAACAATCCCTTTCTTTGATCTTGCAACTTCCATTCCCAAAAAATATTTTAAAGACCCAAGATCTTTAATTTCAAACTCAGCAGCAAGAGATGCCTTCAAATTTTTTATTTCATTAGAATCATCCCCAGTGATAACAATATCATCTACATAAACGATCAATATAGCCATTTTACCTTCAGAAGAATGTTTCACAAACATGGTGTGATCGCTTTGACATTGAGAATATCCCTGCTTCTTAACAAATTGGGTGAATCTTTCAAACCACGCTCGAGGTGACTGTTTCAAGCCATAAAGAGACTTCTGAAGCTTGCAGACCTTTTGGTTGAATTTAAATTCAAACCCCGGGGGTGAATCCATATAGACTTCCTCCTCTAAATCTCCATTTAAAAACGCATTTTTTACGTCTAGCTGCTGTAATGGCCAATCCAAGTTAACCGCTAAAGATAAAAGAACTCTAATGGTGTTAAGTTTTGCAACAGGAGCAAAAGTTTCTGAGTAATCAATACCATAAGTTTGTGTAAAGCCTTTGGCAACTAGCCTGGCCTTATACCTCTCTACTGATCCATCAGCCTTGTGTTTTATGGTAAACACCCATTTGCACCCCACAGTTCTCTTTCCCCTAGGTAGATCCACCTCTTTCCAAGTTTGATTTTTTATAAGAGCACTCATCTCCTCCAAGACAGCTTATTTCCACTTAGGAACCCTTAGAGCTTGTTGTATATCTCTTGGGATCTCTGTTTTTGTCAGTTCACAAGTAAAAGCTCTAAATGTGGGGGACAATTTGTCATAAGATATAAAGTTACTGATAGGATGTTTTGTACATGCTCTTATCCCTTTTCTAACAGCAATGGGTAGACTAGAATCATCAAAGGTAGGTTCTAAAGGAACAAAATCATTGGGAACAGGTTCAGCAAAGACAAGATTATTATGATCAAAATTTTCAGAATTTTGAAAGGGTACAACAGAATTAGAAAGACTCGTACCTGTTGGATCCTTGGATGTTTGGCAGTGTTGAGGTTCTCTTCTCTGAGGCACTTTTTTTCTTAAGTATACGTGGTCAAATGGTTGGATACCTTCGTTACCAATCTCAACTGTCTCATTCTCAACTTCTGGTTCTGTCAAAACATTTTCTTGAATATTATGTTCATGGCTTTCTTGACTAGATTCACCCAAAGATTTTGTTTTGTTATTTTCCTCAACTTCTAGTATTTTCAAATAGGATTCTGTTATGTTACTTTTCTCACAATCTGTTTTTTCCAAATTGTTTAGAAAATCCAAATTTGTAATTTTTAAATATTGAACATCATCTTCTTTAATTATCCCCCCTTGAAGATGATTACCAAAAAAAGGAGTTTTTTCAAAGAAAGTGGCATCCATAGTCACAAAAATCTTTTTGGAAATAGGTTCAAAACATTTGTATCCTTTTTGATTGGATGCATAGCCAATAAAAACACATTTTCTTGCTCTAGGCTCAAGTTTTCCTTGATTCAGATCATGAATATGAACAAAAACAGTACATCCAAATATCATTAGGGGTAGAGTGTATGAAAGTTTATTATTAGGAAATAGACATGTGAAAACATCAAAAGGAGTTTTGTAATTTAAAATTTTGGTAGGCATCCTATTTATTAAATATGTTCCAGTGAGAATTGCTTCTCCCCAAAGATACTTTGGAACCTTATTTTGAAACAACAATGCCCTAGGACCTTCAAGGAGATGTTTATTTTTTCGTTCAGCCACTCCATTTTGTTGTGGAGTATCCACACATGAACTTTGATGAATGATACCTTGTTGTAGGAAAAACTCATTTAAGTGTTTATTAAAATATTCCCTTCCATTATCACTACGGAGAATTTTGATTTTTACTTGAAATTGGGTCAAAATCATTTGAAAAAAACTTTTGAAGATACTTTCAACTTCAGATTTTGTTGTCATTAAGTAAACCCAAGTTAATCGAGTGTGATCATCTATGAAGGTAATAAACCATCTTCTTCCATTAGGAGTAGGGTCCCTACAAGGTCCCCAAACATCACTATGAATTAATGTGAATGGACTAGATGGCTTATGCACCTGAGGAGAATAGGAAGAACGATGATGCTTTGCAAATTGGCAAACTTCACAAAAAAACTGATCTGGATTTTTATTCTTAAAATACTCGGGAAATAAGTGCTTCAAATACAAAAAATTTGGGTGTCCTAGCCTATAATGCCATAACATTATTTCCTCATTATTATGAACCAAAACTGAGTTGAGACAATTACTATGAAATTCCTCTTTAAGATCAGCCTCATCATCGAAGAGATAGAGACCATTGACCTCTTTAGCACTGCCAATCATCCTCCCCGATTTCAACTCCTGAAATTGACAATTAACTGGGTTAAAAATAGCCAAACAGTTAAGATCTTGTGTTAATTTGCTTATGGACAGCAAGTTACATGACAAATTTGGAACATGAAGGACATTGTGAAGAGTTAGAGTTTTAGAAATAGGAATAGAACCAACTCCAGCTATGGTGGAAAAAGTACCATCAGCTATCTTTACCTTTTTATGACCTGCACAAGTATTATAAGTGGAAAACAATTTTGAGCAATCTGTCATATGATCAGTGGCTCCAGAATCGATGATCCATGGAGTTTTTGAATTTGGTTTGGAACTCAAAAGAGCAGAAGAGAAAGAGATACCTTTTTGAGCAAGAGAGGATGAAGAAGTAACTGACATAGAGGTAAAGAGCTTATACAGGTGCTCTAGTTGTTCCTTAGAGAAAGGAGATGTCTCAGAGTTAACTTTATTCTCCACATTTTCTCCATTTGCAGCTTGGAAGGCCTTACCCTCTCCATTTGGCTTCTTCTTCCAGTTGGGTGGTTTTCCATTAAGTTTCCAACAAGTTTCCTTAGTGTGCCATGGTCGTCTACAATGATCACACCAAGGTCGTTTTTTTCTTTCTCCATCTGCTTCGTATCCCTTTGCAGCCATAGCCGCACTCTCAGTTTCTTGCACCCTTGTACTATCAGAGTTTTGCAGCATAACTTTCCTTCTGGATTCCTCCCTCCTTACTTCAGAAAATACTTCCCTCAATGAAGGCAACGGTTTTCTGCCCAAAATTCGACCACGGACTTCATCAAGTTCTGGATTGAGTCCTGCTAGAAACATATAAACCCTATCATTCTCTTCTCTTTTCTTAAATCTGTTTGCATCTTTGGAATTCTCCCAATCATCCTCATAACATTGGTCAAGCTCCTGCCAAAGGACAACCATGAGATTAAAGAATGTTGTGACATCTTTATCTCCTTGTTTGGACTGCCATAAACGAGTTTTAAGTTCATAAATCTGTGAGGAGTTCTCCAAGTCGGAATAGCAATCGCGTACAGCTTCCCACACCTCTTTTGCAGTGGAAATGAATAGGTAGGGCTTCCCAATGGAAGATTCCATTGAGTGAATCAGCCACCCAATGATTAGGGAGTTCTCTGACTTCCATTTTTGGTAGGCTGGATCGGTCTTCTCTGGTTGAGGAGTATCTCCAGTCAAGTAGCCTAACTTTCCCTTGCCATCAAGAGCTAACTTCACAGTCTGGGCCCATTCAACATAGTTTCTGCCATTCAGCTTTTGGATTAGAAGTTGTAAACCAGAGTTTATGGATAGTGGATCATTTGTGGTAGGGGTTGACACGATTTTAGGGTCACCAAAATTTTTTTCTGGTATTGTAGTAGTGGAGGAACAATTTTTTTCAGTTTGTAAGGACATGGTGAGCTGCCACAGGATCAGAGCCGAAGCTCTGATACCATGTGTTTTAGGGTGCAGCTAGGTTAAAACAGGAGGGAAGGAAAATTTCTTATAATTATTATTGAAACAGAAACAGTACAAATATATATATATATATACAATGCTGTCAGCTATCTAATGAATGCAGAATAAAGTAAAAATAAATTAGAAAATAAATCAAATCAGAGTGATTTGATTATTTCCCAAAATATAAATAAACTTAAATAGAAAATCAACTAATAAACACAATCATATCAGATCTGATTGCTATATGTCAACATATTTTATACAGAATGGCATTGCATTTAAATTGCATTACCTTCGAATCTCTTTGCCTCTTGATTATAGTCAACCAGCTTCTGCTCAATTGTCTTTCCCTTTGCAATGCCGAAGCTGGCGGGAAGATACTTATATGCAATATATGTAAAAGAACAAACATAACAACTTACTATTGGCAAGCATAAACTCTTCACAGTCCACACTGATTCAATTAATCTATTCGAGAGTACACGTATCAATTTGCATATACTTGGGTTTTGGCATTAATTAAGTATTTGATCGAGAAAATATCTTGCGGAAAAAAAACCCTTAAATGGATCATTCTCACTTCATAGAATTAGTTTTTACAGTTGTACACGAGATACTCCAACTTAAAGAAACGTTGATTCGCAACTTATAGAAATAATAAACATCAACATATTACATTACCGTGTGAAAAAAATGAATTTGAACTCTACAACTTAATCTGTGGGGCACAAGATGTGCCACCAAACAGTGTCAGGGGAATATTACAACTCAATAGCCTATTGAAGGAATGTGCTTCCGTGACACTACTCCTAGTTGGCGTATATGTACACGATCAGAATTCAAGTCACACACAAGTATGACTCACAGGTTTACACCACTGGCTTCAACTAGCAATCAATGAGAGAATGAACTTGCATCGATGCTATGCATTGAGTCATCACTTAGGCTAAAGTTTGCTTTCTCCTGGTTCCACTTTAAAATCTCCTTTCCATATTTCAGTGTTGCATCAACACTATCAGGTTCCAGCCCTTTCACCGAGGACACATACAAGTTTTGCCCTGTAAGAGATGAATAAAACCTCTTGAACTTAACTGCTATGTAATGGGAAGCAAGCTGGCTTAGGGAGGGGTTATTGTTAATGCTGTTGTTGTTGCTGCCAGGGCGATTATGGCTACTTACTGGATGAAAATCAGAGAACCAGTCACACTGAGTCAGTGGAACATGTTCTATTTTCTCCTCGAACTCGTCTAGTTTATTTAATATCAACAGGAAGTCCATTTGCTCAAAAGTTGGATGAGTAACAATGGTTTCAAAAAGTTTTCTGCTCAATATCATCTTGTTTGTGAGACAACCATTTCCGTCGGTAGAAAATTGATTATAATCACTCAAGGAAACACAGAAGATGACCAATCCAACATCCTCAAACATTTCTAGCCACTTGCAATTTTCTCCTAGCCCTCTTGCATGTATTGTAATTAGCTCATATCTGTGAACCAACCAAAGAGATCATAGCTACAGATTAGAAACAGTTTATAGCAGCTCTTTTAAGGGTCCCCCTCCTCCCAAAACAAAATATGTATTTAAACACAGTCATAGGACCGTTTCTAAGCACAAAATTTTATCATTCGACCAAAACTCAAGAAAATTAGCAACATTGCGTTATTTTTCTGACATATTTGTGATTTACATTTGGAATCAAGTATTTTCCAATCATTTGAAAATAAATAAACGAATTTGAATGCATCTATCTACATGAAACACATGCAAACTTTTATATGGTAAACCTAACCTGACTCAAATTACATTTTGAAAACACCTGGTGACTACAAAAATGAATCTAAAGCATCAACTAACGCAAAAGCCACAGCTAGTTATATTACACAATCTAGCTCCAATCCAAAAGATTTTCTAAAATTAATTATCTATGTGGGGCCCCTTTTGTCATCTAAAGATAAAATTTGGGGTAGGGCCACTTTCTTGGCTTGTCTATGGAGTTCTGCTCATGGACTGTTTAGATGTGTTTATTTGTTTGCCAGGCAAACAGATTGGCATGCTTTGTTATTTGTCAACTTCATAGGCACCTTATTAAAATCCCTACAGTTGGTACCATTCTTGCATTATACTTGCCTAACAAGTTACAACCTTCGGCATTTTCCAAAGTGTTGCTGTTTCTCAAGAGCAAATATAATTATACAGCAATTGGGTCAATCAAGGACATAGCTATCCAGAATATCTCTGACATATAACAAGGCCCTAATATTTTTTCTTACCTAGCCAAAGAATCATGTAGATCAGCAGTGTCACCCGTTTCCTCAGGAGCTGATTGAGGAAATGAAAACTCTACACTAGCCAGCCCATTGGATGAAGTAACTCCTTCAGCATAAAGGATATCTAAATCCGAGGGTTCATAATCAGTCTTCAGTATCTGAACAGCCTAAACAAACAATTATCATGTTAGATTCTCAAAGCCACTGGCCTAGAAATCCTTTTGAATACAAAATAAAAATAGAAAGGAAACATGCAACAAAATAAGGACACAACATGGTACAAATACTGGGACAAATAATCCTAATGAAACTTAATGCTCGACAGATGCATATAAGGTAGGCTTAAGTTTATACAGTTTGACAATTTTGTTCCTATATTGTATTTCATACATATAATAAATATTTAATTATACTGCTCAATTAAGGTTCCCATTATCTTTGATAATCGCAGAATTCACCTATATATTCCTTAATTTTTCCACCATTACCCAACTACAACCACCCTTCTCCTGACATTTTCTTCTATGTGCCAGGGAATGACAAATAAATATGTCAGTGGTCACTGCTTAGTTCAAAGCTCATAAGCAATTAAATCGACAACAGTAAATATATAGATTAAACTGTTGATAAAAAATAAACTCAAAATAAAAGAATGATCCTGTACCCGCTCTAAGAAATAACTGGCAACACTGGGTAGCATTTCAATTTCATTTCTTCTTTCATAAGTGGCCTTAATGGCTGAATCATTCCATAACTCCTCTATCAATGGAGCATATTCACAAGTAGCGGCTGGAAAGATAGCATCAAGCTTGCCTGAAACCATTGTTTTTAGCAGCCAATCAGAGAATGCTTTCAGTCTTGTGCCAATCGAATAAATTGTCTTGCTGCCAAGTTTTGGACTGCTTCCTGTACCAAAATGGTACTAGCCAATCAACATTTTATTTTTTCTTTTGGTTGAATGCATATCAAGATATTTAAAGTCTACGAAAAATAACACTTTCTGCTATGTGAACAAGATTGACAAGTATATTTTATGTACCATTTTTCAAGTCCTTGTAACAAATATATTTAATTTCAGTACAAACTAAAACATTCACATTTAAATAAGTAAAGCTACATAATGATGATTAAAACCAAAATGTACAAAATGTGAATCAAGTTGATGTAAACCAATCTAATTTGAATAGCATCCGTGCTTCTTGTAATTTCTGTGTATCTAACTCAGATCACACAACTTGTATTTATACCGATGTTACAATAAATACATTGAATGCTTAATTGATTAGCATTAACCTAAGAAGTTAAATACTCTAGGAATATTAACAAGTAATCTAGGAACGTGTACAATTTAGGAATATTGACAGATTTATTTACTTAATTCTAACAGTTCTAATGTATTGTCTTGTCATCGTCATTCAGGACGACAATAAACCTTTTTTCCCACTAAGCTGGTGATCCCAAAAATTGAGACAAAAACCTGTGTTTCTTATCATAAAGAGAAGAGAAGACTTCTTTACAAATCAGTATATTTTCCTATGGATAAAATAAATCTCATGAACTAACTCTGCAATTGCATAACAAGTGTTTTTTTGAGCAAATATATAAAACCATTTTTTGAATGTTCACTCGACATGTCTGTCACTTGGAAGAAACAAGGTAAGAATAAGATACAATTATTTTACATTAAAAGCAATAAAAGATAAAATATTAACGAGGTCCCGTAGCTTACCAAGCCACATGTCACATATGTAATGTTTTAAAAGGAAAGAAAGCTAAGCTAATGAGTCAAAATTCATTAAAAATTAACATATTTTAGTGGGGATGGAAATAAGGGAAAACATTAAACTCAAACCTGTAGTATAAAGTAAAGATTGACTTTTCTTTAAATTCCCCAGATTTTCTTCTTCAAAACGCTCACGACCCTCAAGGAGTATGCCAAGATAGGCATAGACATTGATCTGAATAGTCAACTTTATATTTCCACGCTCATCTTCTGAGAAGGGGGTGTTTTTGTAAAGAATCTTGGCCTGATAAAAATATTTACAATTCTATTAAATATGTTAATTTCTTTAGCTTTTAGCAACAACAAGCATGTTGAGTTGTTGACAAAGAAGAGCACAAGATAGCTAGTTATTGACTGCTACACAAATTTAATTTTTCCAGGGGAGGGGGTGGAGTTACAAGTTTATTTGAACATGTATCATATGTAGCAGCACATTGATAAGTCTTAAATAGCTCGAAAACACTTCAATAGTTTGAAGTCAACAATGCTTCTTCAAGTGCCTTCGTATAATCATGTAATATGTCCAACTATGAAGTCAGTTAAAGGAGGCAAAAACGGTTGTACATCCAATCCAAGATTGATAACACACATGATTGTGTATCCACATAGCATTATGACTGACTACTCCCAAAATCTTTTCCCATAGTAGCTTGTTTAAGTGACTTAAAAATTATAATGTTGATGAACATAAGCTTCCAAACAATTATTGTCCAATTACCAATGCAATTTTTCCTGACTAAAAGAAACAATAATCAGACAGAAATAGTAAACCCAATTATTACCAAATAAAAAATCACCTGCTTAAAAATAGTGCTTGTCCCAGAACCACTATAACCAACTAAGAGGAACTTGTGAACTATTCCATGCTCGACGTAATCAGGAACTGTTCTGGTAACCACATTGGAGGATAGAAACCCGCATGAAGTTGAATATTTTGAAGGAACTGGCAGGGAAAGGAAGACACATACAAGCTTTGTTCCAGCCTAACAAGTAAAACAATTGTGTGTGTAATATTGCAAAATTGGAAATAGTAAGACAAGAGAAAAATTTCCAATAAAGATGTTACCTTTCCCCATATATATCCTCTGGTATTCTTTTGTCCCTCTTCTTGATATGAACCATCTTCATTGACCCAAAAATGTGGGTTACCAGCACACTGAACTCCCGCCAACTGCCCAACCAAAACAAAAGATCATTTCAACAACATTTTTTTTGTTTAAACAACGAAAGAACATTAATGATTTAGATAGAGCCTTTCTTTTTCTATTATTTGCAAATTTTGCACTTATTGAATTTTCAACCTGCAACATCCGAAGCTCTACTTTTGTTATTTCTCGACCATTGATGAAAACCTGAGTGTTTCCATTGCTAGCATCCGGTTTGATGGGACCTCCAACATTCAAATGAGGACTAATAATACTACAAGGCTTCTGTCCTTCCTAAAAAACAAACAACACCCCTAGTAAAACTCAAAATTTCAACTAATACTTCATATTGTCGAATTTAGGTGGATGTTAAAATAACCTTTATGCAAATAAATACTGATTTAACTAGAAAATTAATAAGTAATTAAGAAAATAAAAACAATATAAAAAAGAAACGTACCTTCCCCCAAAAACCAGATACTTTATCATACCAATAGTTCCCTGGCTTTAATTTCTTAGGAGGGTTAGAACAGTTTTGCAATGTAACTAATTCCTCAAATGAAAGAGGATTTCCATTAACACAAACACAGTTAGGAGGAAGCTGATTTACTTCACATAAACTCTCAGCCTTCATTACCTGTCTAACCTCCAAACGATTAAGCAGTCTTTTAAGCATCCTAGAACATTTTCCCAAACTACCCCTTTTAGATTCGTTAATCGGATACCCAATACAACCAACACATTTTCTACCTTCTGGCATTGATCCCATACCTCTCAACACACAATTCCCACAATACTTTGCATCACAAACAAGACACGCTTCTTTCTCCGTTAACCTGTTACCTTTCAAACACCGGTAACACGACCCTTTCTTCCCTTTCCTAACGGACTCTTTTTTAACCGGCTCAACCGGTTCACAGTCATCAGAATCCACGTTGAAACTTGCAATAGGTTCGTTGTTGTTTTTCGAGAAAGAAACATGAGACGATGCGTAATCTGAATCGTTGAAATCTAAACTCTCTTTCGAATTTCTCAACATTGAGTTTGAAGATTCGCGCGAATGTTTGCTACTCAATTCGCATGATGACTCTGACACACCGTTGCTCTCACCGGCTCCATTATCAAAGGCGATCACCGACGTCGGAGACACCGTTGTTCTACCGGAACAGTTGCTCTGGTCAAAGGCGATAGCCGAAGATGAGCTGAGTGATTTTAGCTCTGACATTGGTTGCGAAATTACCGATAATGAAGGAGTGTCGAAGGAAGGAACATGCGAAACCACTGCAGAGACCGGAGTTCCGTCAACCGGTGCTGCATGGGGAAGATGGTAGGCCTGCAGCGGTCCTTTGTACTCCACGGCAATCGAGTACTTCATCCCTTCGACGGCGATTCAAAATTGAAAAATAAAGGTACGAAAAGGTGAAAGCTAAGTTGAAGTTTGGTACCAAAACGCGGAAATTGAATTTTGAAAATAAAGGTGACGAGTTTCTATTTTTGTTTTCTCGAAAAGAATAAAGAAAGTGGCGAAAGAATAAAAAAGGAAATATGATTTTAAGTAACGAAACAAAACGTGGATTTTGTGTTGAGGTGGGATGTTCAAATTTTAAATTAAGGAGCAGTGCGTATTTAAGTTTGGAGAGTGAGAGTGAAGCTTATAAAAAGGAAAAAAGTGTACTGTGGGAAGGGAATCTTTGGTATATTTTTTGTTTTGTTGTTGTTATTGTGTTGTGTGTATGGGGATGCGAATAGTGTGCTTTAGGACAGTGTAATTGGTATTCATTCCGAGTTGCAATGGATGTGTACGACGAGACGAGGAAGTGAGGAAGGACCACCACAGTTTGAGCGAGAAGAAAGGATGTATAATGATGCATGAATGATCATAATGGCAGAATCCGATCCCCACGGGCTTTGCATGAAGTTTATCAATGGTTTTGCCTGCCA
Source organism: Cicer yamashitae (assembly GCA_037974755.1). Taxonomy (NCBI): domain Eukaryota; kingdom Viridiplantae; phylum Streptophyta; class Magnoliopsida; order Fabales; family Fabaceae; genus Cicer; species Cicer yamashitae. Next base: position 14,248,881 of record JBBPBQ010000002.1, read on the forward strand.
ACCTGAAACACTGAACTTTAGCCCCACTAGTCAGAAAGAACAATAAGGACCTCCCCACCACAAATTCTTTAAAACTTCAAATTTTGTTTTCCAAATGCAAAGCTAGACCCTATACACTAATCTGAATTAGTATCATTTTGCATCATTATTACCAACATATATAATTTTATTTTTGTAAGCAAAAGTAAAAGTAGGTAAAAGAAAATTGATAATATTTAGTTGAAATATATTAATTTTTTTTTATTTTATTTTTGTTTATATTTGACATTAGGTTAAAATCTTTTTAACTACCATCAAATGAGTGATTTATTGTCAAATTTATCGATATATTTATATTGTATCAGGTCATTTATACATTAATTTGATATATCTTATTTGTAAGGATTGATATCCCCTTCGATTTTAAATATAAATAAAAAGTGAATCAAAGAAAATTGACTTGCTCCAAAATAATTATGTGGAAAGTGGAGAAATTGGTGTGGTTGTTTTGGATGAAGATATATTTGGTTAAGGGGTATACGGGTAAAATTTAGTCTTCTATTTTTTTTATTTTATGTTAAAATATTTTATCCATTAGACAAACTCAAGAGGATTTTGAAGCATAACAATGAACTTATAAAAAAGAGATATGAGGATTAAACTTAAACATACATAGATATCAATGAAATGAGTGACTAAGAGTCAATTTAGCACAATTATACTAAGCTCTAGAACCTAACTTCCTTTTTAGCAATTTATCTCACCTCCAATCAATGATAACGAAGAGAGAAGAGACTGCAATCTTTCTATTTATCCAGTCATCAAATTATTAACTACTGCATGTACATTTCAACTTTTTTTAGTCTCATATGTATCACAAACGATCCCTTGGATAGAAAATAAATAAAGAAATGAGTAATTGCAGAAATCAGTATCAGTACCAATCGGCTCTAACCACAACATTTTATCCAAAATAGCCCATCTAATTTGGTGGACTATTTCAACAAATACACGTTGTGCAACAATTTATTTGAAACCCGTGAAATTCTATCTACACAAAAAGTTGCTCACAAAGGTACCAACAATAGCAATGTCAAAAAGTTGTCCGACAGTTTTTGAGAAGGGAGTAGGACCCAGATCTAGCAGTGGAGGGACACAAACTTCTTGTTACAAAATGGAGGACAGTTGATGATTGATGATTGTATCAAAAGTAAGTATATGAGTTATCGTATCCACAGGGACTTGTGCGATATCTAGTCGTTCAACAAAGTTATGGTTCTAAGTGAAGTGGTATGAAAGTTTTGTTCATTAATTCAATTAGATTAAAAATAAAATAAAAAACAAACGTAATGTAATGTAATGTAATTTAACAGTAAGATTAAATTGATGGGGTTAGATTTCATCAGTCACTTTCTCATGTATCATATTGATCAGTTACACATATTCATGCTAACATCAACATCATCGTTGTCACTATTCGTGCGTTATTAATTTCTTAATAACGATGAGAGATCAACTGTCTTGTTTAAACGACGATTCCTCAACCTGTTAACCAAGATGATCGCATTAACAACCGTCTGTTCGATACATAAATCTATTCCTAGAGTTTAGGTTCAATAGATGTTTATCTTAAATCAAGATCTAAATAGTATTTTCCAATAGAACTTCAAATAAATATCAAATTATGAGTGATTAAGTCATAACAAGCATTAAGAACAAGGATAAACATTCATATTCATGAGTAACTAGAATATATATAACTATAAATCAAAATAGTGTGATTTAGCTACTCATTGTCATGATAGCTTTACAAGATCAAGATGAAAAGAATAGAAATTTGGTCTTCAATAATGATTTCCATGCTTTATCTAATGGTTTTCTCTCAATTTTCTGGCTATTTATCTTTGTCTCCAACCTTTTATAAATGGTAGATGCTTCAGCTTTAAATAGTTTTATGATAAGTGACATTTCGCTCAACGAACATCTAATTCTCTTAGCGAGTGAGTATGCTTCATGGTGAAGCAAATTCCAGTTGTCAAACTGTTTTTGATTTCGCTCGATGAGATTATTATTTGCTTAGTGATATTAACTTTTCAAAATTTAGCAAACTCACTCCATTAAACTCGCTTAGGCAGAAGATTGCTCGCTCAACGAATTCCATCTGTCTCGTTTTATCAAATCTTGACTCCAATGATCTTGGTTGCTTTTTCTTTAATTGCTTAATCTCATTTTACCTAGAAAAACAAGGAAAGATGCAACATATCACCATTTCTTATAATCTTAAATCTTATTTACTACATATATATAATAACTTGGGGAAAATCATATGTTTTTAATCTATTCAAGTTAGTAAGTGCCATTAAATATACATTGAAAACTATGTAAATTTGGCACTTATCAAGGCTCCAATAGTCTTTTCCAGCTAGCCTTTTTAGTTTGTGGAGGTGGCTCCGGAGAGGCCTGCTTCAACAAGTTACAGATTGAGGCGTTTGAGAGATAGGTCGTAGAGGATGATCTACAGTGGTGGGGTTTGTCGACTGGTGCAAGAAAGGGTGTGGATGGGTGACAAAGTCACCGATGTGGAAAGGAAGCTTCAGTTTTGAGGTAGTAAGCTTAGGAAGTTGGAGGTTCCCTAATGGATCAACCATTTTATATGGTAGTTACTTCATGATCGGATGTTGACAAATTACTGGAAGAGCAATATGAATATTTCAAGTCCATATTGTTTGCATTGTTATGATGAGGTGGAGGACACCCTTCATGTCATGATGCACTGTTTTGTGGCCATGGCACTTTGGGTGTAGGCGGTGAATCTCGAATTTAGGAACTGAATTTTCATGAGTAATCTTCATGATTCAGTGTAATTAAATATCAAAACTGACTGTGGGATGGAATCAATTTTCAATTGGGTTAGTATTTGAGCAATTGGTTACCATACACTTTGGACATTAGAAAATAAGAATATCCATGATGTTGATTTTGTTAGGCCTGGCCAGACGGGATTGGTAGTGAAGATGCTTGTCAATAACTATCATCAAACAATGCAAGTTACATTTTCTTGCACAAAACTCATAAAAATGCAGTTGACCATAACTTGGCGCCCACCTTCTATTGGTAGGTGGGTCCCAATCCTGACTATACGAGTGAGGGGTGTGTTGAAAAATGTGTGTTAAAGAGTGTGTTGCTAGCACTATTTTTAATGAGATATCATAATGGAAACTCACTTGGTGGTATCTCTAAAGGATTGGGGGCATTGTCGTGCCTATGTAGCTGAACTTTAGGGTGTCCATAAGGTATGAAGCTTGCTTGGTTCCATGGCTTCAAGAAGATTGAGGTTTATGTCGATTCTAGAGTTGTGGTGTCTTTGTGAATAAAGGCACTATGGACAGTGTAGTTGGATGTATCATGCTTCGTCAAAATAGAAGACGTATATGATTGGGAGTTCAAGGTGTGCCACTCCTATTGAGAAGTAAATCATTGTGAAGATGTGCTGACTACTATGGAGTGTGGGCATGGTTCTATTTTGATGGTTTCTTAGCATTGTTGTTTTCATATTATTCTATTGCTGATTTGTTAGGGATTGCTACCCGTACATAGAATAGTTGTTTAATTATTTTTTCTTTTGACTTCGACTCTCTTTCATTAAAAAAAATATATTACATTTAGACGATAAGTTATATCATACTAAACTATTAGTTTGACTTTGATTAATAGAAGAGACTAATATACATAAATAAAAATAAGTTAAAGGATCAAATTAGTTCATTTTAAACCAAATTGAGTTGTTAAAATAAGTTAAAAGGAAAAAAAAATTTAAACAAAAAAGAGTTTGTTGAATACGATTGGCTCCACTGTAAGAGTGCACGTAAGGAAATATGAAGCGTTGGATTCATCTAATGACCACTATTAACTCCACCACAAGACTGTAGATAAGGTTTGAATCTAGAGAATCCAGATCCGTCCAAACTAGGACTCTGCCACGCGTTAGGCTCAATTCATTCACTTATAGACGTATCCACGTCGGCCACAACTCACCCTTTCCCGCCGATAACCATCGCAGCGCCAAACCAAAAAGTCAGTTACTCTCAATCCCAAAAAAAAAGTCAGTTACTCTTTTCTTTCACACATTATCCGCTGCAACCAATCAATCCATCCATGATATTACTACTACACTTACTATTACCATGCTATTGAAAAGCACAATCCAACGAAAACTACTGTCTCTACTTCAACCATGGCTTCAAGAAGAACCTCAACTCGATATCGAATTAGGGTTTTTTCACTCTCTCGCCGTCGCGAACAACCTCCACTTCGACGTCTCTGTTCTCAACCAACTCTTCCACTCCCCTCCTTTATTGTTCGTTAAATACCTCACTGTCGAACGCCTCGTCGTTCGATTCTCAACGTGGTCCCCGCCGGCATTCAATGTGGAATTTCACGGCGTTCGAGTCGTGCTATCATTCGAGTAAAGCCTTCTATTTCTTGCTTTTGTTTTTTTAATGTGACTTAGATAAGTTGAATGTGCTTATCGTTTCCTTTACTGATATACGACCGTTTAATTTGATTTTGTAGGAAGCCGGAAAAGGAGGAATGCGCAAGACGGTTACGGTTGTGTACGTCGAAGGATGATTATTTGGATTATCTTAAAAAGAAACTGTCGTTACTTGATCCTGAGGTTATACTCTAAATTTACTGATTCGTAGTAGTTGCCTTAGCTACTAGGCTAATACTAATAGTAATTTGCTATGAAGTACAGGTACAAGCACAAACACCGACACCACCAGACACACACTAACATATAAAACTGGGTAATAGGTTGAGAAAATAAAAGCGATCAAATGTGTCTGGACACACCTTCAATTAGAATTTAGAAGTGTCTACACAAGTATTTTGTATAAAATATTTATTAAATATTCCAACACTGGAATCATATGCCTTAAATGAAATGAATTTGACTCCAAAGAGACATATCTGAGCTGCTGTTTTTTTTGTTTTTATTATAGCTTTACAATGCAGAGTCAATTTATGAAATATCATATAATTACGGTCATGATGATTACTATTAACTTTCGTGTGGATTTTAGGGCTGTTCATTGCATCAAATTTTGGAGACGATTTTATTCGCTGTACCTGAGAAGAAAGGTTTTACATCATCTTGTCTGAATTTGATTCTGAAAAACTGTCATCTAGAGGCACATGGCATTCACGTGGAGGTTCGATTCCCCATCTTAAATGATGAGTTTGTATGTTTTGGGGAAATAAAGGAGTTCAGTGCAAGGTCCGAGTATTTGGATAAAAAATGTCTTTTTAGAGGTTTTGTCAGTACAGTTTTTGTTCCAATTAAAGAGAGCTCTTTCATATTAAATGGCACTGGGTTCAGGGTTGGATTAAATGGGAAAAATCATACAGATCGTATTATGCTTTCATCCGATGTGACGAGTTTCATTAAATTCATAGATCTTAAGCTGGTATATTGCACACTCTGTTTTTCAGAACTCATTTGTGCATTCTCTCCAGATGACATTTCTGTATGTCTACTTTTCGACAAACTGCTATCTGATAAGTTCAATCAAGCTAGAAGTGCTAGAGAGTTATGGAGAATAGCTTCCAGCAGAATTAGCCATGTGATTGTAACTCCTAGATATTCATTGCAAAGATTAGTCGGTGTTATAGGTCGATGGACACACTATGTCAAAGCTTATGAGAGAATCTTGCTGCTAACCGGATATTCTACTGCAAACGTATGGAAAAAGTCAATTTCTAAGATGTCTCATAACAAACTGAGTTCTGCCAAACACAATTGGGAGTTGATATCTGACATTGAGAAGAAGTTACCTGTAGAAGGCATATCACTTGCGAGGCGAATAGCTCGTCATAGAGCAGCATTGAAAGTTCCATTTGATTGTGACAAGAAACGTGGAGCCACAAGTAAATTCTTCCGTCCTCTTCTTTTTATTGTGGCATTTATGTGGGAAATGATTTCAAAGGTGATCCATTGTCTAGGGGACATATTTTTTGAGGAAAAAACAGTGCAAGATCCAGAAATTGATGGATTCTGTTTGGGAAGTCTTATCAAAGATCCTTGTCAAAGGTGTTGTTTTGTGTTGAACTTTAGGAAAATCATAATGACAGTTTCCCAAAGCAATGAAGTTCACCCATCAGTGTATGAAACGTTACAGTCACATACTGGAATTGCATACTCAGATTTTCTTTCAATATGTTTTTGCATAGATGCTTTGTTATTAGTATCTGTAAAAGATATTCTCGAGCAGAGAGTCTTTCTATCATGCGGGCAAATGAAGGTTGAACTTGCACCTTCAACAATGTCAGCAAGAGCAAGTACATCGAATATGCTTAGTTATACTGAAGGAAAAGGAAAAGAAGGTAGTCATGATATCAAATCACTTATGTGGGTTGAAACTGCAAAAATGTTTCTCCTCTCAGAAACTAATGTCGTGCAAGCTGACGACTCTTTTGATTCTCATATTGAAAGCTTTATGGGAAAATTGTTAGTGAGTTGGAAAGAAATTTGCAGTAATTTTAATGAAAGTGAGATTCAATATTCTCAAAATCCATGCCTGCTCTATAAGATTGAGATATCTTCCTCATATTCAGACCCTGAGAATCCAGATTATGGGTTTTATGAATGTGGTTTATTGGTAGGAAAGTTAAATTTGATTTTTAGTCACTCTTCAGTATCATCAGTGTCTCTAATTCTTAGCCAAATTCAACATGCTCTTTACTGGGAGGATAGGATGGATGTTTGTATTGTTTCAAATTTGTTGGATAAAACAGAAATTTGCTGGGTTAAAAAATATGAATATTTTTCCAAAAAAATGATTTTGGCCATGTTTCAAAAGCTTCCAGAGAGAGACATTCATTTTGGCATGTATGTTGACGGTCCTTCAGTGAGATTTTCACACAGATTGGAGTCCAATATCAGTGGTCAAGACATTAATGACACTATCACTCAGGATAATTTTGACCTCATTTTTGATTTCCATGAGATTAAAGTGGTAGTTGGATCACTACCATCTTTAGTTGGTATGACATTGACAGGTCAATTAGGGCTTGGTGATGCCCAAACAGAGTGTGTTGCATTGGAACCTCGGGTGATAAAAATTCCAAAACCCAATAATGATAAGTATGCATCGTCAGGAAAGATTTCAATTGCTTCCTACCTTCATCTGAATGGCCTAAATGCTTGTTTGGAGAAGTCAACAGGTGACAATCAGATTCAACTTTTAATATTGAAGCCAATCACTGTCCAGATGCTATGCTTTAGGTAGGATGTTGACTAAAGGCTGATACTTAGTTTTCATTATTCATTTCTGCCAATTTATGTTACAAGTTGCAGAAAATATTTTATTTACCTTGATTTTAGTGATGACAAAATGGTGTATGAATATGAAATAAGGGTAACATCTGTTCACCAATCCAGGCATAGAAAACAGAGGAGACAATCTCTTCCTAAATGATAGCTGAGAGATCATACGATTTCCCCAAAAATTTGGAACTGATATCTACTTGCTAGACATTTTTGAAGTTCATAAGGTGAGAGAAAAGGAAAGACAGATTAGAGAGAATTAAGAGAGTCTGAAATTTTGTATTTCTAGATACAATTGAGAGTACATATAACTATTTACAAAGGGGCCTAGTTGCACCTTAAACTAGTCTGCAAGCTATACTATTTTAGAGGCTACGTGGATTACAAGAACACAAGTGCAGAAACTACGCTACAAAAAAAACCTGCACTACCTTCATATTTCTCACGGAGTTATCAACTTGAAGGAGTAGAGTCCAATACATTCCTTAACAATGTCAATCCTCTTCCCCAAGTCCAAAGCTCGACATTCCTGCATATTAGGTAGAAATTGAGCAACATAATTGAAATCCTTTGTCAGTTTGCTTATGAACAACTAGTTACAGTTGAGTTCGGAGCATTTTTACATTTGTAACATGGGGGGACGTGTTGACCATTCTATAGATGTTGTTCTTCTAGGGAGTTTGCTTTTCTAATTTATAAAGACACTGGACAACTTTGTTTTCTTGTTGAGCCTACTAGGCTTTCTGTTTCAAACTAGTTTATGTATTTACAATCTCGTATCTTTCTCTCTTGTTGTCACATCTCCCATTTTTCTCTATTGAAATATTTCTGTATATGTGGACGGGCGTGTATCAAAAGGAGCCCATAAATCCTTGTTAGAATATTAGAAAATGTCTTATAATATCTTTGATATTATACTAGAGTATCTTAAGTTATTTCCTAAGATTAGTTTATAATCTTAGAGTATCTTTTAGGGTTGAAGATTTTATATTACTTATGATTATTATTATTATTATTTGTTCTTGATTTCCTATTTATTTAGGATTGAGTCTATGTATCTTTATAAATAGGGATCAGTATTAAGTCTTTTATATCAAGTTAGTATCAAGCTATTATCAATAATATTCAAGATCTTATTATTTTTTCTCATCCTTTTATAAAAAATCCCATAACTTCAACAATGCCGTTGTATATTGAATTTGAAAATTGAAAATTCCTACTGTCAAGTATTTTGTTCAGACTAGGACAATTAATAAGATTAATGCCAATGGTATGATGAAGATTCATAGACCTGGCATGGAACAGCTATTTCCTCTACTATGCATGTAATAGAACTGGACCAGAACCGAAGTAAAAAGGTGAAATCTTTATTGATAGAACTCCCATTGAATCAGTATCAAGTTGATACTGAACAGAGATTAAAAACAACTTAGAACACAAATATACACTATCTTACTCTAGGTAGTTGAGAGACCTAGCTTATCCTCTTCTCTCTCCATAACAATCAAGTTTCTCCAATCTCTCTCTAGAAGTTCCCTATAAGGCTATAACCACCTTTAACTCCACAGTAACTAACAAATCATTTGCTGCTGGCATGTATTGTTTCTGTTAGTAACAGACTAATCCTCTACTTCTCTAAACTAACTCTTGATCTTCCTAATATAGACTCTTCTAATCGGAGGTATGCTAGCAATACCTTCCCCTCGTCCCTAACAAAGTTTCACTTTCTTGATGAAATTCAGGTAAGAAAACTGTAGACTGTAGAGAGTCATAGAATAATAGGGGTAAGAAATTTTGGGGCTCTCTTTTGTTCTTTCTACCCATAATTGAAAAATGTGTTGTTTCATAAGCTTCTGCTTTGATTTGGTTGAGATTGTGATTTTTTATGTTTAATTTGATATTGCAGGGATTATATTTATTCCCTGAGCACAACAATGTCTGCCTTTTCAGCTGCTTTGGATATAACAGCTGGAGGATTCACTGTTTTGTCATTTTTGGATGAGGTGTATATGATCTATAAGGTGATATTTTTTCCTCCCTTGATAATTCAAATTATATTTATTTTTGTTTTTTGTTGCCCTGTGGTTATGTCAAATTATATTTATTGTTGTCATATGGTATTTATGAATAAATGCATTATTGCAAAGTATTAGGTATCCCTGTTGCATACACGATTGCAAAGTGTTAGATATCCCCATTGCATACACCAATGCTTCTTATTTATTGTTTTGTCATAATATATTTATGAATAAATGCATTATTGCAAAGTATTAGGTATCCCTGTTGCATACACCATTGCAAAGTGTTAGGTATCCCTGTTTCATACACCACTGTTTCTTATTTATTATCTAGCTATGTTAAAATGACACTCAGTTTTTTCTTAGCTGCCTCTCTAACTGACTTATCTGGTAGCTGGTAGGTGGTTATTAAAGTTCAGTTTTTTCTTAGCTGCCTCTCTAATCTGCGTTGGGTTTCTAATACGTATATTAAAGTTCAGTTTTACAAAGATACAATTTATCAGAAACAGTTCCTAGATTCTCTCCCCCACCCTCCCATTTGACTCTTTCTCACTTTTAACTATTTTCATTTCTCCTGTTTTTCAGATTTCTCACCCCCACTTCTCCAGTTTCCTGGAACTAAAATTCCGTTTTGGAAAACTCGAATTTTGTTTTCCTATAACTAGAATTCCAGAAAAGTCAATTTTTTTCAGAACAAAATTCTTTTTGGAAAATTCCAATTTTGTAGACTTAGTCCATCTGCCTAAGCTTTCCTTTAAGTTAAAGCTGAACTGAGGTACCATAAACCCAATTAACACAAATTAATTGTTTGAAAAAATGTTTGAGTGCCGGAAAATATCACACACCCATTTTAACTTCTGGAAAATAAGTTCTTTAAAAAATGAAGTTCCAAAAAATTCAAATTGAGTTTTTTCAAATTTGAGTTTTTTGGAATGAAATACGTACCGGAAAAAAAAATCAAATTTGAAATTCTTGGTAGTTTTGGAAAACCCAAAATTTTAGTTTTTTGTAATGAATTACATTTTGTAAAACACTAATTTGATTATTCTGGAATTTTGGTTTTTCGGAACACATTTTTTGTTCTGAAAAGCTCCAACTACTTACAACGTATTCTGGAAAATTGAAGACACGTGAAAAATCCAAAAAATTGAAGAAATAAAAATAGTTAAATGTGAGAAAGGGTAAAATAGGAAATTTGTGGGGGTGGGGGGAGGACTGGGTGTGGGGTAAAAAAAAAGCTTTCTACTTTCTTTCTGTTCTTTTCTCTTTCTCATTGGTTCCTGGTTTCTGACATAGCATGAAGAGCTTCTCCTTGATCCAGTTGAATGATTTGGCTGTTTTCAGAGAAACACTCTTAGCACACAATTTTATAGTGTTAACTATTCGCAATACAAATAAAACTTAAACCTAAATCCTAGGCCTGTTCACTGTTCAGAAAAAAACCACACCTCACATGTTTAGCAGTTCAGTTTGGTTTACAACTAAATTCACACACCATTTTGTTGTTTTTCCTGATATGTGATTGAGATGGGTTAAGTTCCCCCATGACCTTCTCGTAGCTATTCTCATAACATTGAGAAGAGTAACAGATGATATCGAATTTGTACAGAAATTGCAACCAAAATTTTCAATATCAATAACAAAACTGTTAAGGAAAAGAAAGGTGCATCTTCATCTTGAGGCTGCCGCAAAACAGACCATGACAGCAAAGAAGAAAAACGCCAAAGGAAAATTGCTGTGAGGTTAGTGGCATGTTGATGAAGCAAATGATGTTTAAAAATTTGGGTTGGGCCTTACTCAACCCTCCAACGAGGGCTGCCTCTCACTTATAAACACTTTAAGATTATATCACATCCAAAGTGGGACTGGTAATGCATCCTCTCATGCCCAGGATTGGACATTTGGAGTTTGACTAAGTGGTCAGATAATGGGTGGGGCAACAAGATATTGGATAGGCTCTGCTACCATATATCTTAAAATTTGGGTTGGACATAACTCAACTTTACAAAACGAGCTTGTAAGGTGAGGGGTGCCTTCTACTTATAAGTTCTCGTCCCTTTTCTTAGTGCAATAGGAATATCACTGTCAGTTAAACTCATATTGACAAGTTCTGAGTTGGGAATAGTATTACCTGATGAAATTCCATTTTCTAGAGCTTGGTTGGATTCATGGCTTTGCATTGGAGCTGTGTTTGACTCTACCACCTGTTTGCTTTTCCTCCTCCTAGTGTAAACTTTCCAGTCAACTTCTTGTACAGAAATTTCTACTGGTGCAGTTTCAAGGACTGGTTCTGTTGGTTTGGAATTTTTTGATTCTGTTGGTATGGAGTTTTCTGGTTCTGCTGGTGTAATTTCAAGAACAGGTTCAGTCATCTCAAATCCCCAAAATTGGAATTCTGCGTTTCCATTCAAGTTTAATGTATTCTCCCCATGAATTCCAACTTTTGAGTGATAAGGTTGATTCTCAAAGAAAGTCACATCCATAGTGTGGTAAAATCTTCTAGTTGTGGGGGAGTAGCACCTATATTCTTTTTGGTGAGGGGAATATCCAAGAAAAACACATTTTATTGATTTTGGGTCAAGTTTGCTGTAGTAAGGGTTTAGGTTGTGAACAAAGGCTAAACATCCAAATATTTTCAAGGGAATTGAGGTGAGAATTTTGCTGGATGGGAAGAGAGTTTGGAGAGTGGAATAAGGGGCGTCAAAGTTAAGGATACGTGAAGGCATCCTATTTATGAGATAGGTGGCTGAAAGGACAGCTTCTCCCCAAAAATGTTTTGGTACATTGGTGACTAGCATGAGAGATCTTGTTACTTCCAAAAGGTACCTATTTTTCCTCTCTGCGACCCCATTTTGTTGGGGGTATCTACACATGAACTCTGGTGTATAATTCCATGGGTTTTAAGGTAGGACTCAAGTGCTGAATTAAAATATTCACGACCATTATCAGTTCTGAGCACTTTAATTTTTGTTTGGAATTATGTTTGCACCATATTGTGAAAAAAATCAAATAATTTTCCAACTTCTGATTTCTTTTTCATAAGAAATACCCATGTGACTTTTGTGTGGTCATCAATGAACGTAACAAACCATCTAGCACTAGTAATGTTGTTGACTCGAGATGGCCCCCATACATTACTGTGAATTAAGGAGAAAGGTTGAGAGGGTTTATATGGTTGTGGTGAGTATGTGCTTTGGATATGTTTGGATAATTGACAAAATTCACATTGAAAATTCCTTAGATTTTTATTGAATAATGAGGGGAACATTTTCTCTAAGTACATGAAATTTGGGTGACCTAATCGATAGTGCCACAACATTATAGACTTCTCATTATTTGGAGAAGCTACCACACAAGAATTGGCTTTGAGTTCTTTAGAATAATCTTCAACTTGTAGGTAGTAGAGTCCAACACATTCTTTAGCATTGCCAATCGTCTTCTCCGACTCCAAAATTTGAAATTTGCATAGATCAGAGAAAAATTTAGTGACACATTTCAAATCTTTGGTAAGTTTGCTAATAAACAACAAATTGCAATCAATTTTGGGCACTTACAGTACCAAATCTAGAATAATATTTTTTTAAATAACAACTGAACCTGTACCAGTAACTTGTGACAGGGTACCGTCAGCAATCCGAATAGTGGAGTTATTATGACAAGGGAAATGAGTGTCAAATACAGTTATATCTCCCGTCATGTGATCTGAGGCTCTTGAGTCTATGATCCATGACTTTGATTTTCCTGTGCTAGTGTAAATCATGCAAAAAATTACCTTTTTGAGCTACTGCAGCAGTACCATTTTTCACTGCATAAACATAGAGGGAAACGTTGTGACTGACCAGAATCATTGACATCTTCTGCAGTAGAGGGAAAAGAGGGGCGAGTCTCAAATAAACTGACATCAGCAGAGGCAAAGTACCGTCGAAGGTCTGGGGAATAACATCGATAACCTTTCTGCAGACGAGAGTAGTCGAGCAAAAGACACTTACGGATTTTGCAGCCAACTTGTCTTTCCTTGGAGTAAGGTCATGAACAAAACATATGCACTTGAAGATGCGAAGTGGTGGAGTATAAAGATGTTGTTAAGTAAACAAAATAGAGTGTGGTACCTTGTTTTCAAGTACAGAGAAAGACATGCGATTGATTAAGTAGCAAGCTGTGAGAATTGCATCTCCCCAAATACGAGGAGGTACATTATTGTGAAAGAGCATGTTATGAGCAAAAGGCGACATAACTCTTTTATTGACTTTGTCACGAAAGAAACTCCTAGTATGTTTCCCGAACTAACACGACTCACACACTAAAGTAGACACTTTTGACAGACTCGAAACCATAAGATGCAATTTTTGAAGGCTAGGATGGCCCAAACGTTGATGAACAATATGTGGAGACTCAACGGTTGAACATGCAATAGACGTTGTAGGTGCTAAAAGGTAATATAGTCCTTGAGACTCATGCCCTACTCCAGTCGTTATCCCAGTACTTCGATCCTACACAAGAACATAACCATTAGCAAATGTAACAGAGTAAGGTAGGGTACGAGTGAGTTTAATGATGGATATTAAGTTAAATGAATAGCCAGGGACATAAAAAACAGGTCTAAAGAAAGTGTGGGTAGGGAATTTGCTTGGCAATACCATGGCATTTGTTTTGTGACCCATTAGCCAAAGTAATACTAGGTAGTGTGTCCATATAAGTCAACTATGAGAAAAGTAATTTGTTACCAGACATATGATCGGAGGCGTCTGAGTCAAGTATCCAAGGTCCAAGTGAAGAAGACTGTGTAACATAGGCAATAGGATTACCAGTCTGAGCAACAGAGGCAACATGTATGGTGGTTTGCCTTTGCGCCTTCAGCTTGACGGACTCATTATACTCTATGGTAGAAAGAGTGACTTGATCACTTGTGTCAGAGGCCTCAATTTGAGCAACATTGACGACTTTGGGTTGCAGTTGATTAGCTTTGGTGCGACATTGTGCTTCAACATGGCCAAAACGGTTGCAATAGTTGCAGTGAGATCGAGTCCAATTATGTCCACGCCCTCCTCCTTCACCACCTCGTTGATAAGTATTAGAGACGAGTGCAGTAGAGTCAATTGGCACATTGAGAGAAGCAGAGGCTGGAGAAGGAGCTGAAAGGGCTGAAAGAACGCAGTAGTTGTTCATAAATAGTTTCATATGAGGGAACAATAGCACTAAAGAGAATTTGGTTGCGAACTAAGTCAAGGTCTAGTGTAAGACCCGCAAGGGCTAGAACCCTAAAGAATTTTCCACGTTGTTCAACATGTGTTTCGACACTGTCAGTTTTAAGTGCATCAACGTCAGCAATCAAACTATCAAGCTTACCTATATAGCTTTGCATATCCTCACGGTCTTGTCTTTGAAACCAAAGTTCAACGGCAGCTGTCCATCTTGGGTAATTGGCAGCACCTACCTAATTTTTGCAAGGGATCAGAGGAAGCGTAGTGAAACTAAAAATGGAAGAGGAGGCAGCAGCAGATCCGGCACTCAGATGCGACGATCAATGTTAGGTGAAAGAGAAAAAGTTGCTGAAAAATCACCAAAAGTTGAAAATGACCTTGGAATGTGTCTTAAGGCCCTGAACGACAGCCGGCGTTGAAAAACTGGTGGCTGGAGGTATGTCATGCACTGTGCTGGTAGAGGCGCGTGGGGCTCACGCGTGGATGAAGAGGCGGCACGTGCGGCATAGTTTGGCGGAGCAAAAAATGTCACCATGCTAGCCGGAAGATTGTGCGGCGGTTTGTGGTGGTTCTAGGTGGTGGGTCACATTGGAACAGTACGAGCACAACTGGAATAATACACACACAAAATTTTGAAGGAAAGAAAAGAAAAGAAAAAGGTTATGGCACAATTGAAGAAAAGGAGTGCAGTCCTAGGATGAACCACTATTGATATCATATAAAAATATGTAATTGTTGTGTTTCTTGTGTGTCTCAAACAAGGTCACACACATTCTATTTATAATGAGGCTACAATATTTGCATACAAAGTCTAAGAACTTGTATTGACTAGGAATACTAACAATGAATCTAGGAAATTCTACAATCAAGGAATAATAAAATCATACTTTGAATTTATTAAAAAAAGTGTATAAATGGAAGAGAGAATAATATTTTTACTAGATTACCCTAATCAAGTAGTGGTGTATTCACCATTACCATAAATGCGATGTGTAAGATATTGACTTGAGATGGATGCAAGTGTTATCAATTAGATAGTATAATTGGAAAAAATTAATATCGCATTGAAAATTGAAAGGGTCATTCATTTTGGGATATTTTTTTCTACAAATGAGTCACTCATTGTGAGACAGAGAGAGTGCTAAAGTTGATCATTTACAAATCAAAAATGTTGAAGCACTTATATTAGCTCATTAAGCACAATAAAGTTGAGCCTCTTACGACACAACGCCATAGCTATAGTTGCAACGATATGCTTCAGAAAACTTGGGCCTTCATTTTTTTGCAAACTTTGCACAATCTACTCCTCCTCAAGCAAACTTATCACAACCTCAATCCCCTGGGGCACATCAACGATCTCAGAATCAGTTTAATCAGAATCGATTTCAGAAAAGCAATGGCTTGTATTTAATGGTAATTTCTCTTGGATTTCGCAAAAGTGGTGGCAGAAATGGATGTGGTGAAAAAGGAGGCAGAAGCAGTATCCAATTCCATGTTCGTAACAAGCTTGGACACGATTCTTCTACATGTTTATTTTACTTCCCTTGCACGTGCAAGAGTTTATTTCATAAATGCAATTCTGTTATAATTTATGTAGTTATGTTAGCAGGTCATGACTAAAGGAGCTTTTTCCTTAATGACAGGCAATTGCAAAAGTTTCTTCTGTGGTTTCTTATCTGTTTAGCAGTTTTGAAGGTGTTGATTGTATACATCCTGAAATTATGAAATGGGGGCCATTTTTTGCAGTACCTGATAACCACAAGGCAATTATACCCGGGGATTTTCAGACAAATGACATATTCCCGTTTTATATTGATGGGACCTGCAGACTCAGTTCGGTGGATGTCATTCTTCATAATTCCAGGACAAGGGGTAATCTGGAGTGTAATTCCAGAAAGTTTGACATTTTAACTGGCAACAGGAAGGCTTTGAAAACGTTACCTGACTGTGGAATTTGGATTTCTGTTCAGCAGTCCATTTTAGTAATATCTTGTGAAGAAGCGAAAATGGATCTCCTCACCAATTTATCTGGAATCATGTCTTCTGTTTTTGAATACCAGAACTTGATTGGAAACAACCATGAAAATATAGTACTTCAAAATTTGTTATTGCAATCTGTTAATTGCTTACACGAAATATCTCTTTCTGGTTGCAAATTTACTTTATGCTTGGGTCTTGTTCAAAATACCTCATCTTCAGGAAACGGGATCAAAACATTTGGTAGTTCTAGTTCCGATGGTAGTACATCTCACTTGGTACGGGAAACCAGTTTGTCCGTCTTTGAAAGGTCTAATAACCAATCTCCCCTCATAGTTAAAAAAATGAGGCCTCCTACAAATACTAGCATGGAAGCTTCAGCAAGTCACTGGTTAGTAATGAATGTTGCAGTATATAATATTTTCATCGGAAGATGCTCAATGAAAAGCGATCTACTTCAAGCACATAAAGTGAATAAGCTTCTGTCTTTGCTTTCTATTGGTGGAGATTTTAATATGATATTCTGGGAGATCCAGGTAATAATTTGAGGAGCTAGTGAGAGCATAATAATCTCAGGCATGTTCCTGCATTTTTGTTTTGAGCCTTATGTCACAAATTGAATCTCAAGGGTTTTATCTGTTAATGATAGCATCTCAGGTTTTAAATTTTTTCTTACTATACTAAATTATTAATGTTGCTGGGCAGGGTGGACTCATTGTTCTTGAAACATCATCTTTGCCAATGGCCATTGATAACTATTCTTTATATCTTCAATGTATTGGCAATCTCACTTCTGTTGCACTGCAACATAGTAAAGGCATCAACAAGGCAGAAGATGGCAGGGAGAACTACAATCTTGATATTGAGATTGATCAAGGGACTGATGGCACATCACAACAAGTCGAAAGTGGATTGCCAGACGCATTTGACTTATCTTTGTCTCACTTTGCTGTCGTTTTAGCTCTTGAAAATGATTCTGGTAATTAAATTATTCTCTAGTTTTAAAGTGTAACTTGTAAATGTTTTGTTCAATATGTAATTCACTACTGCAGGTAGTATCCAAGAAATTAAACTGGAGGTTGATATCTGCCTGAAATTTGAATTGGCAACTACTGGGATGAAATTCACAGCTGAGCTTTTGCGTTTATTAATCCTCTCACAAGTTATCCATAAGAGAGTAGAAGGCAAAACTATAATTCCTCATTTTTCTTCTGTGACGTCAAAGGATTTGTCACCTCCTCTTGCATCAGCAGATCATTTTTCAGGATTTCAGAACATCGGTGAATTGAACTCAGATAATGATGCAAGTAGTTCAAAAGAACCTATTCAGGTTCAGTTAAGTCATCAGAACCAAATTTTAAAAAAGTTAAGAGCTTCCATGTCACTAGAGAGGCCAGATAATGGTTCTTTGCATTTTTCTCGGTATTGGTTTGGTATTGGTTCTCTTTCAGGTTTCGACGTGACACTTTCTGTATATGAAATCCAGGTGAACTTTATTACTATCATTTAATTTCTTGTGATGCTTAGTTATTAGTTGTCCCTCTTCCTGCTCTCTCTTTGAATTAAGTTTGGCAGTCTTGCGATATTATTTTTTCTTTTGTTGCGTGTACTGCCACTTAAAACTGTGAACATTCTGTTGAAGAAATTTGATTATGGTGTAATATGGTATAATAAACTTGATAGTAACTTGATACAAAAGACTAAACACTAACTCCTATTTATAGGGACACAAGATTCCTAATCCTAAAAAAAAGATTAATTAGGAAACAAATCATAATAATAACTAAGTAATATGGAAACTATTCCTAGGAGATAATCTAAGATATTCTAACATTTGAAACCAATCCTAGGAGATAAACTAAGATACTTTAGCATACTATCAAGATATTTTAAAATACTTTCTTGCATACCAACGCATTTGTTCTGATTCTTTATATCATTTTGATGATATGCTAGACGATCTTGTCAATGGCCTCCTCATTTTCTGGGATATCCAGTCAAGATGCAATAAAAGCATCGGAGAGAAATCATTGCTCTACTAGCCAAGTTGACAATAGTTTGGAAGCAATCATTCCTGATGGTACTCAGACTCCAGCTCAATGTCATTTGCTAATAACCTTTTGGGAAATTACTGTTGTAATTAGCAATGATTTTGTGTAGGGGCAATTATTGCTATTCAAGATGCAAACCAACATATGTATTTTACAGTTGATGGTGAAGAAAATTCTTTCAGTATAGGTGGTGCAATTCATTATTCTCTTGCCAGAGAAAGGGCTCTTTTCAGGGTATGAAAGTAATGCCAGCATATCTGGCATTATATTTTTATCTTAATATGCGTTCAATAATTGGCTCTTACTGTTAATTTCTGCAAATTTTGAAGATCTTTTTTCTTTTAGTAATCAATTTTTGATGTTCTCGTCAAACTCTTGGTTATCTGTTTTTATAAAAACCAAGTAATAATTTTAGGGACTTAGTAGTGCACTGAGGTTTATAAGTATACATCACTGTTGTTTAATATATCTTCATTAGTCACATATCAAATCCTTAGTGCTGCTTGTGTGCTCTGCATGACTTAATATACAAGATGTGGATATGATGTGAAATTTGTATTCACAATCATTTAGTTCAATTGAGTGGATACTGTGCCAAAACTTCAGTGGTTGGTTCTTTTTGGAAAACCAAAATTCTACATTGAAAAGAGATAAAGCTTAAAAAGAGCTTATAAAAAAAGAGTGGCCCCCTTCACTTTACAAGTTGGTTTTGCAAAGATAAGTTAAGCCCAGCTTAAAAAACTTAATATGGTATTAGGCTAGCCTATCCATTTGGGCCACCCACCAAATTATCCACGCCCAAAGCCCAATAGTGCTGGACGTGAGGGGGTGTGTTAGGAAAAATCGAAGTCCCACCACATTGAAAAGAGATAAAACCTAAAAAAGTTTGTAAAAAATAGTGTGGGACCCCTCACTTAATATGCCAATTTACTATGGCTGAGTTAAATCCAATCCAAATTCTAATATTTCTTTCACTGCTTTGTTTTTGAGATACAACTTCGCGTTATTTTAATTCTATCTGATGGAAATATTGGTCGTTTTTAGTTTTTATGGTGTCATGATGTGCATGTAGCGATGTATCAACTCTTGAAGAATCAGATTTGATTCTCTATAATTTATTTTATTCTCTTTATTTTTGTTTTTATGATTCTGTCATTATTAGTCATTGTTACTATTGTAATTTATTTTCCTATATAAACAGTCTAAGGTTGTAGTAATAAAACATGAAAGTATTATTCCATTACTTTCTTCATCAACAAAAGCATTTCTGCAGGTCAAACACTGCCTCCAAAAGAGCTGGAACTCTACAGTATTATGGTTTTCCTTGATATCATTGTTCGCTAAGAATGATATGGGTGTACCATTGAGATTGAATAGTCGACCAGGATCATGTTTTGTTGACATCTCATGTACCAATGATGAAGGATGTGCTCTTTGGAGATTCTACCCTCCTCAGGCTGAAAGCTATGAAGGAGTTACTGACTCGGAGGCTTTAGATCAATCAGCGAAGAGAACTTTCTACCTTGTGAACAAAATGAATAACTCTGCTATTGCTTTCGTTGATGGTGCTCTGGAGTTTGTCAGGAAGCCTGGGAGTCCAATCAAATTCAAAGTTTTTGACAATCTTTCTTGTACTTATGATGATTCCGAGACATCTAGCTACCCTAGAATGGCTCTGCAAACTTGTTTGCACACTGATGCAGAAAGCACCTCTTCGCTGGGTGGAAAACTTCCTTGCATTAATATTAAAATTGAGAGAATTTCCTTGAATATTGTTCATGAACTTTCAGATACCGAAGATCTCTTCCCTCTCATTTGCTTGTTCCTCAACGACACACAACTTACTGTACAGAGTTTGGCAACAAAATCTAGGGTCATAAGCACATCAAGTGCATCCATAAATTATTTTGATGCTCAAAGAAACTTATGGTTGTTCTAAGCTCCCATTTAAATTATACACTTCCGTTTTACCATTCGCGTTTTAGTTGAACTACATTCATAATATTTTATTTTTTTAATTTCAGGGGAGAACTTCTCCGTCCTGTTGAAATTAGCATTTTTTACCGATCTAGCGTTCAAGCCCAGCTTTCAGAATATGCATCTAATGCAGTACCTATTAACTTCTTCTGCAGAATAAAAGAGGTTTTTTAGAGTTATATTTAATTTTGTGCTTCTTCTATTCTTTAATTAGACATTGTATTGCCATTTTCTGAAATTTCTGGATCATCCGGGCAGTTGGACATATCACTAAATGAAAATTCGTTGGATGTGCTTCTCTTCATGATTGGGGAATTGCAACTATCTGGTCCTTATTCACTTCAAAGCTCCATGATTCTGGCTAATTTCTGCAAGGTTGTCAATCTAGTGCATCTATATTATTCTTACCACTAGAAAGAAACAAGAGGACTTAATTGATGTTCCTTAATTTCCATTTTTGCTAAACCACATATTTTTTGTTTGAGCTTCTCTTTGGTCTATAGTTTGCCTGCTTTAAGCCAAGAATGCTATATTTTTAAGCATCACTGACTGAATTAATGGTGTGATTGGTGTCAATTGGATCAATTAATTATATTTAGCTAGATGGCAGGTGGAGAATCAGTCGGGGTTGAATCTTCTTTTTCTCTTTGATCAGCAACAAGTTACAATACCAAAAAAACAGTCTGCCTCCATTTTATTAAGGTTTGCAGTTGTTATTCATTTCCATGTATATGACACATTGAATATCAAACAAATTTATTTATGGACCTTGTTCTTATACCGTAGAGTGTAGACTTTTCTGGCAAAGAAAAGAACGTTTATCCCACAGTAATTTAATTTCCATTTTCATGCACCATGCATGTGTATTCCTGATTAATTTTTTCACAGTGAATAATATTTCACAATCATTTGTTTGTAAACTTGAGTGTTTGATCCAAGATCTTGATTTTTGTTTCATTTAGGTTTATATTTACAGGTTGTTAGGTCATGATAAACTTGTGTCATATTCTGTGTTTGACTGATGTAATGAGAACTAAGGTGGATTTTGAAGGATCTCATTTTTCCTTCCTCTTTTGTGTTTCCTCTTCTATTTTGAGCACATGACTCTAGCCCTCTAATTGAGTTATTGCTAATTCATGTTGTTATCAGAGATCAAAATTTTAATGGCTAATGTTGAGTACCGGTTCTTTTCCTTCTATGGTTTTTTATTTGTCACTGTTATGTGACAGGAGGCTCTTTGATTTAAAAATTCAAGATTCAGAAGCTACAATATCTGTTTCTATCCAACTTGCTGATTGTGGTTCCTTTGCAACTTCTCCTATTCGTCTCTTTCTTCCACAAACACAGACTCTTGCTTGGAGAACCCAAATTATGTCCAGCAAAGGTCTTAACTACTTTCTTTCCCCTGCATTATTATTTTCTTTGTCGGCTGGCCTGTGTAACCTGAGATTACCTAAATGCTCTACATTTTAAGTATTTAAAGATAGTTTAGTTACTATAGCTCCTTGTCAAAGTTAAAAATTTGTTTTCTTTTCCTCCTTCCTAATGTTGTTTCTAGCCTCCAAGGTATATAAATGAATTGCATTTCTTAAGTAGTACATTATTTTCAGTGAAATAATAATTTTGATACTGTATCTTAAACTATATGTGATGTTCAATAATAAGCTTGTGATTATCTGATCTTGAAGAAAAATGATTGGTAAAAAAGATATTTCATATTCATCCATGGCAAGAGAAATTGAGTGGTTAAAGTTGTTGGATGCTCTTTATATTTGTGGTTTATTTTTGGTGTGCATCGTGAAATTATGCAACTGTGATCATATTGATTATTCATTTGACAGGTTCAAGAACTTTCCCTGGGCCAATGCTCGTGGTTAACATTTTTAGAAATTCAGAGGTATCTGCAATTGTCATTGTTCTACACAAATAATTCCTTTCCGTTTATATATTTGTTGCAAATTTGGAATTGGGTTAATATAAATTTTAAAAGGAGTATATACAATTAAAAAGCAAATCGTGTAAGAAACAAAATATTATGATAAATAATATTATGATGCAAAAATATTATGTGAAAAATTCAATAGTTTAATTTAATTAGTATTAATTAATTAAGTAAATAATATAAATTTAAAATATTAAAATATAAAGTTTATATATATAATAAGTATTTTTTAAAATAATTTTCTAAATTGATGAAAGTAAAAATAATTATACATGACTCTGTATGAGTGTGTACAGTTTAAGTCATAGAGATAGATTGCCTCATTTCCATGTATAAGCCTTTTTGTTTTGTTTAAATCAGGTTGGTTTGTCATTCGTGGTTTCTCCGCTGATTAAAATACATAATGAAACCGGATTTTCAATGGAACTTCAATTCCAGCGGCCTGCTCCAATGGAAGACGAGTTTGCATCTGTGTTGTTAAAACCAGGAGATTCTATAGATGATTCTATGGCTATATTTGATGCAATAAACTTCTCTGGAGGAGTAAAGAGGGCTTTAATGTCTTTAAGTGTTGGTATACATTTTCATCTGCTTGTCCTTTTATTGACTGCTATTCCTTTTCATTTCACACTGATTTTCTTTATTGTCTACTATATTCATATCTTTGTCTTCTATTCCTTTTCATTTCACACTGATTAATAAAGCTGCAGCTTTTCATCTTTTCCATCAACTCATAAACTTAATAAGTTTGAAGAACCCTAAATAATTTCAATTTAGGGGTTTTTATTTTTAATAATTGTTTTTTACAAAATATAATTTTTGAATTAAAAATTTATTTGGATTTGCAACATCAGCATCAAAATGGCCACGGAAGCACTTTTTAACTGAGTTGGGCGGAAAACTAAAGAAAGGGTAATGGTATACACATTTTAACTTTTATGACCTAAAGGACTAATCTGATACAAAATAAACTTAAAGGACTAATCCAGTACAATTAAATAACTTATAGGACTGCAGATGGTATATTGTGAATACACAAAATAAGGCTTTTTCTCTCTAGCAGTAAAGTGAAGGTTTGCAGAAAAAAAAGTTGAAACTTGAGGCATTGGAGAGAGAAGGGAGATGGTTGAAATTATTAGGTGGGTTGGCTGTTAGGTGAATGGATGAACATTAGGAAGCGGGTTGAAGGGGGAAGGTGAAAGGATGTGACTGAAAAACAATTTACCTGCCACTGATACACCACTTTTCAAGTGGTGCATGTTAGATACAGCCTATTTTTTCCTGTATCAATATACTTCCTTCTGTTCTGTTTTTCGAAGACTTTGTTGAATAAGTTGACCTTTATCCTGAGTTGTTTTGGTTTAATGGTTAATTTTCAGGAAACTTCTTATTTGCATTTAGACCTAAAATGACGGAGGAATTATGTAACTCTGAAACTTCTCTTTCATTGGAATGGTCGGATTATATTAAAGGTGGGAAAGCTGTCCGTCTATCTGGAATATTGGAAAAATTAAACTACAGAGTTCGCAAGGCATTATTTGTAAAATCAGATAAGTGTTCCTTCAGCACTGTGCATTGCAAACTCAAGTCTGAGGGTTTATGTGTTGCCGATATGCATTTTCTCATTCAGACAATTGCTAGAGATATCCCTGTTGCACAACCTGAAAAGTCTTCCGCTGTGTTAAAAAACGAGAATTCAAAAGTTTCATTGCTAGAGCAGAAAGAAATATACCTTCTTCCTACTGTAAGGATGACAAACTTATTGCATTCTGACATAGATGTCCTTTTGAGTGAAACAGGTAAAGAAATGCATGTTTTGAAGAATTTATTTCTTGTTACAGCATATTAACTTTTAATTTTGATTTCGGTTAAGGTCAGTCGAATCTGGTTGGATATGAGAAAATTGGGAAGCAGGCAAAGATATCATGTGGTTCCACAGCTGATTTTTATGCCAATCCAGCAGTTATAAACTTCATTGTTACTTTAACTTCTTCTAATTCAAGTTCCAAGCCAGTAAGTAGTGGGGATTGTGTGAAGAAGTTACTGAAGCTGAACACTGAAGTCCAACATCTTGATATAAATTTGGACTTTGATGGAGGAAACTTTTACGCAACTTTGAGACTGTACCGGGGAAACAGGGGCACGCTGGAGGTTATTATGTCTGCCTTTGTTTTCATTGAGTAGAGCTGACATCTAGTTGTGAAGTTCTATATCCTGCTTTTGTTTAGTTACTCTAATATCATGTGAATCTGTGAAATTGCTTGCAGGTTATTGTTTTTACATCCTATTCTATGAAGAATGAGACAGACTTTCCGATTTATGTTCTTGCAACTAAAAGGTGGCCTCTATCCAGGTGATTCCTACATTTCTAGTAGTTAATAGGAACATTTATGTTTTCTTTGTCCATTTTTTAACATATTGGTTGGCTCTCCATATGCAGAATTGAATTAGAAAATTTAAATTCGAACATTCCTTCAGAGCTAGGATTATGTTTGCGACCAAAGTCAACCAGATCATGGTTCTTGAAGTAAGATTACTTATTATCCATAACTTATTTGTTTAATGTTAAATTTGTGGTTTGTAATGCTACCTAAATTTACTTTAGTTATTGTGTTATGCATTGTTCATTTGTTCTACTGTTTCTTATCTTCTTAAATTTTTCCAGATCTGAAAAAGTGCAACTGAAGTTGCTGGAGGACCATACATCTGAGACACTGCTAGACTTGGGTTCGTTATCCGGCCTTACGGAAATAAGCTTTAAAAAAGAAGAAGGATCTGGGATTAAATCTGTAACGAAGCTTGGAGTGTCTATTGGTCCTTCTTTTGGAGAGATTGTTGTGCCATCCCAAACGGTGACTTTGGTTCCACGATACGTTATTTGTAATGAATCAGAACTACGTATTACTGTTCGCCAATTTTATTTTCAGGTGTGCATTATGTACATAATAGTTTAAGAGACCATGTGTTTATTTTTCTTATGTAACATGCACTTAATTTTGCTATTTGTGAAGGATGAGGGTGCAGGTGATATTTCCATTGACAGCAAGCAGAGAATGACACTGCCGCTGAAGGAAGGATTTTGCAAGAAAAGAGAGTTCAGTGTATTTGAGCGGTTAATCAGAAAACACAGTATTTCCAGCGACAATTCCTTGTTATTTATTCAGATTCAAACAAATGAGCCTGAATTGGGATGGTCTGGGCCAGTGTGTCTAGCTTCACTAGGACATTTTTTCCTGAAATTCAGAAACGAAGCTACAACTTCAGACAACAAAATGACACAATTTGCAGCTGTTCATGTGGTAGAAGAAGGTTCTACTCTTGTTTTGAGTTTCTACAAGCCACCAAATTTGAGTCTACTACCTTATCGAATTGAAAATTGTTTGCATAGCGTATCAATAACTTACTATCAAAAGGTATATAGAAATTCTTTGGTTTGGATTTTCATTCAATCTTTTTCTTTTTCTTCCCCACCCTTCACATCATTTGTGAAATTTCCAGGGTTCATTAGAGCCGGAGGTTCTTGGGCCTGCAGGCAGCGCTTATTATGTCTGGGATGATTTAACTCTTCCTCGTAGACTGGTTGTCCGCATCAATGGTACTCATTTGAATCTTGTTGACTCTATAATCTATTCTTAGTATCAATGTTTGGAAAAGTTAGGATTTATGAAATCTTGGCAAATTTTTTCCTGGTTTATGAATATTGACCACTTAATTGGTTAAGTCTACATGAGATTAAAATGTTAAAATGATTTTGAAAATTTGCCTTATTTGGGGCCACCTCTATGGTCTGTTTTTGGGTCATTGTCTTTCCCTAATCTTTGAAGGTTGGATTTGTATGATCCAAACATTATCTGCCTTCATTTCAGAGGTACAACATCTTTAGTATGCTGGATTGAGGGGTGGGTTTAGTCCCTCCTTGCCTAGAGATATGATCTTTGTAGAGCTTAGATGGCTTGGGCCGTCCACATGTTTGGTCCTAAGACCAAATTCTAAGAATTGAGCACTCTGCAAACATTATCAACCACTTTAGTATGTGTAGTTGCTAGGGATAGGAGTGGCCGAGTGGCTATAGGCTTAGAATCTGCCATGTCAGCCCTTTGGAATAATTTAACATATTCAGCTTGTGAAAACAACGAATGATCTGCTAGAAGTGTTCAATCTGGATGCCCAAGAAATAATCCAGAGGCCCTAATTGTTTAAGAGAAATTTTCATATTCAGCTTTTTGATGATATTCTAAACTAGCGACAAAGAGTAAACCAAGGTAATTAGAACTGGACCGAACATTGAACCAGTGTGCTCACCGGCTCAAGGTTCAAAGGTTGGATCGGGGTCCGATTGGTAATAACTAAATATGTATTTTTTTATTTTATATAAAACAAATAATACACAAAAATTAACATTATATTCACAATTTCAATATATTACTAATGTATCCACAAAATTTTCGTCTAATTAAATATTATGGCTAATAATCTAAAAAATAAAATATGTCTGATAGTAGTTTTAGTAATTCTATTAATTATTAAAATTTATTATATATATTGGAATTTGGAGTTAAATATTAATTAAATATGGGCAAATTACAATCACCTCCCTTGAAATCTCTTTAATGTCACTCAGACCCCCTCTATTCTCCTAAAATCATCAACCTCCCTTGCCGTTAACTCTGCTTAACTCCTTTTAGGGGGAAAATCCTAATCATTGCTGTAAAAAAAATGTTTTTTATTCATTTCTTTGTTAAGCGTGTATTTCCAAATTCTACTTGGTTTCAAATTCAAATCAATAAATCATTTTCACCTCTCAAAATTAAATACCCAGACACCATTACCACCCTCAACATCAACAAGTCTGTAACTCTGTACTGATTGTCAAATTACACCCTTTCTTTTTCACCTAGCCACAAAGTCAACTTGGCCTCTCAGTCCTTATCCTAAGCTTGTCATAACCAAGATTATATATAGCATTTGATGAAATTAGAAAGTACCAGCACACTATCTATATAATCTTGTCTTGTGTTTAAGAACAATAATAATCAGACTTTTAATGAACAAAAAGAAATAACTAGGGAGATGTTTTTCTCATGGCGTGTGTATTTAACGAAGCATAAGAAACGTTATCTCCCGAGAGAGTTGTGTGTCAATTGATTAAAAAGTTAAGGGAGCCAAGTGACTATTCAGAAATAAGATGGGGGTGTCGGTTACATTTGTTGAGAACTCGGGGAGGTGTGAGTGTAATTTCCTCCTTAAATATTGAATACAAATGCAATTATCAAAAAGAAAATCTAATGTCTATTCATTACTCAACCTGACAACACACTATTCTACTTTCTCTCTTTAGTCAATTTTTTTTTTCAATTTCTCTCTCATTCACACGATACCACAGCCCACACCCTACCTCAAGTCATCAGTCACCCTCATCTCTTCACTTTACTAGCTTCCATTTTTCTATGGCTTTTTCTCTCTCACATAACACACCATTTTTTCTTCATCTGAACCAATTCTTTTCCCCCAACTAAGGTTCCTATATTCCCCCACCCATTCAAGTTTAGCACACTCGTCCTCCCATAGAAGGTGGACCCACAAAAAATCACCTTTTGGGAACAAATGAACAACAAAGAACAAAATGAAATGATCTTTTGTTTTTATTTCTCTGTTGAAGCTGCAAGAAAATGAATAAGATCAACTGAGAAGGAAGAAGAAAAAGAAACGCCTTTTGCCAAAATGATGATGTACTGGTTTTGGTGATTGCTCATCCAGCCCCTCATGTTTGCTTATTTTTCTGGCTTTTTACCGGATCATAGCTTCCAGTAGTGTAAAATTGACTCATACTCTACCGGATCCTAGCTTTCAGTAGCCTATATGGGGGCAGGTGAGCAAACACGGGGGCGGACGAACAACCTTCTTTGGTTTTTTTGTTTAAAAAAAGAAAAAAGCAGTTCAACCTGTTTAAACAGCCCAATCGCCGGTTTTCCGGTTTAATACCCGGTTCAATTGCAGAGCGGTTTAGGTGCTCATTTGGACTGAACACAGGCCCAATTCCCGGTCGAACCGACCGGTCCAGTCCGGTCCGGTTTTGATTACCTTGGAGTAAACAATATTAATGATATCATTAACATAAATGAACATAAAGAGAAAGGACTGTGAAGTTTTAAGATAGAGCAAAGATGGATTATATGTATCAATATAGTAGTATATTTATGTGATTGCAATAGGTAGTTAATAAATGTAGTTATGTTAGTTATGATTTAGTTATCTAGAGCTTCTTTAGGCAATCTATATATGTAACAAAGACTCTCACTGAAAGCTCAAGTGAATTATTTCAACAATTTCACTCAACAAATAAAGTTTTATTTCTCTTCTGGTTTGTCAGTTTCTTACACTTTCAATCTAATAGAGTTTTATTATTTGGATATATAATCATCTCATCATGAAAGAAGAGAAAAAAAAAAAAAAACTATAGCTTTGTTGATTTCTGTTGTAGATAGCCTTCAATTACGGGAGATTAAGTTGGATAAGGTGAGAGCATGGAGACCTTTTTACAAACTTGGGCAACAAAGAGTTTTGGCTACAGGTTTGCTTTTAGACAAAAGATCAAGAGATCAGAAGGCGAGTTTCAGTGAGTCTAATGGCTTTGAGATGACAAAAGTGGGATATGAAATATATGCCGAAGGACCAACCCGAGTTTTGCGAATTTGTGAGATCTCTGATAGTTTCAAGAAAGACACAGCCCTTGATTTGCATGCAAAAATTCAACTGAGAATTTCTCAGCTTGCGGTTCACGTACTTGAACATGTAACACAGGTATCCTAGCTTTTGTTAATGACCACCAAAGTCTAATATCTTTGATTTTTGTTGAAGTTAGACTTTCCATGTTTATAATTTATGCTTGCTAATGTGTGTGTACTGTGTGGACTTAAAAAAAATTAGTTTTGGAACAAAAGAGATTCCCTGCTTTATCAGATCTTACTGGGCATTTCTCAGTTTGTACTTAAGTCTGCCCATCCAAAACAAGTAATAAATGTTGATAGGGAAATTTCATACATGATATTATATCAGTGGCTCAATTTCAAACACTGACAGAAGTAGATAGATTTAAAAGTTATAGTGTCATAAAATGTGTTGCTCTGGAAAAAAGGGAGTGACTTTTCCTGTCTACATGATATTTTACAGTGTCGGTTCATAGTGAAGCATAAAGGTATGATAATTATTTTCTTCAAGTTTTAAGCTCCACTTTTTGTTTGATATATCTGGTAATTGTCAAGCTTCTATTTTTAAGCAGGAAGATGAGAATGAGCACAAAGATTTTACACCAATTGTAGTCATAAAGCTTAGGAATCTTCACATGATCACTGTTTCTAATAATCACCAGATATATAACCAGTTCAGTATACAGGTAACAAGTTCAATTCAACTGCATGACTGACTAATGCTATTTATTTCACCTTTTTTTTTACCAATTTCTTGGAAAATAATCCATTTAAAAACTTCATTAATCATATTCCATTTGTTATTGATCTAGTACATAAACTTGGAGCTTAAGTGGAATGGAGCTCCTTTTGCATCAATGCTCCGCAGACATCAATTGGATTGTGATGACCCTAATGATAGTGTACTGAAGGTTGTTTTTGTTCTACTTACGTCCAGTTCAAATGTGAAGCAATTTAGATACTCATCAATTTTTCTTCAGGTAAAGTTGGTCGCTGGCTGTTTCTAATGTTATTCAATTTTAAGGAATAGATTTAACAGCTCTGTTATGAATTGGTCCGCTCTTATATGATTTGACATTTTGTTTTATGTAGCCAATTGATTTGAACTTTGATGAGGAGACATTAATGAAACTTGCTTCATTTTGGAGAACATCTCTTAGTGACTCAGAGAGTCAGCGATTTTACTTCGATCATTTTGAAATCCATCCAATAAAGGTTTCCTTCTTCCATATTTTCTGACTTTCCTCTCTTTTGAGTACTTTCCCTTAATTAATATACTTGAAAATTATAGAGAAACTGTTTGTGGCTTAATTTCTTGAGAGACGACTCTCACCCATATGTATATTTATGTACATGAACAAATATAGTCTTATACCATAGTAACCCGTGGTTAAAGTACATTTACAAAGAGATTAATAGCATAGCCACTTCCTAGGTTAATGTACCTTTTGACTAGAGCTGAGTCTATTAGATGCCCTAAATCAAGGGATGAGGATATTTTACTACTGCCAGAGTTAACACTGGGACTCTCATATACGTACTATTAAGTTGACTGTTGATATATGTGTAGTATTAGGTTGATGTATTCATTAGTGTTTTACCCTAAATTTTTCAATGGTGTGTTGTGCCAAGGCTCTCCTTTTTCTCTTAATTTTTTTAGGACAAAGAAAGCCTTTGGAACGAAAGGACACTTAAAGAGGACTTACATTCACCTCACTCAAAAGAAACTAGTGACTAATCAGATGCAAGACCCTATTTTATTCAACTCGAGGCTTGAGCAACCCCTTGGAGTTAAACCGAGTTGAAGCTTGCTTTGATACTAATTTGAACATAACAAAGTTACTGGTAATGTCTTAATTTGTTGAGACTTGAGAGATGCCTCTCGGCAGATATATTTGATATGTACATGAACAAATACTATCATATCCCTTGTGTACAGTGATTAAAACTAGACTAAATCAAAAGTAAGTAACCTATATGTGTCAAACTTTAGGAAGCTAATGATATTTGTTGGAAAGTCTGCCTTAATTGAAGCCACTTCTGCAGTCTGTCATTGGGCCACTTTGGCTGGCTTCATTGAAGTGCTACAGCACCTTTGTAGTGCTTATAATGTTTGGACAGTCCTCACCTTACAAGTTGGTTTTGTGAGGTTGAGTGAGATATACTAGACCCGTTGTTAGGTAATTTGCATCGTCTACGCTCTAGACGATGAATGTGCAGAATTCATAGTAGAGAAGAAAGGAGTTTCTGTTTCTATTTTTCTATTCAGTTATGAATTGAATCTTGACTTGAGTACATACAACAGAATGGTATTTATACCATTGCTGACCTGTACTGACTCAGCACTAGGCAGTTACAATTTAGCCATAGATCTAGGGCCATGTTTGGCACTTTACATTTTGTAGCTACTCTTAGTTAATTCTCTATTAGCTCCCCTTCAAACCAAGGGTCATCTAGTGCAGTGCTGACTTGTCAGCAACCTTGAGTGTGTCTCTGAGATTTAGAAATCTGAGGGGAGATGGGCTTTGTAAGTAGATCAGCATACTGATCAAGTGCTGGGACATGTTGAACAATGAGACTTTTGTTGATAACCTTTTCCCTAAGAAATAATATATCTAACTCCATATGTTTGGTCTTGGCATAGAGGATTGGATTGTGTGACAAGGCCACAGTGCTGAGTTTGTCACAAAACAGCACAGGAGTGCTGAAAGGAACCCGTAGTTCAGTGAGCAAGGACTGAAGCCATAGTACCTCTGTTGCAGTGTTGGCCAGGCTCCTGTACTCAGCTTCAGTGCTGGAACGAGCCATCAAGGTTTGCTTCTCGGACCACCAAGACACCAAGTTGGGGCCAAGGTAATACATGAGCCAGAAGTGGACTTCCTGTCATCAGGATCAGCTCCCCAATCTGAATCTAAAAATGCAGTGACTGAAATAGGCTTAGTAAGAGAGGCAGGATGTAGTTGCAGTCCATAATGCAAAGACCTTTTGAGGTAGTGTAGAATGCGTTTGACGGCTGTCCAGTGACTTTCCAGAGGCTGAGACAAAACTGGCAGGCCTTGTTGACAGCATAGCTGATTTCAGGCCTAGTAATGGTTGCATACTGCAGGGTACCAACAATGGATCTCTAGAGAGTGGCATCTTCAAGATAATCCGAGCTACATTTGGAGAGTTTTAGGTTAGCTACCATCGGGGTAGGCATGCTCTTTGCTTCACTCATGTTGGTCTTGACAAGAAGATCCTTGATGTATTTGGTTTGAGAGAGGAAGAGGCTGCCATTCTTCCGGTGAGAAACTTCAATACCAAGGAAGTATTCAAGTTTATAACATTTGTTTGAGTGCAAACTGTACATTGAGTTGACCAATAAGATGCTGAATGTGAGGGAGAGAGTTCCCTGTGACTATAATGTCATCGACATAGACAAGCATGATGATGGTAAAAGTGGGGGCAATAAGTGTGAACAAAGAGGGGTCACATTTGCTAGGTACAAAACCAAAACTCTTGAGAGCAGCATTAAGTCTGTCAAACCAGGCCCGAGGTGCCTGCTTCAGGCCATAAAGAGCTTTGTTAAGCTTGCACACAAGCGGTTTGTCAGAGGCCTCAAAGCCGGGAGGTTGTTGGATATACACCTCCTCTTCTAGTATGCCATTAAGAAAGGCGTTGTTTACATCAAGTTGAGTAATATGCCACCTTTTCGTAATAGCCAAAGTGAGGATAGTACGAACTGTGATAGGCTTGAAAACTGGTGAGAAAGTCTCGGTAAAATCAAAGCCATGTTGCTGGTGAAAACCCTTGGCAACTAGCCGTGCCTTATATTTGTTAATTGAACCATCTGGATTTTGTTTGATCCTAAATACCCACTTGCAGCCTATAGCATGACGATGAGGAGGAAGGGAGGTTAATGTCCAAGTGTTGTTGTTGATAAAAGCTGTGTACTCAGCTTGCATAGCAGCCACCCATTTGGGGTCCTTCAAGGCAGTTTTATGGTGAGTAGGTTCCAGTTCAGTGAGTTGGGGAGTAGGGCGCAAGCGTGGTTGTGCTATACCACACTTGGCTCCGGTTTTCATGGGGTGAACATTAGTAGGTCTAATGGAGGGCAGAGGTTTGGGTGAAGGAGAAACAGAGGAGCTGGAACAAGTTGGTGTAGAGGATGCAGATGCAGAATTTAAGTTTAGAGGTGTAGAAGGGGTAGGACCTGAGTTTTGAGGTGTAGAAGATGTAGAATCAGGGTGTGGTGTAGAGGTTACATTAGGTGTTGTAAGAGGTGAGGTGGGTGCAGCGATGGAAGGTAAAGAATTATTTAGAATGGCTTGAGATGGAAATGGACAGTGTGTGGGTGAGGAGGAAGTAGTGGCACCAGTTTGGGAAAATAGATAAAGGTAAGGAAATCTAAGCTCGTTGAAGAGCACATCTTTGGAGATATAAATTCTACCATCAGAGGCTAGACACTTGTAGCCTTTGTGATTAGATGAATACCCAGGGAAGACACATTCCTTGGAGTGATAAGCCAACTTGTGGGGGTTGTATGGCATGAGGTTGGGGTAACAAGCACAGCCAAATACCCTTAGAACCTTGTAATCAGGGATTGTTTTATACAAAGCAGAGTATGGTGAAGCCATAGCAAGGACTGCAGTAAGCATATGGTTTATGAGGTAAGTCGTAGCCAAGAAAGCATGATCCCAATATTGAAGAGATAATGCAGCCTGTGCCAACAGAGTGATGGTGAGTGTGAAGACATGTAAGTCTGTGTGTGATGCCATGTGCAAGGAAGAAGGAGGTTAGGGACTTAAATTCACCTCCACCATCAGTTTGCATAGCCTTGAGCTTGGTGCTAAACTGGATTTCAATCATGGTGATAAAGTGTGTGATAGTGCTGCAAACGTCAGATTTAAGTTTCAAGGGAAACACCCAAGTATACCTCGTAAAGGCATCCAGACAAGTTAACAAATATCTATAACCACAAGATGAAATCATAGGAGTAAGGCCCCACACATCAGCAAATAAGAGAGCAAATGGTGCATCATAAACAGTAGTAGAGGCAGAGGACGGTAACCTGTGTACTCCCACATCACTTAGAGATGTGACCTTTGCTATGCTTATAATAAGGCTTGGGCAGTTCTCACCTTACAAGTTGGTTTTGTAGAGTTGAGTTATCCAAAAATATTCAACAATATCCAGTAACTAATTCATATCCTAAATTTTGTAGATCATTGCTAATTTTATTCCTGGGGAATCACATTCAACTTATAGCTCAGCGCAGGAGGCTCTAAGGTCCTTAATTCATAGTGTGGTTAAGGTTTGTTTAACATGCTTCATTGACCTTTTTTTCTCATCTTAACCATGTTGTGTACTCATGTATTTATTCATGTTAAATCCTCATCTTTCTCCTTACAGGTGCCTTCCATAAAAAATATGGTAGTAGAACTGAATGGGGTTCTGATAACTCATGCTCTGATAACAATACGTGAATTATGTATTAAATGTGCACAACATTATTCATGGTAAGCCTTTGATATATTTTCTTTTGAATTTTGTATCAGTTATGACTGAATTTGCAATGCTTGTCTAGGTATGCTATGCGGGCCATATATATAGCTAAAGGAAGTCCCCTGCTTCCGCCGGATTTTGTTTCTATTTTTGATGACCTGGCTTCATCATCTCTTGACGTCTTCTTTGATCCGTCCCATGGGTTGGCAAATCTTCCAAGATTTACTTTAGGTATATGATGTACGTCGTTAATTTCCTTTTTGTGCCCACTTTTATTTTCTAATACACTTGGTGTTGGGAACCCAGAAACAGATTCATAGTTTTTGGAGAGATCCTTAAAATAGAGAAGGGAAAAAAGAAAGAGTACCTTTGTCATGTTTTTGCTGAATGAGAGAAAACAGTTGCTAATATTGCGAAACCGTGTGTTTCAACCACACAACGGAGTCTCTTTAGATAGGCTTAAAAGCAATAAATAGAATAATTAATTGCAAAATATTTTATCCTTATTCACACTGACATGATATGATACAATATACCTATACTGTACAATATGATTATTTGCAACACTCTCCTTCAAGTTGAAGCATATAAATCTTAGGGTTAAATATGTTTTTAGTTCCTATTAAATTTCAACATTTCAATTTTAGTCACTGTAAAATAAAAATACAATTTTTAGTCTCTACAAAATTATCCAACAAATAGTTTTAGTTCCTACTGAAACGAAACATGTTTAATTATCCTTCAACTTAAAAAAAATTGAAAGATTTTTTGCTAGGATGTTTAGAACATTAAAAAAAATTTCATCCAAAAAATTTAGAATTTTTTAACTTGAGATAAATTAAATATGAATTTTTTAAATGTGAAAAACTAAAGATAAAAGTCCGAAAAATATACACCTAGAAATCGAATTTTGAGCTCATTTTTTGTGGAGCAACTTTTTATAATGTTGTAAACATGCCTAGAAAAATTCTTTGAAAAATATAGGTTAACTTAAAAGTAGGGACTAAAAGCGCATGCGTGATAATTTTGTAAGGACTAAAAATTGTATTTTTATTTTAAAGGGACTAAAATCGAAAAATTGGAACTTTATAGGAACTTGAAACATATTTAAACCTAAATCTTATACACTACACTTGTTACATATATAACAGATTTGAGGACCTCTTAGTGATGTTGTGAAGACATTTGTCAATTGGTCGTTGGAATTGACAAAGCTAGTGGTGATATCGCCTTGTTTGATCTTCTCCCTAATTAAATGATAGTCTATCTCAATATACTTGGTCTTCTCATATGAAAAAATGGATTAGAGGCAATATGCAATGTCGTTTGATTATCACATATCAATATCATCTGTGTTGTCTCTTCAAATTGAAGTTCTATCTTCTATGAGTAGCTATTTCAACCAAATGAACTCGCCAGTCACTAATGTCATGCAGCTGCAGCACTCAATCTTGCACCTACACCCTGTTTCTTTGAACCGGCTGTCTGTTGACTTGGCTGAATAGATAGATAATTGGGAGGGTTGTTCACTTATTTCTCAATTAATTTGTGTCTGCTGTGTGCAGCAGACAGATAGTTACTACTTCTACTGTTTCAGATACGAAGTTAGGACAGTATTCATATGTTTTTGTTCTAATTTTTGCATTACTTTTGTCTATTTCGGTATTGACCAGGTACTTTCAAAATTATAAGTAAATGCGTCAAAGGGAAAGGTTTTTCAGGGACAAAACGCTACTTCGGTGATCTAGGGAAAACTGTAGGTTCTTAGTTCTTTGTAAATGTTCCATTGAATTAAGTATTTGAGAGTATCAGGATATTAATCAATTTATGACTCGGTAGTTGAGATCAGCAGGTTCCAATATAGCTTTTGCAGCTGTAGCAGAGATATCTGACTCTATTCTGAAAGGAGCAGAAGCAAATGGTTTTGAAGGATTGGTACAAAATCAGCACCTTCTGTTTTTTATTGTTTTTTTAAAAAATTGGTTATATTCACTTAAGCCGGGACTTATTGATTGTTATGTGTTTGATGTTTGCATTTTGACATTTAATTTTCCAGATGAGTGGGTTTCACCAAGGCATTCTGAAATTGGCTATGGAGCCATCAGTTCTGGGAACTGCTTTGATGGAAGGTGGTTCTGATAGAAAGATATTGCTTGATCGAACTCCAGGAGTTGATGAGGTATTAAATAACCTTGTTGCATCTATGGTATTTAAAAATTCAATTAAGCAAAGCTGAAAATCTCTTGTATTTTACTCTCTTTGGTTGTATGTTTTTACTGAAGAGTATCTCTTACGTAGTTTTTGTTTTACAAAAAATAATATTTCAGACTTATTTTCAAGGTGTAGGGAGTGTATGATTGTACTAGACATACAAATGGCGAAAAAGATGAGGGGCTTAGAGTGTTGTGTTTAGTTGCAATGTATAATTTACCTTTAGATCATTAATTAAAAATCTATTTTAAGGGGTATTGTTAGAAGCCACACTGCAGTTTTAGAGGAGTCGTGTGTCTCAACTACACATCGAAGTTGGTTTTATATAAGTTAAAGGAAATAAATACAAAATAAATATAGTAGATATTATTCATATTTACATGATATAATATGACACAATATGCCTATACAATAGATACAAAAATCATAATATATTTCCAAGAAGCTTATTGTAACTAGTTTTTGTTAATCAGTGTAACCAGTCTATTCTGCTGTGGTTTCTGTTGTAATTTTGTTAATGGTTTTCTCTTGTATTCTAGAACTGCTAGCTAGAATATCCCTAGTTAGTAACTGCTAGCTAGTTAGTCGTAGGCACATTCTAGAATATCCTACAATGTAAATGTTATTATGTTAATGGCTTTCAGTTTATGACACATTTTAAACATTTATGCATAACAAATGACATCTATTCTGTAATTTTTTTCATCTTGATTTTTGAAATTCTCGATGAAGTCTACTGTAACTAATTACATGTGTTGTCTGCTGCAGTTATATATTGAAGGATATATCCAAGCCATGCTAGATACAGTTTACAGACAAGAATATCTTAGAGTCAGAGTTATTGACAATCAGGTAATAGTTGAGCTATGTGTACGTATAGATGATGAAGTATACATTGGAGATTTTTCGAAACTTGACATTTATGCTAGCAAATTCTTTGGAATGAAAGTTTAAGCACATGACCTTGTTTTGAGAATGATGTTCGTATACATGTGCAGTGATATAATTGTCTGATTTTTACATGGGAAAGCATAGAGATCGGGAAATCAATCAATCAATGAACAAAATATATTAAACTATGTATGAAGGATGTTAGGCACTAGTCTGTTGGGAGGGAGGGAAAAGGATAATGGTCTGTTTGGTTTTTGTTTTTTATTTTTTATTTTTTATTTTTTATTTTTTATTTTTATTACAAAAAGATCTATTGTCGTGTATTTTAGGGTGATAACAAGATCACACTGTTTTCACTTTATTTTCTATTTTAATTATTTTGTATAGAAAATAGATTAATATATTTTGGAAACGTAAAGTGAAAACAGTAGTAATTGAAACTGAAAACAGATAATGAATAAAAAAGTTCCAAAAGGTTGGCTCATGGGTCTTTGTTTTGAAAGGGGTACTCTACAAAAGCTAAAGAGCTAGGTCAGCAAGAGCAGGATCCTGAGGTACGCAATTAGTTGTGGGAGGTGTGTACCATGTGACTGGAGAAATTTTCTATGAGGGAGTGAGGATAGAGATAGGCCATTTGGTTATTTCTTAGTGTTTTGGGGCTTATTAGCTGTACAAGAAATTTTCCTAAGGGGAGCTTCACTCGTTATCTGTGTTTCTGAGTTTTTTCTCCATCGAATGGTACACACTCAACTTTATATTTCTACTCTGAATCACTTACAAAAATTATCTTGCTAATGGGGTTGCTGTTTCTTATCTGCATAGAGATTGGGGTGCCTATTTTGCATTGTTATTCTGGAGATTTGGTTTGCAGGTTCTTTGTAATTTTTTCTCTTATTAGTTTTCTGGTAGAGGATATATCCTCTCTCCTTGTAATTA
The DNA here is from genome assembly GCA_037974755.1 of Cicer yamashitae. Classification (NCBI taxonomy): domain Eukaryota; kingdom Viridiplantae; phylum Streptophyta; class Magnoliopsida; order Fabales; family Fabaceae; genus Cicer; species Cicer yamashitae. The sequence goes on from JBBPBQ010000002.1 coordinate 14,287,582, forward strand.
TCTGCTTTCTGAATGGATGTCTTTTCTTATTTTAGAAAAAAAAGTATGCCCTATACTGCATGGTTGTGATGGAGTTTTACATTGTTTAGGTTATCCTGAAAAACTTACCACCAAATCATTCTCTTATCAATGATATCACGGATCGTGTTAAGGAGTTCCTTGTAAGTAAGGCATTGCTAAAAGGAGACCCCTCAACTATTTCTCACCCTTTACGCCGTCTTCGTGGAGAAACTGTATGTTCTTGTTCAATTGAGCATGGTTCTGTTCTCATTCTATTGTATTTTGTTCTTCTCTTTTTAGTATCTATGTTTTCCTACATATTATCTTTTATCACTTTCCTAACATTTCATGATTATGAATGATGATGGCTCACCTATGTTCTCTACTTCCACTTTAAAGCATCATGTTTTCTTTTTATGTATTCATATATTTAAGATCTTGTGCTCGACTTCCCAAACTAATACTTCACATTCTTGGAATGCATTAATTTAGTGTGGAGGTGCTTCAAAATGTTACGCTTAATGTTACAGTTAAATTTTAATCCATATTAATCCATATTGTGTTCTTGACTTGTTTCTGAAAAGTGGTCATTTGTATGCTTCTTGCTGTATACAATCAACAATGGCATAATCCTTAAGTAATCTTCCCATTCATGTATGAAAACATTGATTCAGTAACTCTGTGTCAGGAATGGAGAATAGGACCAACATTGTTGACGTTGTGCGAACACCTTTTTGTTAGCTTTGCAATACGCATACTGCGAAGACAGGCCAACAAGTTCATTCTAAGAATTAAACCAGAAAAGCGGTCAGAGGTTGGCGGTCATGAAGATGAGCCTGCAGACTCTAATCACAAAGTGCAGAAAATGAATTTCATTCAAAGATGGGGCATCGCCAAATTTGTCTTGTCTGGTTTGTTGGCATATATTGATGGCCGTTTATGCCGTAGTATTCCAAATCCTGTAGTGCGGAGAGTAGTTAGTGGCTTTTTGTTAAGTTTTATTGACCAAAATGATGAAAAATAAATCCTACAATTGTCGCTGTTCAAGCTATGTTCGCAAAATAAATAGAATGTGATGGATGAAGGCCCCCCTTCTGTGCCTTGATATGCTGAAACAAACTCATCTTATGCATGAGAATCAGTGACTTACTTGCAGTGTCACTTTCAAATGAAATACGACTATTTGTCTGTTGTATATTAATCTGGTATTAGATCTCGCCAGTTGCTGGTCGAGTAATACTAGTACATTTTAATCGTTCCCTTAACTTTTAGACTGTTTAATTCCCTTTTCAAAATGTGTAAATATTAAATATTGTGTTCTGAATGTTTACTTTTGAAGGTGATTCGATAGTGTTCGAATTCGGCTCCCTCTAAAATGACTAGCTATTAAAGTGAGTGAATAAATGATATTATAATTACTCATAATTAATTATGCATGTGTATTTAATATCAACCATTGATTTGTAAATCAAGAATTGATATTGCTCATTTTATTATTTTCTAAAGTGAATCACTTTAGAGGAATCTAATCTGTTCAATGTCTTTAGAAGTTAACTTCCAATCTGAAAAACTAAAAATGGCCTAAAGTTTAACTTTTGGAGTACAAAAAAATGAGTTTTAAAATCTGGAAGTTAAACCATTCAAAAAAACTATATCAGGATTTCAGTTTCTGCTAATTATAGATGGGCATACTTTCCTTTTTATGTCTAGTTATTCGTATCTAAAATAAGTTTTAAACCTTGAATTTGACCTGGAATGAATGTGAAAAGGGGGTGGTGGAAACCTTATTAAAGATATAAGAGAAAAGACGCAATTGTTATGTAATTTTTGGGTCTCGTATCAGGATATGAGATTAATTAATAAATAGTGTAAAATTGCCACGTAGAAAGAAATGAAACGTGGCATCACTCGAGTTTGACACCACTGTCTCATCATTCGCAACGTGTTTTTTTTTTCTCTTCTACTTAATTTTTTGGCTCAGTTGTATACTAAACAATAGTAAAAATAATCTTATAATAAAAGAAGGTGAATTATTACACCGTCTCTGTTTGTCACACTATATCACGACTGATCCTCCTTTGTCATGTTCATGCTATAGCTCCAATAGCCTACACTAACAATAACATTATATTCTTATTATTAACAAGAGAATTAATGGCTTTTTCATTTTCTAGATCTGAATCAACTTTAACAGAGAAGGAGAAGATTGATCATCAATATCAGGACAAAGAGACAGGGGAGAATAATAAGGACTCTGCAACAGTGGACAGTGGCATCTCAAGCCAGCTTCAGTTGAAATCCCCTTCTTATTCTCAAACCTTAGACAAACATGTTGTCCTTCGACGCATCAAACAACGAAAGTCCTATAACAAAGCCAAAGGTGCTTTTGAAGCTCTTTTAGGCACTTTAAAAAACGAGGCAAACACTGCTCAACAACAGAACTGGCTCCAACATGATGACACTTTCTCTTCTCCTTAATTAGATAGAACCATGCATGCATTATGACCCATCTTGATATGTTTGATGTATTGCATGGTCTTAAATAACTTTGTTATCATGAAGAATGTGAATAGAATGTTTAATTACGTTCGATCGTTGAGAACAACGTGCTTAACAGTTTGATTAAGTTTTTAATTTGTTTTGTGCCACCATAAACTATGCTCAAATTAAATGTTAAAATCTTAAGCGGTACTATGAACATCTCATTTGCAAACGAAATTTGTGTGTTATATATATGTAGCTGTCTTTTTTATCTGTGGTTTTAATTTCTTTTAAAGGAGTAAACTGTAGATAAACAACATATTAGGTGAAAACTAAAACGGTTGTATGATGTTTTTTTGAAAAATGATATTTGGAAACCCATAAACAACATATTAGTTGAAACCTTCCACGTTGGTTTGGTACTAGGTGTTTAATATTAGTTGGGTGTATTCTTTGTCATGCCTAGAAATTTGGTATCTTAATCTGTTTCGTTTGTTTGCTTCCCTAACTCCTAAAAGGAAATGAAGGAAGGGTCTTATCGTTATATGACACTAAAGTCTTGTGGACTATTTTGAAGGTTCGGATGGGTTTACTTTTTCTAACTTGGCCCTTGATGTATCACTTGATAATGAAATCCTAAAATTGAGGTTTTCTTTCACAAAGTGGATAATTTTTTTATGAATGAGGCCACTTTTTTCTGAAAAAAAAATCGGTATCTAGGAACCAACACATTTTACTTGACCACAAATCTATTATTATTTTTAAATCTGAGTCACAGGACTTTGTCCTAAACTCATCCTCACAATCTGCATGAACATTAGGTCATTTTTTACCATTTGCCGGGAATAAATTATAAGTGAGAAATAAAATATATCTTATGAATAAAAAAATCAAAACATATTTATATTTAGTGTTCAATGTATTTTGAATAGGAGTACCTTTCTCAATAAAATATAGCTTATGCATAAAAAAAGTCAAAATATATTTATAAAAAAAGTCAAAATATATTTATACCTTTCTCAATAAAATATAGCTTATGAATAAAAAAAGTCAAAACATATTTATATTTAGTGTCTAATCTATTTTAAATAGGATTATCTTTCGTTATAGAAGAAAAAATCATAATATTTTGTATTGACTTGTGCATTAATTCATCCGGTGCAACGGTCCAATATATGTATTACAATATTTTTAGGATAATTTGATCTCTTGCAATGATTAAAAATAACAATTTAATTTCTTAATAATTTAAATATAAATCCCATTTGTCCCTTTCGTTCCTTCGTCTATTGAAAATGCTGTAGAGATTTTCTATGTTGGTCGTTAGTTTATTAAGAAGTGCAAGACAATAAGCAAAAGAGTACTCTCAAAAGTTGGGCCTTAAACAAATGTAAGATTAAGGCAATAAAGAAAAAAAGAAATATGTACTTAATCATAGTTAACCGATAAATGTCGATCATATTTAATTAAATATCACAGATTCAAATTTAAGACATTATATCTGTGTATATGTGATGTTTCTGTGATATTTACTATAAAAAAATAAAATCATCAAACTAGGAGCTACTTGAGTAATCTGAGGCATATCTGCAAGGCCATAAATGAGGAAGGAAAAAAAAAGACTGGTGGTTGAAGAAAAAATGAGTTTGAGTTATAAATCAGCTTTAAGAACCAAATGTTATTTTTTTAATTAATGTCATGAATCAAACAAAATGAAGTATCTATAATCGATTTATGGTGCAGTTAATTATAGATTATTAAATTTAAATAGAAATTTTCTCTCTGTTGATCTAATGATCTATAGTGAGTTGCAAAATAAAATTGATTATAAAAAGTTTGTGTTTTGAACTAAATTGTTTATAATAACATTGCGATAACACATTCAAAATTAATACATGTCAGAACAATCATGTTGAATGAACTCGCACATAAGTCAATATAAAAAGACAAAATTATACTAAAGGTCATTTATATAAATAAAATTGCCGACGTGTCACATATACGTAGACTTTTTGAACAAAAATGGAAAAAAAAAGGACAACCTTGTAAGAAGATAAAGAATTTAAATAGAAAAGTAAATTATACCAAGTATTAGACGTAAATAAAATAAAAAACCTTATAATGTAATTTATCTAATAAAATCAATTTTTAGAAAGCAAAAAATAGAGTAAAGAACCACTGTGTCTTGATTTACTTTAATAATTTTATTGAGAACTAAAAATTTTCTATTTCTATTCTACAATAAATGACTTATTTGTAAAAAAAATTGTCTTAAAATGAGTGATTATTTCAATTATACTATTTAATTAATATTATCGCACAATTTTTTCAATGTAATATATTTTAATGTGTATTTATAACATTGATAATGCACCAATACCTAAGAAGAATAACTTGATAAAAGTAATATTATTTCTCTTTTATTTATACATTTTTTTAATGTAGATGAAATTATCAAATGATTCAATATTTTTTCTCATGAATCATCACGAGTCTTTCCCTCTTAATTTTCTTACAACTTTGTTCTTAATTATAAGTTAATATTGCCATTTTTACGTATATTAAGAAAAATATATATAGTAAATTTAATATGTCAATTCTTTCAAAAAATAATTAATGTGTCAATTTATGCATAAATATTTCTAAAATACCTTTTATAGATTAATATATTCAATTTAAGTTTTCATTTTTTGAAATAAATTAATAGTTTTAATAAAAGATGTGTTTGGAAAAGGTAATAAATACAAATGATATTTATAAGGTATATTTAAAAGAGTGTTTATATTTTAAATAAATTATTATTATTTAAATGGTGTTTATAGTATTTTTTTATCACTTGACATGTTGGATTTTCCATAATTGTCACGTAACTCACGTTATGTGTTGGAATCGATAAAAAGAATGATATGGGTTGGGTTTGTGAACATTCTCCCCCCTCACGCTCATTACTATTCTCTTATATTTATAAATATTTTTATTAAATTATGTGAAATATTCAATTGGATATCTCATCGTAGGACGAACGGAGTATCCTTTATAATCTAGCGAAATGTTGGAATGGGTAGGGATAGATTGATCTCATGGTTCCCTCCAAGTTGCGTCCAACAACACTCACTAGTAGTATATGGAAATTACCCTAAGCCAACCTATCACAAATCAGAGTATTATTGTGACCTAAGTAAGGGTAAGGCACAAACAATGGTGGTTTGATGCTGTCCTCACACAGCACATGTCCCACTCCATCCATCATCTATAATTAATTTATTATTGGTTGACCATCACCATCACGAACATGTTTCCTCCATTTCATTTAGGGAAAATATATGTGGCGCTCCGCGTTATTTTAAATTATACAAAAATTCTTTATTTTTATTATAACAAATTAACCATTTAATTTTTTTATGTTAAATTCGTTCTTCATGTTTGTAAATATTTATACAGATGATTTTAATTTCAAATCAGTAAAATTAAAACTTTAATTTCTCTCAATTTTTTAATAAACTTATATAATTGATAAGAAGTTTCGATTGCAATAATCTTAAAAACATAATCCCTCAATTAATTTTTTAGAAAAACAATGAAAATTCAAGTGAGATACATATTAGGGTTCTTGATATTAAACACGAAATTCTCTTAATATAGATCATGAAATCACATGAAAATTGATTATATTGTTCTTTATATGATCAATGACAAATTCATAGTAAAATTTTAAAAATCTCTAATTACAAATGATTTAAATAAGATTATGACTAAAAATAGTTTAATATTTAAACTTTAAAACATACAATACTAACTTATTAAAAAAAAGTGAAATGATTAATATGATATTTTTGTGTAACTTAAAAGACTACATGATATATTTTTTTTTTTTTATAGTTAAAGTATTTTGGTGGGGGCTTTTTCCCTGTCCTGTCCTAATTGAAGTTTATTGTACTCAAATTTATATATATGCAGACAGTTTAAAGATAATGTATATATTAATGGTGTAAAATAATTTTACACTATTTTTCAATCATAATCATTCAATTTGTCACATTATATTATATAGTTTTTAAATCAAATGCAATTATCTAATAATATATATATATATATATATATATATATGAAGATATCAAATTACACCCAAAAAATTACACTCATTAAATAACTCGGTATCGTATAAATTTTATCTTTAATTTATAATCGTTTCATATATCTTTAAGATTTGTTAATCAACATCAACGGCGTAATATATATAACATTAATTTGGACACATCTTGATACCATAGTAAACAATTATAGATTAATGTCAAAATTTGTATATATAATCTATATGATATTAACTTTTAATTCAACAACTGATTTTGAAAAATATTTATATGATAGGATGTTATTGAATGAATGTAACTCTTAGTGAAACACTTTAGGTATAATTTGATTTTCTCTCTCCCTATATATAAACATGTGAGAGATTCGTCAAAAAACATAAATAAACAATCTTTTTTTACTTAAATAAGCAATTAAATTACTAATTATAAATATTAGCTTTCATTAATCTAATTATTATTATAATAATGATAATCAAACACACAATTTCATATAAATCCAATCACATAATTAGATAATTGAGATTTACTTATATTTAAAAAAATTAGTATACATTTATTTAAATTTGTTTGATAAAATATCAAATAGTTTAAAAAATTTGTAAAATACGTAAAATTGATTTACTTAATAAATTTTTTAATTTAACAGTAGAATTAATAAAATTTATTAATAATGAGTAATTATATAAGCGAAGTAACTTTCAAGCAAAGTTGCTCTTGCAGTAACTTATCCATTCTCCTATATTCTAGTCAGCTTAACCATGGCTTAATTAGACTCTACACCGTTCAAATTTTATTTTTAAAATATAGGATTGGGTGTGAGTCTAAAAAATTAGTATAATAAAGTCAAAGACAAGTATAAATCTATAACACTTCATAATTTGTTGCATGAATTTTGTTGGAAAATATTTTCTACCATCTCTACGATATGTTATTACTATAAACATCTCATAAATTATCGAACAAGTATCACGAATTAAGTCATAAACCTTAAAATATAGACTATAAAATATTTAGAAAATAACCATGAAATAAATATACACTTGAGGTATATGAAAGCACATTGTCTTTCATTATTTATTCACTTAAGATGGAAATCTTTTCGAATTTAATAGTTACAAAAAAGAACTCAAATAACAGAATTTTCATTGTCAATCTATATTAAAAAAAAAAGGGAGAAATATGAGATTTCTAAAAAAAACATAAACAACGAGGGAAATAGTTTTAAAAGAAAAATGAAATGACCGCTCTTTTATTTTTCTTTGATTTAAATATATATTTAGTCCTTGTTAATATATCACTTTTTGATTTTAGTCTCTGTAAGCTTTTTGTTTGGATTTAGTCTGTAAAATCAGAAACGATCGACTTTAGTCCCTAACATCAAATCAACATTAAAAGAATGACGAATTTTCCAAAAATCCATAAATCCTTCTTTTAATTTCTATTCATATTTTCTTTATAAAATAACACTAATTATTAAATGATCAATAAATAAATATATTAATTAATAACATAGAACATTTTAATTTTTAATATATCATAAAAGATAATGTGTTGGTGTGTATTTATAGACCCACGTGTCATGACGATTCATCAGCTCTTTTTTTAGGGACCAAAATCGATTGTTTCTGATTTTACGGAGACTAAATCCAAACAAAAAAACTTACAGGGACTAAAATCAAAAAGTGGTATATTTGCAGGGACCAAAGACATATTTAAACCTTTTTCTTTTATATGATTGCTCGGTTTGCTCTTTCCCATTCCCTTTAATTATAATTAATTTTTTGGTCCCTATAAATATATTATATTTTATTTAATTATTTTTTTCAAATAATGGATAATTAATTATTTTTAATTAACAATTTTGGTCTCTGCTTTTTAAGCAATTCATGTGTATCATTCGAATTTTTAAATATTTTTTGCATGCATGTTAAGAACATTATAAGAATCTCTCTTGCAAAATTTAGAATTTTTCAACAAAAGATTAATTAAATTTAAATTTTTAAATGCTAAATTTTTAAAAAAAAATCATATTTAATTCATTTACCGTTAAAAGAATTCTAAATTTTTGTGGGAGAGATTCTTATAATGTTTCAAACCTGCACGAAGACAAAAATTATTCAAAGATCATACAATACACATGAATTGATTTAAAAAGTAAGAACCATAATTTTTGACAGAAAATATTTAAAAGACCATTGTTTGAAGAAATTTTTTAGAGTGACTAAAAACGAAATATGATATATTTATAGGGACATAAACTTATTTAATCCTAATTATTATTATTATTATTATTAAAATTTTAGAATAAATATTAAATGATTATTTAATATTTGTAATTGCTCAAACATTTATATATTCAATAGTAATCAAATGAATTTTATATTAATAAAAAATTCTTTTGAAATATTATAAAGTTTCCGAAGCAATCACCAAATATTTCAAACCTATTAATATATTACAAATTAATTGAAAAAACAATTTTATGGGTTAAGAGGTTGAGTGTCAGTGCACTGAATCTAGGGTCTTTTGGCCTATGAATAAGACTTAGCCTAATAAGACTTAACACATAGTTGATGAAACAAATTTTATCAACCAAAAACACTTTACATATGTTAGAGGTGTACCAATCATATTGCAACCCCATAATTTTCATTGTTAGCACTATGTTGCACACAACACCATAAGGATATGAAAATCATTGAAAGTTTTAAAGTTTCCTCTCAATAATGTAGTCTAGTACTTCTCACACCATAGGAAGAGATAAAAATGTAGTGTTAAGCAAAACTAACAAGTGACTTATTTTTATCTATACCAGCAATAAACTCATGCTATCGCACGGATGGACGCGTCATTGATATTTTATATATGTCTTGTTAAAAGTTCAAATAACAAATTTCATTTTTATGTATTGTGAAAAAAAAGGTTGAATTACTATTGCGACTAATTTCTTTTCTTATAGTTATAGTAGATTAACACTTTTTATGGAATCTTCAATCACAATGATTGAATTACTATTGCGACTAATTTCAAATTAGTTTAATTCTCATTTCCTTTCAATGTTTACTCGCTAGCTTATAGTTTTGTGAGAAATCAATCAAATTTAAGTTTAACCTCACAATTTAATAGCTACTTTTAAACTTATAAAAATATGCATATCACATAAATAAAGAAGACACAAATTTCTTCCATAAATTAACATTAACTAAGAGAGTTTTTCTCTAAAAGAAAGTTATATCATAATTAAAATCTAACTATTTTAATCAAAGTTTAAATTTAGATATTCTCAATTAATTTAATTTTAATTAATCATTCGAATACAATCACTTGGTTGGAATTTTTATTTATATATTAAAAAAAAAAGAGTAATATTATTTGATAAAAAAATTGACATGGTATTCAATACTATACAAAAATACATTGTTTACGATTGATAATGTGATTAAAAGAGAGAAAACAAATAATAATAATAAAAAATCAACTACATATACAAATTATAATAAAATAGAAAGGTCTTTAAATCTTACAAACAAATGCCAATATTGTTAGATTGATTTTAAATTCGAATCCAGACCTCGTAGAAATTTATCATCTATTTTAAAAAAAAGTGTTCAATAAACGTAGAAAAATTATAGGTATTCAAATATATTTTTTTTCTTATAGATTCTCTCTGGAAATAATTTGTGTTATGGGATCTAACCCCTTCAACTAAATATCTCGAAGGTGGTGTTCAATCAAATATAACTCTACCCCATGAAAATAAGGTGTGGGATATCACTTTTGACGTGCAAATAACTTTTCTCAGAAAAATCAACGAGGCTAAAGTTTTGATGCGACCCCAACATGTAACATAAGAACGCGTACTTTATGTTCCAGTTTGCAGGACAACTAGTCCCAACAACACAAGTAGCTTCTCAGAAAAATCCCTCAATTGCTCGCTCACTATGCCTCTGCCCTCTACTATTTCTTTTGTTTTCCTGTGAACAAACAAACAGCATTAATATACATAACTCACTTTTCATTCTTACTAGTTAGTAGTTGCAAGCTGAGCCTATAATCTGAATTTAAGGTATGCATATCCATAATCTCACAAGTCCCAACCACGCCTTAAAATATTTTTATAATTACTACTAGTACTTTTAAATTGAATTTAATTCAAATTTTAATAATTTCAACTCTAAGGTCTAAGCATTAATTGAGATAGATATTTCCCCAACAACATCAATCACAACTAACTCAAACTCCTCTTTATAGTCAACAAAAACATTCACATAGTTTTCCAATTCCTCCTTAAAAATTCCAAATCAAAACTCTCCTTTTTCCTTTTTTAATTATAACCTCAAATTTCAATATCTTTTCATCAGGAAATGTCTCATCACAAAACAAACCTCTCTATTATTCTCTTCACAACAATCTTCATACTCTGTTCAACAGCAACAACATCTCAAAACAACAATAACTGCCACCGCAGATGCGGAGACCAAACCGTGAAATTCCCATTCGGATTCTCCGATGATTGTAAAGTCAAACTAAACTGCACGAACAAAAAAGTCAAAATCGGCGAATTAACCGTTCAAGAAGTGAATTCCGATAGCATATTCATATCTTTACCAGCGAAATGCAACCGTAGCATGAGTTTCATAACTCCACTTTTCAGCAACAATTTCGCTCCAACATGGAACAACAGTTTCCTCGTACAAAATTGTAGTTCAAAACTTGGTGGTTGTGTTATTCCAACTTCTCTTTTCTTTGGAACAAAGATAGATGTTGAATCTAGTTGTGATGAATCAAGAAGGAGGAATGATAACATCACTTGCTTCACGCAATTGCAGCGTCGAAGAGTGCGTGAAGATGTTCTTACTATTGAGGATTGGAATAGAATTGGATGCAAGTTTTTGTTCTCTGCTATTGCTGTTGTTGATCGCAATAGAGTTCAAGATGTTCCGATTCAATTAGAGGTTGTTGAGTTAGGGTGGTGGCTTCAAGGTTCTCCTCGATGTTCTCAAGATGCTAATCATACGGTGGTTCATCTTGCCGGAGAAAAACAAGGTTTCCGGTGTCGTTGCCATGAAGGTTTCGTCGGAGATGGATTTTCCAACGGCTCTGGTTGCCAGAGAGGTTAGTCCACTCTTTTTTACTCTTTACATGATTCTTATTTTTGGTTTTTAATATACCATTAATTATTTTTTACCATTTATAGTTTTAATTAATATTATGTGTATTAATTTTAAATTATTATTTTGTATTTATGATAATAAGAATTAATCGATGCTTAAAAAAATTAATTTAGTAATATCATTTTATTTATTAGTATCTTAAAAATGTGTTAAGTTGCGAACGGTAATAAATGTTGTGGAAAGGAGAAAAAATATTAAAATATTAGTATTGCTGCTTAAATGGAATAATTATAGTAGTAATAATCATGATTACAATGATGATGGTGATAATGACAACGGCTATAATGAATGGTAATTGTTGAATGGGGACCAATTGATGTTTGACTTGTGGTTTGATGCTTTATTATGAGTCAACCAAGTACAATAATACTCATTTATTTTAAAAAAATTGTCTCAAAACAATGTCATTTATAATTTTTAATGTAATTTTAATTTTTTCTTTTATATATTATATTTCAATGACTAATTGCATATACAATTTTTAAAATATTATTATACTATGCATTGATAATAGTGAAAAATTTATCAATAATTAAAATGAATAATTTGGTAAAATGATATTTTTTTAATATTGTATTTCTTAACATGTGCACAAAAACTTTAAACGCCACTTATTATGAAACAAAATGAATACTAAAAGAGTGTGCGAATCAGAATTTTAGGATTAAGTTTTCGGTATATTCTTTTTTAAGGTTCATGATGAGATTTTGTTTGTTGGAAGCATGTGTGCTATATTGATTTAGCATAAAGGTATGAATGGCAACACACATAAATTAACTTATAGTTTTTAAGTTATAAATGTTTGGATAATGTTCACTACTTATCGCTTAAATATAATGTTTGATTTTATTTAATTCAGGTTTATAATATCTATATAGTATTGGAACTTTTCTAAATTTCAGTTTCAATTTGGTATGTTAATGTTTTGAAATTAGAATGGTAACTTGCAGAAGAAATAATCCTTCAAAAGTCAACATGTTTTTTTTGGACAAAAGTCAACATGTTCTTTGGATTATTTATATATCAATATTAGGTAAAGCACATGTCTGGTCTAATAGTTTTTTTTTTTTCTTTTTCATTCTATAATTAGTCAAAGGTTGGTGACAGATATACTCACCATGTGCGGGATTAAGAAAATGAACCTGAATACCAGATACATGTTGCTTATCATTTTATGTTTTTCTTCTGACAATAGAATTTGAGTGTGATACAAGTTCTAGAAAAGCTAAAAATTAATTAAAAATTTGGTTTGACAGAATCAACTAGAAACATTACTAGATACAGCAAATCCAGCTGCAAATATGAATATTTAATGATGATAATATTTTCCTTTTGGTGGCAAGACTAAAATTATACAAGTCGTGTAAAAGAATCAGCTGCATCATAAGCTTTTTTGTGCTAAATATTTGCAACTTTTCTAATCCATTTTTTTTTTCTGTTGCTTTTTCAATAGTTTCTCATTGCAGTCCTAAAACACAAGGGTCTGGAAGATGTGGAAAAGCACTCAGAATTGGTGTACTTCTTGGAGGTAGAATGTCACTACTTTACTTCTAATACATGATCCTGTATGTAGCATAGTTCATAGATTTCTTATTTGATGATTACCTGATAAATGGATTTCATACAAGAACAGTTATCTCGAGTTCAAATCTTAGTTGAGACAAAAAACTTACAGGGGTTGAAACCAAAAACCTCTATATTTGTAGTGTTTGTAGAATTTTGACCAATGCTAGATGATTGTTTGCAGTGATCACAATTGGAGCCTCTATAGCGGCTGCACTATTTCTACTATGCTACTACGCCAAGCGTCGTTCGACATGGCTGACAAAACAATTGACAGTAAAGCGTCTATTAAGAGAAGCTGCAGGAAACCATATTGTTCCTCTCTACCCCTACAAAGAAATAGAGAAAGCCACAAATTTTTTCTCTGAGAAACATAGGCTAGGAACCGGGGCTTATGGCACGGTTTACGCAGGAAACCTTCACAATGATGAATTGGTTGCTATAAAAAAGATCAAGTATCGAGATACCAACAGCGTTGATCAAGTCATGAATGAGATCAAGCTCCTTTCTTCGGTTAGTCACCCGAATTTAGTACGCCTTTTAGGTTGCTGCATAGAAAAAGGAGAGCACATACTTGTTTACGAGTATATGCCAAATGGAACACTATCTCAACATTTACAAAGAGAGAGAGGTGGAACACTTCCTTGGACAATAAGACTCACCATTGCTTCAGAAACTGCTAATGCTATAGCATATCTCCATTCTTCAAATAATCCTCCAATTTATCATAGAGACATAAAATCTAGTAACATACTTTTGGACTTTAGCTTCCAATCAAAAGTAGCAGATTTTGGACTTTCACGGCTTGGCATGACAGAAACATCACATATCTCAACAGCGCCACAAGGGACACCAGGTTATGTTGATCCGCAATACCATCAAAACTTTCATCTTTCTGATAAAAGTGATGTATACAGCTTCGGAGTTGTTTTGGTAGAGATAATAACAGCAATGAAAGTAGTTGATTTTAGTAGACCTCAAAGTGAGATTAATTTAGCAGCACTTGCTGTTGAAAAGATTAGGAAGGGTCATACAGATGACATCATAGATCCTTTCCTTGATCTACATAGAGATGCTTGGACACTCTATTCTGTTCACAAGGTAGCTGAACTTGCATTTAGATGCCTCGCTTTTCATAGCGAAACGAGGCCTAGTATGATTGAAGCGGCCGAGGAGCTAGATCATATCAGACGTAGTGGATGGGCGACAATGGAGGATGCTTCATCAGTTGGTTCCGCTTGTTCATCGCCTCGTATTGGAAATGATAATTTAGTCTCAAAGAGTGAAATTTTGGTTGTTTCACAAAAGAGTAATAGATTTTTGGAACCAATAGAGGAGGTGAAGAATAGTTCACCTGTATCTGTGCATGGTAATTGGTCAAGTAGACCTAGTTCACCTTCAACAAACAGCTTGTTGGGAAATGTTGTTCAGTGAAATGTACTTATTCTTGGTTGAAAACATGTACTTGTGAATCACTAAGGAATTTAACAGATTTCTTTTCCCTTTTACAGTTATAATTAAGCTATAGCTATTTTGGCGTGTGAATAGTATTAGAATTGTATAGAAAGTAAACTGTGAATAGCCACTATTTGAAGAATAAGCTGGAAATAACTAACACTTGAGCCTATAATTATCTTGTTTGTAATTTGATAAGTGAAGGAAGGTTTCTTGGTGTATTTACTTGTGAACATTTTGATCAACCTTATTGAGTTTGATAGGGTTAAGTGAAAAACAAAAAGGGGCCACAATTCAACCCACTTTCTTGCCACTTCAAAAAAGCTAGAGGTCTCCCCTTACTTGCATAGGCTTTGGGCCTAAGCTGATGCCTACAATGAGCTAAAGGATCAACGTTTGAAGAACTTGAATGTGAAGTGTGATGTTGAATCGGTTGTTAAAAGCTTATGTGATTTTATTAAATTAGTTGAGTTAGATATAGCATTATGCAGGATTGTATTGAGGTCACTTATCACTTGGAAAATACTATAGGGTGATTAGTATAAGAGAAAAGAATTAATGTTGAAGCCCATGCTGATTCAGTCCCTAACCAAGTTTATTCCTTTCTATTGTAAGGAACTAGTTTTAGTCTAATATGCTAACTAGATATGATGTAAGAAAAAGACAAACAAAAACATAAGAACCAAAACACAATATAATATCTTCTATTCTAAAGTAAAATCAGTAGCATGTGTCCAAGTCTTATGCAGAATTAAAATAACTCAAGTCTTCTAGGAGAAGCATTCAAAAGCAAATTTTAATCCTCTTATATTGAAATTCAATATGAGAAGATTTAAAAATTATCTAGGAAACTCCACTATAAAAATTTATTTGATCTCACAACTTTTCATAAAAAACTTACGTGAATTTTTATTGGTAACATTCTCAACATAACTCCCTCATATTAAATTTTAACATGAGAGATTCTAAATTCCTCAAAAGCATATTAGGGAAAGTAATCATGGGAAGATGCCGCAAGCACTTGGCCAAAGAGGACGAAAATCACTATTAGTGCCATGCTGCTCATGGCATGGTGTAGGTGTTATCAATGTTTACTCAAATTTTGAGTACATTATATTGAGACATAGAACAAATAATAATTGAACTTGATAGGACACTTGAATTCAACAATAAATAATAATTGAAATATAAAATGTTTGAGCTAGAGCAAAGAGAACCACGACCAACAAACTTGCTAAGTGGGCTAAAGTAGCTAATAAAGATGAAACTTACTTTTCTAAGTGTTGTTTTATGCGGACAATGAAATGTTGAAATCCTCACATTCTTGAAGTAGCTGCAGATATGGGTGGTATGTGATAAATATTTAATTTTTGTAGGGTTGTAAGATAGAGACATACACATGAGACAGATAGAGAGGGATATATCAGGATTTTTGGATTCTCTCGTACCGTTATGCTTTTTTATGGTTCAATAAATAAATAACACACTCCCTCTTCTTGTGCTGATTGTTACTAATCTTCAACTTGGCACCTAAGTTTTGAATATTTTATTCTGTGTCATGATGTTGTGCTATACCTTTTTTAATCCATGCTACTTAATACTACATTGGATCTTACATATAAGAGAAAATTGAATTAATAAATATTTATATATTTTGTCTAAAATTTAAATTAAATATATTAATTTTTAGTGACCTAATTTTCTTTTATGTATAGAATTAAAGATATTATACATGTATATGTCCCTGAATGATTGAAGAAAGAGAGACTGATCAAAAGAGTGGGAGGTTGCCGGTGAACAGGGAGGGACATTTGAAATTTTAGATTCTGATTTAAAAGCACTAATAGAAACTAATTGAAGTGTAGGTAAAAGGTATTATTACAAATTAATTGAGTCAAATGTTATTTTAAAAAAGAATTGAGTCAAATGTGTCGGAGACTCCTAGCATTCCTCATCCACATAATTGACAAAATTAATTAAGAGTCTTTAGGAGCCAAAGGACGCAACCAAACCAACCTCTAAAACCTAATTGTCAATTTAATAGTGTATTTTGCTATAGATAACAACAAATTAGAAAACAAAATTATTGGAGTCCGTATGATGCGCATCATAGAATAAAAATAGAATATAATATAAATCTATGACGGTGGAAAAACAACTCAAAACAACGTAACTATTAATGTATATATTTTATTTTATTTGTTAGATAATCTAAATAAAGATATGATATATATTAAATGTAAATGGAAAAACTAATCTTGTAAATGAATTATATTTATTTTAAAATTTCAAATTTTATAATTTGGAATATTAATTTATTAAATTATATAAAAAAGACAAAACTATTCTTGTGGTAAACATTTTTAAATTAATTATTAATATTTTATTTTAAAGTTAAATATAAAATTCTATTAATTTTTATATTTATATTTTATTAGATTTGAATTTTAATATTTTAGATTATATTTTATAAATTGTTTTAATATTTACATTTTATTTTAATTTTATAAAAGTAATTGAGTAAATTTCTATTCTTATCCTATGTTGCTGATTTTTAATCCAACTCATATTTAAAATAAAAATTTCAACTAGAGAGATAAGATATGATAGAGTTCTTGATTAACTTATTATATTTGTTTAATTCATCAAACACTAGATTCAGATAAAAATATAATAATTTATTTCTATCATATTTCTTATCATGTCCATCAAACGGACCCTTAGTGTGTTTGGATGGATTGATTGAAAATTTTAAGTAATTCAAAATTTTAAATAACTCAAATATTTCAATTGCATTTATTTAATTTATAAATTTTGTTGTTTGCTTAAAAGAATTGTTCATTTAAAATCATGTAATTTTTATAAACTTCAAAAGTTTTGGGGGTGAAAATCAAAATAAAATATTTGTGCCAAAAATTAAATTTTGGAAAAGTTAAGAGACTATTTTGAAAATTCATAGAGACCAATTTAAAAAAATTAGGGACCAACTTGCAAATATTTGAAAAATTATAGAGACAAATATGCAAATTTTGAAACATATATAATCAAAATTGTAATTTAAAAAAATTATAGGACTATTTTATGATTCATATATTTTATAAGTAAACATGAAATTTGAAATTCTTACCTTTTAAATTATCAAAAAAGAAATTCTTACTTTTTATGATGTGGTATTTGAAATTTTTTAAATTTAGTTTTAACAAAATACCTCGTAAAATCACATTATTTTAAAAGTATTCAAATTTATTATTCAAACAAAGTAATCTACAGTGAACAATTTAAATTCCCTTAAAAAATTACATTCCTTCATCCAATTTACAATAAACTATTTAAATTCCTTTAAAAAAATTACATTCCTTCATCCAAACATACTCTTAATCTTATTTTTTTATCTAATTACAAATCAAGTCTTTGGATACTCAATGCCCGTATTGACAACAAGTCGCCTAAGGGTGTCAAAATTGGTGTATCTTTATTAAATTAAAATTTATAAAATCTTATTTAAAATTAATATTATTTCAAAAATACTGAATTGATTGACTTTATTATCAATTAAACAAAAAACATCACACGAAATTAATTTAATAAATAATTTTATATTTTAAAATGTCTAACAAAAATATTTTTTGATAAAAAAATTAATAATTGTACTAAAATTTTATCCTAGATTTTAAAAATATATCATATTAAAATCCGTTTTAAACTTTATATTAATTTTACTCTCAATGATATTTGGTTTTGATATTCTAAAAGCTAATAAATGACATTGACATTTTAAAACTTATCGTGACATTGACATTATGATTAACCATTTTAATTTTGAAAAAATTATACTCTGAACCATATTAATTATTCTAAATTTACTATCAATTCAAACTGTGCGGATGACTTATTTTTCAAATATACAATACATTGAATTAATCTTATAATTATTCCCTTGAATTTAGTTTTGACTTTTGAGTAATTTATAATCTTGGTGGTTTGTCTTCAAGTTGTTTGTCCCTTTCATTTTCATACAAGGAACAAGAAGAATGCGCAATAGCCAGGCTAATAAGCTACTAGTACTCCTCACTCATAATGAAAATTATCGTGTAAATCATACTTATGATGGTGAGCCACCAAACACGTGATTAGCAGTAAATAAAAACATACCTATTGCCTATTAATCTATCTACATTCTCAAATAATTGGTCTACTATCCAGCTATTGAAATAGTACTCCATTCGAAGGCATCTAATACCATAGAGTAAATGGGTTTTATTTGACCTTTTCCTCAAGTTTTTTCTCACACGCTTGAGCCCTTTTTTCTTGGACTATCGCCCCAACAATAGTTTTATATTTGTCCATATTTTCAACTGTCCCAATTTGAAAACTTGAAAACACCAATTCATTTTGAACTTGTGATTGGAATAACGTACCCTACAATAGCTGTCTATTCATTAAAGGCACCAATAAATTCTAAGGAAAGAGTAATGAGGGTAGATATGCCAACATAAATGAGGTAACTTTTCCTTGTACTCCTTTGTTTATTAAAAAAATTTCTTTGTTCTACATGAAAAATATTTGTTTACACACAACTCAAAATCAATAATGTTTGTTCTGTATTTAACTCCTAATTTAATTGACAATTTTTTTAAGTTAGACGTTTTGTTTTGTATTTAGACTATATGAGTTGATTATGTGTAATTTATTATTTTTTTAAGATATAAAAAATATTTGAACACATACACATAAATGAAAAAAAAATTAAAATAAAAGTTAATTACATAATGTGATTAAATTATTTTAATTATAATTTTTTCATTCATGTGAGTATATTTAAATACTATTGATTTATAGTTGTGTCCAAATAAATATTTTTCAAGTGAGTATATTTCAAGAAAAAGGGGACCAAAGCTGAAAACTTCAAAAATTTGAAAACTAGTAATAAAAAAAAATCTTTATAGGATTGATTTAGTGATTCATTTCAGACAACTTTCTTTAATATACCATGTCCTGCTTATGCCTATATGTATACCCTCTTGAAAAAGTGGCAAATTTTAATCCATTTAGCTACATCTAACCAATTAATAAAGATCTCGCTCTTAGCTGCAGGTTCATCCAGATATTTCATTTTCGAACACTGCTATTGTGATTTATTCCCTGCTAATGAGAGATAACATGAAATATGTACATTGCTAATCACATAAATTAATACTTCCTCCAGCTTTAAATATGTTAGCGAAAATCCGCATACGTCAATTACTAACTCACACGTTCATAAGAGCAAACCATAAAGAAAATAATAGAGAATACAAATATCTACATGGTTCGGCACCTCTTGTCTACATCTATGAGAACATCTAAACATAATTCATTTATATTCTCAAATAAGATTACAATGATTTGTAATCCAACTCAATATGTATATTACCTTACAATACTTTCTCACATTTAAGAGTTACAACTAATAATAACACTAATATTTCACACAACAAATAATTACTCACACTTCTCTCACTAAGACATAATCGAAGATACGTCAACTCTCTACATAATCAACCAAAATAAAGATTCTACAACTCTTCTCACGATTTTCCAAATTTGAGGATAATTCACCTCTTCACTAGTTTCTTTATTTATAGGATAGAGAATTTGACTTCATCCAAAAAATATTAATATTCCACAATTCCAATGACTTCTAGAAACTTCTAATTCGTTATTCTAAGTTGAATGTGCAAGTTTCAATGGTCAAATTCAAAAATCTTGAAATATTAATTTCATTTTTCCATGTATTGAAATTTTACACTTTAAAATTTGAATTGAGTCCCAACAAAATAAGAAAGTTTGGGCCAGTCAAATACTTATATAAGATAATTATATTGACTCCCAACTATGATTAATAATTACACTATGTTACATTGGTTAACAAGCTTAAGTGAGATAGTATCTCACCCATTCAGTGATAATTGATGTAAAAAATTAAACTAAGCAAGCAAGTCAACAGTTCAGGAAATGACAATTCAATTATAAAATATTCCATCATTTACGCGTGTAAGAAACTGGTTGGCAAGCAATGACATATGGGCTAATAGGTGATTATTGGCTTTTCAAGGGTTTAAAGAAGAAAACTCATCAAAGGCACCTTCCTATTGTTGAAACTAATTTGCCCTCTTTGGGTGAGAGAGAAATAATAGTAGGTGGGAATGAGATTCTAATATTGATTCATGGAAAAGAAAAAGAAAATAAGGTTTGGTAAAGTAAAGTAAGGAAAAACGTTTCCAATTTGATCCCCTTTTTAGGAATTTTGATCAAGGTCCATTTGTCCTCTTTGAGTTTGTGGATTCCATTCTGTTTTACCGCTTTTAATAATATTACTACTTCACTTTTCCTTAAGTTTCATTTCTTCCTTTGTTTTCTATCATAAAAACCTCAACATAAAGCACAAACAAACAATTTCTTTCATTCTCCCTCTTCCATCGTCATCTTTTTCTAATTGGTATTGCACTGCTTGAGTACAAGTCAAGTCTATTTCACACCCTGCAAAGACTAACACCATTCTGGGTACCCCCACTAATATCTCCCAGTTACAATATTTTCAGTGTCTCCAGTTCTAACTGAAATTTTTTCTATCCTAGTGATATTCATGGATCTGACTTTCCAGTAACCTATATTGAGATTCTTAGTGAAAGAACCATATCATCATATATACAATAATTTACACAGCAAAATGTCATCTGCAGAAAAGCCCAGCTCCAAAGGGCAAGCATGGTTAGTTGAAAAGCTTCACCATTGAACTTTAAATACATCCAGTTTCTACATCAAATTATTATTTTTTAACTCACAAAATTTATAATCACAACGACATTTGCAGGTTCTGCACAACTGGATTGCCAAGTGACATTGTGGTTGAAGTGGATGACATGACCTTTCATCTTCACAAGGTAAGCTTCACAATATACACAAAAGTATTCATTTTGCTCATTCAGCAAACACACCAACCAACACACACAAATTTTGGTTTTTTTCCAATTAAAGTAGCAACAACATGTCACTGAAATTTGTCTGCAATACCCATTTTCAGTTTCCATTGATGTCAAAAAGCCAAAAGCTTCACAACCTTATAACCCAGCAAGAAGCAGAAGCAGCTACAAATTCCACCGTCCCACAGGAAGATGAAGACGAAGACGAAATCGTGGAAGAACAGTGTCACGTGACGTTCACGAGTTTTCCCGGCGGCTCTGAAGCATTCGAGATGGCGGCTAAATTCTGTTACGGCGTTAAAATGGAATTATCACCTTCCAATGTAGCTTCACTCCGTTGCGCAGGCGAGTTTCTCGAAATGACAGAAGATTACTCCGAGGATAATCTCATTTCCAAAACGGAGAGGTTTTTCTCTCAGCATGTTTTCAAGAGCATCGGTGACTCCATCAAAACCCTAAAAACCTGCGAGCGATTGATGCCTATGGCGGACGAATTGGGAATCACGGAGAGGTGTATCGATTCCGTTATCTCCAGAGCTTCTTCGGCGGATCCTGCGTTGTTTGGTTGGCCAGTGAGCGACGCCGTTGCTTCGGCATCTAAACAGATCCTTTGGAATGGAATTGATTCCGCCGGAAGGAGAACCGCCGCCGGAGAGTCCTGGTTTGAAGATCTGGCGCTTTTGCGTTTGCCTCTGTTCAAGAGATTGATTCTCGCGATGAGAGACGCGGAGATTAGTCCTGAAATTATCGAGACTTGTGTTATGTATTACGCAAAGAAGTACATTCCCGGTGTTTCGAGATCGAGTCGGAAACCGTTACCGTCGTCGGTGTCATCAGAGACAGAACAGAAAGAGATTCTGGAAACTCTGGTTTCGAATCTTCCACCGGAGAAGAATTTGAATTCTTCTACGGCGACGAGGTTTCTGTTTGGATTGCTACGAACCGCGAACATATTGAACGCTTCGGAAGCATGCAGAAACGTTTTAGAGAAGAAGATAGGGTTACAGCTTGAAGAAGCCACACTCGATGATCTTCTAGTTCCGAGTTACTCCTATCTGAACGAAACACTTTACGACGTTGATTGCGTTGAAAGGATTTTAGTTTATTTTCTAAATAGCTTCGAAGCAAGAAACGCCGTCGCCGACGCAACAGTTGAAGTGAGTGACGCCGCGACGAGTTCACCGGCGATGATGCTCGTCGGAAAACTCATCGACGGATATTTATCCGAAATAGCTTCGGATGCGAATCTTAAGCCGGAGAGATTCTACAATTTCGCAATCTCTCTTCCGGATCAGGCAAGACTCTTCGACGACGGTCTCTACCGCGCTGTTGATGTTTATCTCAAGGTATCAATCAATTTCCGTTACGAATTTTCATTTCGCATTTTTAGAAACAGTTTTTTCATGTTATAAATTAAAATTACTGAATTACAGGCACATCCATGGGTGTCGGAATCGGAGAGGGAGAAAATTTGCGGATTACTCGACTGTCAGAAACTAACACTAGAAGCGTGCACACACGCGGCACAAAACGAGAGACTTCCACTGCGCGCGGTGGTTCAAGTGCTTTTCTTCGAGCAACTTCAGCTACGTCACGCCATCGCAGAGACACTGATGGCAGCGGAGACGGGTGCGGAAACAGGGCGTAACTCGGCTGCGCTTGAACGCGAAGAGGAAGATGGAGGGGGAAATTTACAGTTAGGGTTAGTTTCAGAGCACGTGCAAGAAGGGAGCAGCACGTGGCGTGTAGCGGTGAGGGAGAATCAGGTGCTGCGTTTGGATATGGATAGCATGAGGACGCGGGTGCATCAGTTGGAACGTGAGTGTTCCTCGATGAAGAGAGTGATTGAGAAGATTGAAAAACCCGCCACAAACGGCGGTGGATGGAGGGCGTCGCTTGGACGGAAGCTTGGTTGTAAGTTTAAAACTCAGGTTTGTGATTCGCATGAATCAGCGGTTGTTGATACGCGCAAGGGACGCCATCGTAACCCGCAGCAGCAGCATCCTCATCATGAATAGGCATTACGCTCAATTACCCCTCACGGGAGGATTGTTGTTGTAGTTGGTGGAGTAAAGTTGATACGGGTCCCAATTGTAATTTTTCATTTTTTTTTTCTTTTAGTCTTTATAAATTTTAATTCTTCACCATAATCATTTTACAATTTGGATAGTGTTCGACTAGTAAAAGTAATTACGTTGTTATTGTTAACCACTATGGTAAGTAAGGAAGTGTTTGACTCGTATGCGGCAATTATTGGGAGGACTGGGTTTGAAATGTTGAGGTGACCCGGGCTGTTGAAGTGATGGTGATGTGCTGAGAAGCACAAGACATGAAATTATAGAATATGGATGATAGTGGGTGGCATGCTGGAGACAGCAAAATAGGTCATGGAAGTTCCAGATACTTTTTCTTCCAAATTTATGTGATTATTAACCGTACTCAAGCACACTCATTATTGCTTCTAATAAAAGATAAAAGATGTGATTACATTGAAGTGCTTTTTCTAAACTGAAAGTACTCGTGACCATCATCCGCATAAACAGTTACAAAGGTTTCTACACTTTATGAGTTTGATGCTGGAGTCATTATTGCATTGTTTCATTATAGAGTATCTTTGTCGAGCAACAGTAGCCTTTCTGTGATTGGGTTTAGGGAGTAGGGAGAAGAATCATTTTTCATTTGTGCTCCGAGTTCTTAAACCATCGTCATCATTATATGCGTTTGAGGTTAGAGCTTTCATCTCAAGTTGAGTAGTCATTTACTTCCTCTAGCTCATATTATAAAGGTTGGCAATACTGGTCAATCCATCCCAATTTGGCCAGTTCATATTTATGTAGGCGTGTCATGTGTTTCACTTAATCCAATTACAAAGGAGTGGAAACATTAGAATATTTTTAGAATGACAAACTCCTTGATCAAAGAAGAATAAAATTGTTAGAAAGGTTTCAAGATGATGGAACGATACTATTAATAACACATGGATGATGGAACGACACTATTAATAACAACTCAAATTGGAATGGTGCAAGACCTCTGCAATGAAAATTCGACTCATCATTTTTGGTTTTTAATATTGGTGTTGTTATTGCCGCCTCCTCTCTCAAAAATAAAATTATACTTCGTATGACTACAGCGTTAGATTGTTCTCAACATGGTGTGATGTTATTTGTTTTATCGTCTAGGTGCGGATACACAAAAGCAAATGACACAATTTTGTTGGTATCGTGTTTTGAATAAGGGATTTATGGAAACTATCACCAAATTTAGCATTATCTCAGCTTTACATATGTTTTGTCAACACATGATTGAATTAATCATGCCAAAGACAATCTATATTCGATATGAGCGAACATCAACAAATATTTTTTCGTAGATGGATGAGATTAAAAATTGTGAATTTTGCATTATTCTTGATCATAGAAATTAATTTGGTCGTTAGCGTGTTTTTGACCATTTTAATTATTAGGTTTGATCTCAAAATATAGATGAGAAATGTTCTAAATCATATTCAATTTAATTGTACTATTTTTATTTGTATTTGAATGGAATTTATATTTTTGTTAAAAAAAATTGGAATGGTACAATTATTGTTAAAGCATAATTGATTTTCCGAGAACCATATCTCCCATAAACTGCATGTGATTACAAATAATATAATAAATCATTTATTTATTTGAGAGGAGTAAGCATAATCAAGAGTAGAGAAAAATATTAAGTACAAATGATATATCTTCCTAAATAGAAATTAAGGGTTTGTTGGTAGTATACTGTGTTCAAGTCTTCAGGGTATTTACGGTAAGTGTTTACTAAATAAATGAGATTGTATCTTGTACTTGCTTCCTTCTCCTTGTATAGACAAGCTTCCTAGACGATTTTCTTGTTTTATGTGTAACCTCCCCTAATATCTTAGAATGGGAGTTGTGGCCTCTTGTTATGGGAGTTTGACTAAGGCTAAGAGTTGGAACTCAAGTCCATTCTCTTGGGTTGAGCCTAATATAAGCCAAATTGAACTCGAGCTCTAACTTCATTTAGATTTTAGTAACTCGATCCAAAGATCTAAATTATTCATGACAGTTCAATATAAATCCAAAGTCTGACACTCCACCAAGTCTAAAGTTTCAAAACAAAATCACAATCCAAGAAAGGTTGGTATGAGATTTCAGCATAAGTAGTGCTAAGATTGCATATTAGTACCATTGTGCAAGCTATAAGTCTAAAATTATAATAAGAAGATACTATATGAACCCGTCACCACAACAAAAGAGATATGAAAAGACTACAAATCAGTATTGTTCAATGAATAAAACGTCTACAAGGGCTTTCAATATATCCATAGTATTTAAATATATTTAGTTCTTTGAGTGATGATGTTGGTTTATCTATGATTTCCGCTTTTATAAAATTAAAATCTTAATTGAAATATATTCCTAGTATTAAATATTTTATACTAAAAATATGTTGAATGCCACAAGACTTGCACCATGAATAATGGTGATTAGCTATTTATCAACTTTGCCATGTGTGTGTTTTTCTCCAAATTAGGAAGTTGAGCAACTTTTATTTGCGGGTAGAGTAACCTTGGCTTAATTGGTTATTGAAGCAAGTCCAATTTGCCTCATGATGATTGTAGTTGCTCCAAATGCGTGCTTGCATGAAATTCAAAAAATCCAAATAGTGTTTATATGGGGAAATGATACAAAAAGGAGAAGATATCATGTTGTCAATTGGGACAAAGTAACTCAATCGGATTAGGCCTATCCTACCACCTAATCCGCATGTGGGAGAAGATAAATGTATGTGGTCGGTAGTGTGCAAGGGGATCATACAATCTCTAGCACATACAAGTTATTGTGTGGAGAAGATGGGTATATGGGGATAATTAGTGATATTTGGAAATGAGTATGGAAGCTAGAAGTACATCAACGAGTCAAGACATTCATTTGGTTAGTATGCCATGGAAGGCTCTTAACTAAACAACTGAACCATCACATGGGACTTGGGGCATCTTATTGTCCCTAATGCAACTTTCAAGTAGAATCTATAATTCATGTGTTATGGGATTCTCATCTATTGGAACCAAGTTGGTTTTCCACTTATAGTTTTGATGTTAACAAAAGTATTTTATGAGAACAATAAATTTGGACTAATGGTTTCATTAAGTATGCAAAAATTGGAAGAAGAAAATCAGAAGTGACTAGAGGAAGGTCACAAGAGGAAGTGACTAGAGGAAGTCACCAGAGGAAGTCACAGGAGGAAGTGACCAGAGGATGAGATCAGAGAAACACAAAGTATACGAGTCTGCCTCTAAACATATGCCTCTAAAAGTAACGTGAATCTAAAGGTTACAGATATTGCCTCCAATGTCTGGGTTTGAAGACTGCCTCTAAAGACTGAATTTGAAGCATGCCTCTGAAGCCCTTACATGTCTTTGATGTGCACAAACTCAGCATGCCTCTGAAGAGTTCATATCAAGGTATGATTAAATCTGAAGAGATTGCTCAAATCATAAATTCAAAGCTCACAATCCACTGATCAAAATGGTGCAACACATTCCAAATGTTTCCTCTGATATGCAGCTTCTGAAGTTTCAACAAGGTGATGTGCGCAATACCACTAATTCTAAGTCATGCAATTCTGCCTCTGGCTATCATTATTCAAGAAACACAACATTTCACTACAATAAAAAAGTCAGTGCCTCTAATAAAAAGTCAACTGTTGAAATTGAAAGAATTATGTATGAAAAGAAGACTTAGCCGAATCAAAAGTTTGTGAAGATCCAAGAACTCGAATCCATTCCAGCTCAAATCAAGCAATAGTATGAAAGAAGATTCGTGTTTTTGAAGACAATCTAAAATAAGATTTGATTCAACTTTATAACTGAAGAAAATCTTTGATCAAGTTGAAAAGAAGATATGAAAAAAATTTGAAGAAGATATGATCAAGATCTTATCAATAAGAAGATATGAATTATTTACAAGAAGATATGAATTATTTATAAGAAGATTTGATCAAGATTTATCTACAATAAGATATGAATTATTTACAAGAAGATTTGATCAAGATTTATCTACAAGAAGATATGGATTATTTACAAGAAGATTTGATCAAGATTTATCACAAGAAGATATGAATTATTTACAAGAAGATTTGATCAAGATTTATCTACAAGAAGATATGAATTATTTACAAGAAGATATGATCAAGAATTATTTACAAGATATGATTAAGAATTATTTACAAGAAGAAATACTTACAAGAAGATACATTTATTATTTGCAAAGATATGATTCAGATTTTGCAAGAACAAAGGAGAAACTCTAACCTATTCTATAAATAAATTCTCAAGGCTAAAGAAGAATAAAAGAGAACTCATAAGCACAAATTTTTCTAAGTCATTAGAGTTCATAAGGTTAAGATCTAGAGAAACACTTGCTCAAAAGAAATATTTTCTAATGTGAGAGTCATTGTTACAATCAACTTATTAGAAGCAAACCAATTTGTTCTAAACTCTTGTAGCCCAACCCGATAGTGGCTTTCATGTTCCTTAAGTAATCTGTATGTTTCAGGTTGTGTTGAGAAGACTTGACTTGTAAAGTCAAGGTGTTTGTGTTCCTCAAAAAGTCTGTAGGTGTCAGGTTGTTTTGAGAAGACTGATTTGTAGGGTCAGATGTTGTGTAATTCAAGTTTTGAATTAGCGGATTAAATCCTTCTCAGTGAGGGGACTGGACGTAGCTACCAAGTAGGTGGTGAACCAGGATAAATTCTTGTGTCACTTTAATTATGCAATTCTTGTTTTACTTCTGCTTATAATCACTTAATTCGATTGCTACTACTTTTATTCTATGTAAGTCACCAAACTCGAACCAATTTTAAATAAATTAACAAAAAGAATCTTGCTTAGTCAAACACAATTCAACCCTCCTTCTCGTGTTTGCACCTTCACCCTCTAGCGATATTAGTGTGGTTACACATAGTTCCAAGAGAATTACAAAACAGGTTCTGTCAAGTTAATAACAAACAATGGGTTGGGATGAATTTTAAGAGTAATGTCACTCTTCAGCGTAGTCTAAAGTGGAATGCGCTTTGGGCAATAGTGTGTCGTTGTGGAGGAATATAGAAGTGCATAGGGGAGAATTAGTCGAGCACTAATCCCTTGGTAATGGATTTAAATATTTGCAAAAGAATACGACCAGGCTGTTACGCGACCGGAACTAGACCAAATAGGGTCAAAAGTTCAATTTTTGGTGTTGTGGAGTCCACCTTAGGAAGAATGGGTGAAGCTAAATACAGATGATGCGTGCAAAACGAGTGGAAATGTTGGGTGTGGAGGTTTGATTTGAGGTTCAGATAGTGAATGGTTAAGAGGATTTTCAAGATGTATTGGTGTATGTACTACCCCTATAGTAGAACTGTGGGGAGTATTTGAAGGTTTACAACTTTTTAGAGAAAGAGGTTTCAAGTGTATTGAGATGAAACAATGCCCTTGAGTATCAAGAGTAGAGGACATGGACATACAAAGGGAAGTAGCTTCATTCAAAGAATTCGTCAGATGTTGAAGCTTAATTGAAAAATTAAAATGGGTCATGTGTACCGCGAAGCAAATGATTGTGTGAATGGCCTTGCGAATAGAGGGTGTGATGGTGCAAGGAACAAAGATTATTTATGACGAATGTCCTGACCAAATCAAAACAAGATTAGTTTTATTTGTAGTCTTCTTTTTCTTGGACTTAGACCCTCTTGAATTAAAAAAAAAAAAAAAAATTACTCCACCATCATGAAATTTCACAAACATAAAATTTGGGATATATAACATTATTGTTTATACCCACCTTATGAGTTTCTAAGGAACATGTATTTTTTATAATAAATAGATTTACAATTTTTTTTAGTAATTAATACATCTTAAAATAATTATTCTTTTTGTTATAATAAAGACAAAAATACACAATTTTTTTATAATAATAGAGGGATAGTATATTTTATAGGAAAGACTAACAAGTATTTTTGGGGCATTTATTAAGAATTTAAATGTAGAAAAAGAATAAATTATAAATTGTGTAATTCATATTTTAAAATTATTAAAAGTGATATTTTTTACTCAAAACTTATTTTTTATTTATTTTTATTGTTTATGAAATGTCTAAGAGCACTTGTTAGCCTAACTGAAATTTTATTTTTATTCTTGTTGATCTTCCCGATGTACATAGCAACATGCCAAAAAAATGTGATTATTGTATTTGTGGTGCATAAGTGCAAT
Source organism: Cicer yamashitae (assembly GCA_037974755.1). Taxonomy (NCBI): domain Eukaryota; kingdom Viridiplantae; phylum Streptophyta; class Magnoliopsida; order Fabales; family Fabaceae; genus Cicer; species Cicer yamashitae. The sequence goes on from JBBPBQ010000002.1 coordinate 14,317,565, forward strand.
GCCACTCCACTCGACCATGAAACTAGGGGATGAAAGGGAATGTGCTTCACAAACCCACAATGACATAGGAAATCCACAAAAAAGGGATCAAAGACTAGAAAACATGTGGAAATATAAGAGCATAGATCTTAAAGTTCGCACCATTTTACATTCTCTTACCATTGATGAAACTTTGAATTAATTAGGACCCTCAATTATTTCTCCATCACCGACTTTAAATTAAACTTCCATAATCTACTCGTTTTTACTTACTAGTTCTATAAAGACAACCTCAACACTTTAGTACATTATTGTGCTTTTATAAAGAATATTTTATTGAGTTCTACACATTGTCTTTGTATTTATATCTATATATTGTGTATCCATACAACTCATTTGTTAGTTTTTGCGAACTGTTAGCACGATGGGCAGAATGTTGATGAACTATTTGGCTATGAAAACTGATCCTGTTGTAACTAATTTAATCGATTCGGATTTGAATGAACTCAAGTTTGCAGCCAAGAAGCTGTTCAATGATGCAACTATGCTAGGAGGCAAAGGGGTTGGCATGTCTTTGCTTAGGTGGATTGCTTCTTTTGCTGCCATGTAAGATCAAACTTTGGTATTACTCATATATAATTGTGTTTATATTGTTAGAAAAACAACTATAGTATGAATTAGTGTTTTACCTTGTTTGTTTGTCAAAATTTTACATCAAGAACATAAATTTTTTTTTACTATAAAATTTTAAAATTTATTATATGGTGACGAAAATTAAACTGTAGTACTAGTATATGAGTATAACACCACAAACGCAAAAATACACCTTTAGTTTTTTAAGTTTAACTCAACTTTTGTGTAGATCCTTTAAGTTTATTTTATTTTTTTCGGTTCTTTAAATTACATTCATTTGTACTATTATCCTTTAAGATATATTAAATTATGCATGCAATCTTTTAATTTTAAAACTTTTATGAATTATTGTCATTGCAACAAGTTGACTATCCAAATTATTTTGAATATATATTTATCACCTTGTTGTTTTTAAGGTTATACGTGAGTTTAAATTGTTAAAGAGAAAATGAAGAAATATATACCATTTATATGATTTGATGAATGTTTTTTGAAGAATTAGTATGAGAAACATATTGTTGTAGCATTTGATAGAGTTTTAAATTATCAGAAGTTTTTAATTGAACTAATTGTTGTCGAAATTGAAATAAATAACTAATAGTGCAAACATAATGATAATGTTGCTTAAAGAACTTAAGCAAGAATTGAGTTGAACTTAAAAGACTATATGTGTATTTTTACCAAAAAATTATCTTGAGTTTGGACTTGTTTGATTCACAGAACAATCGTATGTTTGTACACTATGATACTTGAAGGTTACATTAATTACAATATAGAAATCATAGATGTGAGAAGAAAATAAAATATATTAAATAATGAAAGAATTATTATTACATAAAATAATACAGTAAAATTTATATAGTCAATAAAAACAATCAATTAATCTAATTAACAACTAATTGGTCTAATTAATTAGGGTGATCAATATTATATCTAATACATGTTGATTTCAGATATTTACTGGTACTTGATCGCACAAACTGGAGAACCAATATGTTGACTTCATTGTTAGTGCCTTACATATTCTTCAGCTTTCCTGGGTCACTGTTTCACTTTTTCAGGTAATCATGACTACCTCTCTTATTTTGTTACTCTTCAAATCCAATTTCTTCTTTTATTTCATATTTTAGTTTAACAATACTGATATTGAGGAGATATTCATTTTTATCAGAGGAGAAGTTGGAAAATGGATTGCTTTCATTGCAGTAGTGTCGAGGCTTTTCTTCAATAAACATTTTCCTGGTATATGTTTTAATTAATACTCCATTCGGGTCTAAAATTTAAGCAAAAGTAAATTAAAGAAAATTAATGTATATTTATTTTTAAGTTTTGAATTAAATATATCATTTTTTATTTATAGAAGAAATAATAAAAAAATTCGCAATACATCAACTTTTTTAACCTTACTTTTGCTTGTATATATATATATATAAATATAAGTGTAAGACATTTTTACACAATGTATCTATTATATAGAAGATATGAGTTGAGATATTTTAAATAATGGAGATGAACGTAAGAGATAATTCATGTATTGAATTTTGAAGAAAATTATTACAAGTACGTTGAATCAATTATACTCTTTACAATAGTGAGCTATATATACAAAATGAATTGTGTAACTAACTTTGTGTGCTATGTCGGCAATATTCTAACTAATTCTATATTACAGTTTAGTTAACTTATTACGATTCAGTTAATTGTTCTATTCTCTAGATTACTCTAATATTCCCCTTACAAGATCAACGGGGTTGAGAGACAACAACTTTAAGCTTGGACCAGAAAGCTAAAAATTGTGAAGTAGGCAAGATTTTGGTCAGAGCTTTGCAATCTACAAAATGAATGTTGAGAGCCTTAAATACCATTTTTGTTCTCGAACAAAATGGATATCAAGTTCAATATGCTTGGTGCAAGCATGAAGAATTGGATTTTGAGATATCAGAACAACACTAAGATTATCACACATGAGTGTAAGATAAAGAAATACAACCTCTAACTTAGTCAAAAGTGACTGCAACCACATCAATTTTGATGTTGTATGAGTTAAACCCCTATACTCGACCTCTACACTCGACCTGGCCACCCAGGGTTGCTCTTTGGAACTCCATACAACTAGATTTGGACCAAGGAAAAAGCAAGAACCTGAGGTTGATCTGCGATCATCTAGATCACTGGCCCAATCATTATCACTATAGGCTCATAAAGACAACTTGTTATCAAGAGCAACAATAAACCATGAAGCATAGTTCCACTTAGATACCTCGGTATTCGTTTCATAACCTTGCAATGACTATCAAGGGGATAGGCAAGAAATTGACAAACCTTGTTGACACTGTGGGTGATGTCTGGCCTAGTGAGTGTCATATATTGTACGACTCCCACAATAGATTTGTAGAGATGTGGATTAGGAACATTATCAGTGCCATGTTTACTTAACTTACATTGGTTGACCATAGGAGTGGAAACACCATAGGCTTCAACCATGCTGACCTTAACAAGCAAATCTTTGATATACTTGGATTGAGTCATAAGTAATGAACCATTAGATAGGTATTTGACTTCAATTCCCAAAAAATAATATATGGTTTACCCAATTTCTTCAAGGCAAAGGTAGCATGGAACTAACTAATCATATCATGGACAAGCTTAGAGGACGAGCCAATGATGAGAATGTCGTCAACATAGACAAAAGCATAAAAGGTTACCCCATGGGGTTTGTAGATGAACAAGGAGTGATCAAAACTTGCTAGAAACAAAACCAAACTGAATGAAAGCCTAATCCAACCTTTCATACTAGGCCTCTAGAGGCCTGTTTTAGAACATGTAATGCTCTATTAAGTTTGCACACGAAAGCTTTGTCTAAGGCTACAAAATCAGGTGGTTGTTCCATATATACCTCCTCATGCAACAATCCATTGAGAAAAACATTGTTAATATCAATTTGTTGAAGTTCCCATTTGTAATTAAGAGCTAATGTTAAGATAACTCGAATAGTAGTTGGATTCACAACATGTGAAAGGTTTCACTGAAATCACTGCCAACTAGCTGATGGAATTCCTTAGCCACTAATCTGGCCTTGAACTTGTTTAAAGAACCATCAAGGTTTTCTTTTACTCTGAAAATCCATTTGCACCCTATGGCCTTTTATTGGAAGGGAGAGAAGCAAGAGTCCATATATTATTAACAAGAAGAACATTGTATTCTTAGGTCATAGCCTCTAGCCACAAATTTGCTGTAATTTAGAGTTAGTTAGAATACTGTCAATATGACATGTACAGTTAGCAAAGTTAGTTACACAATTCACTATGTATATACAACTCATTGTCGTAAAGAGTGTAACTGATTCAATATTCTTATAATCATTTTCTTCAAGATTCAATACATAAATTCGCTCTGACTATTACAATTCAGCTAATTGTTCTAATCTCTAGATTACTCTAATATTAAAAGTTAACATAACAAAGTTACATCATATGTATTTAATTGAATGTATGTATTAATAAATTTTTTAGTGTTAGTGTATAAAAATTAATCTCAGTTTCATGTTTTAGGATTGTTAATAGAGACACTTTCGAAATTAATAGAGAGATAGAGTTATTGCTGTCTATTTTTTTTGTAAATAAAAAAAAAAAACTTAACAAGTGTGCATTGGCTTGAAATCCTTGCAGATTGGATGGAGATGCCTGGATCAATGATCCTTCTTTTGACAGTAGCCCCTGATTTATTTGCTCTTAAGTTTAGGAACAATTGGATTGGAGTAGCAATTGATCTTGTCATTGGTTGTTATCTCCTACAAGAACATATTAGGGCTACTGGTGGATTCAGAAATTCTTTTACACAAAGACATGGAATATCTAACACCCTTGGCATCATCTTCCTCATAGTCTATCCCGTTTGGGCATTGGTTATCCATTAATTATAAAACTATCATTATATACTATAGTATACTACTTGTCGGTAATTATGTAAAATGGAAATGCTAACAAATGTCCTTGGGACATTTGTTAAGAATTCAAATGTAAAAAGAAAAAAAATTTAAAAGTTGTGTAATTCATTCTTTGAAATTATAAAAAGTAAATTTTTTATTCAAAATTTGTGTTTTATTTTATTTTTTGGTTGTTTAACAAATATATTTAGAGTACTTATTAGTATGACCCTGTATGAAATTTAAGGATGGTGAATTTAACTTCATATGATTTTTATTATTGATTGCAAATTTTTTTTCCAATAATATAGGTTTTTCTGCCTATACTTACGATTATTTTACCTTTACTAGCAATTTTTTGATGTTACTAAAAATTAATTTTCTTATAATAAAGTTTTACTTATATCATACAACAATTGCTAATGAATTTCTTTAATTTTGTTAGATTCCTCGTCACTCATATCATAGATATCTTTAACCTTTACATTGAGAACAATATGTGACTAATCCTTGTTTCTCCCATCATATACATAAAGAACTTGTTAAATTTATGATATATAAACAAATGGGTTATATACATAACATTTGAAATTCACAATTGTCATCCCAAACTTATCTTTCTTGATATTTTTTTTTAATATCAATTTAATTACATATGAATAAAAAATGTTTGTACTTGTCAAAATAATTCAAGTAGATTATATCAATTATTCTCATGTAGTAATTAATTTCATCTTTGAGATCTTAGTGTTTATCAAAACTATTGAGTTTTTACATATTTTTTTTTCTTTGTGTAGAACCTAAAATCATTAAGAGTGTAACATATATATCTCTTTACTATCTCATATGGGCCACAAGCTAACCATGAATAACTTGTGGGCTCTTTTGTTTATCCAAGCGATGAATTTAAAATATTTCATGAAAAATAATAAGTTGAATTATAAACAAAATCACTAAACTTTAAATAATTCAATTCTTATAAGCTCATCCAATATTGAAACAATTCAATAAATTTTTACCATGTTATTTGTCAATTTTAAGTTGCGACAATTGTCGTGGCCGATCATGTCTTTTAATAATTGCAATGTGTTCTCTAAAATCAATGATAGTTGAATTAAAGGAGTTATAAATAATATAATAAATTAGTATATAAAAAAATATGATTGATGATTTATTCTATAAATAGAGCAACAACATCAAAATTAGAAACACAAATCTTTGTGCTTGTGTTAACTATTTTTTGTCAAATATAGTTCTACTCACTCTCTACAGTTTTTTTAACTATAAATTTTGGTCTTTTTCATCAATATTGTTAATAATAATAAACGATTCATACCTCTCAATAGAATATTTCCATCAATATTATATTGGTCTAGCAACATTGGCTTCATATACCGAATACTACAAGTTAAAACTCCAATGATGTAAGGAATTTATGTATTTAGAACATATTTACTTGAAGAAATGGCAAAGACCAACCAATACTAAAATTACTTTATTTGGCAACGAACCCATAATGATATTGGAAGAAGCTCTTGCATCAAAACATGACAATCTTAACTATTCCATTTAAAATTTAGATTGATCGAGAAAGAAAGAAAACCTCACAGTGTAATGGATCAATCGAAGAGATGGCTCCTCATATGATGGCGTTTGATCAAAATCCACGTCATGGAGAACCTGCAATTATTTCAAAAAGTGAGTATATGTTTATGGTGAGTGAGAGGTAAAAATAAGGCATACCTTGATAAGTGATAGAGTGAAGCTTATATAACAATAATAGAGTGGTATTGGTCTTGGACCAATCTTTTGACCACTCTAAAACAATAACTTTTTAAGTTAAATATCTTTCGTGCTTGACTTGCACAAAAACTTGAGATGCTCAATGAACTTTCATATGATATTTTAAAATTCTTAAGGATGCTAAAAAAACATATTTTTCTTTGTTAGCCTTTTGATAGTATGCTCCATGAAAAAATATTGTACTATTTTTAAGGTTGTATTGAGGGCGAAACAAATTTTTTTATGTCCATATCTACAAGGTTGGCTCAAAAATTATAACTATTTTTTATCTTGATTTTACAATGTATCAATAATATTATCACATAATTTTTTTAATATATATCACATCAAAATTATAACGCAATACATTATATTGTCAATATGACAATGTGAAGAAAATGTCCTCATTTTTTAAGATTGTGCCCCATTCACTAGACCTTCTTCTCTATAAACAATATTCCATCAAAATCCCTATTATTTAATCTCTCTTCTCATAGTGCAGGATTAATATTTAGACAACAACAAAACATTAGACATTGGACATTTTACGGACGAAATTGAGTTGCCTATCAATTGAAATAGTCCAATAATCGAACATGTATTTTTTCCGAAGTAAGAGTCAAGTTAGAAAGTAGAAATTATATGAACACCATATTGGTAATGCAATTCTTTTAAGTTATCATTAGATTTAGGCACATTTTAAATTTATTGTTATTAAATTTATTGTTAGTTAGAGGGAAATCATATATCTCATAATTTTTTAGAATACAATTTGATTTGAAGATGTATGAAATCTACTACACATAAATTTATCATTTCACTGGAAAAAAAAATATAAAAGCACGATTTGGTACATATGAAGTCAAAATTCATCCATAAATATTGTTAATGAATCACCGAATTAAATCGATTTTATTAAATAGATAATAGTTGAATTCGATTATTTTAACAAATAAAAAATTTATGAATGATTTTATTTTAATTCATCCATTATAACTGAAATTAAAATTTATCAAATTCATCCATTACAACTGAAATTAAAATTTATCAAATTCATCCATTACAACTGAAATTAAAATTTATCAAATTCATCCATTTCATCTATTTGTAACTCCTAATTACGTTCAAGAATAGAATGGTTAACATAGAAGATCCCGAGGAAATAGTTCCTTCCCTCAGCCGTAAGAAAAAGAACCATTTAAAAAAAACCATAACAAAGAGAAAGAAAAAATCTCGGCCGTTCAATATTTTACCTTTCAAAAGTTTCTCCAAGTTTTAATTTTTTTTCTTTCTGAAACCCTCTTCGAATTGATCAATTCAGGCGAGGTTTATTTGAAGTGAATTCAAATGTGTAGAATTCAAATGTGTAAATACTGACTTGTATTTTTAAAAGATTTTTTACATTTTTGAATAAGTCAATCTTTGAGACTTAAAATCTAAATTTAAGGATTTTTTCACCTTTAGACTAATTTAGAGGTATAAAAAATTTCAAGTTAGTATGTACATTGCCGATCCGAATAAATCTCATCTGAATGATTAATCTAAAAAAGACTAAAATTGACAAAAATAAATAAATAAAATTTGGAAATTTTTTAAAATATATAGAGTGAAAGGAGAAATCCCGTTAAAATTCTGTTAATCCACAGTGATAGCCCAAAATTATTCTCAAGGGCATTTGTAGGCCCAATAATTCTAAACTGAAACACAATACGGGTCCAATGAATGTTTGACGAGGCCCATCATACCCTAATAACCGTAAAACCCTAATAATCGTCTCTCACACTCTCAGCCTATATAAACGAAACGGTGATTACCTAAATGTTCATTCTCACAGTTCTACTGCGCATGAGCGTAGTAATCGTTTATTCTCTGCTCTTTGTTATTTTTGTTTCTCTACACAATTATCTTCACTTCTGTGTTTTTTCGTTTCTTAATTTTTATTTATTTTCTCAACTCTTTGTTTTCGTTTTTCGGTAATTTGAATCTGAATGAATCGATTTTGTTGAACTAATATGGAGTTGTAGATGTGGATTTCTCAATGATGATTATTACGATGACGAGTCCGATGTAATTTCCATTCTAAAAATCATGAGGACAAAACGAGGCATTTGTCTGAGAGGATTCCACTATTCCCGTTCATTCATTTTTTTATTCCGATTATGTTTTTGTTATTGTTTTATAAATTATATTTTTGTTTTCTTTGGGTTTAACATTTTTGTAGTTATTACATGGCACGGTGATGAACGATTTATTGTCATATGATATCTCATGTGATTAAAAACACCTCCTACTCATACTGAGTGCCAGTTTTATTAGTTTTATTTTTAATTTTAACTTTGCTTTTAATTTTTACGAGTTCTTCGTTGATCGAATTCTTTTTATGATTTCATTTTAAATACTTTTCAGATTTACGTGAATTTCAATATAGTTTTGCAGTTTAGATCGTTGTTGTTTTAACAATTCTCATGTTATTCTTATGTTCTGTTATATACTTATTTTTGTTATATTTTCTTTTGATTCAAAATCATAAATATCTTATCGGGTTAAAATCGCTTGCAAATTATAGTTTTTATGTTTTTGTTGTAATATATTTAAATAGAAAAATAAGAAATGGTTTTAAATAGTTTATTTTAAAATATAATTTTAAATATATCATTTTTCTATATTTTTAGATGATTAAATTTTTAATAAATTGTGGTTTTTCATAAACATTTTGAAATTTAAAAGAATGTGATTTTTATAATTTCTGATGTTAAAATTACTTTTAGTATTAATTTCAAATGATTTTTTTTATTTTTTTATAAAAATCACTTTTAAAAAATATGAAAGAAATTTTTTTATGTTAATCGCACGTTTGTTGCTACATTTTATAATATTTAAAATAAAAATAAAAAATGGCTAATATATGAGTGATTCAAGATCAGTTTTGAAGTTTTTTTGAATTGTTTCTAAACAATTAGCCCCAAATCCTATTGTTAAAATAATCATAATATCATAGTTCTCCCTGGAAGCTGGATTTCCAATACCTGAGTGCCTACCTAAGTTGACATCTAAATAATTCCTTAAAGTCATTAGTGCATAAAATTGTTTTACTTTGGCACAAGTAAAAGAGACTTAAATCTAAATAATTCCTTAAAGTCATTAGTGCATAAAATTGTTTTACTTTGGCACAAGTAAAAGAGACTTAAATAATTCCTTTCACCATGTTGGACTTAAATGTGAAATAAGGTAATAACGTAAAGAGACTTTTAAAGTCATGAGTGCTTTCTCTCTCGTTTCAAGGATAGGGCCGAAGCATGTCTATTAGTCAATCATAAGAAATATGGGTTTGAATTTTAACCATTTTAAAATTTTGATTCATGTGTTTAATTTGAATTAACTTAAGTGAAATAGAATATGTTAGAAGTAAATAAAACATTTAAAAAGTATATTGGTTCACCAAACTTGAGCTAGTTTAGTTCTCACAATTGTGAGGTTTTCACTATGGGTTTTAGAACTAGAATGTTCTCCTATTGTCTTACTTGACTCCAAAATTTCAAATTTACACAGATTGGGAAATTTTTTATCATGTCTCAAGTCTTTGGTTAGTTTGCTAATAGACAACAAGTTGCAATTAAGTTTGGAGTACAATACAAAATCCAGAGTAATATTTTTTGAAATAATAACAGAACATGTACAGGGAGAATAATCCGAGGTACCATCAATACTCCGAATAGTGGAGTTATCATGACGGGGAGAATAATTGTCAAATATTATCGTATCTCTAGTCATGTGATCCGAGGCTCCTGAATCTATGATCCATGATTTTGGTTTTCCTGTGCTAGTGTGTAAGGTATGTAGAAAATTATCTTTTTGTGCTACTGTAGCTGTACCACATTTTTTTTGCAGTAAGAACAATTTGTCGGAGCATTTTCTGCAGAACCTCTATTTGTTCTATGCTAAATGGAGATGGATCATGTTTCTCTTCCATTTCTTGTGGGTTGTTTTGTTGCATTGCCTTTGTTGTCCCTGTTGCAGAATGGTTTTGACCTCTCCCATTGAAGGTAGTTTTGGCTATTCAACTTGTGGCCAATCATGAGAATTTCAGTCCCTTCAATTGAGTTGGCAAGATTTATGCCAATCTTTGTGGGTGTGACTTCTGTTTTGTGGGTTGATGAAAGAGACTAGAGATGGTTCAGATCTAGTTCTGATACCATGTGAAAAAGTGATTGTTTATTCACTTGATGATGAAACTGATTACATAAGGATTAAGGAGTATAAATGGTACAAGTAATTTAGTTATCTACGATCAAAATAAAGCTGAAAATCAGGAAACTGATTCCCTATAAATGCTATACTAAAATGAAATAAAAAAACTGAAATCTTAATTAATACATATCTGATTCTGATTTTTTATCTCATAATCAATAACACATTATACATTAATATTTGAATTAGCAATCAATTTCTATTAGCATTTATTGTATTTATTTTATGTACAAAGAGAAAGAGAGGATACATGGGAATAATTTAATGAGATAAACTAGTAGTGACCCTTATATTTATATTACTAGTAGGTTAAGAGTGTAGTACGTAAGAGAGAAGTGGGCCGAACCCATATACTCAAGACTATCTAGTAAATTATTATAATAACTCTTAACACTCCCCTTTAAGTTGGATCATAGATATTAATAATCAATGCCCTCGTAAACAAATCTGCTAGTTGGTCGCTTGTCCTAACATAAGAAGTAGATATGAGATTATGTTGAACCTTCTATCAGATGAAGTGATAATCTACCTCAATATCTTCTGTTCTTTCATGAAAGATTTGAAGTAAAAGTGAATGTCACGAGAAAGGGCTTGAATTGTAATCCTTTTTAAAATTTAGTTCTTGCACTAATATCCTCTCAAGTTGTCTTTGGAGTGAGGATGGTTAGATAAAAAATAATCCTCCTCTTATCGAGGATGATATAAAGAAGAATAATATGAGTTTGAAATATGTATGATAAGTGTGCTAATGGTGTGAATAAAACAAATATAAAGAGAGTAGAGCTTAAGAAGATTCACACACAAAATTTATACTGATTCACCTAATATAGGCTCCTCCAATCCTCATAGCTTTGTAAGATTTTCGCTAGTGCTCAAACTCATCCTCTGATCTACACCTTTTCAACTATATATTTTCTTAGCCTCACCAGGCTTACAAAATTGAATTTTTACTAGCCTCGATAGGCTTACAAAATAACTCAAGTTTATATCAACTTGAGGATATACAATTAGTAATGTGTTTGAGATCAAATTACAACTTTCTAAGATAAGATAGTGATGTGAAGTTGTATATAACACACTCAATAAAAATGATCCTCAGATCTATTTGAGTTTGGAAAAGTGTGTAGAATCAAGAGAATGATAATAAGCTTAAATAACTTAGATATTTTTTTGTAGATGATTCTCTTGATGTTTGAAGATTAATACTTCTTTATTTATAGTTGCCTTTGGAGCTTCAAACATATGGGTAAGCAAAATATAGTTGTTGGAGACTTATCTAAGTTTCCTTGGACTTGTCTTTATTTGCAAAACTGTCATTTATCCTATATCCTCCTGTTAAGTATGCTGGGAGGATGACTGCGGTGGTCCATCCTCATATCTGGTTTGTACGAGGATGAAGCTTTCATTAATTCTGATGTGACTTGTGCTTTTTGGCTTTTCCTTTTCCCCAACGCTTTTAGTGGCTTGTCTTAAAAGTCAAGGACATCACTTTTTGTACTTTGGTACTTTTACTCATTTTCCCATGTGCGAGGATGAATAGACAATAGAAGTTCATCCTCTTTTCTACATTGTTTGTCCTCTGACATAGAGGACATAAATTAATCATCTCTTCTGTGTTGTTTATATAGTGACATAGAGGACATAAATTCATCATCTCTTCGTTATTGTTTATCCTCTGATGTAACTGGTTTTAAAGATGTTCATGGATGATCATCTTCGTATCTATGTAAGTCTTTAAGAGATGATTGTATGTCTTTCTTTCCGATATGTGACTGTTGGAATTTGGTGTAAACATGTTGACACCTTTTTTACTTGTTTGGTAACCTTCTAGAATATGATTTGCAAAAGACATTCTTATTATCCTCTTGACCTATTATGGATGAGAAGGTTCCTTCTTGTTTCCAATACCTTGAAAATCACGATTGATGTGCTTGTCTTACTTCAAAGGCTTTTGTGCAAATTTGAACAATGCTGACATAGTGTTTTTGCACTGTTCACATAAGACTTCATTTTTATATATGAGAGGGTGATATTTTCTAGAGTCCATCCTTAGATTTATCCTCAGATATAAGATTGTGAAAAATATTCATCATCGGATCTGGATTCTTCATCCTCTAATTTTCATATAGACACATCTTGACCCATAGTTTTTTATTGACTTCTTCCAAGAGATTTTATGAGTGATTGAGATGCAACATATTGCGATGATCATCGTCGGCTTGAGGGTAATCATATTTAATGAATTAGGCTCCTCACTTCTTTCATTGTTGAGTTAATACAACACACTTGTTTATGTGAGTAGCTTTAAGTTTGATCACTTCTATTCTTTCAACAAAAACTCAAATGCAAACATGAGTAGATCACTATTTAGAAAATTTACCATTTATTTCATAAGGTTTGTTGTAATTAAAACACATATAAAAAATGTGTTTACTTCAACAAGATTGAATTTGATGTAAAATGTATGACAATCTGGTTTGAAACTTTGTTCTAGAGAAAAGTCTTCAGCTTATCAATTCCTTCGTTATCATTTCTTGATTGCAATGTCATCAACATACACCACTAGTAAGATGCTACCACAATTTGTTTGTTTAAAGAAGACTTAATAATCATTGTGGCATCTTTTCAGTCCAAATGCAAGAACCACCTCATTGAATCTCCCAAACCAAGACCTAGGTGATTGCTTCAAGCCATACAATGATTTTCTTAAAAGACATATGTGTTCACTCTCCTCTTGAGCAACAAAACTAGGTCATTTATAAGTCACCATTCAAGAAGACATTCTTCACATCCAATTGGAACGAACAAGAGCTGGTGATGTTTGGCAGCTAGAGATATAAGAATGTGAACAAATGAAAGTTTAGCAATTGGGGAAAAAATATCAGTATAGTTAATTTCTGAATCTCAATAAGGATGAAAGAATTTAAGGTAAACCTTAATTTAATCATGTGAGTATCTCATTTGTCAGATGAAAGAGTTGTATCAAAGAATACTGTCAATGCCACTGGAATATCTCAACAAATAGCTAAAGGTAATAATAAAATCAAAGTAGTAAAAGCAAGTTCATATCAGCTCTACTTGTGGTTTAATTATATGAATAAATATCTCAACCTCCTTAATTTCCATCAAAAAAAGTTAAAAAGAAAGATAGGCAGAATACACTTGGATGAATAAACACTTCAACCTCCTTAATGACCATATAATGATTTTGACAGAAATTACTTTATTTTGTAGTTGAAGATAATGCAACAAAGACTTTCATCAATGAAACCGGCAGCTCTCCAACAAAAGCTGAAGGTAAGATTTGTTTGTCTTAATAAGCTTATCAACCGTTGATAAATAAATCAATGGCTGATATTATATGCATATGCATAACAAATCATGGTGGTTAAAATATCAACACCTGATTTTTTACTTTACTAATTGCTCACATTTGAGGAGCCTAATCAAGTTCCTATAAGCTCCATAAGCTGAAGGATTAATCATTCTTTGTTTTGCAGTTGAAAAATTAGAAACAAGAAAAGTGGAGCAACCACTGTGTGTTTCAGAAGTAAGAACAGAATATTGCCAAACCGAAGGAGATATCAGATTGCATGGAAAATCCTCCAATATTTACATTGTATCACACAAAACAACCATCTTGGCTGAAAACATGTCATGGAGTATAAGACCTTATGCTCGGAAGAGTGATGCATATGCAATGAGTAGTGTAACTAAATGGTCAGTATAAACTAGTCAATAAGTCCCACAGTGCACCAAAAATCACAGCATTCCAGCAATAATATTCTCTACAGCAGGATACACTGGAAACCAATTCCATGAATTCAGTGACATTATGATTCCACTTTTTTTGACTTGTAGACAATTTAATGGACAAGTTCAGCTTATCATAACTGACAAGAAGCCTTGGTGGATTGTCAAACACCAAGCATTCTTATGGATATTGATAGAGATGATGAAGTGCATTGTTTCCCAAGGGTGATTATAGGCCTTAAAAGGTATTATCAACAGCTAAGCATTGACCCTCAAAAGTACTCTTATTCTATCGAAGACTTCAAGGATTTTTTTAGAAGTTCTTATTCATTAAAGAGAAATAGTGCAATCAAAATCAGATATGGTAATAAAAGTAAGAAGCCTAGACTCCTAATTCTCTCAAGAAAAACATCAAGATCCTTCACCAATACAAATGAAATAGCAAAAACGGCTAAAGGGTTGGGGTTTAAAGTCATTGTTATGGAAGTAGGGAGGAATATGTTGAGTATTGCAGATACTATGAACTCTTGTGATGTACTAATCGGAGTTCATGGTGCTGGTCTTACTAACATACTTTTCCTTCCTCAAAATGCAATTTTCATTCAAATTGGGCCTTATGGTGGGATGCAAGTAGAATGGCTTGCCACAAATGATTTTGCAAAGCTATCAAAGGATATGGACATAAAGTACTTGGAATATAAAATAAGGTTGAAAGAAAGCACTCTTATACAATAATATCCATTAGATCATATGATAACAAAGGATCCCTCATCAATTGAAAAACAAGGATGGGAAGTCTTTAGGTCAGTGTATTTTGACAAACAAAATGTAAAGCTTGATGTTAATAGGTTTAGACCAACATTGCAAAAAGCCCTTGAGTTATTGCATTAATAGAGTAAGTTGGATTCTTTGGGTTGCCATAGTTAGTAATCAGGAAAGATATCTGTAACTTATTTATGTTTTTGTCCACTGTTTTTTCCTCAAGTAGCATACAAAATATTTGATTTTGTATTGGTGGACATCAAGTGTTTTAGGCAGGGCTTTTGGGACATCTTGCAATAAGAAATAGTTTAGGCTGCTGTTGTATTTGATTCTCCAGTGACCAAAATCATTTTCTGTGAAAGCCAAAGATCTGCATTATTAAAGTATCAGTATTTTTATGGATAGTAACATATTTGCAACTTATTTTATATTGAAACTATAAAAATATAGCAAAAGAAAAAAAAATCTCCAATGAAATTTATCCTTTGCAGAATCAATAGCACATGGTACCTAATCAATCATATACTTATTGGCATAACAAATTCAAACTTCCTCAGTTCTCCATGATTTAAGTGTATCTAAAATTTGTAATGCTCAAATTGCAAACAAAGATGTATTCGGCTTTTGTGTTGCTTGGCAAAGCTCATTGCTTACCCTCTCAAGCTGCCAGCTAGGCAGTTCCCCTAACTGTATCCTTATCCTCCCTCTTTTTCTTCCTCCCATATACCCTCCATATGTAGGCCTAGTATTCTTAGAGGAAATAAATATTTCGTCATTTGACCCAACAGTAATTGGGGTCCTATAAAAAATATTTCATCTTTATAAGTATTAATAAAATTATGACATCATCTTCCTTCATGTCAAGCTAGTTCCACCAAGACAAAAATCTCCTGAATCAAATGGTTGTTCATTGTTCATCCACCAATATTTTGTGTGTTAACTAAGCATCCAACATAGTGTTTAATATTTGCATAAATAATATTTTCAACGTAATCTTAAGGATCATTGGGCTGAAATATCAACCATTGCATCAAAGGTCATCGAGGCACAATACCATCGTCCTAATTTATTATCAAATTTCAGATCATCTAAGCTAAAATATCAAACTTCGTATCTAAGGCACAATACCATCATCCCAATTTATTGAGTTTAATATCATCTAAGCACATATGTCTTATTAAGGTCATCAAGACACAATAACATATTCCTAATTTATCAAATTTAAGATCAAATATCAAAGTTTACATCCAATTTGAGACACAACATCATCATAACAATTTACGGAATTAAGAAACATCTTGATTCAAATAACATATTTGCATCAAATGTCATTGACGCACAATAGCATCATCCTAATTCATCAAATTTAGGATAATCCAAATTTAGAATCATCTAGGATCAAATATCAAATCTTGCATCTAAGGTCATCGAGGTACAATATCATCATCCTAATTTACTGAACTTAAGATTGTCTAGAGTCTAATTTCATATCCAAGGTCATCGAGGAACAACATTGTCATCCTAATTTATCGATCATTTAGGATCATCTAGACTCAAATATAAAGTTTCGCATCCAAGGATATCAAGGCACAATACCAATATTTCAATTCATTGACTTTATGATCATAATACTCAAATATAATATTTCACTCCAATATCGTTGAGGCGCAATATCATCATCCCTAGTTATTGAAATTAGGATCACTTTGACTCAAATAGAAAATTTCGTAACCAATATCGATCCACAATACCATAACAAATTTATCGAATTTCATTTCGTTTAGGCAAACTTAAATATCAAAATTTGTATCGGAGTAAAGACACGGTACAATCATTCCAACTATCAAATCAAATTTAGGAACATCTAAGAAAAAAATTTGCATTCAAGGTCACAGAGCTAACACCATCATCCCAATTTATTGAACTTAGAATCATTTAGGCTCAAATAGAATTTGTACCCAAAGTATGAAGGCTCACCACTATCAATCATCCTAATTTAACGAATTTAGGTTCATCAAGAATCAAATATCAAATTTCACATCCAAGATCACTGAGGCACAATATCATCATATCAATTCATCGAATATAAGATCATGTAGGTCAAATATCATATTTGGCATCCATGGTCGTTGAGACACCATCATTCCAATTTAACAAATTATGGTCATCTAGGTTCACATATTGAATTTTGCATCCAATATTATCGAGGCGCAATATCGTCATCTAAATTTATAGAATTTCATGTCAATAAGACTCAAAAGTCAAATTGGCATCCAAGGTCGTCTAGGCACAAAACCATCATCCCAATTTATCGAACGTAGGACCATTTACAAAATTTTGCATTGAACATTATCGAGACAATTTACCATCGTCATCACAGTTTATCGAATTTAAGACCATATAGGCACACAACACCATCATCCCAATTTATTGAATTCATGATCATATCCTCACATATAAATTTTGCATCCAAGTTCATCGAAGCTATGGAAGAATACCATCATCCCAACTTATCAAATTTAAGATCAATTAGACTCAAATTCAAATTTTGTATCCAACGTCATTGAGGGACAATAACATCATTCCAATTTTTCGAATTCAACATCATCTAGACTTAGATATCATACTTTTGCATCCAAGGGCATCAAGACACAACAACATCATCCCAATTTACCAAATTTAGAATCATCTATGCTCAAATATCAAATCTTGCATCTAAGGTCATCGAGGTACAATATCATCATCCTAATTAACCGAACTTAAGATTGTCTAGAATCAAATTTCATATCCAAGGTCATCGAGGAACAATATCGTCATCCTAATTTATCGATCATTTAGGATTATATAGACTCAAATATAAAGTTTCGCATCCAAGGATATCAAGGCACAATACCAACATTTCAAGTCATTGACTTTACGATCATATTACTCAAATATAATTTCTCATTGCAAAATCGTTGAGGCGCAATATCATCATCCCTAGTTATTGAAATTATGATCACTTTGACTCAAATAGAAAATTTTGTAACCAATATCGAAGCACAATACCATAACATCAATTTATCGAATTTCATTTCGTTTAGGCAAACTTAAATATCAAAATTTGTATCCAAGTAAAGACACAATACAATCATTCCAACTATCATATGTAGGAACATATAAGAACAAATTATGCATTCAAGATCACGGGGCACAACACCATCATCCCAATTTATTGAACTTATAATTATTTAGGCTCAAATAAAATTTGTACCCAAAGTCTGGAGGCTCAAGGCTAAGGTGATCAAATTTTACATCTAAGGTGATCAAAGCTTAATACGACCATCATCCTCTGAATTTATCAGATTTAGGATAGTCTATTAAGCTCAAACCCTAAGACCATCTCGGCTCAAATATAATTTTTGGCATCTAAGGCAAAATACCCATCATTCCAATTTATCGAATTTAGGATAATATTTATAAATTTTGCAATCGAGGTATAATATTAATCATCTCACTATCAAATTCCACATCTAAGTTGATCAAAGCACAATATCATAATCCTCCCAATTTATCAAATTTAGGATAGTCTACAAGACTCAAATACTGAATTTTGAATCCAAGAGGTCATCAAGGCTTAATACCATCATTTTAATATATCGAATTTAGGATTATTGTTAAATATCCTTTTTGACATCTAAGGCAAAATACTCATCATCCCAATTTATCGAATTTAGGATAATAAGCTCCTGTGTAAATTTTGCAATCGAGGTACAATATTAAGTATCTCACTATCAAATTCCACATCTAAGTTGATCAAAGCACAATATCATAATCCTCCCGATTTATCGAATTTAGGATAGTCTACCAGGCTCAAATATTGAATTTTGAATCCAAGAGGTCATCAAGGCTTAATACCATCATTTTAATATATCGAATTTAGGATCATCGTTACTCAAATATTAAATTTCGCATTCAAGGTCCTCGAGGCACAATATTGTCATCTCCATTTATCAAATTTAGGATCATATAAATTTGTGTCCAAGATCATTGAGGCACAATACTGTCATCCAAGGCAAACTTGCTATTGCCGTTCCGTTAAAGGGTCATCATGACATGCATGTTATTTCAAGTTATGAATAAAAATTCATACTCAAATTGCATTTAGGTCATCAATTTACTAATATCTCATTTCATATGAATAAAAAATTCATATTACAAGTCACATTTAGAGTTAAGAATTCATCTCGTGGTTAAATTTAGAGTCATATTTCAATTTCATATGAATAAAAAATTCATATTGCAAGCATATTTTGGGTCAATAACCCTTCTCTTAGGACAACATGTACAAAGACAGTATCTCAAATTTAATAATTCACAAACAAGTTGCCTCATAAGAATTAAAAAGTATCTCAGGCTTATCTCACAACTCTTTCATTCATTCATAATTGCCTCATATAACATTTGTTTTAAAACTTTTAAAAACTAATTAGCCCAATTTGATTTGGCAAATCAAGAATTGTTGAGTATGGCAAATTTAAGATAAGAACTCATAGACTTATTATAACTGGTAATCAACTTTGCATAAAAGACCTGTTACCGCTTATTTTTCTTTGCAGTACGAAAGCTTACTCAATAAGTACTTTGGTTTGTCCTCTTCACTTGTTTTATAAACTTATTCATTATTTTGAATAAGAAATTAGTAGCCTTGTTGTCTCTCATTGCGCAAAAAAAAAATTTATTTTGCAGTTTGATCTATATCGTATTTGTTATCTAAAATGAAGGAAAACTTTAACTGTTTAATTTGTTAATAAAAATTTAAAATAATTGGAGTTCATGAAATTGAATATGTATTTAAGTATTTGTCTAGTCAAATATAACACATGGAAAAGCAGGATAGTGAACTATAGTATTATACCGACACATGTGCAAAGTGCAAACCAAGTAGTAAATAGTTTCACTCTTAGAGGCAAAATCTTATGTGTCCCACTTCAAACCTATAGACAAAACCTTTTATATAATGTGTAACCCAGGTACTAAATAATTTAAGGCATGCTTGATTAGGTAGACACAAAACAGAGAACATGTTGAAAATGGGGTGAGAATCCAAAGATTTTAGTTTTTAGTCCTAATCTGAATGAGCAATCAAATTTCCACTTGACTCGTAGAAATGAAAGAAAGCTAAAAAAATATAATGACCACTTCACTTTTGCACATGCGACCATGAGAGTAGGAAAGCTAAAAAAAATATAATGACCACTTCGCTCTTGCACATGCGACCAGGTACCGTTACTGCAGAAAGAAAAAGTAATTTTTATTTACGGATAAACTTCATATGTTACTTTTGTTTTGGTGATTCACAAAAAGGTTTGTAGCCACTTAACGAAGGAAATCTTAAAATGCTCATAACCAAAAGAGAAAGTTGTGGATGTCTTTACAATGCCAAGGAAATCAAGTATTCATATATATCAAATCCCTAAATAAATAAATCAATCCATTGATTTGTCATTTCGGCTTCCTCAACTGATCCTACATTTGAACTATTTTCTAGCTTGATCCTCAATGACTATTTCAAATTTCTGTGCCATCAAAGTTATAAACCATAAGACAACAAATCAGAAATCCTGTTATAAATAACAGATATATGTAATTGTAAATCAAAATACCATTGAAGATTTGAAGGACTTGAATACCAACAGAACCAAGGAATTAAGCAAAACAAGCATAACACAACATAATCAAATCCATTGAATAAACATATTTATATACCTGGAAAAAAAAAAACATCAGTCTGCGGCATTCGCCACACAATTCTCATTTCTAAGTTCTAAAACTAGTTCTTAGGTAGCCAAGCAATGTTCATATTCCAAGTACCGACTATTCACTCTTTCCTCTTCACAATACTAAACTAACTATGTTGACAACTATAATTATATACATTATTTTTAAAAGAATTGGCTGATGACTAATTCAACAGCTATAATGAGAGGGGAGACCTACTTTGGAAGGAAAAAACATCCAGTCTTTTGCTTAATTATTCAGTATACATATTTATTTTCTATGTGTATGCTCTATTCAGCAGGCTTATTCAATAAGCTCTTTAGTACTCAGATGAAGTCCAGCAAAGAAAAAAATATTCTATAAAAAAACTAAAGCATAAAAAATCTAATGCAGAAGTAGAAAACTGGCAAGGTACTATCGATAAAAATGACGCGAGATATGAGAGAGCATGGGACCAGGTACATATTTCAAGGGAATTTCCAAAAAATTATTTGTCATTGACTATATCAAAAATTGTGTACCTCATTACCACACTTCAAGCCTGTGCACCTAATCTTCCATTGGAAATAAGAATCAAGCTTGGTGAGCATAGAGCCCAACCCAACGACACAACCTCTACTTCAAACTCATGTTCACAGACCGATATGTTTGCACAATGATATCATAATCAGAGGAAATATATGGTAACATCAATTCGGTGGCATGAAAATTGTATCAGCATAAGATCTATGATGCATAGGTATGGTACTAGTATAAGGTATTGGTACGAGTACGGGATATGGTATTTTAAAAAAAAAATTAAGGTACGGATACATCAATGAAAAACATTAATTTTTTTATATAATTTAACTAAGAGAGTTAAATTGTTCACTTCACAATACAAAATCAAAATAAATGTTTAAAAAATCACAAATTGTGTTCGGTTACAATAACAAATAACTCAAATAGACAAATAATATTATATTAATATATAACAAAATCATCAATTTCACTTCAAATAAAATAAATAAAAACACAATACCCACAATTATGGTACGAGTACCAGTACCAGCTAAGCACCCAGTATGGGTACTTCACCATTTTAGAAGTACTCCATGCTTCATAGCATAAGATGCATAGGGAATGTTTCAGCCATTATTTTGTATATAAAATGCAAGCAACATCCCAATCATCTTACACATCATTAATTAGAACAAAATATAAAATGATAATAGGTATTTACCTCTACAAACAATACCTGGACATATGTTTTCCCCATTCTTTCAACATATATTGAATAAAAGTCACAAACCAAAGGTAGGTGGAAGTTCACAATTTTATGCTCCGAGACTATGTAGATCAGATCAAGAAATATTGGGTAGCTGTTTTTATCAATTTTAAGGCAGACAGATTTGGCGACAGTTTGGTTTGATGAAGCCGAAATGCATATATTATTCTACGCATAACTCATTATTTTGGAAGTCAACTTGATAACAGGCTAATAGAGTATAATAAAGACTGATATAAATTAAGACCATTTTACTAAAAGTAACAGTATATATTTATGTAACAACTCATTCATATAAAGAATGTTATATAGAAAGTTAGAGTTGATTATAAAGAATACTGACCAGTAATTCCTTGGATGCATTTGTCTCAGTAGTCTTTCATTCTTAAACTCCAGTTCACAACACTACACTGATCATCATCAACTCCGATTTTGCTCTGAGCATAATCAAGAATAGCAATGGAAAACATTTTCAGCACGCCAAAAGCAATGTCAAGAAAATAAAATAACATAAGAAAAGGGAAACATGTAAAAGGAAGATTAACCAATTAACAGAATTCAATTCCAAGACAGTATTCAGGGTAACCATTAATACTGGAATTATAACTCCTTTCATAAATCCTTTTTATAACCATAGAGCTCTTGCTATTTCTGTCTGCCTATAATTAGAACTCTTGGATCTGGTATAAAATACATCATGAACCTATACCAAAGAGACAATTGAGCACACAAGAGTAAAATAAAACAAAATACAAAAAGCTAGCAAAAAAAGCATTGAAAAAAAACTGAATATGCATCTGAAATTTAAGTGACAGAATTTGCAACTGTAGACTGATTGTCAAAGAAGAGCACAATTCCAATTGCAAAACACCTATATAATATAATATATTAACAATAACAAACATCAGGACTTCACAACTTGCACATATCCCTTCTTCCACACGCTACGTGGTCTGTGCAAATTTCAATTTAATTGTTAGGGTCACACTATCCATTCTGCTGCCTTCCTCAATTAGCACACTATCTTGTCCTCTGTTTCTTAGATAGTTCAATTTTTTCATCAATAAGAAAAAAAGTGTCATAGTATCCTAATAGAAAGTTCATGATCAACCCCTTCAAAGTTCAAACAATTATTCTATCTGATAACCAAATAAAGTAATGTGATTCCACAGCATATTACTAAAATAATGTGGTTTGAAAATGAGCTCAAAAGAGTACGAAAATTTGGAGCTTAGACAATTAAAAGCTAAGCACTTAACTTGTAGCTCAAGCCTACTACTAACAGAGTGACCTCATGGCCTCATTAACATTCTTCTCTAAACAATATGAATGAATGTATAACTGCCTCATGTGACAACAGACCCTCTTTCATCATCTTTTTCATCACCTTACTAGCAGTTGCAAAATCTCCAGCTTTGCCAAGGTAAGAAACCAAAGTGTTATATGTGACAGTATTGGGCTTAACCCCAGTTTCTTCCATTTGGTTAAGCATTTCATAAACTCTGTTCAAGTTTCTTCTTCTTACAGAACACACTTATGAGAACATAGTAGCAAGTTCTATCAAGACTGAACCCAGCCCGTTTCAACTGTGACATAACAACACTGGCATCACCCATCCTTCCAGCAATGCTTAAGCCAGATATCAAATTGCATGTAAACAATTGTATCCGGTCAGCATCAAGATCTCAACATCTCATCAAAATATTGCATGGCTTTATCAATATTGTTCACACCACAGAATGCAGATATCAGCACAGTATAGGTAACAGCATTTCCTTTCAGCTTTGCAGAACCCATCAATCAAGCAATTATATGAAACAGTGTTTGGCCTATTTTTCTTCTCAGTTTTCATCTCTGCCAGCAAACTCAAACCATCTTCTTCCCTCCCAACTTTACTAAGTTTGTCAATCAAAGTATTATACAAGACCAAATCAGGTTCCACACCAATCCTATTCTTTTCTCCTTTACCTCTCAATTTATCAAATACCCCCAACACCTTCATCGATCCTCCTAGCCTTGCATATGTGATTAATAAAAATCCCAAAGGTTATAACACTGGATCCGAATTTTTTGTTTCTTCCATCTCTGCCAACAGTTTAATGATCTTTTGAATGTCTCTTTGCCTTCTGAGCCCGTCAACAAGGCATTGCAAGATGCAGCTTCAACAGGACCACCCAATTTCATCACACCACCCAAGGTCATTGAGGCACAATATTGTCATCTCAATTTACCGAATTTAAGGTCATATAGACTCAAATATCAAATTTGTGTCTACGGTCATCGAGGCACAATACTGCCGTCTAATCCCAATTTCATATGAATAAAAAATTCATATTAAAGGCTTCATTTAGGGTCAAGATCCAATTTCATATGAATAAAAAATTCATATTGAAGGCCACATTTAAGGTCAAGAATCTATCTCATAATCAAATTTCGGTCATCCAAAAATACTATTTCAATTTCATATGAATAAAAAATTCATATTGCAAGCCACATTTCGGGTCAAGAATTCATCTTGTAATTAAATTTCAGGTCTTCTAATCATACAATCTCAATTTCATATGAATAAAAAATTCATATTGAAGGCCACATTTAGGGTCAAGATCCAATTTCATATGAATAAAAAATTCATATTGAAGGTCACATTTAGGGTCAAGAATCTATCTCATAATTAAATTTCGGTCATACAAAAATACTATCTCAATTTCATATGAATAAAAAATTCATATTGCAAGCCACATTTTGGGTCAAGAATTCATCTTGTTATTAAATTTCAGGTCTTCCAATCATACTATCTCAATTTCATTTCATATGAATAAAAAATTTACATTGCAAGCCACATTTTGGATCAAGAATTCATCTCGTAATTAAACTCTCGATCATCCAATCATACTATCTCAAATTTTCAATTTCATTTCATATGAATAAAAAATTCATATTGAAGACCACATTTAGAGTCAAGAATCTATCTCGTAATTAAATTTTAGGTCATCCAAAATACTATCTCAATTTTTTTTCATACGGGTAAAAAATTCATATTGCAAGCCACATTTTGGGTCAAGATTTCATCCCATAATTAAGTTTCGGGTCTTCCAATCATACTATCTCAATTTCATTTCATATGAATAAAAAATTCATATTGCAAGCCACATTTTGGGTCAAGAATTATCTCGTAATTAAATTCCAAATAATCCAATCATACTATCTCAAATTCTCAATCTCTTTTCATATGAATAAAAAATTCATATTGAAGACCACATTTACGGTCAAAAATCTATATCATAGTTAGTTTTCGGGTCATCCAAAAATATTATCGCAATTCCATATGAATAAAAAATTCATATTGCAAACCACATTTTGGGTCAAGAATTCATCTCATAATTAAATATTTGGTCATCCAAACATACTATCTCAAATTCATTTCATATGAACAAAAAATCATATTGAAGGCCACATCTAAGTCAAGAATCTATCTCATAGTTAAATTTGGAATCATCCAAGCATAGCAACCGACTTGCCTTAATTTTTATCAACCTTCTCAGTCAAGAATAATTAAGAATCATCAAGATTATACATTCTTGGATAATCAATCATAATGCAAACAAAAACCTACTCCAAAACATTTGTGTCAAACACAGTTTTGGAGACAGAGAATGTTTGCTCAATAGAAGAAGAGAATCAATAGATCGGAAACCAAAGGATAATGGGTTGAAAATGAAATAGAGAGAGATTTATATCTCTCTTTCGAATGAAGCAAATCATGGACAGCAGAAACTTGAATCCAAATAACAAAGTCTGTGACTTCGTTGTCATCTCTTTACGGCACCAATTCAAATCAGAATTCTAGGGTTCTTGGTTGAATTTCTTGTGACTATGCGATCATCTTTTTTTTGGCACCAATTCAAATCAAGATTTCTAGGGTTTGAATTTCAAGAACATCGTTACCATTACCGTCAACGTCGCGCAACGAATAAGAAGAAAAAAAAATGGCTCAAAACATCAACGCCAAAGACAAAGATGATACCGGTAGAATCTATTAATGCAGAAGATTGAAAATTGAGAGGGAGAAAAAGAGATATCAAATTCAAGCGATTAGGGTTGGAAGAACACACCTCTCTTTTTCTTATTCTGGTTCCGTGACAATAATTGAATTCAACGTTCCGCCTCTTTTTCTCCCTCAGATTTCTGATAAAGCAGCCGCAAACTTGAAACTCAAGGAAGAATATGTTAAATTCGTACTGCTAGAATCTATTTATTTTTTTTAATCGATTAAAAACGTTAAATCTATTTATATTTATATTTTATATAATATAATATTCATAAAAGTATTTATTCTGTCAAAAAAAATATTTATAATATTTTTTAAGGATATTTGTAATATTTTATTGCATTCAAAATAAAAAAGTAATATGTAATTTTTATTTTTGACAATTTAAAAAATAAATAGTTATAGTTAAAAAAAATTCTATTGCTATAAATTTAGATAAAATTGCATTGAAGGTCGTTTATCTTATTGATTTCATCATTTATCATTTTCTTTTACGTAGATTCTTATATTTTTATAAATGTTTACAATTTACCAGTAAATCTTTTTTTTTCTTTCTCACATAGGCATTTTATCTATGAACATTTACAATTTAAATTAGGATACATCATTATTTTTTAGGAAAATTTGACAAAATGGCGAATCTTTTACAACTAAATAAAATAAAAGATCTAGCTATTATTTTGCCTATAATATATTATTAGAATTAAAGGATATGCACGCGATCAAAAAAATTAAAGGATATGTAAAAGTGAGATGTTATGGTATAGTAATGAATTCTTATTGATCGTTTTTTTTACATCAATGGTAATTTCATTAAATAAAATCTAACAACAAATCAAAAGTCAAGACAGCATAAATATAAGACAGAGTCTCTTCAATCTACGTACAATTCGAATTATGATATTTGTGTATTGAGAGAAGAAAATCGACCAAAATTGTTTAAAGCATTCAAAGTCATCTTGAAAAAAGTTTCCCCAACCACACTCCACAAAGATTTTATAAAAAAAATAAAAATAAATAAAAAAGTGAAAAAATGATCCAAAACTTCCCCATTAAAATTACAGTTGAATAAATTTCCTCCCTAGTAACATTACTATTATATATCATGAAGTAAAGAACTGTCCATCAACCTGAAACCATTCATATACACTCATTTGAAAGAGTGATATTAAATAGACCAACAATCAATATATCGTGGCTTCTTTTTTTACTCTATATTATGACTTCTTTAAACACAATAGTTCTTGAAGTGAAAAGTCTAAGAAATAAAAACTACTAAATGCAGTTTTTAAAAGTGGTCCATTTTGCATGCATCATGAGTGCACAAAAAGTTAATGCAATATGAAAATAAAAAAAGTGAATATTTATATATAAAATTGTATCATCAGTACAATCAATTGATAATTTTCTTAATAGTTTCCGATGACAAATATTATAGAGAAGAATTTTTTTTGCAAGAGTTCAAAGATGAAAAAATGGAAATTGGAAATACTGTTTTATTTTTTTTCTTTTTCTTCTGAAAGTAGAAGGACGAAACATGGAAATTTGAGAACATAACTTGTATACTAAATGACACGTTAAGTTGATTTGCAATATGGAATGTTACAACGACCAACATTAATATATGTATTTAGTCGAATAATGTGAAAATGGCTCAAACCATATTAATTAGAAATTGAAAGAATTCAAAAAGGAAAAAAATATATAATTAGTTTATTTTGAAATTAAATAATCAAATATTTATTTTTTGTATAATAAAATAATTGATAAGTAGACCATTCTTTTTGGAGGAAAATGTTACTTAAAATTGCTCAATTCATACTAATTACATGTGTCTCATATTAAACGTTGTTAAGGTTATGCACATTTATTATGAAAATGTCGAGTGCAGTAACTTTTATGATAAAAATGGATGCTATTTACTAAAATATATATTTATAAATAGTAGTTACTAGAAAAATTAAGTTAGTTGAGATATAATAAATAAAGATATATTAATGAAAAAAAAAGTAGTTAATATTCATTGATAATTTAAAATGACTAATATATTATATGATAAATAAATATTTGTTTAATTATAGTTTTAATTCTCCTATTTTATCACATTTACTAAATGGATCATCCTTTTTTAAATTCAACTTTTTGTTTCTTCAATCATCACATTTGTTGTAACTTTAGTCACAACCTAAATTTTTATTTCAAAGTGTTGATGTGACAAATTTTTAAATGACATAACATTAAACATTTAGTGATATTACAAATACAAGTAAGTTTATATTTTTCTATCTCGTCGGTCGTTAAATAAGACATTTAAAAAATAACTAAAATATTATAAATACATTATTTGAAATTAAAATATATTAAAAAAGACTAAATTATAAATCCTAATTTCCAAAAACATCTTTTTATAATTTATTTTTAATTTTTAAAAATATTTTTATTATTTTTTAAATATCTTATTTCAATCTTCGATGAAATGGATAAATATAAATCTATCTATATTGTATCATGTCAATATCTTTAATGTCATATTATTTTAAGAAGAAATTATCACATCATCACTTATGAAGTTAAAAGTAAGTATTGGGTCCAAAGTTGTAATACATGTAATATTTAAAAGACAAAAAAGTTTAATTTTAAAATTATAAGACTATTTTTATGAGCGTGAAATTCTAAAACTACGGTTAAAATACAAATACTCGAAATTTAACAATAAATATAAGAAGGAGGAATATCATATACTTCATATAATGCTTCTCTACTTAAAAAAATGCATTATTGTAAGTATTACTATGTTCCCTCTAATTTATGAATGTAGAGAGTTTGTGGTGATATTCCAGTCACCAAAAATCTGACATAGAATATCTCTATCCGAATTAAGAACCTTGCCACATGGCATACAAGAAAACAATTAGCATTACCTTGAACCATCCAATGAGAGACAACCTTATCCTATCCGCAATCTTAGTCATACCATAGCCACCAAATAATTACAACCCTTCCATTCTCAACCAACACAAAAACTCTTGAAAACTAGAGTTTGTTTGGAGAAAACACCAACCAAATAGTTTTAACAATGGCAGCCTCACTGCAAGCAGCTGCTACTCTCATGCAACCAACCAAGTTACGTAGCAACAGTTTTCAGCTCAAGTCTACTCAATCCATTTCTAAGGCATTTGGTTTGGAACATTCTGGTTCTAAGGTTACATGTTCCCTTCAATCTGATTTTAAGGATTTGGCTTATAAGTGTGTTGAAGCTACTAAGATTGCTGGATTTGCTCTTGCCACCTCTGCTCTTGTTGTCTCTGTATGTTGTCTTGCCTCTATTCTTTTTTTTATAGCATTAATTTTATCAAATTTTTTAGTTACATTATTATTGGATTAATTGTGATGAATGATTTGCTGGTTTTAAGTAGTTACAATCAATTTGATCAAGGAGATAACAAGTTGCAATGAAATATGAAATATGAAATATCATAGACACCTAAATAATTTAATTTTACCTTGCAACATAATAAATTAAACATGTTCTTAGTTCTTATAAAATCAAGTCCTTTCAAATTTAGTTACTACAAAAACTGTATTTAATTTTAGTCCTATTTTAAATGCTTTTTACAAATTGTGTGCTTTTAGTCCCTAGAGCTAGTGGCTAAAAGAACAGTTCATATAAAGCAAAGTAAGGACTATAATTGAATAGAATTTATATAGTTATGGACTAAACTTAAAAGATCACGATTCAATAGAGACTAAACATAATCAATACAAAGGATTTATGATGCTAATTCCCAAGTCTCACTTAACCAAGTATAAACCTAACTTGAATTCACCTTGGATCCTCTCATGTCTCATTAGCCAGACGGATTCCAATGAATGAGAGATCAGTACTTGGTTGTTGGATAAATCAATCAGTCAACGTGTGGTTGTAGAGACAAGAGAGGATCCAAAATCAATTGAATGGATACTAATTTATTCATGTTTAAAAAACATGGGTCAACCATGTAAAACCAAATTAGATAACTGATAAAATTTCTAAGTGTTTACTCCTATATGATTTTCATTGGACATGAATGAATGATTCAGGGAGCAAGTGCAGAAGGTGCTCCAAAGAGGCTAACCTTCGATGAAATCCAAAGCAAAACATACTTGGAAGTGAAAGGAACAGGAACAGCAAACCAATGTCCAACCATTGATGGAGGACTAGACTCATTCGCCTTCAAGGCCGGAAAATACAATGCCAAGAAATTCTGCCTTGAACCAACTTCATTCACAGTTAAAGCAGAAGGAGTAACCAAAAACACCCCGCTCGCATTCCAAAACACAAAACTCATGACACGTTTAACCTACACGCTCGACGAGATTGAAGGACCGTTCGAGGTTTCACCAGACGGTTCTGTCAAATTCGAGGAGAAAGATGGCATTGACTACGCGGCCGTGACAGTCCAGCTCCCTGGAGGCGAGCGTGTGCCATTCCTTTTCACCATCAAACAGTTAGTAGCATCAGGGAAACCGGATAGCTTCAGCGGAGAGTTTTTGGTGCCATCATACAGAGGAAGCTCATTCTTAGACCCAAAGGGAAGAGGTGCATCAACAGGTTATGACAATGCAGTTGCATTGCCAGCTGGTGGAAGAGGAGATGAAGAAGAACTTGCTAAGGAGAATAACAAGAGTGCTTCATCATCTAAAGGGAAAATAACATTGAGTGTTACTCAGAGTAAGCCTGAGACTGGTGAAGTAATTGGTGTGTTTGAGAGTATTCAGCCATCTGACACTGATTTGGGAGCTAAAGCTCCAAAGGATGTGAAGATTCAAGGTGTTTGGTATGCTCAGCTTGAGTCATAGACACAGCTAGCTAGCTTTTCTTATGCTTTGTTTTGTTGATGATGCATTGTCCTTTGACTCAACAACTTTTCAAGAGCTGAGAGGATTATCATGTTTCTATGTTATATATATTCACTTTCAATTATAATATATGCTTAAAATGTCCAGGTTAAATTTCCATGTTTTTTTCTTCTTGGCATATCTCTTTCATTTTTCTTTTCTTCCAATCTAACAAAAACTAAATATACAGCAATATGCACTATTAAAAATTGAAACCATTGGATTCGAAATGTGTAGTAGTATAGGAGGCGATGAGTTTCTCAAAATGGCAATTGCTCTAGCAAAATATTTTCTGTTCTCAGTTTTTATAATATATGTTTATTTGAACTTACTGATAAGAATATGTGACACTCTACGGATAAAAAAAATGAATATGAGACTTTTTAAGTGATTAATTGTTTTCAATTTCTATAACAGTGAAATTTACAAGAGAATTGTAGTGGGTTGAATAAATATTGGATGGATCGTTATTCTCCCTCTTCTTGGATGATATGGAGTACGAATAATGATAATGGTTAATTTAGGGTTTATTTATGATTGGACCGGGTTTATTTGTGAAGTTATTTAATTCTTTCAAATTTATAAATTTTTTTCATAAGTTTGTTATATAAAAACAGAGTTGAATGAAGATGCAAGATCACTGTAAACTCATGAAAAGTAAACTTCTTAAAGATAATTTGGCTACTCGAAAAATATTAAAACAATCATAACTTTTGTGTGTTGTAGAGTGTAATCTGATATAATCAATTTAACATTTATTTTTTGAATATCTTATTTTTAGTCAGGTTTAATTAGATATCTTAGTTAAGTTTGGAATTAAAAGTGTATTTTATAAAATTAGATCTTTTAAAGGTTTAGTTTTTGGTGAGAAGAAAATACGATAAAAAGTTCAAATTATTATTTGTTATATTTAAGTTATATGAAAGGGTTGTAATAAAGTAATGGTTAAACTACGTGTGAAAACATTATTTTGACGGTGAATCAAAATTAAAGTTAAAAGTTTTAGTTATAATTTCAATTTTTGACAAGGGGTAGCAAAATCTAGTAGTATGTATTAGTACTAATATATTTATTTTTTACCTATCATGTCATGTTTTGTTGAGCACTCTAGTCAGCTTAAGTATTAAGCCATTGAGCACTTTATGTAAATTTTTGGTGTTATTATCGATAGGCACTGTAGTTTGAATAACCTTTATTTATATATATTTTTTTGGCCTGTTCCAAAAAAGAGTAACCATTGCAACTCTTACTTTTTCGTAAATAAATAAGAGAACTTATGTTTGTACATTTCAAATTTCTTCACAACTATTTAACATCTTTTTTTCTATCTTTCTTTTCATTACATCACAAACTTATTACATAATCATTTCTATTTATTTCTTTTTAAACTGTAAATTAAATATATGAGTTTTAATGTGATAAATAAGTGATGTGATGAAAAAATTAAAAAACTATTAAATAAATGTTTAAAAATTTGGGATGTACACAAATAAGTGATCCCAATAAATAGTTAAAAAAAAATGTATAAAAGCGGTTAGAAAATGAAATGGTTTAGGGTCCTACTTACTATAGTGTGGGGACAGAGTCAAAGAAAATAAAGTACACATAATTTTCTGATTGAATAACTTAATACAATTATTATTTTATGTACAGTTTAGCAAGAATGATTAAGATCCATATACTAGCATGTACACCGCCGACAATCACTAATCCTATTCCTCACTCCAACAGAATGAGGGGACGAGAATACCTCTTACCTATATTCTTTCGAATTAAATCATCCTAATCCTAATCATCATCATCTTTACAAAGTGAATTAATTATCTCCTTTCCTTTCCTAATCAACTTCCAAAACAACAAATTTAATTACATATTCATAATCATAAAATTCATCAAACTATGTTTTGGATTGAATTAACATGAGAAGGATCTGCTGCTGTTTCACATGGTGGAATGGAGGAAATGCCAGGGGCGTTAGGTACAAGCTCCAGCTTTGCTCTTCGATTGGGTCAAATCGTCTTTTCATCTGCTTCCCTTTTCTTCATGTGTTTGGATGTTGATTTCTATGGCTACTCTGCTTTCTGGTTAGTCGTTCTTAATTTTGTTCTTCAAATGTTCAATTATGGGTATCTCTTACTTTGTGTTGTTTTCTCATGTAAAGTTTGCAACTTTTTCAATTTCACTTTGACCCTCTTTTTTTGTACTAGTAATTGGATGGTGGGTCCGGTGTTTTAATGAATTTTGAATATGTTTGGTAGAATTGGCCAATGAGAAATACTGTAGAAATTAAACTAGTGAAGGATTTTTACAAGGAGGTAGAGTTGAGGAAGAAAGTAAGTCATATTGGATATTAATGGATATCATATTGTACATGCACATGTGAGTGTTGTACTTATTCAGAAAAATACAAGTCTGAAAAGAGTTTATAAAGACCGATACATTCACCTTACAACCTAGTTTTGTAAGGATGAGTTAGACTGAACATAAAAATCTAATAGTCCAAACTAAGATAATAAGAAAAATAATTTATATTTTGGAATGGTAAGGTCAGTGCTAGTCTGCTGCAAATCTATTGTTTCAAGTTTCTTGTCAAAGGTTAGTTTTCCACACTGATTCAAATGTAGGCAAATTTAATGCAGGTATGTCTATTTTGTCATTGAAATTGCTTGTATGTCATTTTAAGAAGGGTTATTGTTAACATTGATTAGCATAACATTCTGATTTTCTGTTGGAGAAAGTTAGTAAATCATTTATTTGCGATGACAGATGGGAATTACATTTGTTTGGTACCAAAATTTAAGCCACTCGACCATTCAGAGCACCTTCACCCTTTGGCCTCGACACTAAGGGCTGTCTTTGGTACCACATATTTAAGTCGCACGGTCATCCAGAGTGCCTTCGCCCTTTAGGCTCGATGGTCGCGAGCTGTGTTTGGTACTAATTATTTGCTCCATATAAGAAGAGCTCCTACTACACAAGGATGGCCGAGTGAATATAAACAAGAGGGACCAACTATCATGTGTAGCCTTTGGGTTGGGTGTGATAAAAGGGGTTCAACTGCATAAGGGGAGAGTATCTATGATTTTGGATGCATTTGCAGTTAGCTTAGTCGATCCATCCGGATAAGGCTCTTACTGCCAAATATTCTTTCTGTACAGAATAAGACACGCGTCCCCTCTTCCTACCTTATCTAATCATTACCTACCATAAGGGAATATCTGGCGGGGGACCATGCCTCAAATTAGGGGCGGGCCTGACGAAAGGAGAGGGCCCAAACCCTAGAAAGGAAACACATAAAAGGCTAAAAGGCAGAGAGAGAAAGACATACTTTACAGAATTCTCAAAGCACTAGGTTATCTTCGAGATTAGGGCAACACTGATCTAAATGGAGACGATGACCTTGACTTGTGTTTTCAGACGAGAACGACGTTGAATTAGCTAGTGCATTAGTTTGTTGCCTAGTAGCCGGCCATAAACACAGGAGAAAGTTGAAACATTTTGGCATTATAGTAGAGGAAATTATTTCAAATTGTTTGTAGTTGAACTAAAATCTTTAGGTTATTGAGTTTCGTAATAAATTTCCAGCACCGTTATTGCATTCTTCAAATGAGTGTTTCATTGTTCTAATTAAAGTATGTTTATATTGCAAGTTTTGTGTGACACTGCCAGAGTTGGTAGAAGGTTTGGGTATAAACATGTTTGCAATGCCCTGGAGTTAATCTTGTATAGATTCTCCTTTTTGTATATGCTCCACTTGGAGATTTATACCTTTTATCTTTATGTATGTTGTTATTCCACAGTTTTTTGGTTATGGTCATGGGTTTGGTAATTTCCTGGAGCTCAACACTGTTGGTGGTAGATGCATATTACATCTTCATAAAATGCTTACCGCGGCAACGAAGATGCATTTTAATGCTTACTTTGGGAGACATGGTATGTGCAATTTATGATTAAAAGACTTAAAAAAGGTTTCATTGTTTTGGAGTAATGCACCAAATAATATTAGAGTTTTGTTGTTGTTGTATATACCTCAGGTTCTGTCATATCTCTTATTAGCAGCAGCATGTTCAACTGCTAGTGTCACAGACCTCTTGCTGGTTGCTGATAAATCCTATTGTCCAGGAAAATTATGTAGTAGATACCAAATATCTGCTGCAATGGCCTTCTTGGCTTGGTTTCTTTCAGCAGCTTCTTGTCTCTTTAACTTTTGGATTTTTCCTTCTCTGTGAAAAATATCTTGATCACTTTTGATATATGTATAGGAATGATAAGAGTTCAAATGACAAAGTCATTTGTTCTTGTGCTGATTTTTTTTTTTCCATTAGAATAAAACTATCATACTACTTGTAATAATTACTTTTCTAATGCAAGAGAAATACCAAAATTTCTACTTATTGGTTCTTAACTACTTTCCAATGATCTAGACTTTAGAGCATTGGTGATGGAGTGACTGATAAGAGATTTTCCAATGACTGATAAAAGAAGCGGGGAAAGGATTTTTTACATTGTATATTTGAATGTAATGGACAGTCATATAACCTCGTCTATTTCTCGGTTCGAGCTCAATGAATTGAAATGTACGTTGACTGAGTTTCATCGCACTTGGTCCTTAGTTACCGTACTCGGTCCAGTCTCTCATTGCTTCACCAGTCTTATTATTAAACGGCCCAAGAGTCCTATCATAAATCATACGCAGTCGAAAGAGAAATCTATCACTTAAAAACATATTAAAAGACTATTTTACATTTTCTTATCCCCTATATATCATACAGTCTTTAGGATAGTGTGTAAGCTTCTCTTCCTTCTATACAACTTCATCCTTATGCATATAGTCCTCATGCTCCACTGACTGTACAACCTCCTCCACATGCTCATCCTCCTCATGTACCTGTATAGGCTCCTCCGCAGAGCAACATCAACCTTCAGTTGTACAGGCTCTTCGATCATACTACACTATAAATCGACGAGTTATTGTGGGTCAAATCTTTATCGGAGGAGGATTCATCGAAGATGATGAAGTATCAATATACTATTTTTCCATCTCGTCCTCTAGCACCAACAACCACTAAAAATAAACAAATTATAAAATGGAAAAAAAATCTTTCTGGAAAAAACTTGGGGGTTTCAAGTTTTCCGGCATAAATTGTGTACTGAGAAACTTGAAAAAAGTTTTATAAAAGTTTCGAAAAACTTGTTTTTAAATTTTTCGGTATACAGATTGAACTAGGAAACTTAAAAAAAAAATGTTTTTCAAAACAAGTTTGTACCGAAAAACTTCAAAAAAAAGTTTTTCAGAGTATTAATTCTATACCGAGAAACTTGAAATTAATTTTCCAGTAATTTAGAAAAAATTTTGACACTCACTTATATACCGAAAAACTTAAATAAAAATGTGAGTGAAAATAATTTTATTTTTTTAATATTTATGAGGGAAAAAATGGAATTTTATCATATTTTTAGGACTAGGAGTATAATAGTAGGAGTACAAGGTAAAATTTCTAAAACATAAATACATCATCTATTTTGTGCATAAAAAAATAAACAACATTTAACTTTGAATTTACTATATTATTTTTCCTCTAATGTACATTTACAATCAAAATACTTATCATTGAAAGTCATTTATTATTTTCAAATTTACAATATTTTGTGTATCAATTGTATGGATGTTTTTAGTATTTATAAATAACTATTTTGTTTTTAAATTTTGATAAATAAACGGGTAACTTTTTTTATATGTTAACAAATATCCTTATGACACATGTTTAGAAATAAAAAAAACAATAAAATAGAAGTTTAGATTTAATTGATATACATTGTCAGTGTAAATAATTTTTACATTGTCAGTCAATTTTAACTGTTAAATTATTAAAAATATTTGACTTCAATTGTAACCGTTAAATTATTAAAAATATTTAACTTTTTTTTTATCATAACT
>JBBPBQ010000002.1:14355129-14368989 GCA_037974755.1 Cicer yamashitae
ATGATTGTTATCAAACCGAGCTTATAATTTATAAACTCGTTTTTAGTCCTTGCCAAACAGAACCTAAATACATCATTTTTTTTAACATACTTTTATTTATATTTAAGACAAAAGAAATTATAATATACTTCATTCGGTCATTATTTCAATAAAAAAAATTGTAATTGTTAAAAAATGTAGTTAAATATAATTAATTGTTTGGATTTAACACAAGTTAAACTGATTAAATGATTTATTTTTTAATGTTAAACACTTAATTTTCAATTTAAATATTTTAAATTAAATGAATGGTATAATGATAGTAGTAATAATAATAAATAAGTTAAAAATAATTAATTTTTGTTTATAATAATAACTAATATTTAATATTTTTTATTTATAATAATGACTAAATATTTAATATTTTTTTACTTATAATAATGACCGGACGAAGTATCAATTTATTGTATATATTTACTACTACTATTTATTATTATTTATAAAGGATTAATTAGTATTTGAATTCCTAGGAAATAACAATGATATTGATTTTCTTCAACCGTGTTGATTAATTAAAATAGTTGGACTTTGGAGACCCCGCGTTGTTTTGACTTTTGTTAATGGAATATTTCTTCGAGACTCATTAACATCTTTTCGCACTTATTAGAAAAAATCTTCAGAGGTGTTTACTACCTTTAATTATATTTGTGAAAATACGTAAAATTAGATTAAATACATTTTCAAATTGTATTATATTTAGATCAAATATATTTTAATTTTTTCTTATATTTGTGATTAGAGAAAATAATTTTCTTGATTTCATGTGAAAAATAAAATAAATTTATCAATTTATCTCATATTTTTTTAATTATATCTTCTTGTTAAAAAAAAATTCAAAATACTTTGCTTTGAAACTAAGGTATCAAAATGTCTTGTTTTTTTGGATTTTCAAGAGATCGTAAGTCGGATATGCGACCATGTACTGCGTTGGAAATCTTCTTCCTTCAAGAGATCAAATTCAATAACTTTGATATTTATTATTAAATATTTTAACAGGATAAAAATCATATATTTTTTTTATAAATTTATCTATAAAAAATAATTTTTATAAAGAGTTTATTAAAATAATTTTTATTTTAATCATTTTTGAAATTTCATTATACAAAATAAGTTGTAACAAATAGATGAAATTTATTAAAATAATATTTTAAGATAAATCATTTAAACCAATTTTTCATTTGAAACTTTATTTTTTAAATTATTTAAAAAAATATTATAACAAATGATAAAATTTTATAAAAAAAAGCATTTTTTAAAAAATCTTAAACAAATGTTATCTCCTTATAATAATAAAAAAATTAATTAAAATATATTTTTGAAACAATAATATTAGATGTACTAACATTAGTTTGTTTTTACGGAAT
Source organism: Cicer yamashitae (assembly GCA_037974755.1). Taxonomy (NCBI): domain Eukaryota; kingdom Viridiplantae; phylum Streptophyta; class Magnoliopsida; order Fabales; family Fabaceae; genus Cicer; species Cicer yamashitae. The sequence continues at coordinate 14,356,533 of JBBPBQ010000002.1, forward strand.
GTAGTAAAATAAGTTGATGTTTATTTATATTTGAGTCAAAGAAATATAGATAAATTTTTGTTTATAATTTAATATGGAGAGAGTATTATTTTTATAAAAACTAGTAAGAATAAAAGGTAGACCAAAAACAACTTTTTTATTTTTTTTAGGCTTAACGTGAACAACTCACTTTATATACTAAAATACATAATATCAACTGTTGATAAATATATAAGTCAAAATCAAAATGTATCTGACCTATTCAAACTAGTATCCGCTACAAGGGCCGACCGTGATTAGGGGCTCTCAGTCCAATTGCGCAGGGCTTCAAATTTTTTAGAGTCTCAATTTTTTTTTATACTGTAACCAAATTTTTTTTATATAAAAAGTGTTAAAAGAATGACTCGTAGATAGAACATTAATGTTAGCTTCAAAAGATATTATTTATAATTTAAATAAAATAATTTGAATTTTTAAATTTTTTGTGTTTGTTTTTGTTATAAACACAACTTTTAAAATTAATACATCACCTCCAAAATATTAAACACAATAAACATTATACTAGCATAAACTAAACATTTAATTAAATTGTTTATTCAAACAAAATCTAAATATAACGAGTTTATTTCAGCTTTTCTCAATCAATTTTATTTCACTTTCTTCTTTTCTTTTTCCTTTACTCCTTTTTCTTTCTTCTTCTTTTGTATTACTCCTCTTCTAATTTTTTTTGTCGCTAGATGAATATTGCTATAACTAACCTCTGTAAAGAAATAATGAAGTTACAAAATTTTATGCAACTATTTTTTTAAAAAATAATTTATTCGATTATGCAAAAATGATAAAATTGTAAATTGAAAGAAAAATAAGTTACACAAAAACTTATTCCATTTATATTTATGTATTAAGTCAACTGTATAACTGGACGGCTTCTTTTTTCTGATCATAGGTCATATGTTCAATAACCATAAAGTTTCCGAAGCACATTATAAGGTCACATGATTGCTCACTTTTTCTGGGTCTCACATGAAGATCATTATATATGTGTTTGATATATTCTTTGAATCTATATACTAGTAGGAGGATGAAGTTTCGTAGAAATGACAATGCCCAACTTTATAATCAAGTATTCGATATGGTCAAAGATATACTAAATAACATCCATTGTCTTTGTGTCGAAAACTTCACGAGACTTGAAATATAATAAGTACGGCATAACATAGATTAGGCTTGTTATTTGTGTGCATGTCTTTGGGCTAAAAAACATTATATAATTATGCTCAATGTGTTATTGCCGGTTGGTGGGGTTAACTTCAACAAAAATAGTGATTCATAATCATAATCCAATTCATTTAGCCTAGATACATCAATAATACTACAAGATTATAATCTCCGAGCATGATTAACATTTGGAGGGACCCTCTTCAGCAAACATGAATTTTCCCTTAAAATGTACCTTATATTAAATTAAATTAATGTTGAAGTAGAGTTAGAATAATTATGGATTTATGAATAATTGTACAATGATTGAGCAGATAATACCTGGTGCATTAGATTTTAAAACTTTTGGAGCTGGTGGGGATTTGCTCATTGCTGAAGAGGTTGAGACTTGTGATTGTACTTTAAAGCTAATTCATTAAACGAAAAATGTGGGTTCCAACGAAGAAGAGTTGAGGACCAACTTCGACCTAATTTAAGAGTTAAGAAAGCAAGCTCAGTTCAGAATGGCTAGTTACCAACAGAGGATAGCGAGGTACTACAAGGCCAGAGTGAAATTTGGAAATTTGATCGAGCTGAGCCGGAGCTGCTCCTACTGACTATGACTGGACAGCAGTGGACTCTTTCTCAAAGTCCGACCCTTGTTGGCATAATTCAACTTTTAATCTCCATGTATCACTTTCCAATTTATCCCATGCTTTTTATGCAAATTCTTTACTATCTTTAAGTTTTGTTGAATATCGATATTTTGAAGATAAAATTAATTTAAAATTAAATATTAAAAATTAACATGACATCAAGTAATTGAATAATAGTATTATATTCAACAAAACCCTTTAGTAGTGGAGTTTTAACCACATTTTAGATAATTGTATGAATTGAGTCCTGAATATTTTTTTCCCCTTTAGTAATTAATAAATCCTTCTCATCAATATTGTAAAAAACACCCCACAGAGGTCATTTCAACTCGTTGAACTAAAAAGCAGCTTCTCTATCAATTGGTTCACAATTCTATAAAACCAGATCAAATCAAGTTGAATTAATTTGACCCAGATTGAATCATGGTTGGTTCAACCGATCATTTTTTTTCATTTTTGTTTACAAATATTTTTTAATACTTGTTTATTTATTAATCAACCGGTGCAACTGATGATTGAATCATAACTCTGAAAGTCTTTTTCAGTTCAATCCAATGTCCAATTCTTACATCATTTTGATTGTCTCTTAATTTTATATAGACATATCAGTTTTTATCCAAAACTATTTCAGATATTGTTAATTCAAAACCAAGAAAATATGTAAAATGGTTAAGAAATTTAATTCAAAATCAAAAAAATTGTTTTGAACAGAGAAATCTACCCTCCACCCGATCACATTTATCTTTTATCTCTCAAAGCACATGAAAAGTCTATTTTTTCCTATTTTTACCCTCTACTTTTTGATAGTCAAAATTTCACACAATGACAAATTTTTAATTTTTTTTTAAAGAATTCTAGAAAAAATTGCATTTTAAAAGTTGTGTTCATCCAAATTTTCAAATTTCTTTTAAAAAAATCTAGAAAAATTGCATTTCGGAAGTTTCACATTCATTCAAAGTTTCGAATTTTTTTAAAACTTTTAGAAAATTTGTTTTTCGAAAGTTTCATATTCATCTAAAGTTTTCAGATTTTTTAAAATATTTGGAAAATTTGCAATTTGGAGTTTCACATTCATCCATATTTTTGAAATTTTTGGAAAAATTGCATTTCAGAAGTTTCACATTCATCCAAAGTTTCAAATATTTTAAAAACTTTTGGAAAAATTACATGTCGAAAGTTTCACATTCATCCAAAGCTTCAAAAAAAATTTAAACTTTTCGAAAATTTTGACTATCAAGTAGTAGGGGATAAGAAAAAGTTTCAAAAAGGATGGATACTAAGAGTGGTTTTACAGGGTATGTCATCCACTTTTAGTGCGAGCAAACGCTACACATCATGTTCCATAATTTGATGTATCGACCACTATTGCGAAGCTTTTGGTTCAGAGTCATCTACCTTATAGCAAGTGGGTGACCTTATACAATGGGGTTGGAAGTACATAATGGCGAAGTAGACGATGACCTTTATAGTTATTTTTATAGAATTTTATATTTAGTGTGCAGTGACGCTACTTATGTTCCAACATTATCTTCACTTTTTCAATAAGCAGACTCAACACTATCACGGAAGGTTAATTGTCACTGTGAAGCAATTCAACAATATACACTAAAATTACAAATTTGAAGTTTTATAATGACGTGACATACCTGTTAGTAGTTGTGTTCCTGAAATGCATCATCCAATTAGTCCATGCTTCAACAAACTTTTGTCTATGAGGAGTCCACCTGGTCACTTTATTTAATCAATAAATACTTGATTATCAACATATGTTTGCTCAAACATGTGCAATCGCATGAAGTACTCTTACTTTTGACTGCAATACATAATGTATTTCTACATGTTCATTACTAAGTCTTGTCTATCATTCAAGACATACTACTTGCATTTTGCTCCAATATGTTAGCGATATGAAACTGACAAAACAAATTAACAACATGTAGAAGCACTTTTAAGTTTTTCAAAAAAAATTTAAAAACTTTTGCGTACCAAAAAATTTGGAGCAAAGAACTGAAAAAATTTTGAATGGTGACAAGTGAATTTAAATTTGTAAAACTAAAAAAAAAGTAAATTTAGCATTTTTTTTAAATTTACGAGGATAAGAGTATAATAGTAGAGATACAATTGTAAAATTTTCGTATGTTTTTTTATGTCTAGATAATGTATTTTTTTTCTATTGAAAAATTATGGCAGTAAAGTTTAAAAGCGACTTAAATCCTAGTATTTGATAAAATATTTTATCTTCATTGCACAAGTATAATGTATATGCATGTGTCTTTTGTATGGGTAACTAGTTAACTGTTTGACTACTTTTTTGTATAATTAAAAAAAAAAAACTTTACGATTATTTTTTAAAGTTTAATTGGATTAGATTTGGCAAAAGCATATATAATTTTTAAACACACTTCATTCTATAAGATAAAATAAATTACTCTAAAAATTGTCTTCATAACCCAATTAGTAGTTCACATTTTATGGTAAAAGAATTAATTTTGATATCTCTACACTTAGTCCCCTAATCACCTTTGCATTTTTTTGAAATTCCCTAATACACTTTCACTTTTAAATACTGTATACTTTTAGCCCTATTCAGATTTAGGAAACAAATAGGTAAAATTTGAGTTTTATATATATAATTTTTTTTTCAATGGTCAATAGTAGTGATTAGTAAATTAATGTTGTTAATATTTTTATTTGTTTTTGACATAAAAAAATGATATTTGTTCAAATTAAAAGAGAATATCAATAGAGAACATAATATAAATTCGTTAAAATTTGAAAAGGATGAATCTGCGAATAAGTTTACAGCACCTACATTAATAGCATAAAATAGAAATAAATTTGACAAAATTAAAGTGATCAAAATATCATGTATCCATATCTGCAACGTTAATGATACTAAAGTCATTGATTAAATTTGTTCGTATTGGATCAAAGTGAGTAAATGTAAAGAAAATGAACACCACAACGAGACAGAAAAACCAAACTTACACTTAGTTGGCCAAATAACAGAAAAATACGAAGAAAATATTAATTTATGTTAAAATCACTTATTTAAGTAAAATGATAGAGAAAAAGAATGTACATGAGATGATTTCAGATCAAAAAATTGTCATAAATTACGCATATTTTATAATGAAGACAAAAGAGAGTTAGAAAAGAGATGGCGGCTAATAGATATCGAATACCCAATCTTCTTATCACTTCACTTGCTGACTCATCCACTCAATCGTCAAGTCAATCTTATTTTTCTTTAAAACAATAATAATATATAATTTGAGGTTGAATTTTACGAAAAATAAAACTATAAAATTTAATTGAATTTTTATAAAAGTAATTATTGTTTCGCAAAATTAGAATTTCTAGAACAAAAAATTATTTCCATCAGTACATTGTTTTTGACAATTACTAGTGGATTTGTTTTTTCAAGAATACACTTTTCTTTTTTTAATTTATTAAGACGAGAGAATATAGTAAATAGTATATTAAAATAATAATTAATATTGTATTAAATTTAAAAAATGATAAATAGATAAAAATACACTTATGTATTCTTTTTTATTGTCCTTTTATGATCATTTACACTACTAATTCAATTAATATTTTTTTTTATTTTAAAAATATTTGTTAATATCTTTAACTATTTATGATCTTATCCTACTTATTTATTTATTTGCAATGAATATAATTCTGAAAAATATTTTTGATAAAAAAATAATTAATATTATATTAAATTTTAAAAATGAGAAATAGATAAAAGAAAAACAAAATTTAACTATAAAAACGACATCTAAAAGGAAATATAACATATTAAAAAGTCTTTTTTGTTAGATGTCCTTAGCGTCCAAATGATTATTTTAGCGTTAATTTTATGTCAATTTTTGTTTATGATTTTCGAACTGAGGTAACCAAATTCAATTTTGCATTAGACTCATTTCTCTGTTTGCACTCAGCGCTTACGCAATCGGGATCCGGAATTATTTGAATCCTTTTCAATTTCAATTCAGTAAAAGAGGCACCTATGTTAAACAGTGAACAAAAATATACTCCTTCCATTTCAAAACTAAATGAATGACAAGTATTTTAGTTTTATAAAATTATACTATTTACTATTTCTTTAGCTCCAAAATAATTGACATAGTAATTCAATCTATTTATATTAATTAAAAAGTTATATAAATAAAAGTGAGAGAATGGTATTTTTATTAAATTATAGTATTAACATATTTACCTTTCTTTTATGATAAATAAATATAAAGTAAAATATATTAGTTGAAAGGTGTGCAAATAATACCAATTAAGATATTACCTGTATTCATGCATCCAATCATATTATTCGTCGTAAATTTTTGGAAAAATATTTTACAAATTAAGTTAAGAAAGTGGTACAATAACATAATTTAATCAAATATATGCGTGTAAATAAATTTTATATTATTCATACATAAAAATCAACCTCTAGTAATTAATTATATGATACAATAAAGTAATAGTTAATATCATCTTAAAAATTAAAAAATTTAATTATTTTAAATAACATATTTATAAATTAATTAATTATTATAAAACAAAAGAAGTATTATTATATAATACTCCGTCCGTCAAGACAGTGAAAAAGAATAATTAGCATTTATTTAGTTAACTTTTTGCTAAAACTACCATCTAGAATTTTGAGATAGTATACTATATGACACTACACTACGGTTGCTAACAACATAATCAAACAATGGGGCAGCAAACTCACATGAGTAAAATACAACTGCAGCAAAAACAGGACAACGAATGGTACTAATAGTGTCTCTAGACCACGACCTGTCACCAGCCTGTAAAGCCATCATCATTCCCCTTATTTCCTGGCTTCTTCAAGAACAATCATATACGCTTTTCTATAAAGTAAAATAAAATAAAAAGTAAATAATTTAATTTCCGACGTGTCAACAAAATTGTTGTGATATTATTTCTATAAATACACACCGCACGCTGTTTCGCTGTTTTCCAACTAATAAAAGCTACATATAGCTTAAACGCACACAAAAGGCGCGACTTAGAACCAAATTTGACTCCTTCACTAAATTTCCAAATTTCAAACAAAATCATTATTCATGGGTAATTGTGCTTCCTTCAATTCTACGCAGGAAGATACAGCAAAGGTTGTTATACACGACGGTACGATGCACGAATTCTCCTACCCGGTTAAGGTTTCTTACCTTTTACAATTATACCCATCGTGTTTCATATGCGATTCCGACGAATTGGAATTCGACGACGTCGTTTTAGCCATGCCAGAAGATCAGGTCTTGAGTCTCGGTCAACTTTATTTCGCTTTGCCTTTGACTCGGTTGAAACGCCCTTTACAGCCGGTGGAGATTGCTGCGTTGGCCGTGAAAGCTAATTCCGCGCTTAATAGGAGTGGTACCGTCGGAGACAAATGTGGGTTTCGTCGGAAACAGATTGTCATGTATTCGGGAGAAGGGAACGGTAAGCCTTGCCGGAAAGTGGTGCCGGAAACTGGAAATGATGTTGCTGTTAGTATTGTAAGGTCGAGAAGTGGAAGACGGAGTAATTTTGGCGGTGGTAGGGGGAAGTTTATGGCGGCGTTGAGTTCTATTCCGGAGTAGGGGTAGTTTCGGAATAAAATATGTCCGTTGGTAATTAAATTCTGTTGTATATATTCTCCAAAAAAAAATATTATTTAATTTTTTAACATGGTAGAGATCTTTGTGTCCTTTAACGAGTAAAGGGGATTCGATTAGCTGAGTCAGAACCACTGCTTTTTATTTATTTATTTATTTATTTTCGTTCCAATTTATTGATAGTTTGCACTGATAGTAAAGAATATATGTTGAAATGAAGTGTCTCGCTCCAAAATAAAGAAGATTCCATAATTTATTAAACACTTAAAAAGAATTATATTTATATTTATCTAATAACTTGCGAACCTACAACATAACAAATATTTTTTAAAATTAATTTTGAACAAAACTTACTTTTCATTAATATTTTTCATTTCAAGACTAATAATGACTTACAATTTTTTAATCATATATTGTCATTTGGAATTAGTTAGTTTTTGTTTGTTCTTGAAGAGAAATTTCTAAGCATGAAACTGATCCTCGTTTCAAAGAGTTGTCGCTGGCCGGCCAGTGTTAACACCGCCAATCCATACAAATAACACATTCTCACCTCTGGATGGTGGTGATCATAGTCATAAATATATTGAAAGAATTTCCATGTATCTGTTTTTTATTGCAAAAATTAGCAATGTCATGGACTTTGTAGGTCGATTGCAAAGAAGAAGTGATTTTTTTCTTATTTTTTAACATGAGTTTCTTTTTATTTTTAAAAATCAATATTTTTGTATTGTCTAATTAAAAATGTACTTCTAAATAATTTATAATTACATCATCTAAAAGTGCACTTTTATAAAAATATGAATTATTTTTTAGTAGAGAGCAGTCAATAAAAAAGCCTCTACAATATTTGTCTCTTTTTTTTAATAAAAAAAAGTACATTTCTCTCATGTTGAAATAACCCTGCTTTTGAGACTTAGCTCACTTTTTCTTAATTGATAACAAACAAAAGTAATTGAATTTTTTAAAACAATTAGAAGGCAAAATAATTTAATGACCAAAAAAAGAAGAAGGCAAAATAATTTAAAAGTTATGAGCATTTAATATCTTAAAGAGAATAACTTTTATAAAAAAAATTCTTACTTACTAGACAAGAAATTAAAAGTTAATTTCATTGTTAAAAAAAGTTATGGTAATTATAGTATAAGGAATGTTTATGAAAAAGTTGATTTAAGTTTTTTTCTGCTCAAATTTCCGCAAAAACCTATATTTAGACACAATAGAGATAGAGTCAATAGTTTTTATATAAAAAAAGTCAACAGTTTAATAATTTTCATTATATGATCGTATCTAAGTAACATTGTATAGTATTTATCCAAAATATAAATTGAATAAAATTATAAAATAATCATCACATCACATATATGTTTAAGGAAAATATACAATTTGTAAATAAGTAGTAAGTATAATATTGTCTGGTCACTATAGGCAATCACTCCATTAACTTAACATTTTTATTCTTTTTAGATCATCCTCATCCCCAATGGATGATGGATGTGAATCCTTTACACCTAATATTCCTCTTCACTTTTTACATTTTCTATTTCTCTTGTCAATTTGTTAAAAGAAATTTAAAAAAAAAAACGAGAAAGAAACATAGAAAATGGAAGCAATATTTGATGTAAAAAATATAATATCTAATAGATGATAGTTAATCCATGAATATCTATGCAAGAGAGTATCAGTATGATCTCCCTATTTTGGGCTCATACATATATGAGTATCTATTTGAAACAAATACCTTCCAGGTATCATTCCTTTCATTTGAAATGCAGGTACCTTTCCTCTCATTTGAAATGCATGGTCCATTTGTACTTGTCTATTATAATTTAATATGAAAATTTGTCCATTTAGTAAATTTATTGGAGGGGTTAGATCGGAGTAATTAGAGATGCTTAGCAAATACTTAAGTTGAAAAACTAAATTGAGTATTGAGTACACATAGCCTTATCTTTTAATGATATATGATGTGTCAGTTCACTAATAACGTTTAATCGTGTTTATATGTGCTATAAAATTAACTTCATACAATAGAAGAGTATACAACATATAATAGCACTTTTGAGGTGGTATAATTGACACACTTTTAATATCATTTATGTTGAAAAGCGCTATCATAGTATTTTAAGGATTTCTTAATGTTCCCACAAACCAACACAAGTTTTTTCAATATGTTTTATCTTCACTCATACATTTTGGAAAATTTCCCAAAAGGCCACACATCTATAGAGTGATCCAAATTAATCACACTTAATTGTTGACTTCTTATATTATGAATTATCGGAAAAAAAGATGCATCATGTTGGTATATCTAATATCAATCAATCTTTGTAAACCCTTAAACTTTATAGTCTCTTTTGTTCATTCATGTGTCTCTTTAGTTAGAAACGTATTAGAACTCAGAAGTCGTTCATTCAACGAGTTTTGAAGATCAATAGTGACTCCCTACTCTTATCAGTCTCAAGTGTTACAAGGGGTGTGGAAGATTGAACGAGGGTTTAGGTTTTTTTTAAAAAAGTTTGTGATTTATTATTTAGGGCTCCAGACTCCAGTGGTTTCATAAATAATTACACAAAATAATCAAAGTAGTTTGATTTTTTTAAAAGTAAATTTTTTTGACATATACATGGACATCCTAATGTATGTCACATCAGCTTAAAATTTACCATATCAATTTTTCAGTCAAATTTTGAAGGTGGACAAAAAAATTAAATTTAAAATTAAGAGGGTCAAAATTGAGAAATTAAAAATAAGAAAACCAAAATCATATATGAGACAAAATAAGGGAACTATAAAATTAATTAAGAGTTAAGACCATTGAAAACAAAATGAATTGATGCTTATTGAAGAGAGTGGTGAGACCCTTACGAATTTCAAATTAAAATAAAATAAATTAAGACCACTTTGTGTGAGACTAATTTTTAAAGGGGTGGAACTTTATTAACTTTCAACTAATAAAAAAGTATAAACGTTGAAAATAGAGTGTGTAAAGAGATAGTTGCTATCTTTACTCCGGGCTCTATAGATAGATATGTATGTTTGGATCATGTAGTCTATAGAATAATGCATGTACACTATCCTAAGAGAATGTGCCGGTGATTAAGGATGATTCAAACGATCGATAAACTTCACACGTAGATTAATGTAGTACAAAACAAACAACATCATAAACAGAACACAAGAATAATATATATAATGAGGTCAAATTAATTAATATCTCAAAAAAAAAAAAGGATAGAAGGGATTATAATTGAATCGACTACACGTAAGAGATAATTAAACAAAGGAAAACCTATAAGTCTAAGTAGAATAGATTGATGAGTGTAAAAACTAAAAACTTATCCCTTAACAATTTTTTAAAAATTTTTTTCTCCCGAACACTAGGTCCTCTTGTATTTTTCAAATGTAGAAACAAATGGCAATGAGTTGTGACAAGGAAATATGCAGAGAGGAGGATCTTTCCTTGTTTTGGACTTTTGTTTCATATCCAAAAACATGTCACAAGATTAGTTGATTGATAACACTGTGGACCGGTGACAAAAAGTAAAAGAGTTTTGTAAAAGGTGAGTTTAGGAGTAGAATTTTCAAATGATAAGTTGGTTGGGGTTGTGATGTTGATGGGATTGATGTAGTGACAAAGAGATCAAGTGGGAAGGAAGATTGGAGGAAGGAGGTATGGTAGTTGCAAAAGAAGCATTTGGAGAGTGTGAAAATGAGGGGTATAGTTGGAAACAACAGAGTGATTCAAGGTTACTTTTTAATGTTGGGGTGGTTGGGAGCAAAAAGTTGGAAGTACTAAGCTTATTTGGTTTTGCCATGACAAATTTTTTACTTTTTTTAAAGATATTGATTTTAATCGAAAATAAAAATGAATTCATTTATGTTTGGATATAAATAAAAACAAAGTGAATTTTATAAATTTATGTTTTGATAATTTGGATTAGAATTGCTTTTGTGTGTATATATAGATCAATAAATTTGAGAATTAATTATATGTTTGTGGTATATAGGTCAATAAATTTGATAATTGATTATATGATTGTGGTGAATTGCTTTTATGAATTGTCATTGCAATCAATTCTAAAGGAAAGGCAAATATAACAATTTATTCTGATATCACGGTTGACTAATCCAAATCTAAATCTATTTATAGAAAGTTAAGATATAGAAAATTGAACATTAAATTTAAGACTAAACGTCAATTTTAGAGGTTAAAAGTTAAAACTTCAAACTTAGCTTCAATCTATAATCAATTTTGAAGCCAAAATTTTACATTTAAATATATTAAAATCAATTCTACACTTATAAAATCAATTTTATTACTTCCAACATTAAAACCAAACATACACTATGCATGTGTTTGGTTTTGCAATTTATATTTTTTATAAAAATGAGTTCATCAAAAAACTTACATATAAAAATTATACTTGAAGTCAAAAGTTACAAAATAAAATTTCAAATTAGATTTAATTATGAAAAATATAAAATCAACTCCACTCTATAGCGTTCAAATATATCAACCAATTATACACCTCTTCCATTAATTTTGAGTCATTTAAAAGCAAAACCAAACATACGATGTATCTATTTTGAATTTGAATCCTTTCATTTCTGCATTTTGAAAAAGTTTAGGATACTTTTATATTTACAATATATACAACAAAATCATATGTGTAGATGTTCTAAAAACACGATCAAATAATCTATATAGTTCAATGTATTCAATCGATTTAATCTAAATAAAATAAATATAAATAATTGTAAAGAATAAAAATATATCCAATACAATAAGACTAAAATACAATTGGGATTAAACTAGTCGATTCTAGTTAAACAATAATTAAAATGATTTATAAGAAACATGGATATACATGCATAATATTTTCTCTCTTGATGATCAAACAAAATATAATAAAGTATTCTCAAATTCTATCATATTTTGTCTCTGTAGTTATAATTATTATCATGAATACGAGATTGGTTAGAAAATACTAGGGT
>JBBPBQ010000002.1:14369539-14442910 GCA_037974755.1 Cicer yamashitae
ATTAATAATTTTGTTATTTAATTATGATATATATTATATCATATTATATTATGTTATAACATGATAAAATAATATTAGATTGTTCGTTATTATGTGCATCGAACACATAATAAGAATATTTAATGATAATGTACTATCATATTCAATCGTATCATCATTCTATTTTATATTTTATTAATTCTTAAAATAAATTAAAACAATCAATATTAGAAATATTCATCAAGTGTCGAAACATACTAAGATTAATACATATTTCTTCAATTCAATCTCAACCAAAGCTTGAATACTTTTGAAATTAATTATTAACCAAAAATACACACACACACAAATAACTTTGCAATTAAGTTTTTTTTTCTCAACTACTTGTTACGTGTTTAATTAATTGGATATTTTATTTTGTCAAATCATTCCTAATTACTCTACCTGATTGTGCATCATCACATAGAAACCGATAAGTGGCTTGTGATTTTTGATTATAAACTTGCTATACTAAACCATTTATATGTGCAGTAATATATGTACTAATTTTTTTAGGCATAAGGCAATGGCCCTTAAATGCCTTGCTTACTACACGGTCAAGTACTCATGTTGATTGAGTAAAAGTAAAATAATTATATTTTGATACAAAAAAAGAAATTTGATTGATAAGCCAACTCCTTATCTATTGATACTTTATCTATTGAATTTCAATTTACTTTATATTTTCTTTTCAGAAAATATCTGCCTTATATTTGTCAATGATTTTTTTTTATCTCTCTTATTTCTAAAGAAAAAGAATTTTGGTGATTTAGAACTCTGATCACAATTAAATTTCAAATCAGATTCTCTTAAATTATGTATCTTTAATTCAAATCTAATAACCATGTGAGGTAAATTAATTAACTGTAAGTGATTTTATTTAACTCGTAATAAAGAATTTTCAAAAGCCTTTTTATAAAATGTTTAATCAAATAAAAATATTAATATTATTAAATCTAGATTTGAACCAAATACTTTACGACGTGTACAATTTTTTTTAACTATTTCATAAAAAAAAAAAAAAAAATTGTATTTACAGTGACAAGGTGGAAAAAAAATGAACGTGAAGACTGCCCAAATAATCCAAATACCAAACGATGTCCACGTGCATAGTATTATTCTTGCGCGCATTTGATCTCCAAAGTCCACATAAGGTTATTCCACGGCACTAATCGTAACGTGATGAGCACATGACAATGACATACGCGTGACGACTCAATATGTACCTTACTTTTTGACCTCATACATTTATTATAGCAACCAATTTTCCATCCTTAAATGAATTTTGTTGTTATTTTCTATTTATTTATATAAGTTTTTTTTTATTACAAATAATCTTATTGTGTTCAACTTTAAATCAAATTCATTGAATCTAATTTCTTTGATGATATATTTGATGTATTCTTTACATCTATTAGTTAAAATAAGTTTGTTTTAACTAATATGGTACGGAAGCAATATTATAAATACTTTTTTATTTTTGTTGTTTGAGAAAAAATCATTTACTATTTTAAAAAGAGAGATATATGGTAAAATAGTAAAATTTTGCAAATAAGAAATTGGAAATGAAAAAGTTATATATAAAAATTGTATATTTTTTTTGTAATCATACATTCAAAAATACTTTTAATGAATATCATCCAAATAAATCATAAACATATGGTTGAGACTAGTAATTATCCAAATATAAATCATGTTTGAATAAAGTTGCATTTAACTGTACAAAATGAAAATTAATAAACATAATTTAACAAATTTAATCTACACATAGTGGTTTTGATGTATAGAGTTATTTTTGGATGTTGATTCTCTCATATTAATGGACAATTCCGGTAAAAGAAAGAAAGATGTATTCCACAAAATAATATTGTTTTTATTATTTGTAATTTTCTCACTTCTGTTAGAACTGTCGAATAATTGAAGAAGACTCCAATATGTTAACAAACAAATTTTGAGAATGAAATGACGTCAAACATAAAATGTTTTTAACAAACAAATTTTGATAATTTTAGTTGTTTTAACCTAAAATGTTAATTCTAATTGACAATAACTACATTTTTGAAAAAAATTATTGACAACGACTACACATTAAAAATTTAAATACTTTCCTTGTATTTATTATTTTGGAAAGTTGATCTTATTTATTATATTTCATTTTTTTTTTTTAATAAAAAGATGGTTATTTTCTTCAATGGTCTAGTCACATTCGGTGCATTCCGCGTGACATTCCTCCGGTGTCGGCTAGTACATATTGGAAGTGACAGAATATACCTTGAGAGCATGTATAGCGACCCTTTGGAGTCTCTCGCCTCTAGTGACGTTTTAGGTGAGGTCTCATATAATTATTATGTCTAGTACTTACATGTTTCAAATCCTTGGATCCCCCTAATGCTCCACCTACTGCTCCACATGTTCCATCATCTTCTGCACGAGACGCTAGAGCATATGAGCTTTTACACAAGACCGTACATATAGTAAAACCAGATGGTAAAGTCCATAATATATTATGTGAGTTACTCCACATGTTTCAGGGAGATCATTAGTATATTGAGCTAATAGTTTGTATTATTTTGGAGTTTTATTTTGTTGTATGACTGTTGTTTTATTTTGTATCATGGATATAATTCTCGTTATGGTTTATGTTTATTTTCAGTAAAATATGCAGCTACTATTTTATTTCTCCAAAATAAACAAACAATAGACACAAAACTTCACAAAGAATTTTATGGATCAACTAAAGTAGATTTGTAGAAATATCAATTCAATCAGTGCAATCTAACGCACACAAATTAATCTTCATTCAATGAACATAAGATGATTTGATAAATGTTGGATCTACATGTTCTCAATGCTTGAGACGTCTTATATAAGTTATTTTTCATATCTTCGCACCATCACTACAAAAGTCTATCAACATATATGTATACATTAAAAACTAATAATATCAATTATAATTAAGATTACAAGATCCTTCACAAATTTATCGGTAGAACCTACGGTCAGTGCAGCAAGAAATTCACCATCTATTCCGTTCATACCTAGTTTAATTTGAATAAATATACCAAATTTAATTAATATTTATATTGTAAATACAATATTTTAATAAAATTAATGTAACTATTTTGAAAAAAATATAAATTTCGAAAGTTTTAGTAATATCCTAAATTTTTGAAACTTTCATTTTCATCAATAATTTTAAAATGTAATATTACATTTCGAAACTTCCAAAAACTTCATGTTTCGAGGGTTTCCAAGTTCCAAAAATCAGCATTCGGAAAATTTTTTGAAAAAATTTAAAAAATACAATAAACTCTATTTCAAAATTTTTAAATTAATCAAAAATTTTGAGGATTCTAAAAATATGTGCGTCTTTTGTATTTCGAAAAATTTATAATCATCCAAATTTTAGAAATTTTCTATAATTGATTTTTATACAGACAGAATGTATATATCAAATTTTAGTAATATGTTATCCATAAAAAATAAAAATAAAATAAAAGATATTTTTAAATGCATTAGAAGATGAGAGATATAAGTAGGAGGTGATGAATAGATTTCTCGAATAATAATAATACTGTGACAGATAAGCCCGTTGTATGACCCAAACTCACAAATCTTTCCAAAAAAAAAAATGTCGGGTAATCTAGTTTAGTTTTCTAGTGGCTCAAAATAAAAAAATAAACCCAAACTCACAATCACAAAAAATTTGTAAGTTCCTAACACGTATCTTCTTCTACTCTTAATAATAGCAACAACTAGGTGGGATAGCATATAGTGGCAAAGAAGCTTTTATAAACAAAGTATTAAATGATAATGAAAAGGGATGACAATGAATATATGCGTTCTATCTATATACATATATCATATACATAAATATTTAACGGGTTTTCAAGAATTCACCAATATTAACAAATATTTATAGATATTGTTTTTTAAATAAAATATTTTTTATGAACAAAATTTATTTATTTATTTGTTATTATGTAGAATTTTTTCTTCTCTTTTATCAACACAAAAAATAGTAATATAGAAAAATATTAAAACATTAATATATAATTAAAATGCATCACAAAATTTCATCATAAAAAGTAAATACATTAACACGTAAACAAAATTTAATAATTTTATCTATTTACTAAGGAGTATAAATATCTATAAGTACATATACCATTTTACCTTTTCATTTATCAATTAATTAAATAAATAATTAAAATATTCGTTTATTTTACTTGTAGGTATCTATTAAGCTGCGAAGTTAATCTACTAATATATATGAATATTGATTTTTTGTTATCCTTAGTAACAAGACTTTAATAAATAAAATATTTAATGTGAAATCTAAGTGTTTAGGTATAAATCCTAAAAGTTATGTTGAATTTGAATACATGATAAAATATTAAAAAAAGAAAGGAAACAAAAATTCAAATTTTAGTCGTAATGAATAATAAATGATCATTTTATAATTTTGTTTTTTAATTATTTTTTGGATAAACTCAGTCTCGTGTCAAATAAACCACTTTATTAGACCTTTAAAAGATTAGATTAATTTGGAAACAGAAACATGTTAAGATCTAAATAAAGATTGAGAATTTCTCCTCTCAATCTTTTACATTTTTAAAAGCCTCTCAATTTTTTTTAATAAACCACTTAATTTGACCCTTAAAATATTGAATTTGTTTGGGATAGAGACAAGATCTAAATAACGATCTTGAGTTTCTCCTCTTAATCTTTTACATTTTCAAAAGCCTCTCAATTTTTATTTTTTTTATTTATTTAAACTTTTTTTAGATTAACCAATCAGACAAGATTTTTCTAGAGTGACTTATAAGTTTTCTATATTTTTCGGAGGTAGAAAGAGTAACTTATATTTTTACAAGATTTCTACACTTTCTGATTGACCAATCTGAAGGTATAAAATATATATTTAAAGATTTTTTTTTACATTTTTAGACTAATTGGAAAGTGTAAAAAATTCTGAAAAATATCTATTGTTTGATTGAGTTTTGATTTATAGTTTTTAAAAATTATTTATAAAACAAATATTAAAAATTGTATTTAAGAACAAAATTTATACAGAATGTGTTTGTTAATACTATTTTTGAAAATTGTTTTAAAGATGGAAAAATAGAAAAACTTATTTGATAAATTTATTTGCAAAATATGTTTTGAAAACAAAAAATTAAAGAATTTGTTTGATACATTTTTTTTCTTAACTATTCCTTTTGAATATCTTTCATTCAATATAAATATAATTCTAAATATTTTTAGTATAATATTTATTATAGTAAATTATAAAAATATAAAAATATAACATGTCTCATAAAATAATTCAAATGATAAAAGATTATATACACATTTTATATGTTAGATGCGAGTTTGAAGCTACAATATTCTACTTCATCATGTTCACTGTGTGTCACTTTAGCGATAAGTTCTTTAAAACTAAAAATGAAATCTTTGCGGCTAGTCACATAGTTTCCTCCTCAATTTATTTAGAAAATATCCCTTTGCCATTTGAAATAAATCAAAACTATTTGTTACATATTCATACAATTTGTTAGTACACGTGATTCAAAAAGTCACAAATCGATTCAAATCCAAATTTATCTAAATAAAAATTACAAATCGATTCAAAATATATTTGAATCTCCTTTTGTAAAAACTGCTTATATCATATTTTAAATTTTAAATTTTTTTTTCAAAACTGAACAAAATTGCATATCTAAATTTTAATACTTATTTAATTTTGTTATAAATATAAATTAATCTATTGTTGAGTGATTTGAAAAATCATTAAAATGAGTGATCATTTATCAGTGCTCCTTGATGTCTACCATTACCTTGATTAATCCATGGAATTCAACTTTTCTTTATAAAAAAGATATTACTCTAGTGTTGTTTTTATTTTTTTAATAATACTTATTGGTATAGTTTAGTCTATTTTTCTTTTAATATTTCATCTTTCTTAATCATAATTTATCATTGTTTTTTTACTCGATGATCAATCAGTGTTATTCTTTAATTTTATTTTTCAGTATATTATATGTGATATATTACACTTAATTACCTATTAATTTATCGTCACTTTTTAATATTAATATTAGTATTAGTAAAATATTCACTATCATCACATAAAAATTAAATTTGTTATTAAAATAAAAATTAAATTCTATATAATTATTTTATTTTAGATGTTATTTATATGGTTTTTGATAAAATAATTGATATAAAATTTATATTATACGTGCCACTACTATAATGTTTCCATAAAAATAAAGAATCTAAAGGACAATAGAAATTTACTTATAGTATACAATCATTAAATTCGAAAATAAAAATATAGTAATAATTTAATAATGAAAAAATGCGTAATTAATTAAGAGAGGTATGCAGACCTGAATCAGACAAATGAAGGCACCGGCGTATTGGCACAAGTAATATAATGGTTAGTAACAATGGATAAACAATATGAAAATGCCTTCTATTTTTTAAACAAAAGTATTTCACTCGAACTTGCAAAGATTACATCAATGCCATCAATGAAAATTCACAGTTTCCGTTACTTTTATTTTGGTCTACTTTCAAAACTAAAATGTAAAATTGAAAAGAAAAACAACTCTTAGGTGTTTTTTTTTAATAGTTTCTAGAACTAAAAAGTGAACACCAATTTTCAAAACTGCAATTACAAAAGTTATTTATCAAACAAGTTTTCAAATTTTTTAATTTTGAAAACTGAAAAAACAATTTTATAAAAGGAAATCAAACATGTCTTTAATATTTACATCTCTAAATTGGTTAATACAAAGAGAGTTAAAATTTACAAAACAAAAAATGAAGAACGCTACACCATGTACCCCACATTTTTGCCTATACCCCTACAAATTTTAAAAAATATAAAATATACTCTTATTTTTTTTTTTTTTACTATTTTACCACTCCAACATTTCCGGACCAATAAAAAAAAGATTTCTGATAGGTAAAAATTTTTCGGAAGTTACCGAAAAACATTTTTGAAGATTTCTGATACAAAAGAGAAAAAAGTAAAAAAGTTCCAGTTTTCTTCACAAGTTTTAAGGTACACACCAATTTTTTTTTTGATTTTATTTATTTTTATAAATTTTAACAGATATGAATAAACCACTACTATTATATGATAAAACATGCGTCAATACTACCAACATTTTTGACATAGATCAGGTATGAATAATTATAATTAATATTAATATTGTAAAAATCTATTATTGTGATTAATTATTATAATTTATTTTATATTTTATTTCAGATATTTGATACACGGAAGTAAAAAAATTTATACTACCGGAAAACTTGTGAAGAAGTTTTCCAGTTTTCTTCACAAGTTTTAAGGTACACACCAATTTTTTTATTTTATTTTATTTATTTTTATAAATTTTAACAGATATGAATAAACCACTACTATTATATGATAAAACATGTGTCAATACTACCAACATTTTTGACATAGATCAGGTATGAATAATTATAATTAATATTAATATTGTAAAAATCTATTATTGTGATTAATTATTATAATTTATTTTATATTTTATTTCAGATATTTGATACACGGGAAACTGTTGTGAATTGGGCTAGAGAAATCTGTATAAATAATAAAGTGATCGTTATCATCAGAAGATAAGATAAAGAGACAAGAGAGATAGGGAGGAGAAATAAATTACTATTATGTTGTGACAAATGAGGAAAATACAAGTGTGTTGATAGTTCAACTCGAAGTTCAACATAAAAGTGTGGTTGTCCTTTCAAGCTTAGATCAAAACCATTAAAAGATGGTTCAGGATGGACAATTAAAGTAATTTGTGGAGTTCACAACCATGAATTACCTGATACTTTGGAGGGACATGCATTTGTTGGACGCTTAGATGAAAAAGAGAAAAAACATGTTCATGACATAACAAAATATAATGTTGCACCGAGACACATATTACTCTCATTGCAAGACCGAGATAAGAACAATGTTACTAAGATCTCACAAATTTATAAACAGAGGAGTATGATTCGATTGCACGTGAGAGGTCATAAGACAGAGATGCAACATTTATTCAAGTTAATTGAAGATACAAAATATGTGTGTTGCAATAGAAAGCGGGAAGACTCAGATGTTATGAGAAATATTTTTTCGGCCCATCCAGATTCAGTGAAGTTGTTGAATTTGTTTCCTATTGTGTTGGTATGACATCAACAAAGATGACATTTGTAGTTGGATTTGCTTATTTGGAATGTGAACGAGAAGAAAACTTGTGTTGGCATTAGAGAGGCCAAGAAAACTGTTTGTTACACAAAACAAATTTCCTCATGTAATTGTGATAGACAAAGATCTTGCTTTAATGAAATCAATTGGTATTGTATTTCCATATGCTGCTAATTTGCTTTGTGGATTTCATATCGACAAAAATGTTGGAGCAAAATGCAAGCAATATGTCTTAAAGGATATATAAGAATTAATATTGAATATGTGGAAAGACATTATTTATTGCAGTGATGAAAAAGAGTATATCAAGCGCTTGCACACGTTTGAGCAATCATGTGTCGATAATCAAATGTTTGTTGATTATATGAAAGAAACTCGGTTGACTCCTCATAAGTAGAGGTTTCTTGAAGCATGGACAAATCGAGTGATACATTTGGGGAACACAACGACTAACAGGTATGTCATGTCACTCTAAAACTTCGATTTGGTAATTTTACTATATATTGTTGGATTGCTCTGTGGTGACAATTTACATGTAATGATAGGGTTGAGCAAGCTCATTGGAAACTAAAGTTAATGTTGGAACACAGCATGGGTGACATGTATAAATGTTGGGAGGCTATTAACAGCATGATAAGGTTGCAACATAAAAAAATCAGGGTTTATTTCAGAAAAGTTTCTATGATCAAGTGCATGAACACATCAATCCATTTTATCAGAGATTGAGTACATTTGTATCAAGAGAAACTCTTAGACGTATTGCTGAAGAATACGAGAAAGTTGAGTGGGTGGGTACCGAACAATCTGTATGTGGGTGTTCTCTCAAAAGAACATACGGGTTACCTTGTGCTTGTGAATTGACACAATATAAATTGATGGGTGAGCCAATTCCTGTAGATTTTGTGCATATTCAATGGAGGAAATTAAGCATAGAATGTGAACTCACCCAAGACACAAAAGATGGATCAGAGTTAGATATGTCTAATGAGATGAATGCTTTGTGAAAACGCTTTCTTAAATAATACTTCTATTTTTTAAATAGTAAGATGGATTTTTTAAATAGTAAGATGAATTTTTTAAATAGTAAGATGGATTTCCAATAAATAATATCTTCAATCTATTTTGCAGTTAAAATGAAAGATGGATTTCCAATGCCAGACATTGCACCAAGTTGGAAGCAATATCGCATCGAGGAGGCAACTTCTTGGGCAATAGCATACACGGGACGTCTACAACAGTGGGGGTATTTATCAGGCCATATGAGGCGTGTAACAAAAATGTACAACCCGTAGATGTCATGTCATTAGATGAAGATTGATTTTGTATGTACTACAATATATAAAAGTAAAGTTATTTATTAATTCATTTTAGTTACTTTTTGTTATATTTCATCACAAATAAAAGTAAAGTTAATGATATAACAATAATGTAAAATAATAAAATAAAATTAAAATAACATTAACGATGTTCATCACCAAAAAATAAATAACTACTAATTATTGTTATAACGCGTTAAATATAAAGCTCTAAAAAAGTAACTATACATATCGTCATTTGGATCAACATTATGTGCATTTAACCCCCGCTGTATAAGTCACCCACATGCTGCAGGATAGGTGGCTGTTCACTAGAAGCTTCTGCAGCGATGGGGATATTCAAATCTGGAACTTGGGATACACCATCTGGTCGCACTAAAAGTGGATGAGATACTCTGTAGAACCACTCCAAATATCCATCCTGACACTCAGATAGATATGTAGCTAGACGTATCTTGTGATGCAGTTCGGTGACAGGGCTCAAATATCTCATCCATTCGACATCTACATGGGATAATCTAGAAAACACTAGAGGTGGGGGTGGTGGAATATGTTGAATGTATCCAAATTGTCTCAGAAACCTTTCAGGCAAATACGCCACTACAATGCTGCATAATCGGAGGTGGCCAGTATATAACATTATATTATCAAAGGGAATGACGTCCCTATGATTCTCCGACGGTCTCCAAATGACATCAGCAAGTGTTAGTGCATCGATTATTTGTCTGTACTTAGGGATTTTGTGCTTGCTTTGCTTATAACTCCATCTGTTCATTCTGGTAAAGCACTCAACATCAGCACCCTGATCACCTCTTTTACAAATATGTGGAAAATATTCGTATATCCAACACTGTTGCAAATAAAAATAAATAAATTAATAATAAACATTAAAATTAATAATTAAATTAACGATAAAAATTAATAAAGTAATAATTAAAAATAAATATAAATATTTAATACCTGTAGTAACGTCATATATTCACCTAGTTGTTTGGTGTTGTAACAACAAGCATCTGACAAGTAGTCATAAAGGACTACAAGTGCAGCAACACCCTATGCGTATCTACCTGTACCATCTAAATATCTGAACAGAGGAAGGTACTTCGCATCGACTAGTGTATGACTCTTATCTGCGAAGATAGTATTCCCTACTAAATTCAGCAGATACGCCCTAGCAGCACAGTCAAATCTTTCTGCTGCATACTGCTTTTTGAATACCTCTTTCAACCAATCCAATCTATAGTGCACACCTCTGGTCTTTCTAGTCTCCTCCCAAATCTCTTTTGCAGGCACTCCTAATAAAGTTATGGCAAGATTACATGCCATTACTTTATCTACATCGGATGGTGGACTGTAGAACTCACCCCTGATATGAATGCCCAAAAGATTGACAACATCATTCAAAGTGATCGTCATTTCACCAAATGGCATGTGAAATGACGATGTCTCAGAATGCCATATTTCCACAAATACAAAAATTAGGTTGTTGTCAATTAGCTTCAAGCTACCCTATTGTAATGGGGTCAATCCCGACAAATTCACCCAGTTCTCTATGATTTGCGGGAGTACTTGCGGGGTAAATTGTTGCAGTTTCTTTTCATGAGCAACAATTTTAAGCATTGGTCGCTTCTGTATACAAAGAAAATATATGACATTAAAATTAAATATAGAACAAAAATAATAATTAATTTAAATATTTTTAATGCACCATAAATAATAATTATTTAAACATACTTGACCAAACCACAATCTAGCTGAAACATGGTGTTGGTATCGTGTAAGGACGGACAAATCATATATTGTGTCAGCTCACCAGGTCCCTCAGGTGCCTCCTGCACATTCTCCCCCTCTTGTACTGCAGCTTCCTCCTCCTCATGTACTGTAGGAGGTTCTTCCTGCTGATGTATATCAATATCAGCCTCCTGCTCCTCATGTACTATAGGAGGCTCCTCCTGCTGATGTATACTAATATCAACCTCTAGGATAAACAGATGATCCTGCTCTCCCAGGTCATCATCTTCCACGATCATCCGTCTTCTCCTCCTGAATGTTGTGGGTCGAATCCTCTCCGGAGGATCCATCATCGATGATGAAGTATCAGCGTCACGTGATCTTCGTATTATTTTGCCGTCTCTTCCTTGTGCACCAGCGCCCACTGAAAAATTAACAAAAAAATTAGGTCTAATTAGTTAAAAAATCATAATTAAATAAATTTTAAAAAAAAATTCTAGAAAACTTGGTTTTCAAGTTTTCTAGTAACTACCGGAAATGTTAAAAACAAGTTTTTCGGTATAGTGTTGTACTCTGGAAATGTTTAAAAAAGTTTTCCGGAACTACAGGAAATGGCATATGAATCTAAAATGTTTTTTTACAAGTTTTCCGGTGAAGAAATTTCACTCTGGAAAACTTCAAAAAAGATTTTCAGTAAAATAGGAAAAATTTCACTCACTTGTTACTGGAAATGTGGAATGGTGAAAAATTTCAAAATTTAACATTTATAGGAGGGGAAAATGGTCATTTCCTTGCTTTTGTGGGGGTAAAGGTTAAATGTGGGGGGGTATATAGTAAAATCATCTAAAATGAATTTTGGGAGGTTTTAAGAATATATGAGAGTGGAAGAAGATATCTCTAGAACGATTTGATAAAAATTTATGATTTGGTTATTGTCAAGTATAGTCTGTTTCTATATGTATCTTGCTCAACGATAAGATATAAGGCAATTGACTTGAGTTAGGAGTCACGTTGGGCCAAGAAGTGAAAATTGATCGACGTCACAAAGTGAGAGTCATTCTAGAAAGTTTGAGGGATTAGAAGGGTCCGTAAAATTCTTATTTTGATGAAAGACTTCAACGATCACTCGTGATGAATCACTACAAGATCCTATAAATTTTGTTGATCCGCAAAACATTTGTGGTGATTCATTATAAGTGATTATTGTTGTAATTTTTTGACCACTTGAACTTAATTACTAAATTTTAGCATATTTTCATCCATATTTTAGAATTATAGATTTACCATAATTCATTTATGGTGTATTTGAAAGAGAAGAAATAACAAAGAAAAAGGAAAAGAAGAGAGAAGTTGGGAAGAGATGAGCAAGTTCTCTTGATTGGTACACAAAAGAAAGACGAGAGAAAAACCTATGGTTTCCATCTAAAAATCTTTTGATTCTGATGTTCGAAGAAATGGAGCAAGACAATGCATAATTTGTTGTATCCCTCTTACACCCTCAAGATGAATTATCTTTATTTTTGTTTTATTCTTTTTCGTTGGAATCCTTAATTTTGTTAGAGCATCTATCAAAATGAATATTTAAATGGATTCTACATGGGACATACGTGTATACATCACTCCTTTATATTTTTTTAATAGTAGTCTTTAATTAACACCCAATTATTTCAATTCAACACTTTAAAAAAAATTATTAAATAAAATTCACTAAGAACTTTATATCATTATTTTTAAACAACAATAATAACAAATATTCGCGCTGGTCATTATTATAAGAAAAAAAAATCACATCATATCTTGGTAACTACTATAAAAAAAAATTAACTAATTTTGACTCATTTAATGTAATATTCATAATATAATTTTATTTTAATAAAAAATATTTATTTTTACAATCAAAAAGACAATTTAATAAATTTGACTATATTTATATCAAATTTAAAAAATTAATTATACTTAACTAATTTTTTAAAAACTATAAAAATAGTTATTTTTATTTATAATAATGATAAAAGATTATACATTATTTATATTTTTTAGTTGTAGAGTCTATGTGACATTGTGACATAAAAAGAAAGAGAGAGAATGCCTATACAAAATTTAGTCTCTAATGGCCCCTCATATTAATTATTCTTTAATGGGAAGACTAATAAGGATAGATCATTAATTAAGAAAAATAAGTAATAGCACCTTCTATTAGAGATAGATGCTCTTATGTTTCGGTACTTTGAAATTTTTCAACTAAATTATTTTATTATTTTTATAATTTATTGGTAAGTGTTTCTATTTTGTTTAAGAAAAATAATAATGTTTTTCCTCTCCTAGTTTTCTTAAGTATTTCTACCGCACTTCAATTTAAAATATCTATCATAAATAAATAATTTTAAATCAATATCAAAAAAATTATTTTGTGTACAATTTTATACTTACATTCAATAATATTTATATATCTTTCCATATCATAACACTAAACCCCACTTTTATGATATATAAAATATGCCAAAATATATGACTCTCATTAGATATTAAACAAAAATATTTTTATACTAATAATATATATCTATCAAACTAGCTTCAAAATATATTAACTTTTCTGTCTATCGTACCAAATAATATTTCAAATATACTCACTTCCTTCTTTCTTCTTATACTATTTATCACCTATTTCTCTCTTCATTATTTCTTGTCCAACCAAACATATAAATTACTGTGGGGAACACTGCATGATCCCTTAGTTAGGCATAGTTCCTTCCATCCTACCCAACACAGACATCACATGAGTTAGCTCGCGAACCCAGGTGTTGACTTTTAGGCCACTTGCTTTTCAAACTCCTTCCGCAATAAACGATTTACTAGTACTTAATACTTATTATTTCATCCATCCTAAAATAATGTTAACCATTTCACATAAATTACAAAAATATCATAAATCAATAAAAGAGAAAATATCATAAATGAATAAAAGAGAAGAGTTAATTCACCATACTATTGATATTAATTATTAATTTATTTTTATTATTATAAATATAAAATATAAAATAATAACTTAAAAGTGATAGACACAATATTTATTAAATGGTATAATTAAAAAATAAATTTTTAAAGTTACATTGAAAACTAAAAGCGACACTTAGTTTGAGATTGGCGGAATATTAAAAATAATTTTTTTATAAAATAAAATTAAAAATTTATAGTCAAGAAGTCACGTCATACTCTAAAAAAAAGTTAAGTTAAAA
Source organism: Cicer yamashitae (assembly GCA_037974755.1). Lineage (NCBI taxonomy): Eukaryota > Viridiplantae > Streptophyta > Magnoliopsida > Fabales > Fabaceae > Cicer > Cicer yamashitae. The sequence goes on from JBBPBQ010000002.1 coordinate 14,384,068, forward strand.
AATTAATAGTCTTAAAATTTAAAAGACTTTTTAATTTTTAAAAATAAACTTTGAAATATTAGTTAGAAAAGTTAAATAACAATAGTTTATGGTGAGATGCATTAGATGATAAAAAAGGAGAGATCATGACAAGAGTATGAAAAATCAGAAAATGCAACACCATTTCATCAATATTCTTTTAAACATCGTTGTCAAAAAAATCTTTTAAACATGTAATTATAAATACTTTTTTTTATAAAAAAATTACAGATTAAAAATATTCACTATATATGTTAAACATAAATATAATAATTTGGAAAATTAGGAAAAAATAAATTAATTTATATTTTATAATATTGAAGGTATGACTTTAAGATAAATTGTTATTACTAATTATGTGCATATAGATGGTTGAAATACCGGATAGGTGTGATTGGTTTGGCTAAACAGTATTGAGTGTGTGGTGGAGATCAAAAGTCTAATATGTAGTTTGGTACATGAATAAATTGGTGGATAATCTAAATAAATACTACTAAACCTTTATTAATTTTTCAATGTTGCAATAATTATAAACTTTTTTTAAAATAATTTAACCGCGAAACTCATATCCAAATATAAAAAATGAAAGAACCTACCCGACATATCAAATGTTTTGCACATACCAACAATGTGAGCTGTGATTTGGGGACCAATAGTTATAAAATTTGCCTTAAAAATATAAGGATAATTGTTTGCTACCTTTTAGTTTCATTGGACGTGGATATTTTGAAGGTAAAAATAATTTAAAATTTAAATTCATTTTAAAATAATTGAATACTCTTTTCGTCTCACAACAAACAATTTATTTGTATAAAAATATTGTCTCAAAATTAATAAGTTTGGTCAATTTACATTATCAGATTAATTAGTATTTTAAAATTATATCCTCTAATTAATAAGATATACACAACTTTCAATTCAATATGTTTTACTTTGCATTAATGATAATGGTGAATATACAAATATTTGATAAAAATATTTTAGTGTCTTACATCTATACATTTTTTTTGTAATTTGAATGAAGTGGTCAGGACCCCCTCAAAATCCCCAAGAATTTTTAAAAATACCATCATATTTTAAAAAGAATCAGATGGAGTAATTTATAAGAAAAATTATAAAAACAACTATACCATAGTTATAAAATCAACTAAAATTTTCAATCTAAATTCCAAGAGTGAGTTTCATCTAGACATATAAAAATCAAACCAAATAATCCGATCATTTCAAAAATTTAACCCAAATTAATTAAATTAATTTGATATTTTTTTATACATTCGAGTCTAAATTGAACTAAACCAATAAATACGATGTTTATTGACCTGAGTATAGTTTCACGTAATTTAAAAAGATTTTTTAAAACTCAAAACAAATCATTATTTTTTATCCAAACTATGTCAATATTGTTATCTTAAAAAACGTATTGTGTTTAAATATATTTTGATAATTATATATTATTTTTGTACTTATAGTTAATAAACTTGTTTTAATAGTATAAAAATTTTAACGTTTAATTTTTTTTAAATTTAATTTTTAATTATTAAATATCAACTTAAATTCGATCCACTATCTCTATGTGATAAAGTTAGAATTTGACTATCTTAAAATTATTATATACAATACAATATTATATTTTTTTTTTATTTATCCATTAAAATTTTAAAAAATTAGTGACCAAGCTCCCCATTGCACTCATTATAGAATATAAAGAGTATAAAAAAATAAGATAATTCATACGGTACTCTTAAAAAAGATAAGTGTATCGGTACTCTTAATTTTTTAACCAATAAATATGTTATTTTTTCACACATCAACATCAATATATTATATATTAAGTTGACCAAATTATTTGCATCGGTACATTTATCTTTAAAAATTTAATCCCCTTAAATTTAATAAATTATTTTCTTAAATTTTTTTATTTTAATTGAAATTAAAATCATTATCAAGTTCATAACTATTTTCCTTCCTCTCGCGAAACCATTCCACCACAAAAAGAAATCGCTATCACCCGTCGTTCTTTCACTACTGTGAGAAGATCACTCATTTGTCTCACTCGCAATACGTTTGTGTTTGAGTCAATGTTGTCTTGGTGTCATCGACCGCAATTGTCGTTTCCTGATTCATCTTTAATTCTTAATGAATTAACGATAGAAATAGATGACGTAGAAAAGAGAGGAAAGACGATACAGAATTGATGAGAGAGAGAGACAAGTTTTAAAAAATAATTATTATAACCACTATAAATAATGGGACTTACTCGTGCACACATTGTGGCTGCTCATCACATAAACATATAGATCGCCCCAACCAAAACTACACATGAAAATGAAAATGATTCACTATCAATTTATTTTGCTGGCAGCTCTAACCACCTTCCACATGTCAACCAATTCAGCGGCATCGCCACCACCACCGCCACTTCCATCCACCGCGAGAGAGTTTCTGGAAACTCACAACCAAGCAAGAGCATCAGTAGGCGTAGAACCGCTGACGTGGAACGAGCAGTTAGCCAACACCACCAGCAAGCTCGTCCGCTATCAAAGGGACAGAATGTCGTGTCAGTTTGCCAACTTAACCGCCGGAAAGTACGGAGCCAATCAGCTTTGGGCACGTGGCGAGACGGTGACGCCACGCTTGGTGGTAGATGAGTGGGTGAAGCAAAAGCAGTTTTATAATCACAGTGATAATTCGTGTGTTCCGAATCATAGGTGTGGTGTTTATACTCAAGTGGTTTGGAGGAAGTCGCTTCAACTTGGGTGTGCTCAAACTTTGTGTGCTAAGGAACAGGCTAGCTTGACCATTTGTTTCTATTATCCACCTGGGAATTATGTTGGAGAGACTCCTTACTGATTCTTCATCTAATGTCACTCTCTTTTATTGTTTTTTTAATATTTCTCTGCAAGTTACCAACACTTCAGATACTTCAGATTAAATATGTGTTTTTTGTCTTTTTTATCGATGATTTGTCTAGTGCGCAACATATAAGTACTTTCATTTTCTCAAATTATTATCGATGTCGAAATTTATGTCTATCTATTTGAGTTGTGAGTAGCTATTGTGAATGTAGTGTTAATTGATATGAGTGAGATAGATCTCTATGTATGTTTTTTTAATCAACAACGATGTATGTACATTTTAAATTTCTAAACATCATTCAAAACTTCATTTTATCTTTTTCTTTCATTTTTGTCAAATATTTTTATTTTTTAATTCATTGTCCTTGTGTGGGGATTTAATTATGAAATGAGTCACATGACATAAGTAGAATCAAGTGCCCTGGCACGGCACTAGAGTGCATGAATTTTGATGCTTAGTAGTGGTATCATGGATCTGCTTGATTTGGGTTTGAATTTTATGAAATTGCAACTATACAAATAGGTAATAAATAACTTAATTAAGTTTACAGATCTTGATCTGTCTTACACACACAGACACACAAACAGATCTTATTTATTTATTTTTTAACATTTTAATGTATGTTTGGACAGAGACAGAGTGGGGCCGGTAAGAGTTTATGAAATATTGGGGGAAATGAAAATGACGGATAGAGACAGTGTGGGGTGGTAGTAGTAAAAATAGTCTATCGTATGCCCACATACATCTAAATTTTTGATGGTGTACTTAAGTGGAAACACATTGTAAGTTCATTTTTTGATCAATTAAAACTTGGTAATGTTGCTATGTTTAGTACTGCGTCACGTTTCTCAAAACCACAATAGTTTTTCATGTGGACATGGAAATTTGCATTTGTTGCTTTAGGATATTACGGTATTGGGATGTCATGGGTTTGCCCCCACATTTCACACATTCATGGTATGTTGTGTTGGGAAGTTCAAGGATGTGGGAGAAAGCAACGGGCCAAATGTTCTAGGATCTACAAGAGATTTTGACGTCACATGTCAATTCAAAATCTTAAGATAATAGGTATATGGATTACCATTCTTATATATTAAACATTTAGTCAATTCTTAGCCAATATAGTAACTTAACCACTCACACATGAGTACAACATGTTGTCGGCGACAAAGAGTATGTCCACAATGGCGAGATCTAGTCGGCGAGGAGGAGAGCGAGCATGCAGAAGGAGAATTCAAGTTCTTGACCAAAGATGTGAAAGAAGAAGATACTAGTTATAACCTAATATAGATGATGTATGGTATAAATGTGAATTCAAAACAAATCTAATGACAATATTAATATCGCACACTACAAGACATATGATAAGATCTAACATAGTAGATAGAGTTAAGATTTTTTAAACTAGCATAAATATTTATGTTAGTTTAAACACTCACCAAATTGATAAAAATAAATAAATTTGCTATGCGCAATGGTGGATCTTGGATAGTATTGTGGAGGAGGTCAGTTGTTTAACAAGTATTTATAATACTATTTTACAAATCTTAACAATTGATTTGTTGCTCTAGTGGTAATTTTATCTTGAGTTCTACACCCATGAATTGGGTTCAAGTATTGGTTATGACATTTTTTTGAAAAAAAATAAAAAATTATTCGAAAAACTGTGGAGAAGGACTCGAATTCGCCACCACTGAGCCACAAAACTCGACTTTAAGATTGTTAGAATTACGGTGAATAACCACGCTGTCTTAAATGTGCGGCTACAATAACTTTAAGATTGTCAGAATTACGGTGAATAACCACGTTGTCTTAAATGTGCGGCTACAATAACTTAAGCAAAATCTATATTAAACTCATTGTTAGGTGCTGAATTTGGTCCTAAGGCCAACTAATGTGATGAATGAGAGAGTTGTTTACTTTTGGTGATGTTTCTAGTTTGTTAGAGGAGAATGACAATTATATAAAGTATAGGGATAGCAAGAGTGAAGGCATTCAGTATCATTTTGTTAGAAACCTTATAGTTTGGGCATAGTGAGAGAAATGTCTCTTCTCTAAGGAGCTTTTGCTACGGGTTACAGTAGGTTTTCAGTCTGTAATGCATCTATTTTTTGTTAATAATACAATTTCTTCTTCTTTCTAATTTTGGATTCCTATCACTCATGGTCTACCCAAACATACACTAAGAGTAAAAAGAATAGTTTAGGTAGGTCTGTCAAATAAAGAAGAATAGTTTAGGTAGGGTAAACTAATCAATGAAGTTTATGCTACCCCAATTTCCAACCAGTTGTTTTTATGTTTGTTTTACGTAGCTGCCAAAAAAAATAAATGTGAATAAAGTTTTGTGTTTGCTCAAAAAGGTGCAAACTTAGCCATGCATTGGTGTTTTTGTGGGGTTCTCTCCTACTGCTGCTCATTAACTTTATGGCTCCAATGAAATACATAGAGGTCACGTGCACATGCAGATCCCATCCAACCATTCTTGTCTCAAATGAATCCAAAAAATCTTATATGTGTGTGTGTGAAGAGAGAAACCTCACTGTCATTTTCTCTCCCTCCTGTCTTTTTCTACCCTGAAATTTCTAATAGTAACTTCTACATTTTTTTAGACGGAGTGGTAAATACTAGTACTTGAAACTGATACACACAACTGTGAAGTTCCAAATTCGAATCTGAGACAAAATATTCAATTTAACAATATTGATATTTGCCGTTGAGTTAAGTCTTACAAACAACTTTTACTTTTCTTTGATAAATAATTAACACATTAATTATTTATTTAATATAATAAACAGAACCATTTAAAATTTAACCGAAGATAACACATAATTTTTGTTCATATCTAAACTAAAGACAAATATTATTGGTTTTCACGTGGAGATGTCTCAGCTTAAAATCTCACACAGTTGAAACCAATAATTTACAATAGCTACTATTAACTGTATGTTTGAATTGCCAGTCCTATTGACAAAATCACAATAAGCTATCATGATTTTAGCAAAAACTACTTTTAGAGCTTCAACAAAAATCACAGTTCTACCGTGATTTTGCCAAATGCACCGTCAATCCAAACATACACTTTGAAAACTTTCTGAAAAACAAGCTTATAGATTTGACTCCTGATTCAAAAAGTACAAGTAGGTCTTTCTATTCATGAGTTGAATCTAAATTCGATATCCATGTTGAAGTGCAAAGAAATCCAATTGACTTGATTGTAACAACAAATTATTTACACTGCTTACAGCAGAATTTCAACTCTTCTGATAGACTACAACAATTACATATACTACAATAAAATAACATGGCAAGACATATTACAGATGCAAAATGCTACTACTACACATTGCAATCAATATTAGAGCCCGTTTACTAAGTCATTTCTTAAAACTTGTGTTAATTTTATCTTGTGAGACTCATGAAGTGGATCATTGTGGTATAGAGAAGATTAAATGCTAGCTAAAGATGATGCATTTTTAAAAATAATGAAAATAATTATTTGGCCTTTTCATTGTTTATGAAAATACAAATATATAGATCACTTCATGAGTCTCACATCTTCTTTGTTAACAAATAAAATTAACACATGTTTAATGAAATGAAAATAGAAAATATTTTTACAAAGCAAACGGTCTATTGTTTCTACCTTGTCAATTTTGTACAAAAGAATACATAACAATTGAGCTACCAAATAATTATTTTACCAGCTCCTTAGGTATGAGATATCGGAAAGTAAAGTTGTGCGGAATCCATTCAATGCTCTTTGCAGATTTTGCAAGATGAAATTTCTTAACACTCTTTCTCAGGGATTCAGGTAGAGAATGTTGGATCATCTCTATAACATCAGCATGGCACAAACCCGAATCCTTGGAGAATGAATCTACAATCTTAGGCAGAAGTATTTTCTGGTCTTTGCGTATGCCGAAGGTGGCTCTAATGTACTCTTCCTTTGCAACTTCTAGTTCTTGAAACACTCTCTTCGGTGTATATATGCGTACCTGTCATAAGTTGATTATGTTAACTACTGATATCAAATGAAAATCAAATGCATATATGAGAACTGAGACAAGTACCGCCGGATCAGAGTGGTTTCCTGAACAAAGTGCAAAGTGTAGAAGAGGCTCAGGCTGCTCAATTGCATATGCTTGTCGTCCATCTCCAGCTTTGAATTTCATCTTCGAAGAAAAGAACACGCGGAACCACTACAAGAGGAAGCAAGTTAAAAGAAGATCGCAACACAATAGGAAATTTCAAACTAAATACTTTGTATATTGAGTGGATATTTCAATTATATTATTCTATATATGGCACAGTAACACACTCATTTTATTTATTATTTATAGGAGAAGGGTCGAGATTGTTTGTTCAACCTGTGCAGGACGAGACATTCGACACCCGAGTATAGTATTCTGTATTGTGTCTGCACTGACTGTATGACCACCGATATTATATGCAGCCTGTAAAGAGCAATACATTGAGCATATCAGCTATAACGGATATAGGTTCAGTTTCATAATCAAATTGACTAATAAAGATACTATTGGTTTTTACCTTTAACAGAAGAAAGACTCTTTTCACATTGTTTTGTGGAATTCCATAAGCTAAAAAAGCCTATTAGAAACCAAAGAACAGATTCTAAACCAATTAATCAAGTGAGAAAAATGATATGTTTTAAAGGGTAACATAACATAGTTTGGAGATTAATAATTACATGCATCACTAAAGCATTGTGTACATTGATCCAAAAAGCTAGCTTCTCGTCGTGTTTCAGCTTTGCAGGATTTACTTCTTCTAGTTGACAAATAAGTGACCTGAAACAACATAGAAGTACATGACCATTATAACTCCAATTCTCCAAGGCACCAACGAATTACACTTTGTGAAAGCTTCATGATCATAGTTCTAAATTGTGGTCTGCAATCGTAATTGCGGCCGCAACATGTAGGTTTAAGAGGTCTCCACAACGACATAGCAACCGCAATTGCAACCTCATTCGTTTGCATTTTGCCGCAATATCAAGGTTCACAGCATAACGATAATCACATTTTAGAACCATCTTCATGATACTAACTAGACTCACCTGAAATTCTGGAGCAACTTCTCTGTATCACCCAATTTCTGATTCTCTTTATAAATCCATGATACCTCAACCATGGCGCTATAAGGGCCACTAAACTCCTTGAGTCCTTCAACATGAAAAGGATTTTCTAACTGTACATCGAAAGAGGAGTTATTCTTGAACCCTGGACTCCACATGTCTCCTTGATCTCCAATAGAAAAGGCACTTGTCGAAGAACTCGGAGACGAAAGGCTGGGATTTGTTACTGGTGGGTCTGCAAGTTTATAATATATAGCTGATATACATTTAACCATATCCTCAGAAAGCCTATTAGCTGTCTCTGGAATATGATCGGATATTCGGGTACCGAGATGTTCTGCTAGACTGATTATTTTTGCTGAAGCGTCAACATTTTCGACGAACTATATAAAAGAAATAGAATCAAAATCTAATGAAGGCCTATAAAAGTATCATTTTTCTGCAATTAATGCGGATATAGTAGCAAAGTGAAATGGAAATAACATAACTTCGTAATCAAGTGAATATATGCTTTCAAGTTTCTTCCAAAATGAACAAAAAAGATTTGTTTAACTGGGAGCCAGCGACATATTAAAACAGGTAAAGGAATTTTTCATGAAACATGATTTACCTCCATCGTGGACAAGGGTTGGGAATGACAGGCGCGTAGAGATTCAGTCGAAACTTCTTCTGGAGGTGATATTCTTGCTGTAAATGCTGAATATTGGGATAACGAGGAATGACAACGATGTACACCAGAATCTAAATGCTTTTCATCTGGATGATTTACACTGTGTTCTTTCTCTGGAGTCTCAAGTTCATATCCATTACATTCCTCTTGAAGAGTATGAAGCTCATGATCAAAACATTGTACAGCAGAAGATCCTCTTTTGGTTAAGACCTCAGGTGGAGAAACTTCAAGGAATCTTGCTATAGGTGTTGTTAGCTGAGGAGACTTTTCGCTTTCGCTCATGGTAGATGGTGTCACAGGGGTTAGTTGTTGTTCGAATGCTTTACGGTACAAGGACAGAAGATGTTGTTCCAAATATACAACTTCTAACTCTAAAACTGCAATTTCTTTAATTAATTCCATTGTTGGCTGGAGTGAAAAAATACATTATCAGACAGAAAGCAAATGCTCTATATGTATGCTTGCAAAATCAATGTCATTTGAAGAAAAAAAAATAGTACATTAATTTTGGATATGTCATACCTGTTGATAATAATTGGTTAAAAATGACATCAGAAGAAAATTCACATTCTTTCACTAATCTTATTAAGATTGAACTTGAAAACAAAATGTGGTTGAATAACTGGAAAAACAAAGATTTTTAAAATTTATTGAAGAAATTCCAAACCTTGGGTACTGTCATGTCATTTGGATTAACAAGAGACATAGGTCTGTATCCAAGTGCCTTCTCTAACGTGCACCGGACCTTAAACTGGTCTTCTAGTCTTTTCTCCAATTGAAGAATCTGTCACAAAATAGACATCAATATCAGATATGCCAAGTATGTCAAACATTCTTCATAGGGGTTTGTTAGAAATATTATTAAAACAAAATGACTGATTGAACCATACTGCAAAAAACATGGCTGCATATTGTAATTAAGTAATTAACAGTTCAAGTGCCTTACCTCTTGCTTCAGAGTATGTCGAACATTATTAATAGGTGTTTGTTTTTTCCGAGCTTCGCTGCATTCTGTGACGTAACCTGAATCCTGGAACCAGATCAAAAACCATACTTTAGGCATGAAAGTCTTGCTCATCCATCCTATAATAAATTTTGCAACAAAACAATAATAAAAGTTTCGGGCTGCGCTTGGCGTTCATGATACCAACTTAACAAAAAAAAAGTGATGACATTGCAGCACCGTAATGCCTAAAAATGCATTTATAAGAATCATACCTTAAAATTCCCAAGTTAAAAAAGCTAGAAAAAAAGTGATGACAACTTGTACATGAAAAAAGTAGGGAAGTGATTTATCATACCAGCTTTGTTTGATCTGAAGTCTCAATGCTATATGGACTATTATCCTCCACAACTGTTTTCTTATCAGGAAAGCTGCCATATCAAAAACAGTAAAACATAATTAATACATGATAAGTTATTATTCAGTCACACACACACACACACACACACACATATATATATAAACTGTATTTTGAGGTACCCTTTCATGAGTTATTATGAACCTTCAGTTACAGTTTCAAAAAACAGCTACACCCTTCTCCCCAAATAGGTATACAAAATAAGACCCAAAAGGAAGAAAGAACAAAAACAGAGAAAACTGACATAAAATTGAAACCTTTATTTTCCATTTATTCAGAAAAATAAGCAAACCCAAATGAATAAATTTCCACAATCAAGAGAAAAAAGACATAAAGGACCAAACTTTAAGCAACATAAGAACCTAAACACATTAAATAGATTATAAAGTAGCACCTCTTTGAACGTTTGTGCCTTGGAATTAAACCTTCAGGCCCCATTCCTAAAACCCATCATCAGAAATCAAAGTTATTTCCAACAACACCAAAAATTGTTAAAAATGAGAGAAAATAAGTGAAAAAACAAAGTACCAGAATCTTCACTACACTTGACTTGTCTTGTACTCTTGTTGCATTTCAGAATACAAAATAAAAGTTCCCTTTCAGTTTGATTTCAGCTAAATAAAGCTTAAAACTTAAACAGAACTGTTAATGGGACTGTGCAAAAAGATAACCAAACCAAAAGCACTTATGGAGAGTAAAGAATGAAGGGTTTTGACTAATGAGGCTTTTTCTTTTTGACTAACACTCCAGTGATTAAATGCTATATGATTATAGTGTTGTGCTATGCTCCTTAGGCTTTTGTAAAGGTTTGCCTTTTGGCAAATGTCAAAACATCCAAAAGTGGAAAAATAACCTTATAAAGGCTCTAGAGATCCAAGGTTGCTGCAGAGAAGAAGAAGAAAAAAGACACTGGTTCAATCTTATATATTAAAAGGGTTTTGAAGTGGCCAACTTCACTATCTTCAAGAAGACTATTTTGGGCTAACAATCTCAGTGGAACTGGTACAAGATTAACTAATTTGTAGTCATTTATTTTTTATAACAGTTTTATAGTAATTTATTAGAAATTAAGGTACAAACTCAATGAATATATTGAATTTTTAAAATACATTTTATTGGCAAGTTCTGCAGTGATTCATGTTTAAAAATCACTTGAAATTTTAATCACTTGAAATTTTAATGATGATTGACGAGATTTTTCGGAAGTATAATTTAATGTGTCTTTGTCTTTATACGTGATTCGATGATCTAATTGATGCTTCGACGAGTTGAGTTTTAATAAATATATTGTTTTATTTTTTATTTTTATCGAACTAAATTCAATCAAGTCACTGACTCAGTCGTTAAGACCTAGAGAATAGTTATGAAGAGTGACATCAATCTTTGATAAAGTTTCAGATAACTTTTAAATATCAATCCACCATAGAATTCACCTTATTTTATAATATATTTATGTCAAAAGAACAAGTAATTATTGGTGGGTGAAGTGTGAGTCATGTCGGATGAAAAACTAGATGTTAAGTAATAGATAATCCATATACTCAATGTCTTCAAGATTTTGGTGAAGATGTGATATTTAATCTATTTGTATGAATTACTCTTAATTTAATGCAATGATCCTCTAGAACTCTTCCTAGCCTAATTGTGGTATGAGAGTTAATAGTCTCACTTACCAATAACCAACTCTTTATATCGAAAATCTTCGAAACATATTAATGATGATGCACGATGTAGATGAAAAAAAATTATGTTTATATATATATAAAAAAAAAATCTTAAAAGCGTTTAATACCACATAAAAGAAGAATTATAAAATTTTAAAATAATAGATAATATTTTATTTGTTTTTTTAATATTGTCATAATATTTGTTTTTTAGTTTTAACAGAAAAGAGGTTCTAATAATTCAACATTTGATTAAACAGTAAATAAAGTTTGATCAAATTGTTTTGGTTATATTTATATTCGAATTCTCTTAAGTCATTCATCTTTTTAAGTAAAAACTCACTAAACATTTGAGTTCAATTATTTAATCTTTTGACTTAATACCTTCAAACAATATTATTTGCATCTATCTTATTTCATTTTTCCTCAAATAAGTAAGTGTAAATAAATAGTTGTGGAAATGTACAACGGAAAACTAGCCAAAAAATGTAATGTGGAAAGTCTTTTCCCTTTTGGCCTAAACAAAGGACAAGGCGGAGCTAATAATAAGTATGTGTTAGTTTAGTTAACAATCTACATAATACAAAGTTAGCCAAATTATACTAAACGTACAATATCTTAACATTTTCTTATCCAATCCATTTAATAATTAATTTTCGTGTCCTTTAGCTTCATTGTGAGCCTCATATGCTATTTTCAATCTTGTATCCAATATTTTTTTAGTTTTATCTTTTGAATTAGAGGATTTAATTTATTTTCATTTGATTGAACAATTAAAAGCTTTTATAACTTAAGAATTAATTTATAATACTACTATGAAATAAAATATAAATAATAATATATAGTAATTAAAAAATTGATGTAACTTTTGTTTAGATCTATTTATGAGTTAGTACACATCTAAAACTCAAGGCATTTTTATGAAAACATAGAAAATCACTGGAGTAGAGATAGAGACATCTCCATTGACTTGCATATGCATAGCAGGTTTTCTTTTTTTTTTTTTTTGAATGAACTCTACTCTCGTCGACAAAGGAAATGAGAGTTGGTGACTATCCTCCACCATATATGTCTCCTTTTGCATCTGTTTTAATCATTAGCCAATTGATTTGATGTAACAAATAATGGGTCGATGGAAAATTGAAATAAATATTAGATAGTATCGTAGTAGTTTGTTTTTTGTTGATGATGAAATATTGATTTCGACCATGCTACAATTTGTGCCATTTATTTTTATAGGTACCTTGGACTAATCTGTATACAGTGTTGGGAAGGCAAGGTTGGCGATTGTTATATCTCCAAATGAGTTTTTGGTCTGTAGTAGGTTGATATACTTTTTTATAATAAAAAATAAGCTAAATATCACCCAATGTCAACAATGTTATCTTTTTGTAATAAATATTCATTAAAATTTTCAAACAAAATCCATAAAATTAATTATCATCTTCAATATAATGCAAATTTCATCAAATTCATAACTTAAATCTTCAAATAAACTCATATTTTCATTCTTTATTTGATGTTATTGGAGATGAAAATATGAGTTTATTTGAAGATTTAAGTTCTGAATTTTATGAAATTTGCATTATATTAAAGATAATAATTAATTTTATGGGTTTTGTTTGAAAATTTTGATGAATTTTTGTAAAAAAAAAGATAATATTGTTGACATTTTAAAATATAAAAAAACAAATTGTCACTTAAAATTAAAATAAATGACTAAATCGGGAAAAAAAAAGATAAATGACTAAAACGTTAACTGAAATTAAGTTAAGGGACCACAGGTGATATTTAGCCTAAAAAATATTATTAAAGTGAGTGTAATATTGTGTAATAAGTGTGAATTAGAAGTATTATATTATAAAGAAAAATGATTGTTGAACAATATATAAATAAGATAACTCATAAATTCATTGGTTTAAAGTTTTTGGTTAAGATGTAGTGTCCAATTCACTTGTATGATTACTCTTAGTCTAATGTGGATGATCCCTGGACGTTCAGCGGCTCACTGCCTTAAAATTCAAACTGCAATTAAAAATGTTGATGGGTATTGACGAAGACATGAGTTCATTCAAAACCAAAACTTGTATGCATAGCATCATAGATACTATAGAGAATACTTTCAAACTTGGATTTGATACACTAATTGCATCACATAGTTTTTTATTTGAATTGCTGGATCTCAAATATATTTTACAATTGTGAAATTGGAATTATTTGATTTTAAATTAACGTTGAGATTGAAAAATGCATGAAACCTCCTCTTACAACAAATCCTATTCCCCAAACTTATTTGAATTGCTTCATATTAGGGATGGTACTTGTAATGTCTAATCCATGTGTATCATGAAAATGGCATTTAATTTGCATAGAGTGCCACTAGACAACTAATGTTTAACTAATAATGAGGAAACAAGTGACTAGGTAACAAAATAGACTAAGTTGCAAAGAAAGAAAAGCAAGAATTTATCTAAAAAGGGATGAAAGGTAAAGCATAAATAGGTTGTATTTTGTGGAGTTTCTCTTTGTCTAAATGTCTTTGGTGGAATTAGGAGATAAGCATATTGTCTTTCAACATCAAAGAAACTAACGGTTATCACATAACCACAAATATACAAAATATGTTAATCAATGAAACTTTACCCAAAACCAAAATATATAAAAAGAAAATGATGGGAGTGCGGTAAGGTTGCCAATTATCACTTTTTTGTCGTTATATGAAACTACTAATCAAAGAAAGTTCCTTTTTTTTCTGCACATTTGCTGAGACTTAGACAGAGAAAAAGAGAACCAAAAAGGGGGAAAAGCTGAAAGATAACTGATGAAGATCTGGGAGAGGAAATAACAAAGAAAACTTCACATGCACAAAAATTACCTTATGATCTTATATCGTCTTAGCACTTATTGAAAAACAAAAGAGAGAAAGGGACACAACAATGTAAAATACTTTTAATTTTAATTTTATTAATTAAAATAAATAAATAAACAGAAGATATAAATCTGACTTACTAAAGTGTGAAAGTCAAGAAATAAAGTGAATAGGAGATGGCGAATTTGATTTACATCCTCAACAAAATATTAACATTAACTATTGTGAAAAAAATTAAATAAATAAATTATTTATCTTTCTAAATAAAAAGTCGTATATTTACTCAATATTCCACTTGCATTAGTTACTATTTAGCTTTTAACTGTTAAAAGAATATATATAAACTCTTCATTGGCCAAATGAGTCTTAATTTTTTTTATCGATAAATATTAATAGTTATGTTAGTTTTAAAATTTGAATTGAATTTTTAAAGGGCCTTTAACTAACCAACTGAATTGTCGTATTGACGTGTCCCATAATTAAAAAAAATCTATAACAAATAAACTTCTTATCTTTGTTTTCAATTAAAATTAAGGTTAATTTTGTTGAAACTATAGCAGAAAGTACAATGAATAAAACAAAACCAAGAGAGTTTTCAGACAAAGACCAATAAACTTCTTTGATAAGATTAACTGTGCTGAAATGAATCATTATTCGTTCAAACAACATTATCTATTTTCCTGATATAGGAGAATATGTATAGCATATGGCATTGCTTGTAGCCTTGTAGGGAAAATGACAAAGTATTCTAACATCTCAAACATTACCTAAACAAAAAAGGGAGGGACAAATTTTGTAGAAGTATTATAATTAAGTTATTTTCTTAAATGAGTAAAACAACAACAAAAATGCAGCGCTTTTTCTTTGGAGATATCTCTTATTTTAAACTTCACAACATGAAGAATAGAAATTTATGGTCCCAATACATACACAAATAAAACTTCTATTTTATCTTACATTTAAACCACTATTTTAGTTATTTTGATTCCTGATCTAGCAAAAAATTTCAGATTAATCCTCAAATTACTAAAATAGTTATTGAAAAGTACAATTTATTATCATAAAAATTCTTAAAAGATACAATTTTACTGTCAAAATAGTCAATGATTGTTCTAATGTTATAGACAAAATTAACTAACATTTTTATAATTCGAGAACTAATTTGGATATCTTACCGAGTCAAAGATCAAAATGACAACATCCTACAATTTTAGAGATTAAGCTAATGGTTTACTCTTTTATCTTATACCGAAAATTTCATTACAATTTAAAAGAGGGATTTCCAATACCAGAAAATACAAATATATATTATATCAGAAAGAAAAATATGTACAATATTATATGGTTCATACCAAGTGAGGGGATCGATTTTCAAATCAATCTGACAGACATGCTTTTTAGATATATGCGCTTATGTAATAATCGAAAAGGTCTCATAAAACTCTTTAATTCAAGATTACAAAATATAGCAAACATAAGTACTTCATATAAATTCGAATAATGAACAATTTTGTATGAATTATTGAAAGATTGCAAATTAAAAGTTATTTCATGTATTCATATAAATTCAAATGAATCTTGAAATAAGTGACCACCTTTTGCCATTCTTCCTTTCATATTATACTACTATTAGGTTACGCTTGATTTGGTAAAAAATAAGAGACAACAATTTTTATTAATTTAAAAATTGATAATGAGATTGGACAACACACGAATAAATGATTAAATAAAAATAAGAATTTTTGTTTCTCATTAAATCATGAAACAATTTTTATTACAAGTACAAATTATTCAAAATACTTTTTTAATTTTCTACTAAAAAATTATTATCTCTCTCTCCTCTCTCATGTATCTCTCTATTTTTTCATCTCTCTCTTATTTCTCTCTTCCTCACTTTCATGTCTCTCTCCTATCATTCTCTATTTTCTCATCTCTCTCTTTCTCTCTCTCTTATTTCTCTCTTCCTTACTTTCATGTCTCTCTCCTATCATTTTCAAACAAAATGAAGTGTCAAATTTTTTGTTTTGTGCATCGACTATCAAACACAGTAGAGTACAAAAAATTATGTATAATTTGTAATGGATTATATTGTTATACTAGTACTTATTATTTTGTGAATCAAATGCACCCTTAGTCAGGACCCTCCTTAATTATAATTCCCTTTTTGAAAAAAACAAATTGACGAGACTTTTTAGAAAATTTTGTTGTTAAATATAAATCCATTTGCAATTTACTAGATACATTTATTGTTCCTTTTTGAAATATATCCCTTATTAAAGGTATCAAATTATCTTAGAAGATGAAAAATCAACTTTGAATATTATACACAAAGTTTAATTTAGTAATAACCATACACAAAATATATGCATTAATTACATTAACAACTTTTTATAATATATGTGAAGTGAAATATGCGATGTGTGTTTATAGAAATAGAAGGATGTAGTATTAGTTAGTTTTCAATTTTTTTTAAACAACTAAAGAATATATTAAAACAAATTTGGAGTACAAGGTGTACTAAGAAACATATGACATATTCACATAGTTGATAATTCAAATGTAAATTGATTCTCCTCCTTTCTTCTTCTTTTAGATCGATATTTCATTTTTTACCAAAGAGGAATGATTTAGGAGCAATTTTGGATTCAAAATCACTCCTCTTAATCTTTTTTTAATCTTCTTTTTATTCTCTTTCGAAAAATATATACATTTTAGAGGGACTTAAACTAAAAAAAATTATTTTAAAGAGACTAAAATTAAATTTATTTTGCGAGGATCAATTGCATATTTAAATTTTTTTTATTTTATTTACAATTTGTAAAAATGTGCAAATGAAATTTCCACATTTTTCTAGTAAGCATTAAACTATGAATGTGATTTTAATGCTTCAGTTATATAGATTTTCTCTTTTTATTCCTTCATTACTCTCTTTCATTATCCAAATAAATTGCACTTTTGTTTATTTTTAAGTCACAATTCAACTAATATATACTAATGTTGTCATATTGAACGTCTTGTTTTGAATTTAAACTCAGAATTTCACATTTGTGTAATTTTATATTTATCATCTTTTATTAAAAAAAATTACACTTCTATTTTTAATATTACACACTTAGTAAACATAAACTCATTTAGTAAATATATTTTAAGTTTAGTAGAGGTATAAAGAGAATAATGTGGATAACTATATCCTAGTTTCTTAAAAAAATAAAAATTTTGAAACAAAAATGAAAGTCTAAAAGGACCAAAAACAAAAGACCGACTATTTTTGACTTTTTAAACATACGAAGACTATAAATAGAATTAGTTACTTTTAATATTATTATTTATCTTTTTTTTATAATATCATTAATTAATTATTTATCATTTCATTTTATACATTTCTCTCTCTGTAATTAATAACTATAAATATTATTTACAAATCAATAATCAATATTATATAAAATTTTGAAAATGACATGAAATATAAACAAAATTTTTATTGATGGCAATTTATGATTACAATGAATTAGAAGCGACATTTCAAACAATACATCTTGTTGCTCAAATCATTAGACCATGAGTGCCCAAATCAAATTGTTGTGTTCCAAAGTGTGAATTAGATATTGGCTGGAAATCTGGATTAGCATCAATCTACTATCTCGAGTAGGCAACACCTAGATCCACAAATTGTCTTTGTTAGCTTAATAAACGTGAGAGAGGGACACAGTTGTTTTGTTAGTGTATCTGGTGGTAAACGGGGGAAAGGTTTATTTATCGTGGTTTAAGTTACAATGTTTTAGAGATTAATAAATTGGGTCTCAATTTTTTTAAGAGAAATGAATCTTCGTTCTTAATTTATTTTGTTTTTGTTTTGATGAATTGAAAAAACTCAATGGAATACCAATTATGCGACAGAAAAAACGAACTTTCCAAAAACGTTTGGACAATACAGTCAATGCCAATCATATGAAACAAGCAAAAGGCATCTTACTTTTACTATTCTCTTCTCTTTTGTCCCCACCCCTCGCTCTCTAAAGATGGTCCAATTATCCAATTCATATAAGTGCAATTTAGTAAGACCAGTACAATTTAGGAGGCATTTGTTAATTTTTTTTTTAAATTGATATTTTTTTGAAATTTTTCATCTATTTGTTCCAACGTTTTAAAATATTTAGAATCTGAAAAATAATACTATCAAAATTGCTTCAAATAAGAAGTTGTTTTTAGAAGTTTTTCAAAAAAATTATTTTTATAACTATTTTAAAAAAAATGATTTTTATTGGATCAAATCAACTCAAAATAACTTTTGTTGTTCTTAAAAATCTTTAAATTATAATTACTTTTTTTAGAATCTAAAAACAAATGGGTTCTTAATCTCTATAATTTGTGAAAATATTGTGTTCTCATTTTTCAAAATGTGTAATAATTTTATTTTGATAAAATTGAGACTCTTGAAGTGAACGTTAATATTATAGAGAGAAGATAAAATGTTAGTAAATAAATATATATTTAAAAAATAATTAAAATAATTTTTTGACATTGTTATTATATCTAGAAATGTAGACAATTAATCACTTTAAAAGTCTATGATTTCTTTACTATCAACAAAAATTAACGCACATTTTAATAAATAAATAAATAAATTCAAATAATCATATCCTTAATTCCTCAAAATCCTTTAAATTATCAAAATACATGTATATTTGCATGAGTTGTGTATTATTGGTTACTATATTAAATAGATCTTATAGTATTAAAATATGTAAAAGTATTTTTTTATAAAATATTATCAAAGTTTTAATAAAACTATTCAAAGTTTATACAAATATACTCTTACTTAGCTGTATAAATATTATATTAATATAAATATATAGATATTAGCGTAAACACTTTTTTTTTATAAGTTAAAAATTCATTAAGAAAAAGGAAAAATAAAAAATTGAGAGACATGCATCTTATCCAGGAAATATCAATTAAAATATTTACGATTCTCCTATTTCAAATATGATCTGTTTTTCTTCTTTCGATCGAAAAAGTGGTTTAACAAAAGCCATACGATTTCCCTGTTTCAAATGTTTGTTACTCAATATATTACGAGAGCACGTTAAAATGAAAATTATTGGAACACCGATTTGGTAGTTTATTCTATAAATTAAGAGGATAAAAAGAAATAAGAAAAGCAAACGAGTCGTTGAACATTTTTTAATGGAATGAATCGGTGAACAAATAAAATAGACATATATTTTCATAAATCGTGACATTAATTATATATTTATATTATTTTTTTAGGAAAAATAAAATATATCACATAATCAATCTGAAACTATATTGATACTCCAAATTCATAACTTATTATTTACAATTCTTTAAAATATTATTAAAAAATATAAAAAAATACATGATGTTCGGAGATTATACTAAAATCCAAGAAAACAATCCTCAAAGATACAACAATATAGTTAAAAACTTTACCAAAAAAAACCTTATGGATAAAATTACGGAGAAGGAAAAAAAAATGCATTAAACAGTTAACATCAATAAAATCAATATTTCAAGAGACCAATCATGGTTCTATTAAAAACATCATAAATATTAGAAGGAAAAGTATCCCACCAATGATTATTTACCAAGTGAAGTCTCAAATTTGCAATTTTGTCCGCTTATTGATTCAAAAACTGATATACAGTAAAATTCATTCTTTTAACCGTCTCTAGACGCCATTTATTTCAAATTGACCAAGGAACAATCTCTTATTTCTAAAAATGTCAATTGTGAATAAGATTCAATCGATGAAAATCGCCCACCATTCTTATAGGGTGTTTCAATAGCAATCATAACTCTCATAAACTCTACATGTAGTGCGATTGTAATCTCTAAGTTCACAATAAAACAACCCATGGAAGCAACAAAGTTGTCCCTAAATATACCTCCACAAGCAGCAGGACTAGGACAACCATATGCAACACCATCAATATTACATTTAATCTAGTAGTATTAGTGGGACACCAAATCATCTCCTAGATGGTAGGCGTTTTAAGAGGATGAAGTCCAACTTGAAAGGACTTGAGAATTTGAAATTCCTTAATAGAGTTGGAGATTGTCCTCGAAGTGTGATTGCCAGATAAAGATACATTAGCAATAATTTTGTTGATAACACCCCGAAAAACAAGAATCTTGCCTTCAAATCGAGATTGATTTATGCAATACCAAATAGTGTGAATAGTAAAAATTATGCTGGCCAAAATAGCATCTCTACATTGACGGGACCAACTTTTGTCACATATGACAAGAAGATTTTGAACCAAACTAATATCAATTTAATAGTGCTAAATAAAACTTAACCAAAACCTAGTGGCAAAAGAGCAAGATAAAAAGAGATGAGTAATAGTGTCCATCTCACATTTACATAGTTCACATAGTGAAATAATTTGACAACCTCAAGAGATTAAATTATCACCAGTAATCATCTTGTTATGCAATAATCTTCAAAATCCGAGAGACTTGGAAGGAGGAATTCTATTATATAAAATAGCTTTGGCCCAAGAGATTTGTTGCCTTAAAGGCTTGTAGAATAAATAAGCTTCCTTAAAACTCGAGAGTTATTTAATCTCCAAACCAGATGATCCTCACTTTTAAAATTAGTAATAGTAGTCTTGGCCAGCAAAGCAGCCAACTAAGGATAAGTATGTAAAAGAACATACTTTCCAATGACCATCCTGGATAAACGATTAATCATTGCATGATGATGAGATTGTTTATCCTCATCAATATTAAGAATAGAAACCAAAGAATCATCTAACTAAGTATCAACAAAGAAGTTAATATTGTCACCTTTGCCAAGTTGACATTTGTTGCTCTCGTATATAGTAGTTAGCTTAGCTTTGAGCGCAATCCAAATGGAGGAATCAATGTGATATCTAATAAGCTCATCCCTTCGAAAAACCCGCCCTCAAAGAAGAATAGCTCAATGTTGACCAGAAGTAACTAGATCCCAAGCTAGTTTAATAATAACATTATTAATATCTCTCAAAGGTCTAATTCCAAGACCACTTTCATTAAGAGGATGCCAAATTTTATGCTAGACAACAATAATCAATTTTCTATTTTCAATATCACTAGACCCGATGAAATTCCTAATCTATTTTTCTACATCCTTGAGAAAAAAAGTCAAACAATAATATATGTGGAAGCTATAAATGATCATGCTATGAATGACACTACCAATTGAATTCTACCTGCCCTAGAGAGGAGAGATATTTTCCAAGATGCAAGTTTAGCCTTGATGCGATCAACAATTGGCTGTAAATAAGCAACTTTAGGCTTTCCCTTGAAAATAGGTATTCTAAGATAAGTGAAAGGGGGAGAACCAATAGAAAACCTAAGCAAATCAGATAAGATATTTTGTCGTCTAATGGAAACAGATTTAGTGTAAATTGAAGATTTATTAGAATTAATCTATTGCCCGGAGATATTGACATATCTATCAAAAAGACTTTGAAGGTTGTTAGACATTTATATATTAAAACTATGGTAATAGAAAAAACGGAGAGAATGAAAAATGAAGAGGATTCTAGCCCATTTCCAATAAGTTATTTCCCAACAATGATGTTTGCACACCCATAATTTCTCTACACATATTCAACATTTTATTTTATCTTTATCTCTCTCTTCCTATCACATCATTAATATATTACATATATAACACACATCTTTAATGACAAAAATCGCGAAATATTTAACGCGACTGCGAATGCAACCGTAACCGCTATTTAAAACCTTGCTAGCTACATTTTTCCATAGCCCTAGAATGACAAATACGACCACGAGGAGTGATTTTCATGTGGAGGAATAGCTAATTAGTTTGGGTTGTTCATAGATTTGGCATCTACGACATGGTCCGAAGAGAGGACGACACAATCAGGGTGATTGCTTGTGATCGATGAGATGGTTATCTTTCTTCATCGTGATTGACTAGGGAGGCTTGGACAACCATAGGAAGAAACATGTAGAAGATGGGTTTTCTTAGAGGAAATGCTAAAATGCATGAGATGATTTTTCGTCCATTTGTATGACTCATTGAGTATATTTAATTTCTATCACTCAAACCAGCAAGAAACATGTGTTGTCGTATGTGTTATTATTGTTATCCTATAAGTATCTCAGTCATACCGTAAAAAACTATTGTTTTATATATCAGATAAGTATTTGTTTCATATTTTTTATATTTATAAGTAATAAATATTTATCTCGCGTTTTTGTATGTATCAATAATAAAAATTATTCTGTTGCTTTTAATATTTATATATCAATTGTAAATATTTATTTTATATTAATCACTTACAAAACATTTGTCTCGTGTTTTCTTTTTATGAATTATTTTTAAATATCTGTCTTGCATTCTTTTTTTAATATTTGACAAATATTTGCATCACGTTCTTTTAATATTTTTCAATGACAAATATTTATCTCTTTTTTTTTTAATATTTATCAATAAAAATATTTTTTGCGTATTTTTTTATATATCAGCGATAAATATTTGTCTCGTGATTTTTAATATTTATCACCAACAAATATTTGTTTTATATTTATTTATGCATCAGTTATAAGTATATATATTTATCATGTGTTGTTTAAATATTTTTCAATGACATATATTTATCTCGTTTTATTTTAATTTTATGACTGACAAATATGTGTCCCCTATATTTCTTACGCATTAGTTATAGATATTTATTATGTATTTTTTAATATTTATCAATAATAAATTTTTGTCTTTCTTTAGTGCTAGTAAATAACTCGTGTGTCCTCGTTGATACGGGTTGGTTCTTACAATTTTTTTAGTAGCATGTTGAGCAGTGGTTGTTGATGTTGTAGTATGCAATTATTTATTTATGAAGTTATATAATTAGATTAATATGTCAAATATAGTGAAAAATATATGGATAGAATGAGATAAAATTTTGTCATAGATATATTTAAAATAAATGGAGATAAATGAGATCATATAAATATTCAAAATACCAACAAATATTAATTTTTACAAATAATATTAACGATCAAAAAAGTATAATAATGAAAGATTATTTAAATTCAAATGAATATTAAATGTTTTGGAATAGCCTTAAATTTGAAAGTTGAGTGATTTAATTCAAAAGACAAATGTGTGATAAATATTGCAATGAATTTATCGGAAAAAAAAAAAGTTAATGATGCAATCAACATTCTTACGTGTCTCACTGAAATTTGAAATAAAAAATTTCATTTTTATATTTTAATGACAAATATTTGTCACTCTATTTAATTTGTATAATAAATTATAATTAGTTTCTCGTAACTTTTATCATAGTTTTATATAGAAGATATTCAAAACACATAAAACACATATTGATAATTAAATAGGATTCATTTTTTATATAATTGACTCGTGAAAGATCTTTTGTTAGCTAAATGATCAATGATAATTATTCATCTTTTCTTAATCTCTTGATTATTTTTAATTTTCTTTTCATGTTATTTATAAGATATTCAAGAGACAAGCTATAAACAAATACACATTTCTCTTTTAATTAAAATAAGTTTTTAGTCTCTACAAAAATATAACATTTCAAGTTTAATCTCTAAAAAATATTTATTTTTAGTTCCTCTTTTGATTTTATAGGAAATAAAAAAAAATCAATTTTTTACAAAAAATTTCAAAATAGAAATTAAAAATGATTATTTTTTTAAGTACTAAAAAGTTCAGAATTTTTTATAGGGACTAAAATTTTTTTTAACCCTTTAATTAGTTAACACGTGAAAGGTAAATTTTTAACTAATTAACCTGCGACAAATATTTATGTCGTATATGTTTGTACATAATTATAGTTAGTGAATTATATTCTTTTAGGCTAAATTCCAGTTTTTGTCTCATAAATTATTTTTAAGTTCCACTTTGATTCCTTAAGTTTTGTTCATTTCACTTTGCTCCCTTAAGTTATAAACACTAGATAATTTGGTCCATCAAATTATTTTTGTATCATTTTAGTTTCTTAAGTTACAAAGATTAAATACTTTGATCCCTTAATTTACAAACATTATACATTTTGGTTATTTCTAATATGTTTAATATTGTAAAATGGTTAAAATTATATAATTTTTGTAACTTAAGGTACAAAAGTGTTTGATATCTTATAATTTAAGGCACTAAAATATAACTAAAATAATTTAAGAGATCAAAATGTTTAACGTTTGTAACTTAAGAGAACAAAATCAAATTAACAAAACTTAAAGGATCAAAGTGAAACCTAAAAATAATTTATTGACCAAAAAAGTAATTTAACCTAATTTTGTAAGACATAATACCAATTATCTAGAATTTGGAATTACAATCTATACGTCTTAATAAATTAGAGGCAACTAAATATAGTGAACAATACGAATAAAATTTAAGCAATTGAACTACATATAAATCATAGTTTACAATTGTTTCAAACAGACTCGTAAGGTACAATGGGACAACTAAATTCTTAAATTAAACTTTTACATGAACTTCTAATACACCAAGGTCCTAATACATCATCACTAAACATTTAAATCTGAATTACTCCTCTAACATCAAGAGGCACCTGAATTGCCTTCAGCTGCTAAATTTTGAAAACAAATGGGGTGATTGCCTTCAGCTGCTAAATTTTGAAAACAAATGGGGTGAAAAATAAATCCCAGTGAGTTCAGAAAATGAGGAGAAGGGTACTAAAAATATCCCTCTCAATGAAGCGTAGAAAACATGAAATATTATGCACTTTATGCAATAAAACATTTTTTATTAAACCTGACTCTGATTTCGAAACCCATGAAATACATGAATGAAACCTTTCCTTGGAGTATGGAAAAGTTGCCCAATTGTCTTAGTGTGGGTCAACAAAAGAATTGAAGCCTGAATGGTAACGTTGGCTTGGCCAACAATCCCAACCAGCGTTCTGATTGTTCTTCCTTTACCTGTTATTTCGTGTCTGAAACAACCTTGCGAATGTCCCACCGTGAACTTGGGGCATGAATGTCATAAATTTTATGAATGAGATGCATTATAAAATGTTATGTCATGCATACATTATACTTACAAAAAGCTTAAGAAACCATAATTAATTCATCTAAAAGTAAATCCTAAGTCTCTGATTCAGAACTGAAATCAGAGGCAAAACTGGACTAGAGGTGAAATTGGACCAGAGGAAAAACTTATCAGTCCATTATCAGAGGCTACAACACTTAGAAATTAAGAACAATCACCAGAGGCAAAATGTTGAAGAAATTTTACCGGAGGCAAAAATCCAAGATTCACATACGTATCACAAGCAGCAACAATAATGAGTAGAAATCGTGTTCGACAAGCGTATTAACCTTAAAACAAGGTATGGATATCTAACTAAACATTCTTAACATGTAAATCAATTCTAAAACATCACACAATCAGAGTTTACAGACATGCATGGTCATCAAATACCTTTTATATGCAGTTTTCAAAAATTCCATATATGCTTAATCTTTTCTTTTCCTCACTCTTTCCAACTCTTTTCCCTAATCCCCTTTTTCCCAAAATAATTTCAAAACAAGAAGGAAAGCTTTAAATCAGTTTAACCCCCCAATCTCTCATGATAAAATAGATTAATGTAAATCTCTAATTAGAATAATTTCTAGCTCCCCTTGTTGAGTTGAATTTCTGCGTTGAGTTCTTCAGTTGTTGGGTTGTCCCCCTGTTTCACTGAACGAGTCTGATCTCTAAGGATGTAAGGGTAGATTCGGACATGCAAGGCTGGGAAACAGGTTTAGGGAACCTTAGGAAGCTTTTGATTTTGGAGGATTTGGAGAAGAAAGGAGAATGGAAGGTTTGGAGATGGAAGTGAACAGGAACAAGGGGTTTTTATCTTCGGGATTTAGGGCACAAGAAGAAGAAGATTGAGAAAGTGAGAGTAATCCAAAAATGGAATAAATACTAGATATCATATTAGAAATATATTCTCTTCTATGTTATAGCAATGTATTCTTAAATAAAATACATAAATATATTATCAAAATTATAAATGTTTAATAAATAATATAATATAAAATCGTTTCATATATTATATCTACTTTTATACTTTCGTTTTAATATAATTTCAAACTATTCTTCCTCTTTTTAGTATAAAAATCGAAATGACATCGATTATATAACTGTAACTATAATCAATTCAAACTCTTTAGGATTCTTTTTCAATGCAAAGAAAAATTTAAGTATATAAATTTCTTTTTTTCGGCTTTTTCCCAGAAAATGTTAATGAGGGAAAAATAGAAGAAAATCCCCATATTGTCCCTTAACCCTTTTCCTTATTACTCTCTTGCCCCTTTTTGTCAAATTCTATTTTTTTTAATTAAAATTCCTTATTTCTAAATTAACATGTTAATATTTTAACTAATATTTATTTTTAACAGCATTTTAATTAAATGGGTTAATATTTTTAAAATCTTTTTTTAATGAATCTTAATTAAGTGAACTGTTACAAATTATTTTGACATTTTTATCAAATTGATATTCAAGTGACCCTGAAAAATTATATTTTAACCAATTGAATAGACAAACATTCATTATGTGTAATATTATTTGTAAATTAAATTATAGTCAATATATTATAGACATATTGAAGTTGTGTTTGACCATATATAAACATTTTCATCAATGACAAATTTAACCAATAAAAATAATTAAATAATTCAGTAAAAAGAAAGTTGATATATGTGTATAGCCTAATCAAATTCAATTGTAGTTGCAAACTTTTGGCTTACTGGAGCAACTTAACAGTCCTCTCGGCTATGTAGTAACCATAATAAATTATAAAATATAAAGTATATAAAACATATTAAAAATTAATAAGTAATATTTGGCTTATGCTGTAAATTATAATTAATTTATTATAATTTCTTTTACACTTTTGTCTATAAATTATTCAAGATACAAACTATAATTAAATACACATTCCCTTATTAATTAATTACTCATACATGATCATTTTGTATCTAACATCAAATATTTGTTATGTGTATGATTGTCTAGTTAATTATAATTGGTCTATTATATTTTTCTCACATTTTTATATATTCAAAAGATATTCGTAATATTAACTCAACTGACAAATATTAATATTATTTATGTGTGAATTTTTTTATCATTTCATCTAAACAAAATAAAAAGATATTCAAAAGATATTATAAATAATTAATTATGAATTTATCTTTTAATTAATTGACCTGTGAAATATATTTTCTTAATACTTATGCAATTGCACGAACACTACAAGAAAACACTCATTTTGTGGCCAACTTATAAAATATTTTGTGGCCGAAAAAAATCCTCACAAATTACTGACCGAAAAAGCCCTCACAAATTCTAAAATTCAAATTTGATGTTATTTGTGGCGGAAAAAGCCCTCACAAAGGATTTGAATTTCAGTAGAATTTTGTGAGGGCAAAAGCCCTCACAAAATTACACCGTTGGGCCTTTGTGAGGGCTTAGGCTGCCACAAAATCATTCTTTTGTGAGGGCAAAGGCCGCCACAAAGTCACTCGTTTGTGACTGCATAGGCCGCCACAAAGCACTCGTTTGTGACTGCAAAAGCCGCCACAAAGGGCGTAACGTACCGTTGGTATTTATGGCTGCATAGGCCGCCACAAAGTCCATTTTTCTAGCTGCAAAGGCCGCCACAAAAGCCCACATTACCATTGGCATTTGTGGCCGCTTTGGCCGCCACAAAGGCCCAATTTTGTGGCTGCTTTGGCCGCCACAAAATGTCATTGTTCTTCTATAAATATAACCCTTTCTCTCATTTTTCATTTCTACATTCTCTCTAAATTTTCTCTCCACCTTCTCTCTACAAATATTTTTTCTCCAACATTTCTTTTAGTTGTTAAATTTCGGTAAGTTGTTAGTTTATATTTTATTTTTTAATGTTATTTTTTATTTGAAGTTAATTTTTTAATGAATATTATTTAATTCTTCTTTTTGACAGCGGTGCTATTGTGGTGATTGCGAATAGCTGTTACTTGTTTGTAAGCGTCAAATCAGACACTACTCGGAATCAAGTATGTAATGCATTTTAAATATATATTATTAATTATATAATTATTATTGTTATATGGTTTTTAAAAATATTTTTAGACTTAATATTTTATTTTAGAATGTAGATTAATATATTATTTTTAAAATTGAGTATAATATTATTTTTAAACTTTAATATTAGTAAGATAAGTTAAACAAATTACTGGTAAAATATTTAAATTGTAAAATTTATACTCAAATTAAAATGTAGTAATTTTTTAATTGTTGATGAAGTGCTATTTTTTTATTATAGTTATTATTGGTATTATGATTTATTATGTTAGTAAAATATAATTATATTAAGAAATTGTAATTTTTTTAGCAACAAAATAATACTTATGAAAAACAAGATTTATAATAATGATCTAATAATAAAATATGTAATATCATAAATATAAATTATTTTTAAATTATTTTTAAAATACATAAAAAGTTCATCATTCGAAATGTTGGTATATTTGGCCAAAAAAAAATTAGAAATTATGTTGCTTACATAATATATGATAAATAAAAATTTGAAACATAATAAAAACATTATCAAAATTAATGATATTAATATTTGTTGTTAGTAATTACAAAGAGTTGTAGTTGAGTACGTTCGTACAAAAAATTTATATACTTTTACGGTCTCTATTTTTGTTTATAAGGACTTATTTTATGAAAAAATTCATTAAATATAATTTAAAATTTTATTTTAATTTATATATATAGTCTCTATTACGATTTATTATATTATTTGTAAATGCTCACTTAATTGATATATAAAGTATGTCATAATTTATTATTTAGTAATTTGTAGTTGTTAATAACAATATATATAATGCTTTTGAATAATAAAGCAATTTATATACAAAATATCGATTTTATTAATGATCGTGTAAAATTTATTTAATTTTCAGAATAATTATGCCAAGCAGCTCCAGCTCCATACCGACCAACTATGCCAACAGCTGGCTTGATCAGACCAGATTTAAATCAACCTCAACCAGCTATGACTCCGCCGACTAGTGGTGGTGAACTTAAAGATGAATTGCAATTTCAAACCATGTTGTCTCCAACACCAATTAATAATACTTTTGAGGGACTTTTGTCGTCATCAAATAATGATGGAGGGAGTGGAGCTAATAATCATAACAGTTACTATGATGATTGATGTATTTGAATAATATTTGCTATTTTTATTTTTGGTTTGTATGAATTTATGGTTTGCATGAATTTGCTATACATTATAATTTAATTATGGTATGTTTAATTTTTGGTTTGTATGACATATATAATTTATTAATTTTGGAATGTTTTATTTTGTTTGGTATATATAATTTAAATTTATAATTTATTAATATATAATATTTATTTTAAATTGAATATAATTTCAAATATAATTTATTTTGTTTGATATACATAATTTATTAATATATAATATTTATTTTAAATTTAAATTTTTAATTTTTAAATTATATTAATATTAATTTTTTATATATAATATCATTTTTTTAATATTAATTTCGAATTTAATAAAATTATTTTTTTTAATAAAGTCACACATTTGTGAGGGCCTAAGCCCTCATAAAGGATAGCTTTTGTGGCGGCCAAAGCCCTCACAAATGAATTACTTTATGTCATGTCATCCTTTGTGGCGGCCTAAGCCCTCACAAAGGACAGCTTTTGTGGCGGCATAAGCCCTCACAAACGCTAACAGTTTTAAATTCGTAGTCCTTTGTGGCGGCCTAAGCCCTCACAAATTTGTGGCGGACTTTTCCGTTGTGGCTGAATTTTGTGGCCGCTTTAGCCGCCACAAACCTTTGTGACTGGCTTATTTGTGGCTGCCAAAGGTAGTCACAAATTCTCCTGTTGTGGCTGCTTTTCCCCCTTTGTAAGGGCATTTGGCCCTCACAAATCCTTGTTTTTCTTGTAGTGGAATTGTGGTGCAATGTTGGTTACTTTACTTGGATAGATATTATAACATTAAAATAATTTAAAAAAAAATAAATGTAAAATATTATCAAAATTTTAGTGAATAGTACCTTACATTCAAAAGGCAAACTCTTTTTAGAGTAAGTACATTACATTCCATCTTTAGTTGTTAAATTACCATGGGTATATTTATTTTGTTGCAATTTGATCGATTCAAATTGTGCAGCTTTATCTTTTCAAATAGTTTACATGAGACTTTTTTTTTAATATCCTTTTTTTTTTATTAGCCCAAAATGCACACTTCGAAAAAAATAATACAAAAATGTCCTACATTTTTGTCTCTGATGGCAATCTAAAGATGCGACCATGTGAAGAAAAAAATTTTATTCCTTAATAGATGGTCGCATCCAGGGGATGCGACCTTCTACTGCAATTTTTTTTTTTTTGTCATTTTATAAATAATTCTATTAATTATTAATTATGTTTATTATTATTTAATAAATTATAAATAATTAAAATATTTAAAAATTCAAAATACTAATAATAAAATAAAATACATTAATAAATAATAATAATAAATAAAATACATTAATAATAATAATAATTTCAATAATATTATAAATTTTAATAATAATAATAAAAAGAATAATAATTTAAATTATAATGTGTTAAAACAAATAGGAGGAAGTTGTTATAATAACGTGTCAAAACAAATAATGTAAACAAATAACGTGTCCTTAATATTTTGCCGATAAAATAACAACATATTTTCTGAACAACTCCCTCTTATTTAACTGCATTTTTTTCCTAAATATTGTTAATGTAATTAAATGATAATAATTAAATATGGTTAATGTAATTAAAAAATAATAATAATAATATTTAAAAAATATAAAATTTTAATAATAAAATCAAACAAAATATTAAAGTTAACGTGTTTGAGTAGATGTGCGAAAATAAATAACATGTTACATTATTTTGACAACTCAATCCTATTTTGTAGTTAAAATAATTAAAAAATCAAAATACTATTAATAAAATAAAATAAAACACATTAAATTGGAAAAAAAATATGCAGTTAAATAAGAGGAAGTTGTTAAGAAAATACGTTGTTATCAACAAAATATTAGATTTAATAAATAAAAAATAATGAAAATAATAATAAAATATAAATTTGATGTATTTTTTTCTTCAATTTGTAGTATTTTTTTTTCTTTAATTTAACATGTTTTGTTTGTTCAATTTAATTAATTTTATTTTATTAATATAATTTACTTTATTATTATTATTAAAATTTATAATATTATTATTATTAATGTATTTTATTTATTATTATTATTATTATTATTATTTATTAATATATTTTATTTTATTAATAGTATTTTGAATTTTTAAATATTTTAATTATTTATAATTTATTAAATAATAATAAACAGAATTAATAACTAACAAAATTATTTATAAAATGGCAAAAAAAAATATAGCAGTAGCCCAGGTTGGATTAGGGGCAAAAAAGTAGGGAATTTCTGTATTTTTTTGTGGAGTGTGACATTTTGGTCAAAATAAAAAAAAAATATATAAAAAAAAAGTCTTTACATGATTCCAAAATATTATCTTAAGAAAATAACATTTGATGGAGCAGAATTGAGTATGCTCTTTAATCCTAAGTCCTCTCTACAACAATACTTTACAAGCAGGAGAAAGTAAGTTTTTGGTTGTAGTTCAACCCAACTAAAAATGTTTGACATCATGTATTAGGAGTCTACAAAGGACGGGTTATGTCGAGTTTAATGTGTCTCTTATTTGGTTTCAATATTTTATCGAACTAAAATTTAGATCCTAACTCATCCCTTAACCCGATTAAATCCGATGAGTTACCGGTTCATTAAGGATGAGACGAAATAAAGAAGAGATCAAGTTGGTCCCAAGACGAGATGCCAAATAGTAATTCTTACTTTTCTTTAGAAAAAACAGTTAAACTTTAAAAAAACTCATAATTAGTCACATATGGTTATCAATTGTTAATTCATTCAAGAGTAGTAACTCATAACATTGTTTTACAAACTATAAATTACTAAGTTAGTGATCCGATTGATGATTTTTTTAGAGAGAGTGAATCAATAAGAACATAAAATAATAACAAAAAATAATCATTTGTCGTGAAAGTAATTTGGGACGGGACGGGTAACCCGAGAGATAACCTTCACCAAAGATATTACTGGATTGAGTCGCGGACTAGGTCTCTCTCTTTAAGACTATCAACCACGAAGTCCCCAGGATAAAACAGCTCAGATTCATTGTATCGGAGTTCCACTGCACCGTAGAAAACCGTTCTAGAATTACACCCTCAATATGGCGGTTAAAGCAACTCTTAATATGACATTTAAAGTCACTCGCAATATGGTACTATGACCACTCATAAATCAAATGGACTACAACAAAAAACCGCTATAAAAGATTATGGCACACAAAACCGCTATAAAAGACTATGGCACAAAACCCGCTCGAAAAATGGAAGGGCATAACAACCGCTCAAAAAATCGAAGGGACAATGACATAACAACCGCTCAAAAAATGAAGGGACTACGACTTAACAACTGCTTTAAAATATCGAAGGGACAAAAAGAAAGGGGAGAAGTGCATCAAAAATCAGTCGAGCAGAATAGAAAAGAGAGAAAAGAGAAAGTTGGGAAATGCATCCAACTTTGGTGTACTTTTCACAATAGTTTGAAACTCATTATATAGTGATGGAAGCAAACTCATATATGATTTCTAACCAATGTGGGACTTTAACATATTAAAAGTTGAAAACTACTCAAAATATGAGAGTTTTCCAATGTGGGACTTCAAAAAAAATTCTTTTCAATGTGGGACTTGAATTTTAAAAAACATGTTTCTTTCCACTTGAATTTACAAAAACAAATTATTTCCAATGTGGGACTTCAACAAATTTTTTAAATTCACACAATAACATACTCTATGTTCCAACAGGTCGTGAAAGTAATTTGGGACATGACGGGTAACCCGAGAGATAACCAAACCCGACCCTTTTTCTATCTTGTTCTTATCTTGTCTCTATTTTTTTGTCCTTATTTTTTTTGAAACCAGGTCAGACCCATTCAATTGTTTACGGGC
Source organism: Cicer yamashitae (assembly GCA_037974755.1). NCBI lineage: Eukaryota > Viridiplantae > Streptophyta > Magnoliopsida > Fabales > Fabaceae > Cicer > Cicer yamashitae. The sequence continues at coordinate 14,417,733 of JBBPBQ010000002.1, forward strand.
AAAGATGGATTCGCGGACCATACCAGATCTTGTGCACCTCTATCATGTATTGTAACCAAACTAGACCCTAATGAAGGTGCATTAATTACAGGGATATATTTGATAAAATTTAGGGGTTTAAGTTTTTTTAGATAGATAATAGATTTGTTAGTGTTTTCATTTTTTATATTGACAATTTAAGGTTACAGAGAGTATATAGTTAGAAAAAGAATAAATAAATATAATAACAAATAATAGAAATTGAGAAAATAAGTATAGAATGTAATGGAGTATAAAATTCTTTTATACTGACAACCAATAGAAATAGTTTGTTTTGATTTAGCGGAATATATGATTGTGATTGAATAATAGTGAAAAACTCTTTTACACTGTTAGCGCATATCCCTTTAACTTATAAATATAATAGTATGTTTTTTTAAATGAATCTAAAGTATAATAGTATTATGTATATGATAGAGGGAAAGAAGAAAAAATTTGTGGAAAATAAAATGTTGATTTTTTAGTAATTAATTTTTTTTTTGATAGGGTAGTTATTTTTTTCTCATAGTTATTTCTTCTTGTTTTTTTTAGTTATTGTTTCTATTTTTTTTATATAGATAATTTATTGACATTTGTATTTTTTTAAATTAACCAATGACTAATATTAATTTTATTGATAATTGTTTCTTTTCATATATTGATAGTTGATTTCATTTGATCTAAATGACTAATTCTACTTATATAGAAAATGACTAATTTTACATGGACTTTCAATAAATTTTAAGCCAAGTTAGTATAATTTTGTTCCTTTTAAGTTGTTTTCACATTTTTTTGTCTTATAAGAGATTATAAATATCACCATAATTAATTTACTCAACTGTGAAGTCAGGACATGACGTTTAACCTAACAATATCGGCATTTGATAGTTGAGTTATGACTTATAGATTTTAATTTCATATTTTACTATGGTCTTTTAATTTTTTTTTCTCATTCCATTTTAGTCGGTTGGTTTGGTTTCTTAAATATTTTTTATTTTATTTTTCCATCCATTCTATTGATGTCTAAAGTTTGTATTTAAGGAATCAAAATATTTAATATTTATAATTTAATAGACTAAAGTGTTTAACATTAGTAACTTAAGTGATTGAAAAAATTAAAATGAAAAAAATCTAAGAGACAAAATTGAAATGAAAAAAATCTAAAGAACTAATGTATTTAATTTCTGTAACTTAAATTGAAAAAAATAATTATTGCTTAAAAGAGCATGACAGTCAAAAATTATTTTCTTATAAGCAAAATTTATCTTCTTATTAAATATATATGTAAAATGACTTTATACGATGATACTTTTTTTTGCCAATTTTTGTCAATTTAAAGTCTTTTGATAAAAAAATTTATCACCCAAAACATTTATTGTTTATAAGAAAAAATTTGGAGATTTTCTGCTCCTATTTATTTATAATAAAAATATACCAATTTTAAGAAGTATTCATTACTTAAAATACTTTTTGATTTTCATTTAATTTTTGTCTTTTTTATATTAATGAATGTATTTAATATCTCACATTTTTATGAGGATATATTTGTAAAAACATTCCAAAAATAATACTAATAAATAAAATCATTGGTTTTGATAATTTTTTTAGTTTTTTTTTCTTTTTATAATTGAGACCAGAGATAATACATAGAAATTAAGCTTTTATTGTATGGATAGTTTGCAACACAATTTACAAAAAAGCCAATCAATAAAATATGGCTGGATTTATGGGAGTAATTTGGTATAATCGAGGCTCTCCTCTGCACTTAGATGGAAGGTTTATGAATTGTTATACCTAACTATTAAAAAATATCTAACTATTTCTATAGTTATATTATGTACATGAATTGTTGTGATTTATTGACAATATAATTTTTTTTTTATATTATCAGTGAAATATAAATTAATTTATCTTTACATACATGATTCTATTCTATCTATTAAAAATATATATAATATTTATCAATTCTTATTTCCATTCATTTCCTCTCCATTTACCTTTCTATCAACTTTTTATCTTTCTTCTTTTTTTCTTTATGTTGATGCTGAAATATCACCTTTATCTTTCATTTCCGTGCCTAAACGAAATCTAATATCTTCCCAAAACAAACCTTTTTAAGATAGAAAAAAAAAAAAAAATCCTGTTAAAAAACTAGTTAAATAAATCAAATAGAATAAAGCCTTCAATTTGGGCACGGGACATGACCTCATCTTCCCCCTCTTTTTTCCCAAAACACAGAAGCACTATTAGGTTATTGTTATATTTCTTCTTTTTTTATTTTGTATTAAATTCTTGTTTTTTTTAACATATTGGTAATTGTTATATTTTTATATATATATTTATATATATGCATGTGTGTTGTGTGTATATTTTTATTACAAGCATTAGCCAAGTGAGTGAGGCAGAGTGAATTTCAAAGCCTACTTATAAAATAAAATAAAATACAAGAATTTTACCCATCCACTTCAGTCACCATCCCCATGGACCCCGATTCATCTTCTCTCTCTGCATAAATTTTCCACCTCATCTTTTTAAGGTACATTATTTACAACTGCTCTCTTTTCTTGTTCCATATATTCTCTGAAATTTTGCTTAGCCAATGTCCATCTTAATTATGTAACATTATTTTGGCTCTCAATTTCTATTCCATTTTAATGGTGAACAAATTTCGCCCTAACATATTTTGTGTACTTTATGCTAATAATAAAAAATCTTATAGGTCAATTAAAAAAGACGTGGTGGTAACTAGGGATAAAAGAAGAACAATATCTTAATTTTTGTTAAGATCGTTCTCATGCTCGATGATATAATTGATACCCAATTTTATGTTTATCTAATTACAAGTTTCTTTAATTTCTTTTTAAACAATTTTTCAGAATCAGATCTAATTTATTCGATTTTATATTTTGTTGATTTAATTAGGGTTTATCATTTTGATACTGTTTGAGCACGATAATTAAGAGATTTTCAATCACGCTGGGTTTTTGTGCCGTTTTGAATGTGTAAAAGGTTAAAGGTTGAATTTTATTAGAACCAAAAAAAAAGATTGAATTTTTTTCATTATGGTTTTTAAAATAATTTGATTCTTAAAGAGGAGCAAGATTTGGGTTTTGGGGTGCGATTTACTTACCCATGAACAGTTATTAAATTACTAGATATTAATAAGTCAAATTTTTTACTGTTTCCCTTAGTTGGATTTGTTTTGGAGGAGAATCTATTGACTCACATATTTTAACCTAAAATATCAATATTTCGTTTTAGACTTTAAAGGTAAATAATTTTCTTCAAATGGTACTATTTGATATCCCATTTGTAACTGATCCTATGTAGTTTCTACAACAAATTCTTAATTATTAGATTAATCTAACAATTAAGAGATTAAACACTCTAAACTACGGTATTAACATATATTTATTTATGCGGATGAATAATTTTTAATGCGTAGTCACCTACCTTCCGAATACGTAGATTCAGTTTGGCTGTGGAGTCTATAGAAAAACTATTTTCCAAACACGCATTAAGCCAACTATCGAGATTTGGTGGGAGGAGATGCAGAGAGAGAAATTCGTTATATTTTGGAAATGTACCTTTGAATTTGATCATTCTCTTTAACTAATCAATTTGATTGTTTTATGTTATTTTGATCTAAGAATAACTAATTTCATTGTGCAAGCTAGTTATGAACTTATGAAGCTTGAACTCGATATTAAAATGATAACTAACATGACGTTAAATGTTTGACATAAAAAATGTATTATACATAGTGTTTCTTTAACATTTTCTTACATGGGCACAACACTTTTTTTTTTTTGGATTGCCATAATTCATTGATTAATATGTGATGTCTTTTATGTCATTTCTATTTTATTTTCAGCCTCTTTTATTATTAATTAATTACTATCTAATAAACACTACATATTTTTTTTTTTGTTTTCATGGAATGACTTTTGATGAAACAGTGGGTAGATTGGATTAATCATGGTATTGCTTCCTTGCTCTGGTGTTGAAAATGCTGAGGAATCAGATTGTTCTAGTAAGCCAAATCAAGGAACAGCTTATGCATACTCTGGAGAACTTATTTGTGTTCAAAATAGGGAATGCTTAGTATTTGAAGATGATGAAATGAATGAACCTTGTTTAACATCTGAAAATACTTCCTCAACTATGGAAATGATTGAAAGTGAATCACCAAACAACAATAGTGTGTCATTTTTCAAATGGTTGGCGAAGGATGAGCCTACGGCAGTGTGGTTCAAGGTATTCAAAATTTTGTTTTTTACTTTCTGATCTAACTTTTGTTTAATGTTTTATTTATTAACTTGAAAAAATTAGTTCCATTTATTTTATGAAAACATTTTCTTTGCATTTTTAAAATACGTGTTCATTTGAACTTAATAAAAAGATGAAAAATCTTTGAAGTAAATAAAATGAAATGTTAGTTAAGGATAATGTATGTTGGGATTTACATTGAATTTAACAATATCACCGCGTGTTACCTTAGTTTTGACAAAAGTTACACTTGAGAATTTCAATAAAACCGCGGCATTACTGACATGTTTTTCTCTAGAAAGAAAATAAGAATTGAATGCATGTTAATTTTGTATTTATTTATTTCTTTGAAGTGGAGAGGGGAATGGCAGGCAGGCATCAAATGTGGAAGGGCAGACTGGTCATTATCAGCTTTGAAATCAAAACCAAGTTCTGACCAGATGAAATATGTTCTGATTTTTTCTCCAGACACAAGGGATTTGTCTTGGGCTGATATACTTTATGTTCAATCAATTGATAAGTTTCCTCAGCCTATACCATATAAAACTCATGAGGAAGGATTGCAAATGGTAAAAGACTTGACTATTGCACGACGCTTTCAAATGCAAAAGCTAGCCGTCGACATGCTGAGCATTGTTGATCAGTTTCATTCTAATGTATGTGTTGGTGTGGTTATATTTCCTCTTCTCCATTCCCTATTCTTGTAAAGATTGTTTACACTGTCAAACAATTTACGTTACATATAGGCTTTGGTCGAAACAGCTCGCGATGTGATGGTTTGGAAGCAGTTTGCTATGGAGGCTTCTCATTGTCATGGTTATTCAGATCTTGGAAGAATGCTTCAAAGGCTGCAAAATGTAAATTCCAATTCCGGATGATAGTTTATAGAGTGTTTATATATATATTTTTTGTTCCTTAACTTTGTTGAATGTTAGTATGTTTGAACTGTGTAGCTATGCTTTTTTCTTGGGGTCGAATACAAAATAGTGTGATTGATACCAGTGTAGTTAAAAAGCGGCTATAGCACATGTTATATAGCACTATTGCATACTACAATTTGAACAAACTATTTATGATTAGCTATTGACAACATTTATCGATACACAATGAGTTTTTGACTTTATTACATATTTTTCAAGTCTTTTTTTGGCTATATAGTATAGTTTTTAATTTTCATAACTGCTAGTATTTTCAATTTTCATTACATAAACACTATTATCATATTTTCAGTTAATATTTTTTATTATTCCTTATTAGGTGACTGAAGTAGTATAACATTTTTTTCTTCTTACAGAGCATATTGCAGAACTACATAAAGGCTGATTGGATACTGTATTCGTCTAAGTCTTGGGCTGAACAGTGCAAGAATGTAAATAGTGCTATATTAGTAGAGATGCAGATGGAGGTATTTTTTTTTTTTATAATTTTGGTATATAATTCATGAATTGAGAAAACAAGGACTTTTATTCATGTTTGCATGATCATCAATGGCAACAACTTTTTACTCATAGTGGATGACAAACATAAGAAAAATATGACTTGGGGTGTAAACGAGTCTGAGTTGAACCCTTAAAACTTGAGAATGACTTGCGAAGCAATGAGCTTGGCTCATTTTTATAAACCAGTTTAACTAAAAGCTTGAATTTGGACTTGTTAAAAAGGGTAAAGCTTAGGCTTGGTCAGTTTATCGTATTTATCACTTCATTTTCTTAATAATCCATAAAATAAGAAATTTATTGTGTAAAAAAATCTCAACTTTTTTATTAAAATAATTTGACTATGAAACTATTGTTTGTATAGGAATTGCAATAACATCGGTTGTCATTTTGTAAAATGTTGTATCTTAAATAATCAGTCTTATATATATATATATATATATATATATATATATATAAACAAGTTGTTCACCAGACATTAACGTTAAGTTTATAAGAATTGAATTTGGCTTATTTAATTAATCGAGCCCAACCTTATATATATATATATATATATATAAACAAGTTGTTCACTGGACGTAAACATTAAGTCTATAAGACTTGGACTTGAGTCATCTAATTAATCTGAGCCTAACTCTTAAATGTGAGTTTGTTTGTTTATTTATACAAAATAGCTCGCGAATAACTCAGTTCATTTACACCCTTGTATGCCCTAGTTCTACTTATTTCATCAAGTGCATTTTATGAAAGAACATCCAAGCAAACAGATCTAGATGATACCTAGAACCCCATATATGACTGTTTTCTAAGAATTTTTATGTAAGTATTTTTTATCATTATTTGTTAGGATCTAAAATTTAGTATTCCCTCCCATTGATATAAGGCAAAATTAATTTAGTGAGCCATCCTTATGCTCCATTTCTGATGAAAATGGATTGTTTCTCTCTTATTAAGGAATGCTTGACATATTTCCATTTATTTAGTTTTCCAATTATAAAATATTCAATGTTGTCAAATTTCCGCTATAGCATGACAAATTTGTACCAGCCACCATAGGCCGCAATACCTATAATATCTGTCATGTTTTCGCCATAGTCCCAATGGCAATGCCATGTAACATGTTTATATGGTGGATTTTTGGCTTACCGCCGTAATCCCCCATTCACCGTTGATAACATTGGTAATTTATCGGTTTTTAGCTTATTTAAAATTGGTCAAAAAACCGGTTCTCTTAAAACTTGAAGTTATTAGGTTAAGGATCTCGATATTTTTAATCTTTAACTAGTGTTATCAATATCAGATCGTGAAAAATAGCAAAATTCCAAAAATCTACTACGTGAAATAGCAGATAAAATTGCAGGCAAATAGAGGAGGCCGCATAGCAGTTGAAATAAGTCAATTATTTATATAAAAGGCACTCTTTATACAAATAAATAAAAAGTGGAATGGAGACAGTGCATATATTATATATTGAATATAAGAGTAATACTCACGGACTATTCAGTTTTTCTATATATAAATAGATTTGGCACACATGCAGATTCTTCAATTATATTATTTTTAAAAATAGTAAAATATTCTTTTTCCGCCATTGCTGCTACATCAGCTAGTAGAAACTGGAATAGTGGTTGCTATTTCCGCGGTTTTCATAGAGGATTCATCAAAATTTGCTATGCTATATGACGCTATCACTGCCATTTGACAACACTGTATTGGTTTATATCTCAAACAAAAGACTTGTTAAACAATATCTGGAATTGGTTGATTCATTTCTTATTTTCTTGTTCAGGAATTGTATGTTTCAATTTTGTGGAATGATGTCAACAATCTCTGGGATGCTGCACTGGCACAACCAAAATTAGGTTCTGAGTGGAAAACATGGAAGAATGATGTAATGAAATGGTTTTCCATATTTCCATCCTTTTCTAAGAACAAGGACATGATGCAGCAGGATGCTTCTAATGGTTTTCACCAAGTAAGCCTTCAGGTTTGCCGAAAAAGGCCTAAACTCACAGTTCGTCGTGCAGATACACTTCCTTCAATGGTTGACTCATCGAGTGCATTAGCAGCTGATAATTCTGAACTGGAAGATATTGTGGAGGTACCTGTGTTAACTGATATACCTGGTAATTTGAACAGTCATTGGAAGGAAATCGTAGTTGAGCCGGCATATTCTGAGATCATGCTAAGCAATGGAACAGAATCAAGGCCTATGGAGGAAATGGCTGTTCAAAATGTTGTAGAATCTGGTATTGAGAATCAACAATGTCAAACACATTTTGAAGCGATGGGAAGGCCGGTAGTTGGTGGTGATGAAATGGCTGTTCAAAATGTTGTAGAATCTGATACTGAGAATCAACAATGTCAAGCGCATATCGAAGCGATGGGAAGGCCGGACGTGAGACCGGTTGTTGATGGTGATGAAATGGCTGTTCCAAAATTTGTAGAATCTGGTAATAAGAATGCACAATGTCAAGCGTATATCGAAGCCAAGGGAAGGCAGTGCGTAAGACCGGTAGTTGGTGGTGATATATACTGTTGTGTGCATTTCTCGAAGCGCATTTTAGGCGGTCCGAGAAAAACTGAAAGACCTGTTACAATTGTTACTCCAATATGTAGTGGTACAACTATTGCTGGTACTAGATGTAAGCATCATTCGCTTCCCGGTTTCTTGTTCTGTAAGAAACACCGAGACGAGACCTCGAATTCAAGCCATAATACACTGAAGAGGAAAATTGATGAAAGTTGCAGTGGTTCAAATGGTTTGATCTGCAAAGACAATGTGTTGGTAAATCATGAAAGTCCATTGCAAATTGATTCGGTGCCCGACGATGATGATTCTTTCTCCGGAAGAAACAACTTAGGTGAGTTGCTCATGCTGTCTGGAAATGATTATCATGTAATGGAGGCTCTTCAATGTATAGGCTCTCCTCACTATGGTAATGGTAATGGTAATGGTAATGAAGATTCTTGTTTTGAAGCACCAAAATGGTATTCTTTATACTGCGAAAAGCATTTACCAGACTGGCTTAAGAATGCAAGAAATGGGAAGAGTAGGATAATATCAAAAGAAGTGTTCACTGATAACTTAACTGGCTGTTCCTCTTTGGAGCAAAAGGTGCATCTGCATAAAGCGTGCACGATTTTTTACAAGCTATTCAGAAGCATTTTGTCGCAAAAAACCCCCGAATCTAACGAAGCTCGATTCCAATGGGCTTTGGCTGAAGCCTCAAAAGACACTAGTGTTGGAGACTTTCTTTATAAGTTGGTTCATAGTGAAAAGGAGAGGATTAAATTGACTTGGGGATTCGATGGTGACATGAATGCAACCTCGCTCATGGAAGGACTATCTCGCCTTCGTTCGGCCTCAATGAATGAGAATGCGATCAAGTGTAAGATCTGCTTTGCAGAATTTTCTGATGATCAAACACTTTGTAACCATTGGATGGAGAATCATAAAAAGGAAGCAGAGTGGCTATTCAGAGGTTATGCTTGTGCAATTTGTTTGGATTCCTTTACCAACAAGAAACTATTGGAATCACATGTTAAGGAGAGACACCGTGTCGAGTTTGTTGAACAATGCTTGCTTTTCCTATGTATTCCTTGTGGTGGTCATTTTGGAAATATGGAGGATTTATTGTTGCATGTTGTGTCAGCTCATCCAGTCGAATTTAAGCCATCGAAAGCTCATCCTAGTCCCGAGCAGCAAACTTTGTCTACCAGTGATGATTCTCTCGAAATCATTGACCAGGGAAATGAAGCTCCTTTGGACAATAACAATTCTGAGAATCAGGACGGTTCGCTGAAGTTTTGCTGCAGGTTTTGTGGGATGAAATTTAATTTACTACCTGATCTCGGTCGCCATCATCAAGCAACTCATATGGATCGCAATTTAGCTAGCAGGCGCTTGGCAAGGAGAGGAGTCCATCATTATGCTCACAGATTGAAATCGGGCCGAATCAGCCATCCTAAATTTAAAAAAGGTTTGTCAGAAGCATCATATAGGAGGATCAGGAATAGGGCTAATGCGAATTTGAAGAGAAAAAATAAGGAAACAAGGTTACTTGAGGTAGGGGAAACATCCATGCAGCCTCATGTAAATGAGACAGCGAATATCGGTCAACCGGAAGACTGTAAATACTCACTAATTGTGAAGATTTTGCTTTCTGAGATTCATAAGATTAAACCTCGGCCAAACAATATTGATATTTTATCGATTGCTCGTTCGTCATGCTGCAAAGTCAATCTTAAAGCCTCACTAGAGGAAAATTTTGGAACATTCCCTGAAAGTTTCTATGCGAGGGCTGCAAAACTTTGCAGTGAGAATGGTATTCAAGTGAATTGGCATCAGAAAGAGTTCATTTGTCTAAGAGGTTGTAATGCATCATCAAACGACGGAAATCTGATCCCTCGGTTAGCATTACCTTCTAATGGTCAGATGATGCAAAATTCTGTACATATATCGGATATTGCAATCAACGAGTTGGAGAAAAACGAGTTTCACTGCATCGTAAATATGCACACTTTAAAATTTGGTTCACTGCAAAATGATATAGTATTATGTGATGACATAAGCTTTGGGAAGGAATCAACTCCAGTAATATGTGTATTAGATCATGAAATTCTTAATTCTCTTTTTGAGCAAGATGTAAGTCTTTCTATGCCTTGGGAGAGCTTCACCTATGTTACGAAACCGATGCTTGATCGATCACTCGCTCTTTATTCTCAGGTATTTAACTTTCACTTAATTTTTCATACAATAAATGTGGCTAGTAATGAGCTAAGTTGGACCAAATTCTATCATCAAGAACTCACAAGCATACACTTTTAACATTTTTTTTTTTGAAATTGAAGCTATAGATTACTATTAAGAAACACTTTTATATTGTTTTTTATGATATTTAACCGATTAATGTATTCTTTTATTAGCAGAGTCTGCACCTGAGATGCTCTTGCTCATCTTCGACCTGCTGTAGTGACACGTGTGATCACATATATCTTTTTGATAATGATTATGATGATGCAAAAGACATATTCGGGAAACCGATGCGTGGAAGGTTCCCATACAATGAAAATGGTCGAATCATATTGGAGGTAAAATATTTCCATTAATTTTAAGCTTCCAATATATCTAATATTCTGATCTGTTCTGAATATGTTAGGCATTGTTTGGTAACGACATATCAACAGTATGCTAAAATCCTAAACACATTATCCCTTCCTGCTTATATTTTATTTTACATGTTATGTCTTCATTTTTTTTCTTTGTATTACTAATTTCTTTTGTCCAATGCTGTATATTACTCTACAAAACTACAGGAAGGTTATCTTGTGTACGAATGTAACCACATGTGCAAATGCGATAAAACCTGTCCTAACCAAATATTGCAGAATGGAGTTCAGGTTAAATTGGAAGTCTTTAAAACAAAGAAAAAGGTGGTGACTATTCGTCTTCGATAAATTCGAAACGACTCAAAAACTTTGTATGTACTTTGTTATGTTAACTTTTGCTGTTATCTAATTCACAGGGATGGGCTGTAAGGGCTGGCGATGCTATTCCGCGTGGCACGTTTGTGTGCGAGTTCATTGGAGAAGTTATAGGAGAGCAGGAGGCATGCAAAAGACGCGAAAGGTTTACATTTGTTTCAAGATGTAGTTTGTTTTAGTTGGTCAATGTTTCTTCTTTCTTTTACTGATTTGGTCTGTGTCAATACCAGATATGGAAAAGAACATTGCAGTTATTTGTATGACATTGATGCTCATGTTAATGATATCGGTAGATTGATCGGAGAACAAGTTCGATATGTCATCGATTCTACTACATATGGAAATGTGTCTAGGTTCATCAATAACAGGTAAGCATAGATTTGCAGAAGTACTTGTGTTATTTGATAAAACAAAATAACATGGTGCAACTTGTTCATTTTTTACATGGTAACATGATTAGGACTTTATTACTATCATATCCTTTGAGAAAGGATGGTTTTTATATATTTGTGAATATAATTAATCATAAGATTTTATTACCAAAAGCTTACTAAATGCCTGCTGATTTTCTCTTATTGTTATTGCAGCTGTTCACCCAATCTTGTCAATTACCAAGTTCTTGTAGAGAGCATGGATTGTGAGCGCTCACATATCGGTCTTTATGCGAGTCGAGATGTCAGTACTCTCTTCTATATAGTTGACATCAATAAGCTTACTAATGCTCATGCACTACATGGATTAGATTTAATGTTGTCGATCACAGATCGCAAAATATAATAGTTTATTCAAATTCCGCTATGCTACAGTACTATAGTGCAGTTATAGCTTCTATTTGACAACACTTTCTAATTTGCATTAAACTGTGTATTGTGGAATTTGCAATAGCTGTTTGTTAAAATTCTGCTACGATAAAGTGCTACTATGCCACTTTTGACAACATTATTTTATACTAGATTAGATTTCACTTTGTTTCTTGTTAACAGATTGCTTTGGGTGAGGAATTGACATACAATTATCACTATGAGCTTGTACCTGGAGAAGGATCGCCTTGTCTTTGTGGATCTTCGAAGTGTCGCGGACGCCTGTACTAGAGAACCTCGACATTCTTTCTGTTGTAATAGTATTTTCCAGACTGCACAATTGATGGAATAAGTTATTTGATCAACATTTAAACTAACCAATGTGGAAATAATGCATGTACAAAATTGAACGGTTTTATCATTTTTATTTTTAGCTTAGCGCGCTTTTATGTGTGTGTAACATTGAAACATGTCAAACTTTTCATTGAAGCAGACAACCTTTGTGAACCCAAGTATGATTTTTCAGCTGTTTCTGGCAAACTTGATCAGATTCAATTGATAAGGATAGTTTGTTTGGTACATTAAACTTGATCAGGGAATGGCCTTGCTGTTTGGGTTGGCAGCTGTTTTTCTTCTCATTTTCTTGTCTTCAGTTTATATGTTGCAGGTTATGTAGCACCGAAATGTCACATTGAAGACGTACTTGGTATTGGCTATCCCCATGACAAGTAGTTACATTCAACTACTTTTATTTTTTAAAATTATTATCGTATCAATGTTGGTGTTGGTGTTAGTGTTAGGACCGTGTTTGATATGCGTGTCAATGGTTCATAAGTTGCAGAAATGTAAATGTGTAAAAAAAATCTATTTTTTTTGGCTAAATAACTTATGAGTACCGTTGAATGTTCCTTTTTATTTATAAAAGTTTTTATCTATTTTTGGTTTTGGTAAACTAAGTGCAATACACCTGGAAAAATGGTTGTGTCGTATTTACAATTACTGAATATCATAGTTTATGAATACTACTAGTTTAATTAAACTCTCTACAATCTTTATATTGAATGTATTTAATCAAGTTTCTTATCCAAACTGGTCCTTGTTTGTTGCATTTTTACTTTGTGGAACTTGTTACACACTTATGTGATAGTTGACTAAATTATTGCCAAAGAGGTGATTTCAAAATTGGAACTTTTGATATTTGCTTGGAGTTTACTGTTTTCAATAATACCACCACCATTTGGTGATAAAACATGATTGATTTTGGAGTCATTGTGGGTTGTAGGTGCTAAAAATTGGAGTCACGTGACAAGTGTAGTTGTTGTTTCAGACACAGCTTAATAACGGAACATAGAATGTGACCATACCCTACCAAAACTTTATTTATCAACAAGTACAACTTCTTCAGCCGGTTTTCTAAGAAACACCACTGAATTATTAAACAATAATAATTGACTCGCCTACATCTTCAGCGATTTTGAAGTATCAAATGTAAATAAAAAGTCTCAAATTAGATAAAAAAAAGTGAATTTTGAGTAATTACCTTTTGGTAATCCATCTTAACTTTTGGTTACATGAAATGGTAAGTTTGATTATTTTTTTATTGACCGAGCTATCTATTTCTACTTAGTAATTAAGAGTTGAAAATGTAATTTTATACTAAATCTATTACGTTTTTTTTTTGTTGCCATTATCTATTTATTTTTGCCAATGAGTGACAAGCACCATCTAAAATTCACTTTCACAATTGCGAAGTTTCAAATTCAAACTCGAATGAAGATGTCTAACCTAACAATATCAACATTTGTCAGTTGAGTTAGGTCTTACGGATTATCATTATCTCTTTTACTGAACAACAAATAGTCATAAATAGTTCTATATTTAAACTATGAAATTTAGTAAAGTTATCCATTTTATAAAGATATCATAATATGGAATTATTATGATGTTGAGGAAATTGGATCCTCTAGTGAGATAAGGATGAGAGATAAATTGCAGCAGCGAGTACAATAGAGGGACACTGTAGGAGAAGATTCAAATTTGTTGTGGAGTTGGATAGCAGAGTTGCTTTGTGCATATAGTGTTACTAGTATCGAGAATCTATATGCAATGTACGAAGAGAAATTTCGTCGAAAGAATTTTAGTTACTTATGATTTACAATTTGTTGTGTTCAGTAGCAACGTTAAATAGAAAATTACAGTATCACATTAAATAACATTAATGTTGTGTATCAATACACTTTGTTATAATTAAACAATATATACAAAAATAAAATTAATATCTTTTGGATTTGAACTATATATCACTTAATATCTCCTTTTAGGACCACAAAGAAGACAAAGGGTAACATGTAGCTAAAAACAACCAAGATCACCATCCCTGCATCCAAATAGTTACTCGATTAATTCAACTAATTGATATAATTAAAATTTAACACAAAAAAAAAAGTTTCAACCTCTTAAAAACCTCACCATATTTTACAATGTTTGAAATATCCTTATGAACATTAGATGCAGCTTCCATCTGCAAGAGTATGGATATGACAACTAATATGCTTCCTATTTTCTCCCTAACAACTCTCTCACTTAGATCCAATGACCAAAACCCTGCTATTTCATATAAAAAATCTTCAACCACAACTTTGCTACACAATAATATTCCAATCCATAGAACAATTCTTACAGTTGGTTTGTTGAGTTTGGTTGTTATGATGAAGTTTGTGAGATTAATGAGGCAGGCACATGAATAGAATGGAAACCAAAAATACCAATCTATGCAAAATAAGAAAAATAAAACATACATTAGAAAAATTAGATCTCGATGAAAATTGATATAAATAAGAAAGTTCATATAAATTAGATTTATAAAGTACTACCAGGGTCATTTAATTGAACAGAGGCTGAGTATGCAAAAAGTGTAGACATTAGTAAAGAACATAAATTGAATAACCTTCGTGATGTTTCCATTCTCTTCAAAGTTCAAATGAGAGTTTAGATCGCAAGAGGTTTTTTTCCAAATGGTAAGTCAGAGACCATACAAAACAAAACAAGAGCAATAAAGTATATAAATAGTCAACGTTTCCTAGGATCAACAAAGTTGTAAGGCGAAAGTGTGTGAGAAATCAAGGACTAATATATATTTAGTCTTATGAAATTCCAAGTTTTCATTTTCAGTCGTATGAATTTTTTATTCGGGTATTAGTTTTTATAATATTCTTTTTCAATACTTTTGATATGTGCTGTTAAATCTTAATATATTTGGATAACGAAAGACCACGTGGCAATATCATGTAGACTTTTCTAATAATGTGTAAGCTTTTTGATTTATTGACGTGTATTTTTATTAATTTAATTATTAATTATTATTATAATTGAAATAATATTAAATAATGAGATTTAGGATTTTTAAGATAAAAAATGTATAAATTCTTCAAATCAATCACATCAACGTGATTTCAAAGATAACGAACGAATCCAAGGCCTTAAAATTTGTATATGATTGTTTCTGAGAGTGATACAACTAGTTTGTGATGAAACTTAAGGAATTTTAAATCAATCGATAGAAAATATTGTAGGACTAAAAATCAAAGAAAATTTTTATATCTACTATACATGATATTTTAAAATTTTAAAAATATATATATATTTAACCATTTATTTTATTATTTATTCAGATAAATTTGTGTTTATGAACTCATTATTTGAAGGTTTATTATAGTTTCAATTAAGTTAAATACTTAATTTATTAATTTTATGATTTAATATTAAATAATATTTAAGTATGAATGCATTTTTAATTTTTTTATTATACTTAACTTTAACTTTTAATCCTTCTATTTTTAAAATCTAGTTTTTAACTCTTATTCTATAAATTTTAAAATTTTATTGCAATGCTCTTGTGAATACTATATCATTGAGATGACATTGCTGAATTGAATAAAAATAACAATAACGTTACTCATACCCCTCAAAGATTTAAGATTCTCCCATTTATCCCTTTATCACCATTCTTAACCTCATAACTCATATCACAAAATCATCTATAACTCACCCATCATAACTCATTATCATTCAAAACTTATATCACTCACTCATAACTTACATCTCATCAGCTTCCTCTTCACAATGTGGTTAAAGTGACCCAAGAAGGTAGGTTTATTGTTCTATTTTTGAGTTCATATTTTTTTTCTTTTCAAAATCTGGGGATTGTACGTGAACTCAGTTCACGTACGTTGTAACCTTACGTGAACTGAATTCACGTACGTTATAAAATTGTAAAAATCTCAAGTAGTACGTGAGTTATGTTTATGTAAACCTACGTGATTTAAGATTGCGAAACAAATAGAGTTTAAGACTCATAGGGGTACGTGAACTCAAATCACGTATGTTCGTGTGAACTCAAATCACGTATGTATGCGTGAACTAAAATCACGTATGCATGAACTCAATTCACGTATGTATACGTGAACTCAATTCACGCGAGTTATAAAATTTCACGTACGTTATCTCAGTGAAACATGTTTACGTACAAGTCAAGTCAACTCAGTGAAACATGTTCACGTACGCTTACTTGATTTCATTTCACGTAAGTCTATGTGAAGTGAGTTCACGTAGGAGTATTGCATATTCCTGAATTTTTTATATGTTCCTTTTTAGATGTAGATAAATGGACCAAGGGAGAGACAACAGTGACGAAATGTATGAAGGTTTGGAACTTGATTTTGAGGAAATGCATGATGGTTTAGAACGTGATTTTGACGAAATGTATGATGGGTTTGAACCTTATTTTGATGCAATGAATGATGGTAGGAATAGATAATATTCTATTAAAAATATTGTCACCAAATCAATGAAAAAATAAAGGCAAAAATAAAATATAATCATATTCCTAATTGTTTGGGACTAGATCTAGCAGAATTAATTAGAATCCTACCTAGGACTAGAACAACATCATTTGCAACATCATTGGTGGTTGACATTAGATAAGAGATAAGAATTCAAAACATGAGGAGCAAAATGAAGAGGTATTATAGAGAGGAATATGGAAGGCAGAAGTCATAAATTTGAGAGAGATGCATTAGCCATAGAATAAGTCATATTGAAGCTGCTTGAATGGAAATTCACGCAAGGTGTAGGACTAAATAGTTTTTTATTTCCAATTATTATTAGGGGATATATTGTCCCTTAATTCAAACAAATAATATGTAGGAAATAGAGTGATACGGTAGACTGATAACATGAATGAAAATGTTGAATATCAGTAAAAACTACCAAGTTTTAAGATGGAGTTTCAATTAAGGAGATAATGTCTCAGTTTATTTTTGTCTAGATTAGAAGTTATATAGTGTTTTTTTTTTTCTTTTTGTAAATGATCAAAATGAATCCTAATTATTTTTGTCTGTTGGATTTTTAGTACACTCCACTACAATATAGAGCCAAATATTTGATGCAATATTGCTGATTAGATAGCGCAATTCCTATGCAAAATACTATTTTATATATATACTACCTAGTAAAAAAATTGGTGCCCTAAAAATTTGAGAAGGTTGCTTATTCTATACATGCTCAATCTCTCTCTAATCTTAGATTGACTCTACGATGAAGAAAAAAATTGTTGATATATGATCATCATCTATTAAAAATGAGTTGTGTTATTTAAATACTAAAATCGACATCTTATGATTATTGTCTATTAAGAATGAACTGTGTTATTTAAACACATTAAAATCGACACCGTATTTTGATACTGTATATTAATAAGTGTTGAGGTCGATCTCGAGATAAGCAAAAAAAAAACCCGACAACATATACATAATATAAAAAGCAAAAATCTTATAAATATATAATGTCGATGTTAACTATTGTGTTAACAAAACATTTCTTATTAGCCTTTTGAACTTTAGTTCAAATTCAAAATACGGGTTGTTCCATTATTTAATGATTTTTGTTTTTAATTGAGAAAATTTCTATAAATACGGGTGTGTTTGCTTTGAGAGAAGTTAGTGAAGAGAGAAAAAGAAAAGAAATGTCAAATTTCTACGATTTAAAATGCCGAGAAATAAGATAGAGAGATTAAATTAATATGAGCCCACAATTTTTTGGAATCTTTGCTCATATGAGAAGAAAACGGAGGAAGAATGTTATTTTCATGTTTATTTCATATTTACCCTTGCTCATCTTTTATTTTTTGACGCAATTGCTCATCTTCCATTAAATCAAGTATCATAATAATTGTTAAAAAATCTAATATCACAAGCAAAATTCATGTGTGCATATGCAAGTAGAAAAGGGGTTGGTTTACATATATGTTGAGGTTCGGTGAGTATTTATGTTAAGGGAAGATAACTCATTAAGATAAATTAATTAAAAAATTACATAAAATAAAATCAACTATTCAAATAAAAAATTAAAATATTAATTGAAATAAAAGTACAATAAATTAAGTAATTTAATTAATTAAAATAAAGAATTAAATTAATTAATTTATATTTTTACTTGATAATTAAATTATTTTAATAAGGGATTTTATTGTCAATTAACAAAATCATTATATTTCTCTCTTCTCTTTCTTTTATATCAAACAATATCACAAATCTACACTACTTTTCACCTATTTCTCTCTTCTCACACCCACCCATTCTCACCTATTTTTCTTTTCACAAGTTATCTTGAGAACCAAACACACCCGTGAGTATAGAACATAAATTGCAAGACTTTTGTTTAGGCAAGAAATTGGAAGACTTTATGAGAATTTATATATCACTTCATTAGATATTACTACTGCAACATCTTAGTCCCCCAAAATGCTTGGTGTAAGATTTGACTCTTTCGTATTTCTTGACACCACATCAACACAAAGCTTTGGACTCTTTTTTGTTAAAATTAATTCCTGATAGTTTATAATTAATAGCGAATAGAAGATAAATTAATTGAAGTACTATTTAGCAAAAATAACAATTCAATTAGCTTAAAAATATCAAATAACATATACCTCATATTAAACATATTAGTTAGTTATACAAGTTAAATACAACACTTAGTTAGTATAATTAGTTATACTAACTAGTTGCTACTTAATTGGCTATATAAGTCTTATATATTATTTGATGTACTACAATTATTATCTCATTATTCAATATATTTTTCATTACTTGTATCTCAGCTATGATTTCTATCTAGAATTGTAATATGGTGTATGAGACAAATAATTATTCAACTACTTTCTTTCTCAAACTTTTTTGAGAAAATTTTCCATTGAAAATTAATTGATTTGTCTTTTCTTTCTTATTTGACTCTTGAATCATTTGTTCATATCATTCTCCTCCTTTATCATACATTTCAAAAGTGGAACACTTATCCCACATAAAAAAAAAATAAAAAAACAACATTTTTTTCCTATCTTTTCTCCTTCTTCTCCCACTAAAAAGAATTATTCTTTCTTCATCTTTTTGTTGCGCACAACACAACCAATTTTCACTTAAATATGGTTTGAACAATTTGTTCATTTTCTTCTCATTCCTTCTCAAACTCCAAGATAAAATTATCTCATCACGATAATGATGATAAAAAAATAAATAAGACAATCGATATTGTAAAGGCAACACATTTGATAACAAAATTGCCAAAAGAAAAAAAAAAAACACGTTATTTCCTCTCCTTTCTCCTTCTTTCTACATTCAAAGCTCTTTTCTTCAACATTTCAAAAGTGGAACATTCGTTATCATATCCCAATAATTTTGAAATTACTCCATCATAAGGAACTTCCTTACAAAATTATTGCAAAACCACACGTTGCAGGAAATTTGTTAAATGTTTTAGAAGTCCAAGTACAATCAAATTTATTCATGTGGATAGAATCTTGCTTAAATTCGGCGTGGTCCAAAGCATTTCAAGCATCTCATGCATCATATGAAAAATTTGCACTTGGATCCTTCAAAATTTCTTGTGTGTTTTGTAGATATATGTCTACATCAAGTTTAAATTTCTTTTAGAACCCTCTTCTATGGGTTTGTTAAAAGTTTTTCAAGAATGCCAAAGTTTTGCGATATAATTCTTCTTTCTTTATAATTCGCCTAATTGACATTCTTGTTTGTATCCATAAAAAAATGAATTATTAAGCAAATATAATTCTTTTTAGCCTAATCGGTGTTTTAACTTCTATCCATTAAAAAAATAATTGGTAAAGCAATGTTTTTTCTTTTTAACCTCATCTGCTTTTTCAAATTCTTTTTAACCTATGTATTTTCAATATTTTATATTTTTTGTAATAGATGTATTTTTGACTATTTTTTGTTGTTGTAATTTTAAAACTAAAAGTGTAGTAAACACATTTCAACTTGTGGGAGAATATTAAACATATTAGTTAATTAATGAGTTAATTAATTAATTATACAAGTTAAGTACAATAGTTAGTTAGTATGATTAGTTATACTAACTATTTGTTGTTTATTGACTATATAAGTCTTATATATTATTTGATGTATTACAATAATACTCTCATTATTCAATATAATTTTCATTGCTTTTTTCTCAATTATAATTTCTATTTAGAATCGTAATACTTCAAAACATTATTTTAAATTAACAAATATGACTGTAAAATTATTTTATTATAATTAATTTTCAAATAAATTATAAGTCATCAACTCTCTTCGCGGCTAATCTATACCCTAGTTGAAAATCTGTAGGGTACCGGTTTGTCAATTTACATTTTTTGCGATTCACGAAACTATAAATGAGTTGGTCAGGTCTCCTTGAACAAAGCAAGAATGAGTCAAGTTTTGTGATCAATAATTTTTGTTAGGTTTTCATGCTCTTTACTACAGCAACAAATTAGTTATTAGTTGCATTAAACACTTTAAAGATTGAGTAGCACATGGACAATGTTTAGCAATACTAATATCTAATCTCATGAGGACTTTTGGAGCCCACTAAATACAGCAGGAGAATTGATTAGAAAGAGGGGCCCAAAGTCAGCACCAGCAGAGACCACTTTGCATGTGGATGTTAGTTTTTCTTATGCTAAGAAAATATTTAACTAAATAATTTAAATAATTTAATTCAAGCGAGTAATTAATTTCATTAAAAGGCGGATGAGTTTGAATTCTTAATCCTTAATTTTTTTTATTCATTTAGTTTCACAAAACTTAGTACTCTTTAAGACACACCTTAATCGTCTCACCTCCAGATATCTTTCTAAACTACAAGTAATCTGAACAAATACTATAATACTCTATTTAGAGCCTATTTAATTTTTTATTTATTTATCTATATACTATTTTTTATTTTTTATTTAAGGGAAATAATCCTAGTAATCAAGAATTTAATCGATAGATATTCTAACAAAAAAATTGTTTCAGTCAGATTTTAAACTTGAATTCTTCAAGAACAATTTATTATTAAATTAAACATATTAATCAGTTTAGCTCAATTGGTTGGTTACCCAAATTCTATCTATTGCAATCCATTCTCCCATCATTATTTCGAAATAAATAAAAAAATTGAAAATTAAATGTATACATATCTTTTCAGCAAAAACTTAAAATGCTTACGAAGTCTACTTAGAAGCCATTCAAAATAAAAATAAAATAAAACATAATGCTTAAAGAAAACATAACATCAGGCTGTCTGGGAATAAAATAGTACTAGAGATTTTTTTGTTTTTTGGGTTACAAAATAGTTCTAGATATCTTTGGTCCGACATTTTAGATTCCAAGATATTTTCCACAATAACAATAATCTTGTACAGTACAAGTTGTACATATGGTATACCTCTAATTTTGCGTCTTTCATGTAGGAATTTAGTTTAGGATGTATAAGATAAACATTGACGAGTCTTTATATTCTACCGTCGAAGAGTTCAACATATGGTGATATCTTTTGGGATTTTAATGGTAAATTTGTGAAAAAAAATTTATACTAAGATCTTGTAACGTAGTTGTTGAGAATCATGATTGAGTATAAGGAAGAAATAAATAATTTTAAAAAAATATAAAATTTAAAATAATATTGTGAAGAATTATAATACAAATTGTAGGATACACTTTTATACAGTGTCTCTAAGATAATTTACATAATTACTTTCTATTTAATCATAACTAACTTTTTACTATCTTAAATTATATCTAACTAAATCTAATAATATTTAACAATCCCGCAATTTGGAAGTGTATAGTAACATTTGCAACTTGGGAAGAACAATACAATACATGAAAAAAGAAAATACAATATTACTAATGAAAGAAAATTACAAGAAAAAAAATACAAGTCGTAATCACATCGGCTAAACAAAAAAGTTGATGTAAAAAGTGGTAACGGTCAATGTGCATAACTCTCGTTGAAGTCTTTTGTCTATTTTAGACTAACTTGAAAATCTTTCGGCGTCTCTACGATACTCACTCCAATTAGGGGTGAGAATAGGCTATCCTGACCGTCAGGGGCATATGGCATGGCCTGACCTTTTTAATAAAATGTTATGCTCAAACTTTTTTTAAAGTCTATTAATTTAAATAGATCAGACTTAGACTTATAAAAAAGTCTATTAAGCCTGATAGGCCAGTCTATATATATTATTTATTAACATTGTTATTTTTTAATATTATTTATTAATGTTAGTAATTGTTATTTTCAATTTGTGAATTATGAGTTCATTTTGTTTCATTGGAAAGTTGTTGCAAACTTGCTAATTATAATTTTATTAGATTTGGTTATAATTTTATTAGTTTTCCTTATGTTTATTATTTTATTAGTTTTCCTTATATATATAAAGGCCTAATTTAGCCTATTTAAAAATGTAAAATATACTATTTAAATACTTTAATGTGCAATAGACTTTCAGGCCATGCCATACTTTTAAAAAAGGTCTGGTCAGACCGGAAAAAAAAAACTTATGATAGGTCGTAGGCCAGGCTCAGGCCTAAAAAATTAATCGTAAGTCAAACTCAGACCTTTCAAAGTCTGGTTTGATCTGACCTATTCTCATCCCTAAGTCTCCAATATAGAATCAAGAATCTCAATATTGGTTTTCAAATGCTTAATTTGACTAACAAAGCTTAACCACCTTAAGATAGAAGTACTAAGAGAAATGTCTAACTACCATAGGATAGAAGATCAAAGAGAATGATAATTATTTTACTACCATGATAGAAACACAAAGAATTAAAAATGTTTAACTAAACATATTGAGAAAGATAAAATGTTTAACTACCATATGGTAGAAATAAGAAAACCAATAATGACTAAAATTCAAAGAAGCATGCCACCAAAATTTGTTATCTTACATCATTTGAAAAGAACTCATTATGTGTGCTTGAACACTAAACCAATAATACACCAAAGAATAAAAATCTTCATTGTCAGCCAAATACAAAGCATACACATCTTGTGAGTACCCATATGAGATTTAACTAACCAACACAAAAAATCTTCAATCTTAAAAGTAACACAAAAAACCATTTAAATTCTTTTGTAAACTTGTTTTTCAAATATTGCAATCACGAAAAATATTACCACTTCCATGAATTAGAAGGTTTCTCTTTTGACGTTGTGCAAGATATAGAAGAGACTATTGAAATTTTCTCAAGAAAAGAATGAAAAAGAAATGGAAAGAAAGAGGGTAATTGAAGATTGAGATTTTCTCGAGTAATAATTAGGATAATCTCTTCAAGGAGGGTTCCATGGCTCTTAGACCATGTGTGAGAATCATGGTTGAGTCCATGAAAGAGATAAATAATTAAAGAGTAGTATAAAACTTGAAATATACTGTGAAGAGTTATGATACAATTAGTGTAGGATACACTTTTATATAGTATCCATAAGGTAACTTACATAACTATCTTCTATCTAATCATAACTAACTTCTAACTATCTTAAATTATATCTAATAAATGTAACAATATCTAACAATAGTTCAAATTGAAATATGAACTCTCTAGTTAGGTATAAAGTTTGTTCTGAACTTGTCTATGGATTGAGTTATCTTTGAAATGGACTTTAAGGTACTGGTGACTGACGAATATGGTGAGATTTAAATCATTTATAAATTCCTTTTTTAACCCCTATTGACAGAAAATGTCTAACCTCTTAAATTTCTCCATAAAATTTCAACTATTCATGTCTACAAAGAGGCCAAATGTTACTTCTTTTAATGGTGTTGTAGTTGTTTATATTTGTCCTACTTCTAGGTTATTGCTTTTTGATATTTGTCCTATTTCTATAACTAGTCTTATATTTTTATTGATAAAATAGTATTTTGGTTTCAAAATTAATTCATATAAATGTTCAATTTAAATTTTTTTTTATACATTAATTTTAATTGTAACTATTTATTACAGTATAAAATATTTTATACTAACTATATTAAAATTAACATCTTTGGTTTAATAGTCGGTATTGATCATTAACAAATAAAAAAGTTGGTTTTCATCTAGAGATAGGAGTATAAATCTTTTCTAAGAAGAAAAAAAGAAAGAAATTGAATTACTTGTACTTGCAAAACATATTTTACACAAGGTTCCAAAATTTAGAGGCACAAATCTTGAAATAGCTTGCAAATTGAGTGTGAAACCCATGGAGATGGAATTAGAAGTTATGCAACTAAGCATAATAAATTTAAGTTGTGGGATCAAAATAAATTTTGAATAAATTAATTGTGTAAATTAAATTGAATTTAATTAAAAATAAATTTAATGTAAAATACTTGATTTATATTTAAATAAAAGTTTGTCGAAAAATAAACTTTAAATTATTCGTAAATTTAATTTCTAAACTATTAAAACTAACTAAAAAGTTTATAAATATATCAAACTCAGTTTCACACATTAAGAATTGATTTTAGATGTTACAGAGGTGAAACCAAACACAAAGTAACACATTATATTTTGGTTTGGACTTTGACCATCCATGTTCATGTCATGTTCCTGTCCCTCTCGTAAAACTGCTAATGGTTAACTAGCACCATCAAAATATAAAAGGAAAAACTAGATATTAAATTTAGAAAATGCTACATTTAATAACTTTTTTTATTATATTTTTTTGACAAATTATAAAAAAGTATATCTATCTCTAAAGTCTAAACACGGTCATGTAGACCAAAAAAGTTCTTCCATTTTATAATCTAAACTAGAAAAATGCATTTTTTTTTCTCAAATATAAACAAATATATATATATATA
>JBBPBQ010000002.1:14442920-14453833 GCA_037974755.1 Cicer yamashitae
ATTATTTTTATGAAAATTTATTTAAAAATAATATAATTTTTTGTATTCATTTGTTACCAATTAAAAAAAAAGTAATTTTAACATTCAATAATTTATATATTTATTATTAAAGATTTTAATATGATAAAAATCACATTTAAAAAAATCTATTTTAAAAATGATTTTTATGAAGAGTTTTTCAAAATAGCTTTTTATTTTAATCATTTTTTGAAATTTCATTATCCAAAAAAAGTTATACAAAATAGATGAAATACTTAAAATCATATTTTAAGATAAACTATTTAAACTAATTTTTCATTTGATGTTTTATTTTTAAAATTCTTTTTAAAAAGTATTATAACAAAAAAAAATTATAAAAATCAATTTTTAAAAAATCTTAAACAAACAAATCCATTATTATGTATTTCATTTATGTATTTTTTTTAATCTATAAATACATTAATTTTCGTTTTAAATTATAAATCGATAAATATTAATATTATTATAATAAACATTTTGTCCTTGATTCAAACCTCAAATATCGCAGTCGTCAGTTGCGTGAGTTTATCGTATTTCCGATATTTCTAACAAAAAACATCAATTTTCTTTGTTTTATTTGTACTAAAAGGAGCACTTTAATTAAGACTCAAAGCTCGTTAATCTTCTGTTTCAAAATTTGGCACGAAGAAGATAGCTTCTTCACTAGAAAGAGGGTGTACTAGTCATTGCACAATGTAACAATAACATACTTCTGCCTTACTCTACTCTACATGATAATAACTCCCAGCCTAGAATATCCAACGACGGTCTCGTAAAGCAACTGAGACACAAAGAATCTTAGAAATATTTATACCAAAAATAAATAATAAATAACCATTCACCAAATTTATTAAGCAAAATAAATAAAATAATAATAATAATAACCAATCAATGGAATAAAATTGAAGGCATGCTTACTGTCAGTTAGGATTATTATTATGAGTGCTGAGTTGTGTCAATATAGAGAACAACTTACAAGAACAAAAACAAGTGACAAAAAAAAACACAATTATTTATATTTAATACAAAATAATACAGTTGCGTTATTTAAATATACAATTTTTGACATCATATCTCAACACGTATATTATCAAATGTTGATATTGATGAGAAAAAAAACATTTAAATAAAAAAAGAATAATTTAAAACTATTTTTTTTATGTACCTAAAAAACAATTCTCATATATAAAAAATAAAAATGAAAAACAATTTTCAAAACAATAACTTTTGAAAATGAAGAGAAGACAAATAGTGTATAGTAATTAGTGATATAATTCTTTGGTCCAATTCAATTCTACAAAATTTTCAGAGACCCACCAAAAAAGGTACAACAATCATCAAAAGCATGGAAGAACTGTTAAAGTAGAAAACACAGTTCATGACCCATCATCATCCATTCTCTTTTTCCTTTTTCGGGTCTTGTGGTGTTTTTTTTTTCTTCTTTCTTTCTTTCTCTACTTTACAAATTAAACAAAACAAACACTCTTTACTAAAACTTCACTCATTCATTCTTCTCTCTGCTTTGTTCCCTCCATGCTTTACACTACACCTCTTGTTCAATCATTTTCAACACTATGAAGGTTCACAAGAATTAGAGAGTTTTCTCAAAGCACCATTTATTGGTAAAGTTTCAATCTTTTTGTTATGTGGTAGCTAGTTTCTAAAGAAAGGAACTATTTTTCTGTGTTTTTTTTTCTTTCTTCTTCCATTTCCTCTATTCAGTTTTTCTATGCTTCTGATCTGTTGTTCACTAAAGGGTAGCTTTGAAAATGCTTTATTCTCTCTCTCTCTCTCTCTCTCTCTGTGAAGAGAAATTGAATTAAAGTTAGGTTGCCTATCTTTCTGCTATTTCTGCTGATTGAGATTTGATTCCTTTTTTACCCTTTTAAGAAAAAAATTAAAATTTTACTAATTTCATGAAATTTTTATGAATTTACTACAGTGATTCAATTTGGGGAAAAGCAGATCAGCTTCAGAGATTGCAAGTTTTGATTTTTATTTTATATGTAGTTATCATTATTGTGAAGGAAAAAAAAAAGCAGTGTATTCAATTCAAATAGAAGAAGTGAACTTCCGGAAAGAGTGGAACAAAATTTGGCGAGATATTCTCTTACCCTTTTGACTTGACTATTTAGTTAGTTCAATTAATGTTTGTTTGTTTGTTACATAGGAACTTGTTGTTGTTTTGTTATTTTCAGTTTTCATTAAACAGCATCATTTTCTCATTGATGCAATCTTATCTTGTTCCAAATTAGTTCTGTGTTTGTTAATCTATCATTATGGGGGATATTAGGCTTAATAACCGTGTCGATCAAGGCCAAACTAAGATTAAGAATGTTCCTATAGCTGTTACACCTGAAGGTTTTTGGTGTTGTCCTTCACCTGTTGTGTTTCAAAAAAGTCTCATCAAGAATCAAAATCCTTTGAATAAAACTAAACCTTCTTCACCACCACCGCCACCGCCGAAAACTAGTGTTCAGAAAAAGGCGGTGCCTGTGGCTGTGACAGTGAGTGAGAGAAGAGGTTCTACACATGCTTCATCTAGATTAGTGATTTCTGATGATCAACAGTGTAGTATTGGTTCAGAAAGGGTTTCAGCAGGTACATCTTTGGCTGGTGAGAGAGTTTCTTCTAGACCGAAAATTGAAACTATGCCAAGGAAGGTAGCTATTGAGTTTGGTGAGCCTGGAACTTGTGATATGAAGGTTGTTTTGTTAGGGAAGCAGGGTTTTTCTGTTAAGTTGAGTGTGCATAGGGATGTTTTGATTGAGAAGAGTAGTTTCTTTTCTGAAAAGCTCTCGGAACAATCGGAATTGTCTTGTCTACAAGTTGGCGATTGCGAGGATGTTGAAATTTATGTTGAAACTGTTGGTTTGATGTATTGCAAGGAAATGAAACAGCGGCTCATGAAACAAAATGTTTCTCGCATTCTTCGGATTCTTAAGGTATTTTTCTATATGTATCATGCTTTGCTGCAGTTTAGTTTTTTCTAATCTAACTTTGTTTGTTGATGGAAATTGTGGTGTTTATGTTTCTTTAGTACTTAAAAGGTATTGTAAATTTGAGATTATCATTATGGCATCTGAGATCAGCTTGTCGGTAGCTATTTACTACTGCTTCTTATGATTTGGTTTACATTGCATTTACATAATGTTACTAGCAAGTGCGTATTTGTTTGTTAATTGTTATAGAACATATAGAAGTTTGAATTTAGGAACTATGAATGTTTTGTACTATTAGTGATATTGTTACTGTAATCGAGTACACCAACATCATGATTATGAAATGTAAGCTTCTGCAGTGAAAGGAAAACTTGTGCATTATAGTTGTTTCAAGAATAATTACTTGTAAGGCAATTTATGGATGCACATCACATGTTTTTGTTTTTCAAAAACAATCAGTTAATTACTGAGGTGTTCATAGAAAACTGGGATGTAACAAGTTTTGAGATAGCATATATTATATCTGGCTTTGTTCAAGGATTTTTGTTTATTTGAATTACTTGATTATTCCTTCAGGTTGCAGAATTCCTTGGCTTCAGCTCATGTATCCAATCATGCTTGGAGTACTTGGAGGCTGTTCCGTGGGTTGGAGATGAAGAAGAAGAAAAAGTGGTCTCAACTGTACTACAACTCCAAGGCGAAGGAATCGGGGTCAACCCTGTGTTGAAACGTGTTTCTTCCGACATTTCCAATGTCCCAAAAGACACACTTTCCCTCATTATTGAACTTGTTCTCAAAAGCAACGAGGAAAAAGGTCGCCGAGAGATGAAATCCATAGTTCTCAAGCTCCTCAGGGAGAATAACAGTCTTCCAAGTTACGCGCGTTCCAACGATATATGTAATGACATGATATATAGATCATGCAGAAGCTGTGTGGACTCATTGTTATCTCTTTTCAAGCAGGTTGCAGAACCATCCTTTGCAGAGAAACCGAGCAACGAAAGAGATTCTGTAGTAAAGCATATAGCTCTTGAAGCCGATAACATTTCCTGGTTGCTCGATATTTTAGTTGACAAACAAGCAGCCGATGAATTTGCACTAATATGGGCAAACCAGAATGAATTAGCTTCCTTACACGCAAAGCTGCCTGTTGTATCTCGTTATCACGTTAGCTGCATTTCCGGAAGACTATATGTCGGGATTGGTAGAGGAGAATTGTTGCCGTCAAAGGAAACACGGCAATTGTTGTTACAGACGTGGCTGCAGCCACTAATGAACGACTACAATTGGTTACAGCACGGATGCAGGTTGTTCGATAGTAAACTTGTGGAGGAAGGAATCGGGAGGACGATTCTCACCTTGCCTTTGGAAGATCAGCAAAGTATTTTGCTTTCTTGGGTTGGAAGTTTCTTGAAAACTGGTGATAGTTGTCCTAATCTTCAAAGAGCTTTTGAGGTTTGGTGGCGCAGAACATTCATTAGGCCATACGTCGAAAATCAAGGTAATGTTGTGTCAGATTGTTCAATGGCGTCGAAGAAGGACGAATAAAGAAGTATATGATGAAACAATATGAGATTTATGAATATAGTTTCAGGGGTATTATGGTTGGTGGAATTGCTTTTTATATAACAAGTTTAAGGGATTGTAGAGACTAAGTTGACAGAAGAATGCGTGTTAACCTTCTCCAGCAGCTGACAAAAAGTTTAGTATTGAAAAGTGTTATTTATGATTGTATGAGTTGATTGTGGATTCTATGTGGAAACAAACATAGCTGAATTGATGAATTTGTGTTTTTGGTTTTTTGTATAATCTCTTCAAAGGAGTGGAGTGGAATTCTTAGTTTTTTTTAACTAATCTGAATGTAAAGATAGTAGCATGACCTTAAATCCTAGTATTACTTATGATTAGAAGAAGTGACATGAGATAATGAAGTTTGTGTTGACTTGAAAATTTCCTACTAAGATTTTTATTATAAATTTATATTTGAGATAAAAAGGTTTTAGGTTAAAGGTATAAGTTGACAAATGGGATCAGTGGAGAATTGGTTTGGAGGAGTTGAAATGGTATTGGCCGGGAGCGTCCTCATAATAGGCGCGCGAGTAAAAGCATAGGTGTGCTTGCAGGGTGTGGAGGTTTTCTTCGTAACTCTGATGACAGGTGGATCAAAGGCTTTACTCGCAAGATTGATGCATATGAAGCTCTTCATGCAGATATGTGGAATTTGTATATGTCTTGGAAGGAGCGAATTTCGCATTTGACTCGAGTGTGGAAAATGAATCAACGTTCCTCATTAATATGGTTACGAATAACCGCAAGTGATGGGAATTCAATTACTTAGTCAACACAACCAATTTTGTAAATGATGGGAATTTAAATGAAGTATTTGAATTTCACGGAAATTCAAATTCCCTTCAATTCCCAAATGCACTCTTAGTAACAAGTGCAAAAGTTGAAAAAGTTTTCTTTGTCATGAGTATCATCAATAATTAAATGGGAAATCGTATGAGAAATGAATAATATATTAATTATATAGAAATATATAATTTTAATTATATTAAAAATGCATGCAAAAAATATATTAATAATTGTTAGGGGAACAAATGGTCGCTTTTATCAGTATCGTTACCAACAAATCCTCAGACATATTAATCTCCTTTCATCAGATAATAATCCTAAATGTTATATATCTTTAGTGCTACAACTTTATATATGTTGCTCTTCATACTCTAAATTTCTGAAATAGAAGTGCATATTAGCTTGTTAATTTAAGCCTTACCATTAACTCTTGAAATTTTATTGTATTGTAGATCTTTCCTATTGAGCTTAAGAGTTTTTTATTCTTTATATATTTGATATTTCTAGAGTTATATGTCTAAGAATGTGTGTTTGATTTCTTAGTTTTTTTTTCTTTCTTTGGGCTTTTACCCTCTTTTTAGAAAAAAAGAAAGACATAGGTCACATTATTCTGCATGGAAACAATAAAGAACCAATTCAAAAAAGAATATATTTAACGGTGCATTTTACACGAGCTCAAATGCAAATTTATCCCAAAAAAAAGGAAAAATTCACTCCATATTCAACAATTTATACTTCTGTTCTACATTTTACTTAAACTATTCATTTTATCTTTTTTATCACTTAAAAAAATGCATTTTTTCTTACCTCATCAAATTTTACGAGTGTCTCAAAAAACTAAAATTTAGAATTTTCAAGAATATATTTATATTTAGCAACAAGAAAAAGAACACACTTGTGTTTCGGTATGACTCAATTTAAATTTACTCAAACATAAAAGTATTTTAGAAAATTTAATTTTTTTCATTAGGAAAACTTACTTTATGTTTTCAATAACAAAAATGTGTTTCGAAATTTTTTAAAAAAATTTACGGAACAAAATATTTTAAAATATTCAAACTTTGTGTTCCGAAAAAGTTTTCTCAAATATATTTGTGTTCCAAAAAACTTAATTTAACTTTTTCAAAACATAAATGTTTCAAAAAAATTTAAATTTTTTTTTTAAAATGATAAAATTTAATTTTGATTACAAATATGGGGTAGAGGTATAAGTTGGTGGTGGGTATGGAGTAAAATTCTTTAAAAAATTCTTCAAGATATTAGTGGATGTTTATCGAATCCTTCAAATTTGTTTATTTTTATTGAATTTTAATTTTCGGTAGTGTATTGGTGAACGGATGGACAAAATCGAGTAACGGATGAACATTTCCCAAGATATTATGTCTACAAATTTTTTTATTTGTTTGAGATTGACCTGTTTGTTTCATCAACATGTAATTTTGTTATTAACGACTTTGACCCGGTTCAAATTTAGATGTACAAAATTTATGAAAAATTTATAGAAAAAGTAGATTGGTCAACTCAAACAAACTCCGTTAATTTGAATAAAGGCAAATTTGAAAAAAAAAATGATTTTGAAAGCGTCGAAGAATATATAGAGGGAGAGAAGAAACTTAAAATATTTTTGTGGCGGTGTATTCTTTTGTCAACATTGTGAGGTGTGTTGAGTTTTTTTAACAGTAAATAATTAGGGAAAGCAAAGCCCTCACAAGCCCGACTGTTTGAGTTTTTTTTTTGGTCATGTTTTTTCAGCCCCTAAAAATTTCGGAGTTTTTTTTTTCGGATTTTGGAATTCAATAGTCTAAAACGTCAATCCGTAGTAAAAAAAACAAGATTATTGGTGTTACTAAAGCTCCAATACAATAGTATTTTGAAAGTTTTATCCTGTACTTCATTTTTATATCTATACCCCTATAATTTTATGAAAATATTAATTATACTCTCAATTTTTTTTCTACTATTTTACTAATTTAAAGTTACTTTTTTTTTTACCATTTCATCTTTTCCGAAGTCAAAAATAATATTTTCGATAGATAAAAGTTTCCTTACTTTTGAAATTCGAGTACACACCTTACTTTTGAAAAACTTTTTTCAAGTTTTCCGGTACGTTTCCGGAAAACTTCATACCCACCTTTTTTTCATACACCATAAATAATAATTAATACACCATAAATATTTTTAAATAATAATATACCATAGATAATTAATAATTAATACACCATTAAATAATTAATAATTAATACACCATAAATAATTAATACACCATAATTAACAATTAATACATCAATAATTAATCATTAATACACCATAAATAATTAATACACCATAATTAACAATTAATACACCATAAATCGTCGTCTTTTACGAGATGTAGACAAATCCTTTCCGGAGCGGCATTCAAAGACGATGAAGATTCAAAGTCACATCTTTTTCCTACAACTTTGTCGTCTCTACCTCTAGTCCTACCGACTGAAAAAAAATTAGTTAAAATCAAATGAATTAAATAAATACTAATATAATAAAAAATTATAATTTAAAAATTATTTTAAAAAAAAAATAATAAAATAACAACAACCGAAAAACTTGTGGATAAATTTTTTCAGTAGTTTCCGAAAATGTCCCAATCAAGTTTTCTGGTAGTTTAAGTTTTCCGGAAAAGTTAAAAAAAGTTTTCCGGTAGTTCTGGAAAACTTCAAAAAAGATTTCTAGAAATGTGTTCTGTACCGGAAAACTTTTCAAATTTTTCGAAGTAGAAGTTGTGTACCGGAAAACTTGAAAAAAGTTTTCCAGAAATATGAATTTTTTGACACTTACTTATATTCTAGAAATGTTAAAATGAAGACAAAAAACAGATGGTAACTTTTTATATATATACGAGGGTATTTTGGATTTTTCTTTCACTTTTTGGAGTACATGAATAAAGGAGTGAGTACAGGGTAAAATGTCCTAGTATTTTTATACATTTGAATAAACATTGGGGTGACACATTTTTTTGTTCATAGCAGGATGATTCAATTTTAAGATGTTAAGAATGTCATTGGGCTATGATTTCTCCACCCAAAGGCCCATTTTACTTTTGATCAAGTGGACGAATAGAGCTCCAGATCTTGGGAAAATTGGATATGGTACACCTCAATTAGACTACTATCCCCCTAATATGATTTTTTTTCCCTTTAATTTTACTCTTTTCATTTTCACTCAACCTATTGTAAAATATCTGCTTCAAATTTGTATCCCTTTATCAAAAATTTTGATAAGAAAAATTTTCCTTCAAAAGTTCGGTATACATATTAATAATATTGGAAATTTCGTTCTTGAAAAATCTGGTATGCAAAAATTTTAAAAAGTTGAATTTTCTGTGTCAAAAACAAATCGAATTTTTTAGAAAACAAAATTTCTGATAGTTACAATATGTCTACCGAAATTTCAAAATTTTCGGTAGTTAATAATTTCTGGAAAATTATGTTTTGAAATTTTCATTACGTTTTCGTTTTGTAATACCAGAAATTTCATACTGTTGAAAAATTCGGTATGTATTTTTTTAATTGTATTTTTTTTAAGTAGGGATAAAAAAAAACTATCATGTGTAGATTTGACTGAAACATTCACAATTGATCAAATATTTGAGTTACGAGAAGTTGTAATATCGTGGACAAGAGTGGTTGGCCGACAAAATCGAACAACTATTATCATTATTCGTTCTAACACACAGACCATAAAGAGAGGAAGAAAGTCAAAATTAATTATCGTTTGTGATAGAGTTGGAAAATATAAGTCAAATAAAGGTAACTCCAAGACTTCAACTAACAGGTGTTGTTGTTCGTTTAAACTTAGATTGAGAACATTAAAGAATAGTGAGAGATGAATTATTAATTTAATGTGTGGACTTCACAAACACGAGTTAGTGGCTACCTTTAAGAAATACATTTGTGGGACGTTTAAAAGAAAAAGATAAGAAACATGTTGATGAGCTGACAAAGTATCACGTTGCACCAAGACACATCTTAGCATCTTTGAGAGATTGAGATAAGGAGAACACGACTAATATCTCTCAAATTTGAAAGAGCTCATAACTGATATGCAACATCAGCTAATTCGTTGCATGCATGATATCATCTCTAAGATAGTCATATAAAACAACAAGAGCAGCTGATCCCCATGTTCATTTATCGCTAGTATCAAGGTCTTGAAAAAGAAACAGATATTTTGCAGATACAAAAGTAAAACTTTGGTCAGCTAGTATAATACACCCTACCAAATACAGTTGGTATGCCCTCGTTGCATAGTTAAGTCCACCTTCATGAAGTTTCTTATAAAACACAACTTTCAACCATTCAAAACTATAGCAAACACATTTATTCACCTCGTCTCATTTACAACTTCTGCCTCATCCACTCTTAATAGCTCAACAATAGAAACATTGCCAAATCTTCACTCATGTTAGTTGGAGGTGTGAATAAATTCCCATAGCATGGTATGCTTAAAAGATCCATAACATCGTCAAGAGTAATAATCATTACATCGAATGACATGTGAAATGAACTAATCTATGTGTTCCATCCCTCAACAAAAGCAGATATAACATTATCATCAATCATATGCAAACTTCATCTTTGCACTAGAAATAAGCTTGATTTAGTAATCTATTGATCTATCTCAGTAGGTAATACATATATAATATCAATGAATTTGTCTTGTTTTTTGTTATTCGAAACAACTTTCAATGCACATCTATCCTATTTAATTAAAATAACACACAATAAATTATATTATTCGTTAGTTAATAGTATTTTATGCTATAATAGTTAATTAATTAAAATAACATCATCTATACTATATAATATATTACTATATATATTATATTAAAAATAAAGATATTCAAACTGCAATTAAGCCTTAAATAAATCATATACATATATTACACTATATTATACATATATTAAAATATACATATTGTACTATTATAAATTGTATAATGTAATAAAATAAATTATTTATTAACATGTTCGTCTCACACTCTAGGTGTAATATGGTTCTCATAGTCCTTAAGGACGGAAAGATCGTATGGTCCTCTAAGAAATAGATGTTGATCAGACACAAGATCTGGTTGTTGTTCTTCATGACGCGTGTGATCCTCATATATAAGATCCTGCTGCTCTTCCTCCTCCTGCATTCTGATACACAAAATGACCCGAAAAATTCATTTTACGAATTTTTTGGTAGTTATGTTTCAACCTCGAAAATTCGAAAATGAATTTTGCAGTAGTTATTTTCACCAGAAAAATTCATTTTTTGAATTTTCGGTAGTTATTTTTGTATATCAGAAAATTCGATAAATAAAATTTTTGGATAAAAATAACTTCTGAAAAATTCATTTTCGAATTTTCCAATTAACAATATAACTATCAGAAAATTCGAAAAATTAATTTTACAGTTCAGATAAAAAATTAGTTTTTCGAAAAATTTGAAATTGGGGTATGTGTCACTTATCTTAATTTTTTTTTTATATTAATCGTTTACGTGAGGATAATTTGAAAAATTAAGAGATAAAAATTATAAATGTGGAGTACAAGTCTAAGAGAATTGTACCGTGCACCC
>JBBPBQ010000002.1:14454128-14494275 GCA_037974755.1 Cicer yamashitae
TTTCAAAGGAAAAGACCAAAATACATTTTTTTACTATTTATAAAAAAACAAAAAAAAAGTTACCAGTCCCCACCCCCAATTGAAATTATAAAAAATTTTAAAATATTCGAATATTTGATAAATTCGAAATAAAAAAAGTAAGAATTTTAAATATTTTTGGAACTTTGCCTAAAACAAAACCTTCGAAATTGTTTTTCTCAGGAACCTTCGAAACTTTGGTTCAACCTGAAACTTTCGAAATGAAATTTCTAGGAGATAACCTGAAATTTCGAATCTTTTGATTAACTTGAAACTTCCGAAACGTGTTTTCCAGAAATTAAACAAACTTTCGAAACTTTCTATGAATTCGAAACCTTCGAAATGATGTTTCCCAGATTTTTCCAGAATACTCGAAAGTTTGGATGAACATCAAAGTTTCGAAATGGGCTACTTCGAAGGTTTCTAAAAATTCGAGTTTGTATGTTTCGAAACTTTCATTTCATGTGAAAGTTTCGAAATTCCAGTATTTTTTAATGTTATTTATTTGTAAAAAAAAATAGATTTATAATATTATTATTAATTAAAATTTTTAATCTTTTTGAAATTCGGTATGAGTAGAGTTGAGGTTCCAGCTTCAACAATAATTATCGATTCAACAGAAAAATTCACCATTGATGAGGTATTATTACTGATAATCCACCATCGATCAAACTTTGATTATAAATATATATTTGATGTTATATTTGAAACATATGTTGCAGGTATTTCCCTGTCGAGAAGCTGTATTTTAATGGGCAAAAAACATTGGAAGGCAAAATGGAATTTTTATTGTTACCATTCGATCAGACAAAGCAACCGAAAAGAGGGGAAGAAAAAACAAATTAATTTTGGGATGCGAAAGAGGCGGAAGATATAAATCAAAATCAAAATCAACAGTAACTTGTTCTCACAAGGAAAATTGTCCGTTTAAGCTCAGATGTATACCGTCGAGTATCGGTGAAGGATGGAAAATTAGTGTTCGTTGTGGAACGCATAATCATGATTTTGCTGATACTTTAACCGGTCATTCATATTTGGGGTGTTTAAACGAAGAAGAGAGAAAATTTGTCAATGACATGACAAAGTATAAGCTTGCACCAAGATTCATTTTGAATGCTTTGAAAGAGAGAAATAAAGCTAATCTCTCAATTCCCAGTCAAATATATAAAGCAAGGAGTAGTTATCGAGCTTCGTTGAGAGACTCGTACACAGAAATGCAGCATCTGTTGAAGTTAATACAACAAGAAAATTATGTGCATTGGACAAGAAGACGGGAGAATTCAGATGTTTTGAGAGATATATTTTGGACGCATCCTGATTGCATAAAGTTGTTAAACACATTTCATTTTGTTTTGACATGTGATAGCACATACAAAACAAATAGATATCGGTTACCATTACTTGAAATTGTCGGTGTCACATCTACTAGTTTGACATTTTCTGTTGGGTTTGCATACTTGGAAATAGAGCGACAAGATAACTTTATCTGGGCATTTGAAAAGGTAAGACAATTGTTCGTCTCTGAGACTTTAATTTCTAAAGTTATTGTGACTGATAGAGATTTTGCCATGATGAATGCTATTAAAGTTGTGTTTCCTACTTCAATTCATTTGCTATGTCGTTTTCATATTGAAAAAAATGTTGGGGCAAGATGCAAACAATATGTGAAAAATGATAGACAAGACGAAATAATGGATTTATGAAACAAAATTGTATATTCGACTAGTGTGGAGGAGTATGATCATCACTTGCAACACTTTGAGCTAGTGTGTGCTGATATTATCCTTTTTGTTGATTACGTGAAAGATTCATGGTTGACACCTTACAAAGAAAGATTTGTCACGGTTTGGACCAATAGAGTGATGCATTTGGGTAACACAACATCTAACAGGTATTTTTAAATTATAATTTTTTTTGTTATAGAAAATATGATTTACTAATTTATGTGATTTGTTTTAATTTGTGTTACTTAATTTATTTATAGAGTTGAGTCTACTCATTGGAGATTGAAAAACATGCTGCAAACTAGTTTTGGTGATTTGTGTAAAAGTTGGGATGCTGTGAATATGATGTTGAAGAACCGAATATGTATCATTAAATCGTCTTTTCACAAAACCATCAAAGATGTTGAGCACGAATATAATTCACCATTTTTTCAAAGTTTACATCGTTGTGTATCAAGGAAAGTTTTTAAAGAAATTGACAAACAGTTACAAGGAGTGAAGATTGTAGGTACTGACAAAACAAAGTGTGGTTGCTCAATCAGAACAACTCATGGATTACCATGTGCTTGTGAGTTGGCAATGTTGCAGATATCTGGTAAAGTTATCCCGATAGATAGCATTCATGTATTTTGGAGAAATTTAAGCATTGAGCATAAATTGAAGGATGAAGAATCTTTATCAGAATATGACTTTTCAGAAGAGTTGGAAGCAATGAAAGCGTATATGAAGAAACAAGATATTGTTGGTCAAAGGATATTCAGGGCAAAGGTGCGTGAACTTGTATTTCCACATACAACATCAATACTTGTACCACCTGAGAAGGTGAGAACCAAGGGAGCTAGTAAAAGGAAAAAATATTTTGATACTCCTCGCGATCCTTCATATTGGGAGTATGTTGATGCATCTCAACAATCTGCAAGGCAACCATCTCAACAATCTGCAAGGCAACCATCTCAACGTTCTGCAAATCAATCAGCACAGTGTTCTTCTAGGCAAACATCTCATAACATACATTTTCCAAGTTTTATACATCAGTATATTGAGGAGATAATATATGTTGTGCCTGATGAAAATTGTGGGTTTCGCCAATTGCGGCATTGTTAGGTTGGACTGAAGAATCTTGGCCTATAGTTCGAACACAATTGGATAAAGAGATCCATCTACATCAAGACCTTTATGCCAATGTGTTCGATGACAGTATTAAATCAGTGCGGAACTCATTGAAAATTTCAAGATTGGGTGCTCAAGGAAAAGATAAGTGGATGACTATACCAGACTTGGGTTACGTGATAGCAATACTATATAATGTCATATTGGTTTCGTTGTCTCGTAATCTGAATATGACATTCTTTCCGCTAAACAAATCCCCATCCAAAGAGTCAAAGTTTATCAATTTACTAGCAATTGGATTCGTAAATGAAAATCATTGGGTACAGGTAAAATTTATGATTCGTAGTATTGTTTAATAAATTAATGTTTAATATTTTGTTCTTCAGATGAATTAATCTTTAATATTTTCTTGTCCAGATCAAATGGAAGTCTGATTGTCCTTTGCCACCAACCTCACAAAAATGGAGAGACTTTTGTAGTGAGTGTGCAAAGACATGGGAAATAATGTATGCAGGATGTATGAAGCATTGGGAACATATTGATCCATCATTTACCAAATCATCTTGTATTTCATTAACTGAAGATTAGAAATTATGTCCATTTACGTTTTATCATTTTTTTGTTTTATCATTTATCCATCAGTTAACATTTTATCATTTGTCATTTACGTTTTAACTCAAAATAAAAATTCATAAATAACAGTGACACATAAAAATTCACAATATTACATAACACAATAACTAATCGTCGTACAAGCGGCATAATTCACTTAATAGTTCATGAAGCTCACTAAATGGCTCCACCAAATCTAAGGCCCTACGTGCAATCTCAGCTGCTCTACGATCTCTACTACCATCTACAGAAGATGATGGACCAGCATGTGCAGCAGCAGTAGGTGGACTCGAAGGTGCAGCTGTAGGTGGAGGGAGGATCAGAGGATGTGATACAGATGTCTACCATGCATAGTAGTTTGCAGTGACCTCTCCAGGAAAAGTCGCAATAGGATATAGTCGCTGAAAGGCAATTACAGATGATCTCATAGTAGACTGCCACTCCCAATCTATACTCTCCGGCACCCGAGGAACATCACGCGGTATGCACTAAATACGACCAAATTGTCGAAGACATCGCTCTGGCAAATACGGGACTTAGACTCCACCACATCGAAGGTATCCGGAGAACATCGAAAGCTTGACAAACGGATGATTAACTCGATCATCATCATATGGTGTAAACAATACATCATCGAGTGTCAAAGCATCGAGTCTCCGACGATATGTCATCAGTCCGCCTTCAACAGCATGTTTCGCAGTCCACCTACATGCTCGAGGAAGATGTGCAGGAACCTTTCCTCTATCGCTCCGCTTACAGATGCTAGGGAAATACTCATAAATCCAGCACTGCACAATAAATAAATAAATACATAAATAAATAATTAAATAAATAAATATATATATATATATATATATATATATATATATCTGTAGTAAGGTCACGTAACCATCCAACTGTTGAGTGTCGTGGACAGCTCCATCTCCGAGATTGTCATACAGGAAAACCAATGCAGCAGTAGCCCACGAATAGTCTCGACAACTATCTAAGTTAATAAATAAACTAACATATTTCGCCTCCACACGTGTATGTGTTTTATCAGCGAAAATAGTGCAGCCAACTAAATGCAATAGGTACGTTCTAGCCGCACACTCAAACTAGTTAGTCTGAATGAGACGACTGTATAAATCACGCAACCATTACAATCTATACTGGACACATTTAATATAATTAATCTCTGCTAATGCTTCCTCCCATGATGCACCTAAATACTCATGGGCAGCTCTGACAGCATTATTAGTATTCATATTTATAGGTGCATCAAAAAATTTACCCCGAGGTGTGATATGAAGAAGAGTAGCCACATCGTCCAATGTGATTGTCATCTCTCCAAATGGCATGTGAAATGAGCTGGTCTCTTTATGCCACCTTTCAACAAAGGCAGATATGAGACCAGCATCAGCCATAGTGAGATAAGCTGAAGAGAGGTGTAGCAGTCCAGATTCCCGAATCCAATGCAATACAGGATCTGGCATAAGAACTTCAGAAAACTTCTTCAGCTTCAATCCATGTGTAATAACCTTCAACGACCCACGATCCTGTGAGTAATTAAAGAACATAACAATAAATATTTTTCCTTATTTAAATAAATAAATAATTAAATATAATGAATATATATACTAATTAATTAAATATAATGAATATATATACTAATGAATATATATATTACTTAAATATAATGAATATAATTAATTAAATAAATACCTCTCCTTCCCATATCCTCCAAGCCACGTGGTGTTCATACTGTGTCAACACAGATGTCACCACTGGTCCTCCAGGGAATCCGAGCTGCTGATCCTGCTCAGACTCAGCATCATCAGCATCAATAGCATCATCAACATCATCACGTGCAGGTTCAGTATACTGCTCCTCAACCTGCTCCATCTGTGCAGGCTCAGGTACATCCTCGTCCATATGCGTAGGCTCAACAGCTTCAATGACATCATCCTGTCTACGACGACACTGCCTAATTGGACGGTTTGCTTCATTCTGTCGTCTGTTTGAAGCTGTTGGTGGAATTCTGTCTGCGACATCACCACTATCACCTCCCACGCTTCGGGCAATGTTGCGGATAATCTGGCCAAATGCACCCCTCATTCTAGGCACTGCAATATATCAATATATCAATATTTAAAAAAAAAAGGGAAAAAACACCTAAATAAAATAATCATTTCGAAAGTTTCAATCAAAGCCAAAATCTTCGAAACATAATTTCAAAACTTTCCCTGCAACCTAAATTTTTGAAATGCATTTCGGAAGTTTGCATTCAACCCAAACCTTCGAAGCATGATCCTCGAATCTTTCAATCAACCTGAAACCTTCGAAATTCATATTTAGGGTTTTCAGACTTTTCCTATTTCGAAACTTTCATATTGAAAGAAAGTTTCGAATGATACATTTCGAAACTTTGAGATTTCTAGAAACGTTCGAGGATTATGCTTCGAAACTTTGGTATTTTTGGAAATTTTCGAAGAGCATGCTTCGAATCTTTGGGATTTCTGGAAATGTTCGAATGGTTTAGGGTTGAATCCTTACTTTTCTATTTCGGAAGTTTGAAATTCCTGTGAAACTTTCGAAGTATGCAAAAATCTGAGTCGGAGAAATGAAAGGTTCGAATGAAACGGGTGAAAAAAATTACAGTAATTTTTTTTGCGGGTTTTATTGTTTTTTCAAGGGGCATTTTGGTCTTTTCCTTTGAAATGGAGGGGTGGGAGGTATAGGAGGGGGGTGCACGGTACAATTCTCCAAGTCTAATTGTGAAAGTACAAAATCTAATTTTTGAAACTTGTACCTTTTTTTTTGTTTTTGTGTGAACTTGGGCCTTGATCTTTTGGCTTTAAAATGGCCCAGTATATTAAATTAGAGTTTCAATATGGCCGACATACGTCTAAAAGGAACATACAACTAAAAGCATATTCAAATAATTTTTAATTAACAAGGTGTTAAATTATATAAAATTAGATGTTTTAAATCTAATTTGATCTCCCTACGAATTTTCTTGTCAGTTCACGTTATCTATAAAATCATTTAGCCTCACCACCAACTTTGAATCACATTTTTTACTATAAGACAGAGGAATAAGATAGAAAATATAAGAAGAAACCATCTAATAATCCATGCATTACCATATCAATAGATCCTTCTAACAATCAAATGCTCAAGTGTACCTTCTAAGGTTGACATAGGAGGAGTGTGGTCATCGAGACACAATAAATTTTCAATGAGTAGCTCTTAACATACTTCTATATAAAATAGTCATACGAACAAATCAAATTCATACCTAAACAAGAAAATTCTGGGACCATGTAAATATAAGACTATCCAGTTAAATAATAGATTATAAGATATTAATTGATACTAATTATACTAATAAAATACATTTAATTTCAATAACCTAAAATATAAAAATGTATAATTAAACGTATTTATTTAAAACACTATTGAAATATATAACATTTCAAGAAATTTTATGTAAAAAAAAATATATTAAATGTTTTTTTTATTTGCAGAGAATAATTGACAATTTTAAGAGCCGTATGAAATATTACATAAAAAATTTAAACAAAAAGGTTGGGGGATGGGAATCAAGTTTTACCCTCTAGCTCTCTAGGCTGTTCAACACAACATCAAATTTCAGACCATAACTTCAAATCCATCCATTTGATATTAACCGTACTATATCAATATGGTATCTACAAGCTCTTGGTATAAAGTACAAAAAGAAAATCTAGCAAATCCCTAATGAATGTTTCTCTGGCTGTAATTTTATACATACATACTTACAAATTACAATCACATAGTTTATTTATTTTCTAAATAAAAT
Organism: Cicer yamashitae; assembly: GCA_037974755.1. Classification (NCBI taxonomy): domain Eukaryota; kingdom Viridiplantae; phylum Streptophyta; class Magnoliopsida; order Fabales; family Fabaceae; genus Cicer; species Cicer yamashitae. Next base: position 14,461,416 of record JBBPBQ010000002.1, read on the forward strand.
TGTTTTTATTGACACTTGATATAATTTCATTTTCATGTGTCCTACTAGAAAGCGAATCTGTCCTATAACCCCATTAAAAAGTAAAAAACAAAAAAGCTGAGGGACATTCCTTCAGTCTCTTTCATTGAATTTCAAGTCTACATCACACATGTACCTATGTAGCAGAAATTAAAACCGCTTTATTACTCTGTGTTAAAAATCAAATCACTGGTACTATCTCATGGGAATTCCAAAAGATACCCTTTATATTTTAAAAAATAAAAAAAATGTTTTTAGCTTGACATTAATTTGAGATAGGAACAAAATATTTTAGAGAGAATATATTCGCGGGGTTTTCACGCATGCAGAAATTTAAATACCGGGGGTCCTCTCTTCTGGCCTAAAAAAAGTATACTATTTTGATTTTTTATTTATTAATTGATTGTGAAAATATTATTGTTTTTTCTAGTTTTACCTGTTAGTACAAAAGTTTGCAACAGTTTCAAAAGGAATCTGGGCTAAGAATGGGAAACTAAATATAAATTAATCAATGCCAGTAATATTGACGACACACGTTCACAATTGAAATTTCATGGAAAAAGGACACATGATGGAAACATTCAAATTTGCATTTATAACATTGTTTCTCTCTTTTGATTTTTACAAAGCAAACACATAGTATTCATTCATAATAAACAATTTTTCTGTTATTATTAATGTTGCCATGAGCTGCAAAAATAAGATACTCTCGCTCACTAGCTAGCTATATAGAATCATGGATAACCGTAAAATTGTATACGTAGTCAATTAATCACGATTCTATGAGAAATTTTGGAGGTTTGTTATAATTTTTAAAATTGAATTTCTAGTAAAAAAGTAATTTTAATAATTAAAAAATTTAATAAAATAAATTTGAGTCTCTTTAAATGTATTAAGTTACAGAATATACTCTATACATACTAATGTACATGATTCATTCTACACATACTAATATACATGATTTATAACATTTTGTTAAGTTAATTTATGTAACAAGAAAAAAATGTACTGATAGCATGCCATAGTCCCCTATTAAACTCAAATATACATTTAAACAATGATAACACAACAACCACAATTCTATTCATAAAAATAATTCTACTCATAAAATACACTAATTATATAATCTAAAATTTATTCAAAAGGAATTTCACTATTGAAGTAATTCTTTTAAATTTTTTTTTTCTCAATTTTTCTTCTCTTTATCAATTTGTCTTTTAAATATTTTATTATTTAACCCTTTTTCATTAATGTGATTGTAAATATTAATGACTTTTTAAAATCTAAACTCTAACGTTAAGTTAAATTCATAAAAATAAATCAACTATTTCAAACATATATCACAACACTCTACCATCACATATGTCTAACATCAATTTTTTTTTGAGCCTTGTGTAATTTGGGTCTGGACTAATGTTTTAGTTGCAGTTGTCGCGAAAATTAACTAAGGTGTGTTTGGACAAGAGAGATTAATTAATTAAGTGTTTGAATAAGAGAAATTAATTTATTAATGAAGTATTTGATAAATTATTTTAGAGATAATAATTAAGTGTGTATTCATTCGTAATTGTAGTGATCCAAAAACTCTCATCGATTTCATTAGCAAATTAGTTAAGAATTTAGATAAATAATTTATATAATTGAGCGATCAGTTTTATGAAGCATGGAGCACTTTATATAAATGTACATTGTTCTTGTCTGACCATATATGAATGTGTTTTTTGTGGCTGCTTCTATAACTCTGACCTTATCTTGCGGAGTTGCTTTTATAACCCTGACCTTATCCTGTTTTTTCAAGAATTGAATGATGATTCACCGTTCATCTAAGTTTTATTTAAGTTTTAGAATTTTTTTGGTAAAGTTTGTGAGTAAATTTTACTTAAATGAGTAGTTTTAGAATTTTTTTTGTAAATTATACGTGTGGAAGTAGTTTTTTCGTTTGTACTGGTTGATTTTTATTAAGTCTAAATTGTCTTTATCAATACTGAAAGGAATTGAAGGGAACTATGTAGAGTTATCTCTCTTATCTTACTTCCCTCCTTCATCTCCTTGCTATAAGTTCGAAACGATAAAAAAAAAAAAAATGTCACATCACTTAAATAAAACAATACTGCATATCTTCGTTATCATACAATCATATTCGTTATTAATTATAGAAAATGGAATTTACAGTAATTTAAATTAATTGGATGACTTAAAAAAAGCCAGCAGCGACAAAGCCATACCATGTTAAGATAGAAAAACAACATTTAATTTAGTAAAATGATTACAAGATTATACTACTATCTTTTTTTATAAGTCTCATTGTTTTGGAAAAATATTTCTCGCTTGATATTAAATATTTTTTAAATTATTACGTATATTTATACCTTTTTTTAAACATACTTATCATCCATATTACTATTATTAATTTATTTTAAAATAAAAAATTAAATTAAATATATTAATGTATAAATTAATAATATTTTAGAAATATCAATATAGAAAATTGACATATTAATTTTAATGTCTACTTTAAAAAAATATATATATTTGAAGAAGGCAACCAAAGCTTAATAGTATTACCATTACGGTTCTTTTTATTAGAATAATTTTTGCATTTGCAAGCTTTACAAAGAAGAGAATTGGTACGACCTCGTGGGCTATTCATAGCTGACGTGTCTAACCATGTTCCAATTTATTTTTTCACCTAAAATTTCAGCATGCTGGGCCCAACTCAAAAACTGAATTATTGATAATCAAATCATAACAAATGGTAATAAAAATAAGATAACTTTTATAATAATTTAAAAAAAAAGAGTTTATTCATACTCTTAATTTTTTAACTAATAAATGTGTTATTTTTTCCTACATCAACATCTATATATTATATATTAAGTTGATTAAAATTATGTAAATTTATCTTTTCAATTTAATTTTTCAAATTTAATAAATTATTTTTCTAAATTTTTTATTTTAATTAAAATTAAAATTATCATCAATTCAGAACTCCTTCGTTTCCTCTTCTGAAACCCCACAAAAAAAAATTGTCCTCTTCCGTTCTTCCACCGTCGTGAGAAGAATTCTCCATCGTTCTTCCACCACCGCGAGAAGATCTCTCCTTTGTCTCACTCCTCTCGTGTTTACGTCGATGTCGTCGACCACACATCGCCATTGTCATGCGCCGTCATTTCTAAATTCGTCCTTGATTCTTAATGAATTAACAACATAGATAGACGATGCAAAACATAGGAGAGAGACGATGTAGAACGGTGGAGGAAGACGGTGAAAAACGTCGAAGAGATGATGGAGAGAAGAAATTTTAATATTTTTTATATATAATTTAATAAATAAATATTAATTATTTTAAAATAGAAAAATTGTAAAACTTCAAAAGTTGATGGTGTTAAATATAAAATATATTCAAACTTACTCATGGATGACATATCATTAGACTATTGGTAATTTAATTTGATACTAACAAAAGATATTAATTTTCAATTATACTATAAAAATCTCTTAAAAATAAAATTAGTGTTAGAGTATTTAATTTCACGAGTTAGAGAAAATTGTAAACTTTTCAAAAATGTAAAATAAATTGTAAACTAGACTTCATTATTAGAGGACACATAGACAATTTCAAAACAAACTTTAACCACTATAGTATTTATTTCAGCTGTAGCGAAAGGTAAGTGATTATCACAAAAATAGATGAATATATAGATGAATATATATATATTCATCTATTTTTGTGATAATCACTTACCTTTCGCTACGGCTGAAATTGGGTATAAAATGTTAATAGAGATGGCCCATCCTTTCTAATTGGGCAGAGAGAGCATAGACGCAAACTATTTATTACGCATGTCATTCCTCAATTCATATGACATGACATAACCTTTGACAAGGTGGCAGGTTTAATAATTCACGTCTAAAGATGAGAGTAGATACAAAGGGATACATCAAAATAAACGTAATGGAGGGGCATCTAGGTGTGTATGTATTATGTGGATCACCACAACAAGGTATCTTTTTGTGACTTGTTTTTTCTTAACGATAAATTTTGTATAAAGTCTTGAAGTTGTTTGGATGGATGTTGGAAATCAGACAAATATCTCCTTGTCTAAACACTTTGCAACACCAAATTAAAATGTTAATTTGAGCTTTAGATATCAATTGATTACCGCTCTCAACCTAATAGCCAAAAACATGGAAAACTCTTTGTAGATACAACCAATTAGAGCATTTGACCTATAACTATATGTTTATTTAGATAGACAAATGTTAATAAGTTTTTTTTTTTTCAAATGCAAAAGAATTACTTCTTTCTCATTAAAACCATGGCTCAAATTGTGCGTACATGACCAAATTCAAATGAATTATTGCTAAGTAATTTGGTAGAATCAATTAACACCCGAAAAGAAACCAAACTACACCAATACATGCATTGAGACACTTGTCGATGATTATGCATGTATTTTAGTAAGTTAGTGATTATGTTGGTTTTCAAGGTTCGAACCATAGTTTCACTCTATATATAATAGATATTCAAATCAATACAACAAAGCGAAAAGAGAACAATAAGTAAATTAAAGAAATATCCGATGAAAAAAAGTGAGTACAAGAAATGTAAAATACAAAGACACCCATGGGTGGCGGGGATGCGAGTATATGACCATCACCAAAGATAAATAAGCCAAAAATACCAAAATGAGAGAAGGATGAACCAATCAATCGAGAGAAGCATCGATTACCAACAAACTCAATCGGCATACGAGTCAAACAAAAGGATGGATGCCATACCCGCTCATAAATTGAACACGAGGACCTTGATGATTTGGCCAAGAACCACTTCCAAGAATAAAATTGAGCTTGGTCCACCACTTTCTCCATATATGGAGGCATTGCTAAAAAGATATCATCATTCCGTGATATCTAAATGAGCCACACTACTGAGTGCAACACCAAAGCTAATCTCGTTGAATCTTATCAAAATTACCAAATGAGCAGAATATCGAAAACAAACTGAACAAATTGGGTGGCTTTTCTGACACCCTAAACCCAAAATGACCTATATAATAATTTGTACTAGATTTTTTTGAGCAAAATTCGCAGCGGATGAAGAAAACTTGTTTAGAAGGAAATAAAACCTTTTGTAATTAATGTAGGATATCACGTTTCTCAAAGTACAAACAATTCAAACTTTATTACTCAATTAAAATATTTTAATCTAAATGAACTTGATTTGACTATAATTTATTAATTTAATTCCCAAAACTTACTAATACTTAGATTATCATATAAAGAGTCGTTGGTAACTAAAAAAGTAAAATACACAGTAAAACTCTTAATTTCCGGTATCACCTATCAGAGTGGGGTTCCTCCCAAATTTGAACTTCAAGACTCATTAACCTGTAATAACTGCGATTTCGCACACGCAGGGCCAATCCAGTCAAACACAAACAACGAAGGAGGTGAGTTTCGAAAACATGTTGATAGTATAATGCAAGTAGGAAAAACACATAAATAATCATAATAGAACCGTATCATTACACAAACATTGCTCAAGAAAAATATCACATTAAAAGTCAAAATCACTCAAGGAAAATCAATTCCTTTCACTATTATATCAAGTCGTCACAGAGAAATTATTATCACTTTTGAAATACATCAATCACAATAAAACAATCACACGGAAATGCAATGCCATGCTTCACAATGTGGTACCATTCTAACTCTGAAGTACTTGGTTAGGAGGCTTGATACTATGCCACCATCCCGGTGGACGGACAATTCAAATTGACCATGTCCTCATATATCCCCTCAACTCAACCCGAGACACATATACGCGACAGTCGAGGTAAACGTGTGTTGCATGATAGCTCCCGACATTTGGAGTGTTACCTCCAAGTCACCTAGGAATTCCCCACCCGAATACCTCCAAGGTCTAACAATCTTGCCTTAAGGCTCAACAGTAGACCGCCACGATCAGACTCAATTCAGTTGTACTTCCCTAGAATCACTAGGCTTGTCAGGCCTTACCTACATGATGACAAAATAATCTCCACTTCACAAATTCTCAATATTTATTTTCTCCCCTCGTTATCTTAGACTACTCCATTAAGAGCATCATCTTTATAAATCATCACTATTTCATCAATTTTGGGGTACTTCAATATTCTCATCACAATTTTATAACATCACTATCATCGATCAAAAATCATCATTATCATCATTATCATCACGCATACATATATCATACCATGCATCCATATTTTATTATCACATCACATAAATTCGTCTAATCAAACATATGCACCAAATTCATTTGAAATCAAATATCACAATAATGTCAAATACTACGCATTTAACGAAATTAAATCAATCAACACCTTATAAATATTTCTATTCCACATTTTAATCTCACAATTTTTATATTTTCACATTAATTAATTTTAAGGGCTACTGCCGTACGTAGTGAGCCCCGGATGAATCGTTGGGGAAATACGGTTTTCCCGTTCATCTCACAATATATTATACTCATGAATTCAAATGTTCTCTCACCCCTTACCTCAATATGACGCTTTCATAAGATATAAGGAACAAATTAATTTTCAGCAACCATGAGATGTCGATAACGCGCAACAACAAGTCCAAAAGCATCGACGAATTTGTAGAATCAATGAAACAGGGCTGATAATTTACGCGAGGCATAAAAATCAGCATTACATAATTATAACAGTATTAGGTGAAGTTATCGTGAGACAAGTTATTAGAAAAGGTCTCACCGACGTGTTGTAGCGCCGACAGGGTCCGACGTCAACTTCACCGAAACACGCGAATGAGTAGTGCTTCTTGAAAGTTTCGACGAGAGGAATCCAAAAATGCTGTCAGTTTTTCAGGATGACGAACGTGCTGGCCAGAATTCGGCAACACAGCCGCGACGAGGGTGCAAACCCATTTTTTGAAGTATAACGGTTGACGATTTCAAGCATAGGTAATGGAAGAGGGTGTTTCGTGGAGTCCAAATATGATCTCAGTTTTCGTTGGTGATAGTCGTGGTGGCCGGAATCATGATCAAAAGGTGGAGGTGTGATTTTTGACAAAGGAATAAGGTGTTTAAATTTGTGATTCAAGTTGGGAATGAAAGAGGAGGTCACAACGATCACAGATGTGGTATCGGTTTTGCACGAAACCTGCTATAATGGTTATGATTGAAGAGAGAAGATGAAGAAGAAATAAGAATGGAGGTGGAGGCGACGACTACGAAGAAGAGGAGAACCTACTTCTATTCTCCCTTTTTTTTTCTTCTTTTTATTATTATTATTATTATTATTATTATTATTATTATTATTATTATTATTATTATTAATTAGATTTTAGTTGGGGTTAACCCATAAAACACATTCTACTCCTTTCTTTATTTTTTATTTTTAAAATAAAGCCAACAATTACCAAAAATAGATATATTTTTTTAAACACAATTTAATTTCTAAAATATTACTAATATTTCGAAACTAATATTATACAAAATAAAATAATTAAAGTTATTAATCTTTTAAAATGCTTTAATAATCAAAATTCTCATATTCCAAATAATTACTATAATAATACTTATTTTTTTCAAATACTAGAATTAAAACATTACCATCAGTAGAGAATAGACGAAATTGTAAAGTAAATAAATATAACATCAAAACTTTATATTAATTACTAAATCATAATAATATATATAAAATCACAATGTTATAACAAGAATATAACAATAAAGGAAATCAAACCCAATATCGCTACTATTCCAAGATAATTATTTATAAAATAAATAACTAAAAATAGAAAATAGTTATAAATAATGGTAATATAACTACGTGCATGCTTAACATTAGTCAGCGCGTAGAAAGTATTACATTAATTGAGTACGCGTATATACATGTAAAATCGCATAAAATCTTTTTCTTTAAAACATTACACTAAAATACTATTATGTTTAGAAAAATATATATAAAATAATATAATAAAATATTTATTATTTATATCACTCATTTAATATAATATGTATTAAACCAGCACATCATAGAAATTATCCATATAATGAAAATTAGTAACAAAATTTATCAACATTTACTTTAAAATAATTTTAACATCAAATTAATTATTTAGAATCTTATTTCGTTTATAAAATAATTTATTTTAAAATTTGCCAAGATTGTTGCTCCATTGACACACCTTACGAGGAAGAACCAGATTTATGCTTGGACTGAGGCGTGTGAGAAAAGTTTCCAACTGATGAAAGAAAAGCTAACTACGTCCCCAGTGTTAGTGTTGCCACAACCAGAAGAGCCTTACGAGGTTTATTGTGATGCTTCCTATCAGGGTTTGGGTTGTGTTCTGATGCATAACAAACAAGTAGTGGCCTATGCCTCAAGGCAATTGAAGGCGCATGAAAAGAATTATCCCACTCATGACTTAGAGTTAGCTGCAATTGTTTTTGCATTGAAAATTTGGAGACACTGTCTATACGGGTGTAGTTTTGATGTATCCAGTGACCATAAGAGTTTGAAATACTTATTTGATCAAAAGGAACTTAACATTAGGCAGAGGAGATGGATGGAGTTCATTAAAGATTATGAGTTCACGTTGCATTACCATCCAGGGAAAGCAAATGTGGTGGCTGATGCCCTAAGCAGGAAGCGAGTTCATCTCTCGTTTGTATCAATGAAGGGGTTGGAGTTATTAGAGAAGTTTCGTGACTTGGATCTTTATTCTGCATTGGAGAAACTACACTATGGAATGATTGTTATAAATAGTGAATTGACGAATGAGATTAAAGTTCTCCAAGTTACAGACGTGTCGACTCAAGAAAAAAGGAAGTTGATCGAGGTCGGCAAGGCACCTGAATTCAAGGTGGGCCCCGACGATATTTTGAGATGTAGTGGACGTGTTTGTATACCTGACAATGCAGAGTTGAGGAGGACTATCTTGGATGAGGCCCACAAAAGCAAGTTGAGTATTCACCCTGGTATCACCAAAATGTATAAAGACCTTAAGCTGAAGTTTTGGTGGCCGGGAATGAAGAAACAAGTAGCAGAATATGTGGCTTCGTGTTTGACTTGTCAGAAAGCTAAGGTAGAGCATCAGAAGCCAAGGGGACTACTAATGCCATTAGATATTCCAATATGGAAATGGGATAGTATATCCATGGATTTCGTGGTAGCATTCCCTAAGACTCAACGGAAGTTTGACTCCATTTGGGTAATTGTCGACAGGCTGACCAAATCTGCCCATTTCATACCCGTGAGGACTACTTATGATGTGACTAAGCTTGCAGAGATCTACATTGCCGAGATTGTCAGACTACATGGGGTGTCGTCCAGCATTGTGTCGGATAGAGATCCGAAGTTCATTTCTCGTTTGTGGAGAGCACTACATGAGGCGTTGGGTACTAAGTTGATATTGATACTTATGATGTGACTAAGCTTGCAGAGATCTACATTGCCGAGATTGTCAGACTACATGGGGTGTCGTCCAGCATTGTGTCGAATAGAGATCCGAAGTTCATTTCTCGTTTGTGGAGAGCACTACATGAGGCGTTGGGTACTAAGTTGATATTGAGTTCGGCCTATCACCCTCAAACCGATGGACAAATAGAAAGAACTATTCGAACCTTGGAGGATTTACTGATAGTGTGTGTGTTGGATGAGCGAGGGAGTTGGGATAACATGTTGCCTCTCGTTGAGTTCACTTATAATAACAGCTACCATGCGAGCATTGGGATGGCACCGTACGAAGCCCTGTATGGGCGTAAGTGTCAAACCCCCTTGTGTTGGTATCAGGATGGTGAGAACCTAATTGTAGGGCCAGAATTGGTACAACAGACCACAAATAAGGTCCGTCTAATCCAAGAAAGGATGAAGATAACGCAAAGTAGACAAAAGAGTTATGCCGACCAACGAAGGAAACCATTAGAGTTTCAAGAGGGTGAACATGTATTTTTAAGAGTGACGCCTACTACTGGAGTTGGTAGGGGACTAAAGTCTAAGAAGCTAACTCCTAAATTCATTGGCCCGTACCAGATCCTCCGACGTGTGGGTCTCGTAGCTTATCAGATTGCTTTGCCTCCAAATCTAGCCAAACTGCACGACGTGTTCCATGCGTCACAACTAAGGAAGTACATCGCTGATCCTTCCCATATTATCGTGCCAGATGATATACAGTTAGAGGGTAACTTTTCGTTTGCAGTTCCGCCGCTGAGCATTGCGGATATGACTACTAAGCACTTACGAGGCAAAGAGATCGCCTTGGTCAAGGTGATTTGGGACCAAACGACTGGAGATGCAACCTGGGTATTAGAGGAAAAGATGAGAGAGCTCCACCCTAACCTTTTCATGTCTGACTAGTTTCGAGGACGAAACTAAATTTAAGGGGGTGAGCATTGTAACATCCTCTAAAATTATTAATTAAAATAATTTGGATCTATAAATATATTTTCCAATATTAAATTAGGTGTCGTAATTATTCGCCTTGTTTGCCTTATTGTAGTAAAGTTTTTAGTAAGAATTATTTAGTAGATGTATTTTTATTTCTAAGGCAAGAAGAATTTGGGCTAAGGGTTGTGGCTTGGTATCACACGGCCCATTTGAATGAGTAGGAAGTTGGGCTGGGAGTTTATGCCTTGTTTTTATGAAGGTTAACTAATAATTGATGAAGGTTAACTAATAATAATAATAATAGAATTATAATAATATTTTCTCTCTTCTATTCCTTATTCAGGCCCAACACTATCTACCCAATAATGTTCTCTTTAAATAGGAAGGAATACTGAAACCCTAGCTACAATCAAAAACCCTATTTCACAAACCCTTTACAAACAAGATTCTGTAAAGAATACCAAAATTCTAGCCACCATCACCATCACCTCTTTTTCTTCGTGCATCAAAAGCTTGGAATTTCTTTTCCTTGTGAACAACTTCGTGGGGCTTAGAGAATTGTACTAGGAAGAAAAGCGGCAAAGGTAAGGGCTTTTCCCCACACAAATTATAGTTAGACCGTTGGTTGGATGACATGAAATTAATAATTGTGATTGCTTGCTTTTCGAAAGGAATAATATGTAGACTAATGAATTAAAATAATGAAACCCCCAATCCTTTGTGTTAAGTTTATTATATAATATATGATTTTTGGAAGTAAAGTATGAATTTTGATGTTATATGTGATGAAGTTTTGATTTTTATGGCGAATATGAAGTAAAGTATGAATTTTATGTTATATATAAGAAAGTTTTAATTTTTATAATGAATATGAAGGAAGAGTTGAATTTGTATGTTATATGTCACAAAGTTTTATGATGATGTATGAGTTGGAGTTGAATCTTGTTGTTATATATGTTAACGTGTTAATTTTTATGGTGTGTATGATACCAAGTCTTGATTTTTGTGTGTATGTGGTGGAAGTTATGATTTTCATGATTATTTGTTCATGGATATGTGATCTTAGTGATATGTGAATAAGATGATGATTTTGAAAAGTGATTTGAATGCTTATGACATGATTCTTAGTGGGCTGTGTGGAAATATATCTCTTTGATAATATATCATCATATCATGTCATGGCATATGCATCTTCGTGGAAGTTGCCTTAGTGGCAGGTTTTTCCCCATTGGTATGGGTGATCTGTGTGGAAGTTGCCTTAGTGGCAGGTTTTCCCCATTGGTACTGGTGAATTTTCTGTGTGGAAGTTGCCTTAGTGGCAGGTATATCCGGATCATATAGTTTTAGGAGCATGCATCATGTATATATTTTTGTTATGCAATTTATTGGTTTGTGTATTTTTCTTTTAAATTGGAAGTTTTTACTTTTATATAATTTGTGTTATTCTTCTATATGTTTAACTTTGGTTTGACGTGGATGATGGATAAAATTGACCCTTACGACAATATTTTAGGTACTAATGAGTTCGAGGAGATTCAAGAGTAGTTGATGAGTATTACCGTGCGACAAACGGGGGATAAAAATGGGTTTTCAATATAATTTTGTAATGATAGGATTGTCGCGATACTTCTAAGTTTGTTTTTAATCAACTTTTAAAATGCACTAGGATTCTAGAAATGCGGAAGCGGGTTCCCTTCCGTTAGGAATTATTGTTTTTTCTTGTTATAGTCTTGAATAAACATTTTCTTAATAAAAATTAAATAAACGTGGTTGTTACTAATTATTTGCATGAATAAATGTTAGGTAGTTAGAAAAAAAAATTGTTGTAAATCTTTCTAACCAATATATTTTTAAGTAACGCTTTGGATTAAAAATCCGGGGTGTTACACAAACAGATTCTTGCTTGACTCCAAGTTCTGTGATCAATCCTTTTAGCCAAATTTCTTCTTTCACTGCTTTAGCAAGAGCAACATATTCTACTTCTGTTGTTGATAATGCCACTATGTGTTGAAGATTAGTTTTCCAACTGACTGTGTTGTTAAACACTGTGAACACATATCCTGTAAGAGATCTTCTTCTATCTAAATCTCCAACAAAATCAGAGTCTAAAAATCCTTGGACTGGTTTTGATGGTTCTGAACTTTTGCTGTATTCCAAACATATGCTTTGAGTACCCTTTAGGTACCTTAGAATCCATTTGATAGCTTGCCATTGACTCATCCCTAGATTTCCCATAAATCTGCTCGTGACACTTACATCATGAGAAATGTCTGGCCTTGAGCAAACCATAGCATACATGATACACCCTATGGCACTTGCATATGGTATATTCTTCATGTCTTCTGCTTCCAGGTTTGTGTTTGGTGACATGGCTGAAGAAAGCTTGAAGTGAGCTGTTAGTGGATAGCTGACTGCCTTTGATTCACTCATGTTGAATCTATTTAGAACCTTTCCAATGGAGCTCTCTTGAGAAATTATCAGTTTTCCTTATTCTCTAATTCTGATGATTTCCATTCCTAGGATACTCTTAGATGACCCCAAGTCCTTCATCTCGAATTCTTTCTTCAGTTGGCCCTTCAATTTTTCTATTTATTTCATACTTTTAGATGTTATTAACATGTCATCCACATATAGCAGCAAGTAAATGTATATGGATGATGATACTTGTTTATAGCACACACAACTATCAAAATTTCTTCTAGCATAACTTTGACTATGCATGAATGAATCAAACCTCAAATACCATTGCCTTGGTGATTGTTTTAGCCCATAGAGTGATCTCTTTAGCAAGCAGACCCAATCCTCCTTTCCTTGAGTCCTAAAGCCATCTGGTTGTTGCATTAAGATTGTTTCATTCAGATCACCATGGAGAAATGTTGTTTTGACATCCATCTGCTCCAATTCCATGTCAAAGTGTGCTACCATGGCTAGAATTATCCTTATAGATGCATGCTTGACTACAGGAGAAAAGATTTCATTGTAGTCTACATCTTCCCTTTGAATGAATCCCTTTGCTACTAGCCATGCTTTGAACCTGGGTGGTTCAACTCATCGAATTCCCTCATTCCTCTTGAAAATCCACTTGTTGCCTACCATTCTAGAGTTGGCTGGCTTAGGTATGAGTTCCCAAGTGTTGTTCTTCTCCAGTGATTTCAGCTCCTCAGTCATAGCTAAAATCCATTTGTCTTTGTCTTGAGACCTGACAACTTCATTGTAGTTTATGCGATCTTCTTGTATAATCTCTTCAGCAACATGTAATGCATAGTTGATCATGTCTGCATAACCATATCGTTGAGTGGGTTTTGATGTCCTTTTTTCTCTATCCCTGATGAGGTTATAATCATCTAATTCCTGCTCTGGAAAGATAGCATGTTCTGTTGGGTTTGCATCAATCTTGTCTTGCTGAGATTGTTGTTGTTCTGAAGTCAAAAATGTTCTTGACTTCTGTTGATCTTTCTCATTTTTTGTGGCTGAAGTTAAGAACATTCTTCGTTTCTCTCCATCTTTCTCCACCTCAAGATCAAACCTCTCATCTTCAATTTGATGTGAGCTTTTATTCGCAGCGTTGTTTACAGACTTATATAGTTCACCCTCATGAAACTTAACATCCTTGCTGATGATACATTTCCTACTTTCCAACAAAATACCCTTTCTTGGTTGAAGGGATAGCTTCCCTTCATTTACATGGTAGTATGCAGCACATCCAAATACTTTTAGATGATTGTAGTTTGCAGCATGTCTTGTCCACATCTCTTGAGGGGTTTTGAGTTCAATTGCAGTAGAATGACTCAAATTTATCAAATAACAAGCTGTATGAACAGCTTCTCCCCAAAACTGTGCAGGCATCCCTGCATTTGACAGAATGCTTCTCATTCTTTCAAGCAAGGTTCTATTCATCATTTCAGCTAGTCCATTTTGCTGAGGCGTGCTCCTTACAATCCTATGTCTGTTCACACCATGAGCTTTGCAAAAACTAGTGAATTCCTCACTATAGAATTCAAGACCATTATCTGTCCTTAGAGTTTGAATCCTTTTGTCAGTCCTATTTTACAATCCTATGTCTGTTCACACCATGAGCTTTGCAAAAACTAGTGAATTCCTCACTATAGAATTCAAGACCATTATCTGTCCTTAGAGTTTTAATCCTTTTGTCAGTCCTATTTTCAACCATAGAATTCCAATCTTTAAAGGTTTTAAATGCTTCATCCTTACTTTTCAACAAGTAAATCCATACTTTTCTACTATAATCATCAAGAAATGTAATGAAATACTTGTTACCTCCATGTGAAGCAATCTTTGCAGGGCCCCATAGATCAATGTGAACATATTCTAGAATTTCTTTTGAGCAATCTTTCCTTGTAAAGAACTTGACCCTATGCATCTTTCCATACATCACTGATCTTGTCTCCACCTAGCATGCCTTGCCTGTCTAGAACTTGCATTCCCTTTAGACTAACATGTCCCATCATTTGATGCCACAGGCTGGCTTTGCTTGATGCTTGAACAGCCACTGCTGCCATTCTTGTCACTGCTTGACCATTTAGAAGGTAGATTCCATGATCCCTTGTTCCCTTCATGATTGCCAATGATCCTTTTATGACTTTTAGAGTGCCTTTCTCTACTTTGTATGAACAGTCAGCTTCTTATAGCATTCCTAGAGAAATTAAATTCCTTTTCAGTTCTGGAACATGTCTAACCTTTGACAAAATCTTCATGGTTCCATCTTCCAGCTTCAACTTGATTGAACCAATTGCAACTACCTTGCAGGCTGATTTGTTCCCCATAATCACGTTGCCTCCATCAGTTTCTTTCTAGTCAAGAAACCAATCTCTATTTGAGGTCATGTGAAATGAACACCCTGAGTCAAGTACCCATTCGTCATCCATGATATTAGTTGAATTTGCCATAAGAACTTCTGAGCTTTCATATCCTTTAGACTTGTCCAGTTGAATTTGCCATAATCATCATCACTATTTGATCCTTTCTTTTCTTTCCAATCTGTGCATTCTTTCTTGAAATTCCCTTCTTTCTTACATATGAAACATCTCATTTTAGACTTGTCCTTTTCTTTATTCTTGAACTTATTCTTCTATTTTTGATTCTTCTTCCCTGCCTTAGCCTTGACAAACAATCTCTCATCACTATTTTCTTCTTTCCCATCTGACTTCCTCTTCAATTCTTTGGAGATTAGTGCAGCTTGCTTCTTCTAATGACAAAGAATCTCTACCATATAGAAGTGTATCACACAGATTTTCATAAGAGCTTGGTAATGAATTTATCAACAATAGGGCCTGATCCTCATCATCCAATTTTACATCAATATTTTCAAGATCTAATATAATCTTATTAAACTCATCCATATGATTTTCAATTGACCTCCCAGGTTGCATCTTGAAAGTATATAATTTTTGTTTTAAGTACAAACGATTCGCTAATGACTTTGTCATGTATAAAGATTATAATTTGAGCCAAATAACTGCTACAGAGGTCTCCTTTGACACTTCCCTCAGAACCTTGTCTCCAAGACTCAAGATTAAAGCACTATGAGCCTTGTCCATGACATCCTTCTTCTATTTTTTTAGTAGTGTGGATGCCATGTCTTTATATCCTCCCAGTGCTCCTGCCAAACCTTGATGAACCAACAAAGCTTTCATCTTGAGACGCCATAACCCAAAATCATTCTTCCCATCGAATTTTTCAATTACATACTTTGTTGATGCCATCCTACCTTTTAATCGAATACTCCCGTGCTCTAATACCAGTTGTTGTGATAAACGGAGATCAATGAGTAATTAAACCAAGACTGTTCTTGGTTTTGTACAGAAAAACTGGCAGCATAGAAGAAATCTATCATTGTAAACATTTTCATCTCATAACTAGTGATAATTCAAGTCGGATCCAGTTCCCCAGACAAAGAAGTTAATCTGAACTGCGTTAACAATTATGTGTGTTCATTTTAGCATTACAAACTTCAAATTCTGTTTAAACTGATCATTCTCCATTTCAGTCAGAAAACGGAAAACGTTCTTGACATTAATCTGATCAATCTCCGTTTTAGTTTCAATCAATCTGCGTTTTTTCTGTACAAAACCAAAAACAGTCTTGGTTTAGTTACTCATTGATCTCCGTTTATCACAACACCAAGT
This sequence comes from Cicer yamashitae, assembly GCA_037974755.1. Lineage (NCBI taxonomy): Eukaryota > Viridiplantae > Streptophyta > Magnoliopsida > Fabales > Fabaceae > Cicer > Cicer yamashitae. The sequence continues at coordinate 14,477,986 of JBBPBQ010000002.1, forward strand.
TCTCCCGCGTGTTTAGATTAACAGACAACAGACCAACATACCCATTTTTATTATGTCCTTTTGAGCCAGCCCACAGAAATCTCATGTGAATTAGAATGATTAATTTCCAGACCTTTGCTGGCATTTTGATGAATCTATATCTCTACAAGATCAAAGTGTTTTACGAAGAGAGTTGTGCAAAGGTTCTCAAGTGCTCAACATGCATGGATTTGCCCCAAATGGTAACCCAAATACTTAAATGGCAGTGTTCCCATTTTACAGTTCAGAAAAACATGTCTGCCATTGTGATGAATGGTTCATCCATATTTACATCTATTAAACAAATTTTGTAGATATTAACTTATAAACCCTAGGCGAGCTCAAAGCAGCAAAAAATGGTTTTGAGAGACCAAATATTATCCACATCCTATAGCTTTATGAAATAATGTCATCATTTTTTTCCAAGAGCAAATGCTAGGTAGTTAGTGGAGATCGAAAGTTGAATTGATAACCCCTTATCACTTAAATAAACTCTTATATGTTTCTCTCTTTAAATCAACTCATCCACATGAATCACTAGCCATAACAAATTCAAAGTTCATGTCTACAAAACATACAAGACTATCAATCCGGCTCAATACGATAAATATTAGCAGATGTTATGAATTAATTATAGCTAGATCAAGTGCTATTAAATTAATAATAAAGGTACAAAACCATCATTAAGTACAAATATTTTTATGGGGCAAAAAATAACCACAAAAAAACAACCTACTATACAGTTATACATATATCACCAGAGAAAGCTACCCTAGCTAGCCAGCTGATGATGATGATTACACATAAGGCTACATTTTCTCAAACCGTATTCCCTTCTTCCTTTCCTTCCATAAAATGCAAATTAAAGAGAAAGGAATATCATAGAGAAACAAAAAGGAAAAAAAAATGTTTTGTTTTGATATATCATCATAATAATGATATTATGATAATAATAATAATAAAACAACCAGCTATAAATATGTATTATTAATTATGATGATTATTTTGTGAAGTAATAGTAATAATAATAATAATATAGGGAAGGAAAGGGAAGGAAGTTGAAAATGAAAATAAATAAAAAATTAAATGCCTCCAAAGTCTCTAAGAGAGAAAGGTGTTTTGTCGGGCATGTTTCCGGCGTGACGTAGCCCTAAAGTAAGTGACACGTCACCAGAAGTGGTCCCAAATCTTATGAGTGTAGAACCAATGTCAGATGTAGCAGCAGAAGCGGTCCCATATTCGGCTGTAACAAAGCTGCCATGACGACACGTGTCATCTACAACCATTGATCTGTTGTTATTTTGTGGGGACAAGTCTGTGTCGGAGATAGGTGGCGCCACCTCAGAGAAGGTGGTTTTAGTGGCGGAGGTAATTGCTTGGTTTTCCGAGAAGCCTTGTCTATTAATTGCTGTTGTAAGTGACACGTCGTTTTCATTTGCATTGATATTGGATCTCTTTGATGTTGTTGTTGAAGAAGGTGTTGGAGTTTGTGCAATTGTGGTAGCAATGTTGTTGTGACCACTAGTGTTGTTGCTACTGTTTTGATTCTTTTCTTTATTATTATTATTATTATCTTCTTCTGTTTCTGATCCTTCTGCTTCTTTAAGTTCTTCTTGGTACATATCTTCTACCATGGGTTTCCACAAACGAACCCTGGCATTAATGAACCAGTTTGATACCTGAAAATTATTAACAAACATGTTCAATTCATCCATACACTCCATTGGTATATATATGTTGTAGATGCTATGCTATGCTACTACATTTCTGGTATTTATTTTAATGCACTGTAGTAGTATCCCCAACAAATAGTTTAGTACTTCGGTTAATGATTTAAGTGACGTCCAAGAAGTTATAAATATTAAGTTTCAAGTTCAAAATAAAAAAGAAAATAATAATAATTTAATCACTAACTTCTTAACATTTATCTATAAAAAAAAGGTGAAAAGGTAAGATTCATTTTTACAAATTAACTAATCAATATTTTACATCAAAGTTAAATAGTTCTTTCGCCGTTAATGAATCATAATTATTAGATTATTAAAAATATGATTTTTATTATAATTATTTGAAAAGTTACAGATAATTGATTGTGTTGTTGTGATGTATTAACATTTAGTTATGATATATGAAAACTAAACTCTATTTTTATACTAACTTGATTAATTAATATCAATTACATAAATATAAATTTTAGATATATAACAAATTATTAATTTGTAGATTAGTTAAAATATTTAATAAATAAATAAATAAATATTAGTAATTGATGTAAAATTAATAATGTAAAAAGTTGGGTATATTTTCAAATAGAAAAGTATAGACAAATGAGAGATAAAAGTTTAAATAATCAAATGCAAAAAATCTAGAAAATAGTACTCACTCTAGTCTTAAATATAAAAGAAAATTAAATTAACAAATATTGATGTATTTGTTTAAATTTTAAATTAAATAAATCAATTTTATTGATGCGACGCAACTTTATTTTATAATGAGAGGGAGTAATATGCATGCATTTGGCACTTGGTTTAAAAAAATGGCACAATTTTAGCATGCAAACTCGAGCTATGCAGTTGATATCGACCTCTAGTTTTAATTTAAGCAAACATTGCAAGTACATACATATAATATACATTTCAGTAATTCAATTGTGTTGTCTGTTCTAGGAAAAAAGGAAACATAAAAGACATGCTTTCTTTCGATTCTGTTTGTCCCTCTATCATATATATGGTATTGATATCAACCTAGTTTCCCATTATCAATTTCCTAAAGTTATTTTTGAAATTGTAAATAAATATACATTAGTTCATTTATTAATTAGATAATTAATTTAAAAAAAAGAGATAAAAAATATGTGAAATAAAAGAGAGTAAAAATTCTACCACTCTTACACTATCTTTATTTTTTTAACCAAAACTCAAGTTTTTGTACCATTTTTTGTTGGCATACTATAGGACAAAGAAATACTACTCAATATGAATGAATGATATAGTGCAATTATATATCAGTTGTTTTTATTTAGAAGCTAGGGACAAAGTTTTGTATGACCGTGAACCTATAGATTCTACAATGTGTTGTCCTTCCCCCGTGTCACTTACTATTATAGGTGTAGGCATATACATAAGGGGCAAGAAGTTAACAAGTAGGTGTTGATATAATATACAAATTAGGAAGATATAGGGGGAAAAGTACTGTTTAATGAGAATATAATTTACTACGTACTATAGTTTTATTGAGTAAAATATATACTATCATTTAAATCTATTGTTTTGTGCTATCTTATGTCTCTCACAGTTTTTTGTACAAAAGAAGAAATTAATTAATAATTATTATAAAAAATAATTGTTTTTGTATTGTGTAATACTAAAAAGAAAAAGAAAAAAAAATTGCATTTATATGCTGTGTAGAGAAGGCATAAACATGAAAAGGAATTTACCACGATGAGACAATAATATCTAGAAAAGATCATTTATTTTCCTTATTTATGGTCCCTATTGTGTAGTTGGGGGGAAGTGAAGCCAATTGATATGAGAGAGAAAGTTTATGAGTGAGAGGGAAAAAGTGAGTTAAACTGGAAAACAGCTAAACTTTCAATATAATTTCATGTCTGTTTATTTCTATGATCAATTTCAATGTTATGTCAAAAAGGAAATGTAAGAAACCCCCAAAAAGAGGTCTCGATAAGAAGAATAGAATATTGAGAATTCTAAATTAGTAAAACATGACTTAAAAGTATACTTATATTTCTACGATGATTAAGTAGAAGATATATTTCATTTTATAAATTAAATTCGTAACATTAATATATTAAATTCAACTCAAATCTTAACGTGATATTTGATTTTATCATAATTTTGTTGGATCACTCGTGAAGGAACCCAATTCAAATTATAATAATATAAGAGATGTATTAAGAGTCTAAAAATAAAAATGTGATTATACTTTTATACTAGCATGAAAGACTTCTCACAATTCTTATGTAAGTGGAGGACGTGTGTAGGATTAAACATTATCAAAAAGTACTTTAAATACACATGTTAAATGTTCAAAAATTAAAATTATGTTGAAAATATTAGTTTTTAACCTTTGAAAAATACAAAATATAAATTTTTTTTAGAATTGATATCCTAACAATTGTCATTAATTTTAGCATTTTCAGGAGGTCCAATAATTAAAGAAAAAAAAAGAAAAGAAAGGGCACATTGGTGTTTGTGTTTGTATGAAAGGAATAGAATGAAGGAGAGAAAAAAACCAGAGAAAACAAAACCCAAAACAATGTAAGTTGCATCTGAACATATACAGCTGGTCCCTTATCTTCTCATCCATTCCATCAAACGAACATGATAATATATATATATATATATATATTTGTTTATTTATGCATGTGGTCCGTGCATGTAATAATGAATTTAATTAAAGAAAAATATAATTGTCTTATTCTGTTATCACGTATGTGGATTGTGGAAAGCTAAGAATGGAGAGAAGACGAACCTGATTTCTGGAAAGGCCAGTCTGTCGTGCTAAGAGTTGCTTATCTGCATCACTAGGGTACCTGAGAAAGAGACCAGAAAATGACATCACACTCCTTTCCTTTAACCGCGTCTATATAAACATACACACACATTTTCTCTTAATATTACTACTATCAATTTTCTTTCTTTTTTTTCTTCTTTCTCTCTGTCTCTCCCTTTGTGGGCGTAAGAATCTATGATATTACTACAAAGAAAGATCGCTGCAAACGCTGTACTACTTTATTATGCTTAATTACTCACTTACTGATATCAATTCATTGCAATTCAAATTCGTGAATAAGACTTTATATTTACAGCTTTTAACTGTCCACGGGAGCTATTCAAATTTCAGGGTGTCTGCAATATATATTAATGACCTTTTAGATTCTATCTTTGTGGTGGGACTTTCTCTCTCTCTGAACCTCCTTTTTTTTCTCTTCGTTAATTAACGGAACCTGTCCTACATACTTTACTTTTTTTTTTTTTTTTACAAACTTGTGTTCATCATAGTATCTATCGTATTGTGTGTTTTGCTTTTTCACAATTTTATCATTATGTCATATGGAATATAGTATATACCACTCCTTCACAATCTCTCCATCATTAACTGCTTTTTCTTTGTCCCTCTAGTCTAATATAATACAATAATTTTATGAGGTAATTAATTCCACTCCATGCAAGTTATATGAACTTCCATACTAGCTATAAGTGTAAGGTATCTCACCCTAAAATTCAGAACTTTGATGCTATATTATATTGCCATTGAATCTTGCACCCGGATTCAATGGATGATGATGAAGCTATACTTTATATTTTGAACAACTGCAATCAATATAAATTGATGATGAAGCTATGTTTTTTATGGGAAATTATTAGTTGTTAGTTTTGTATGTTAGAGTCACAATTTGAATCTTGAGCTTTATTCTCAAACTCCTTTCGTTGTCTCAATTAACACTTGAGCTACACCTTTGGGATAATGCAGTCTTAACTACCGTTTTGATGTTATTGCACAAATAAAAAATCTTATCCTAAATAGTATTTAAGGTAAAAAAATTAAAAGACTATATAAAATAATATGAGCTTAAAAATCTATGATGTGATTTTATGGAGTGAATGATTTATAATAATACTATTTGTTTGGTACATGGAATAGTAAGTAACAATTAATAATGAGAGTGGAAGAGAGAGAGAGAAAGAGAACGTACGGGTGAAGAAAATGTTCAAAAAGCCAGGCTCTCAAAATGTTGACAGATCGTTCGGGCAATCCTCTCTGTGGTCTCCAAGCTTCTTGTTCCATCATCCCCATTTGATGAAACGCTCTTTGTTGTCTTAAGCTTTGTTCAAGAATTTTAAGTCTTGGTGTCTCACCTTTGGTCAAACCTGAGGTCCCCACACCATCTTTCTCTCCCAATAACTCACAACTATGTTTCAACTGTGCTGTTATTGCATCCTTTAGACAACGAAAATGGCGTGACATTGCTTTCTGAGCTAGTGCTGTGTATGGTACTGCTGAACCAAATCCCATTACTAAGTCGAATGAGTTCACTACCATTTGCATTTGTTCGCAGTAGTGGTTGTATCTTCTGTCCACCTGTAAAATACACCACACAAAAATTATCATGTTAAAAAAATTAAGTATTCAATGTATTGTTGGAAAGGTTGTTTTGTAACGGGTGGAAGATAGATTCGGCGCATGCACGTTCTTATTTACTCCTCCATTCATCCATCGTGTGGTTTCTAAAAAGTTGGATGAACCTACCGACTTATAATTAATTACGAGGGATGCATAGTAATTATAAATAACATAATATTATATGTGGATTCATTCATTCATTCATGCATATTGTGAGAAAAAATTTATGTTGCGAGAGTGGTTCATACCTTATATGAATTTCAGTATTTCGAAGGATTCAACTCAGTAATCGTGCAAGATAAATACCTTTTTATTGGTAACAAAAATATACAAATTGTTCCAACTTCCCATCATTTAAGTATAATTGAATTTTGTGAGACTTTTTTCATTCATAAATAAAAATTGTGGAAAAATTATAAAAATGTGGAAGAGATAATCTATTTTCTCACAAAATGTATACTATTTATGTTAGCTTTATCATATGTCATTGTTATCATAAAAAACTTTGGAATTTTATAGATGTATTTCATCTACTTTAAAATATGTAAGTATAAAATGAGTAAAAAAATTAATAAATTTTGTTTAAAAATTAAATCAAAATTATACATTAATTTTTTTTAATCTATTTTTATTTGGGAAGGATAGAGTATATAAGAAGTGTTAAAAAAACACTATAAATAGAAAGTGTAAAAAAGTGAAGAATGTACTTGTGTTTGTTTGAAATTAAATAAAATTAAAAATTAAATAGAAAATCATTAAAGTAAAGAAAAGACATTTCTCCCGAATCCTCCCTAGTAAGTCACCTGAGATATTAGGAATGGCAATCACAACAATATTACTATGATGGGTATGAATCTTAGAGGACAGTGCAATTCTAACAACTTGATACGTAATATATATGATTGGGGAGGGAGTGTCTTCTTTTCTGTTTGGTTAGTCTTTAATAATATTCAGAAGAAACGTCGCTTCTTGATTGACGCATTCTCTTATATAGATTAGATTAGATGGTATAGTGTCTTGTTTTAACCCTTTCACCAAACTACTTTTTTTTTCAAATTAAAAATAAAAACTAAAAATAGTACTACTAGCAATGAAATCTTCTCACCAATAGAATCGTAGGGATTAAAAAAAGAGTTTTGATTAAAATAAGGATGAAATCCTTACCAACTGATCCTAAGTCGTGGAACCCTACTATATAGCAGCCGGCTTTTGCCTTTCTGAAATTCAAGATACTCACTAGAGGACTTTATGTTTTATTAAAAATTAATTATTTGGTAGAGATTAATTAATTAATTAATTAATAAAATTAAAAATAAAGAAATTTGACTCTTGATGAATGAGAGAAGGTAAAAAAAAGTAGAGAGAGAAAGATTACATGCCTCGTCAAGCATTGTAAGAAGTTTGACCTTCCTTCTTTGATGCTCAATCCTATCAGCAGGTGACAAAGGTGAAACATCTTTTGATGAAGACGAAGAAGCACCACCACCACCACCAACACTACCACCATGATTTGAATTAGGGTTTGAAAGTTGCCTTGCAAAGTTGTTATTCTTCTTGAATTGACCCCTTCCAACACTACAAAACTCTTCCAACAATTCTTGAGCAGCTTTAACATATTTTGAATTCCTCAAAACATTTACAACACCTAAAGAAGAAGAAGAAGATGAAGAACCAAATCCAACATGTCCATGGTGGTTAATCGTTCCTAATCCACCAAGATTCTTGTAAGAAGCTCCTCCTCCTCCACCTTGATTGTAATATAAAAAACCAGCAGCATCACCCATTCTTAATTCCTCCGAATGGTGTTGCTGTTGTTGCAAGGAAGAAGAGAGAGACAAAGAAAGACCTTGTCCTTCAACAACACTTGAAATCTCAACTGGATTGCTGTTGATTTGGTGGTGGTGGTGAGTTGTTCCTTCGTGTGTAGTTCCAGGAACCCATGTGAATTGACCAAAAGACCCTCCCGTTCCAGAACTAAAACCTTGAAGATTTGAAGTCGAAGGATTTGGAAGTAACATATGGAGAGTTGAAGAGGAATTGGTTGATGGTGGTTGAGGAGGTGAAGGGGATCTGGTGGTTTGCGGGTTCATGAGAAAAAGTTGCATGGCAGCTGCTGAGTCAGCATTTATATTTGACATCTGATGATGATTCACATTATGATGATGATTTTTTGAATCTGTTAAAATTGTTTGTCTGTTACCATACCAGTCACTGGAACTAGCTATTCCATGCTGTGGTGGTGTTCTTGTTGAGGAACGAAACGACGTCGTTGATGTCATTTGTTGCTGCTGCTGCTGTTGTTCTAGTAATTCGGCCGCAGAAGATGCGCCGTGGGGGAAATTGAACATCTCTGATAACATTCCGGTTGTTTCGTATACCGGAAGACCGCCTGGTTCTTCGTCTATGCCGATCAGTGGTGGTGGTGGTGGTTGTTGTTGTGAGTCGAAGCCGCCGTGAACTCTCACTTTGTCTCTTTGATTTTGGTTTTCAATTGTGGTGGATCTCTCGAAACCGTTTGAGAAAGTCAGGTGGTTGTGATGGTGGTGGTGGTGGTTGTGGTAATCTTGGGACATAGAATTGTTGGAGTTTTGAGAATTTGAATAAAAGGAATGAAATTGGTGATTTTTTGAATTTGAGAGATTTGAAGAATTATTATTCAGGAACGGTGTTTGTGTTGCTATTCCCATCTTAACATTTTGTTCATAATCATCTTCTTCTTCACCATTATCATAATAATTGAATTCATAAGTAATCAAGATCGATCGGCTTCTCAATAATCAAATCTGAAAAATTCAAACACCAAACATCATATATGTAATATTTGATGAACCAAATTTAAAATTAATTTTCATTTCATCATTTTCACGCATAGATATATATATATACACACACACGTATTGTACCTGTTAGAGGTGAAGAGTATGAAAGGATGAAGAGTTCTCAAACATCGTTTTCTCTTCTGAGCTATTGAAAGCTTCTTCAATTCCTTCTCTCTCTCTCTTACAACCAGGCACACTCACATATGCACTCTCTTTCTTTCTTTCTCTCTCTATCTATCTATCTTATGTGGTCTCTTTCTTTCTCTATCGCTCCTTTTTTTCTTTCTCTTTGTTGCTCTTTGCAGTAAGTACTGCTGTCTTTGCAATCACCTTGTGGAAAAAGAAAGATGGAACTTGGAAATTGTATACAATTATAAAAAAAAGAAATTAAAAATGGTGGATTTGGAGGGGACTCATATATCTCTCTCAAATAAAACACAGTGAGTGAGAGAGAAAGAGAGAGATGAAAGAGAAGCGGTCGCTGTTCTTTCTCTTCTTTGCTCTTCACCACCTCCTTCAGTGTTTTTCTCTCCCACCAATAATGTCTTTTTATATTTTAGTTTCTTCTCTAAATCTTCACTATCACACAAAATTCACATAAATAGATTGCAAGCCAATAACAAAATATTCATGGTGTACAATGACTACAATAGCCTTACAAAAATACAAAATCAATGGAATCAAAACAAATTCAGGATGTGTGGAAGAAAATTAAAATACTCTCAAATAACAGAATATTTCCTCAAACTCAATTATAATAAAAAAAATTTATATTTATTAAACCCAAGTATAAGCAAATGTCAACTTATGTTAATATATTTAATGTTATATTTATTCAAACATAAGCCCTCAAATTAATTTGTTAAAGTTGCATGGAGATGGTAATTATAATTAAGGGTAAGTTAGTAATTTTTTTCTTGTTTTACATGAAATCAAAATAAAATAAAATAAAATTAATTTAATTTAATTTTTTTTGTTTTATATAATTTAACGATTATTACTATTATTAAAATTAAAATAACTAATTTTTTTAATAAATGTGAAAGAATATATTTTTGTTTATAAATGAATAATGAGGGCTCTTAAAAAAAAGAATAATAATAAGGGAGTATCTAATAATATTTCGTTTTATTTTCTAATAATATTTCATTTCATTTATATGCTTGACAGCCAAGATAATAAATAATATGAACGGAATGGAATATTGGAATCCATGTTTAAGAAAATATTTTTTTAGGGTTGGATTTTGTAGTAAAATTCATCCATGATGCCATTGGAAGTGTTGGATTTTATTGTCATTTGAATACGTCCTTTGGGAACCAACATAAAATTATACGGAATAAAATAAAGATAAGGTCAGTACAAAGTCATCTCAATGATCCAAACTGGCCCATCTTTTTTATTCTCTTGAAATGACCAATATGACCTTGATAATCATTGCAAATGGAGATAATAAGTTCCATAACAGGTAAGGTCAATTAAGTCATTTGGAATGCTACAAAATTCATTATCATTAAATATAATTAATTAATCAATAGCTGAAGTGAGATAGGAGAAGAGAAGTTGAGGAGGGGTAATGAGATATTGATAAATGAGGAAGGGTAAAGGAAGTGGAAGGATGGCACGTGCCATTGGATGGGTAAAATAGACAAGTTAGGTTTAATTGTGTGGGAGACACAGTTTCTGAAAAGCACTCATAACCGCTTTAAGGTTTGGTTCTGTCACTCATGGCCATGTTCATTTTCCATTTTGGTGAAGCCTTTGATTTTTACAGGTGTTTTTTATGTTTCGCCTTCTTTAACTTGCATTAATTATCATCTTGGAATGGTATAAGTGTTAGTAATTGTTAACTTCTAATCATTCCTCATTATGGATAATGTTTTCATTTTAGCTCACCTCATCAAAAAGTTGTTTATTGCTCCAATAAATTAATATCATTTTTACTAAATTTCATACATTAAAAAAACCCATAAATATATATAACTAGATATATTAAAAGAAATTATTTTCATTAATTATTAATTTGTAAGTATAATTATTTAAAAGTCGTGCATATAATATTAATTCGAATGTCAATTTAAAGAAAATAATTAATAAATAACATTTAAAATTGAGAAAGCTCAATTCTGCTACTTCTTTAGCCTCCATTCTACTATTTCTTTATCCTATTTTATGATTGTATTCTCATTTATGTAGAATTAGCTATTAGAGTGAAAACATTGCTAAAGAATCCTATATGATGAGCTTCTGAATGCTTCAACACACAATATGTAGGGCCTCCACAAAGATCTTGCAAAACTCATTTGATATGCAAGACCTTCACATAGGGCAAAAATACTCTAAGTATTCCAAAAATGTAACTCTCCATATAAACTGATTAATTTGGGACTTGTATTATTGAAAAATGTATTGACCCACCACTAACGAATTAGGACGCATACACAAGGCATTGGATATTGTTTTGAATATATAAGATTTGACTAGTGATAATGAAAAATATGATGTGCCTCATTAAAGTTTGATGGAAAAAAAAAAGATCCCGAGTAGGAAAAATAGTTTACCATCTTTTTACAAAAATTAATTGGAAATAAAACTTGAGGTGAGTGGCATTCAGCGACCATAGATAAATGTTTCATGCTAAATCTTCTAAATGATACGCTCATTTTCCAAGTGTTGAGTTGAATCGAAATGCTCCTTCTTAACTTAACACAAGCTAACCATGTTTTTCTTTCCCTGCTTCATCAACCTTCCGTAGGACCAAGTCTTTTTTATTATAGCTTCTTGGTTTAACATTGGTGTGGAACCTGATTGATGCTCTAAGCTTTGTAGCATAATTAGTTATGTGTGACAACTCTCTATCTTCATCGAATAGATATAGGTTTTCTCTCCTCCTTGCATTCGAGGTGGACTCATCTGATAATCCAGTTCTCAAGGATGTGGATGTCAGTTCTACTAGTCAAATATAGAGTTGTTTATGGTGTAAAAACCGAACCGCATTTGACTACATTAATGGTTTGATTCAGTTATTGAAAACCACCTTTAAATCAAATTCAGTGTAGTTCTGAACCGGTTTAAAACTGATTTATAAATATAAACTAGTTTAATATTTTGAACAAATTTTTAGTTAAAATCAATTTCAAAATAGTTAATTGAAAAAAGAATTTTTAAATTCTTTTGATAATAAATATCAATTTCTTTTGTTCGAGAAAAATAAATGTAAAAAATTTTCTGATAAAAATTTTTTTTGAAAAAATAATCTCGAAATTCTTTTGGCAAAAACTTTTCGATTTTTTTCGAGAAAAATGGATATAAAAATTTTCTCGATAAAAAAATTTTCGATCTTTTTTCAAAAAAAAAAGATCGAAAATTTTTCAGAAAAAATATATTTTCGATTTTTTTCTCAAAAATTTTGCAAGAAGAAAATGATTTAATTTTTTTTCAAAAAAAAAAAATTAATATTTCCTATATTTTTTTTCAAAAAAAATGAATTTTGAAAATTTTGTAAGAAAAAAATCTTAATTGAGGTTAAAAAAATTTAAAAATTGTTAAATTGGTTTTCGAATTACGTTTGGTTAACCGAATTGTTTTAAATATGTGGTTCAATTCATGAACCATTTAAATGGTTTGATTTATTGTAATACAGTGCAATCTAATTGATCAATATAGTCCAATTAATCATATTTTTGCACACCCCTAGTCACATATCATTTACTCTATATACCAACTTACAAGGTGAATCCTGGTTTGCTGATTAGGGTGTGGTGTTATATACCACAACTCCATTTAGCTCATCGAATCATTCTCCCTTTGCATGATCCAACTATTTTCTTAATCTATTGAGGATTATTTTGTTGATGATTTCCACATAGCCATTAGTTTTTGGACTTTCCACCAAGACAATCTTTAAATGTAATCCAAGCTCATTGTAGAAGTCTTGGAACCTCTTGCTTGCAAGTTGAGTGCCATTACCTGTTATGATAGAATGGGGTAGTTTGTGTCAGCAAATAATGCTCTTCCAAACAAACTTTTTCATCCTTTCTAAAGTAGTAATTGGTAGAGCCTCAACCTATATCCATTTAGAGAAATAATTCATAGCAACTACAATAAATTTAAGCTAACCATATCGATGTAGGGGGAAAGGTCCAATAATGTTTGACCTCAAGTATGGAAAGGCCATGATGTTACCACTTGATGTAGTACCTCTGGTGGCTGATATGATTGGTTTGCAAACATTTGGCACTTGATGTAGTACCTCTGGTGGCTGATATGATTGGTTTGCAAACATTTGGCACTTGTTGCAATTTTGTACAGTTTTCATGCAATCTTTTCTTATTCTTGGCCAATAATATTCAAATATTAGTAGCTTTGAGGTCAGTCATGTGTTAGATCTATAATGGATTTCACATATATCTTCATGGGTTTGCTACATTATGTACTGAACTTATCTATCTTCTAAGTCTAGTAAGAGAGTCGGGAGAAACACTTCTATTAAACTTTATATGGTGTGATAGTATAGTGAGCAATTACTCTTCTGATCTTATGATCTTCTTTTTTATCTCATTTAAGTGGTATTTTCTGATGTTCTTCATCCACGTCAGATTAGCAGTGATGACGTAAACTACATATTCATATATGTTGGGTGTTTGTAGGGTTTGGAAAACTAAAGTTTTGTGCTTACTAGATGCCTTCGTGTTGGCCAACTTTGCGAGTTTGTTGGCCTTCATATTTTCACCTCAGGGTAAGCGGTTGACTTGAACCTCTCTTAATTTCTCCATGAATGAATTGACTTGAACCTCTCTTAATCAAGATATCTTCCTTGGCTCGAGAATCATTATTAACTTAAAGATGTGATTTTTTTTCTCCCAAGTCTGTTGTAGGCATTCTATGAGGGGTTCGTACTTTGTTTGATTGTAGTTGCAATTGAAGTTAAAAATCAGGTCTTGATGCAAAATGAGGCCTCTAGGCCCTTCAAAGACAACTCGCGCTCTACTATTTCTAACATTGAATGAGTCATCCACGAACAAAATCCACATATCATTTGTTGGTGGATGTGTCATTTTTGCAACAAAATATGTCAATACTTGGGACTTGATTGCTTATTTTGTTTTTAAGTTAACTTGGAATTTTGAGAGTTCAACAAACCATGTCGACATCCTCCCAGAGAGCTTGAAGGTTCTGGAAAGTAAAAGAAATAGGAGTTTGAATTGTGTTTTGTCATTTATGAAAATTAGTTTAATTGCTTAACCAAAAATATATTCTTTATCAAATCATTCAAGTTACGATTATAAAATAGGTTTAGTGAAAATAACGTTGAATCATAAAGAAAATAGATTAGAATAACAGAAAGAGAAAGAATGGACACAAAATTTTTTATACTAGTTCGCAACATATTGTTGCTATATCGAGTCATCCCCATATAGAGAAACTTTGCCTCAGTATAGTTTAAGTGTTAATCCACTATTTTAAATAATAAGATACACATATTATTTACTCTTCCTCTTTAGGTGTTTGAGTATTCTTCTTTAGCCTCTCCAAGTTGTCACCATTGAAACTCATCTCAACTTTCTAATAGCCTGTTGTTGAACGTTGTGAGTATTGTTATACCTCTTCAAGTTCTTCTTATAAAAGAAACAATTGTTGTCACTATCGGGATGATTTACATCAATTCCAATTTGTGGATGAATTGACACAAAGTTTGTTTCTTGGATTATAACATTCAATTGAAGAATATTACATTTGAAATCCTATATCAATTCAAGTGTATCAAACAACTTGTTTGATTTACATCACTTTTAATAACTTCTCTATTGCGAGGACTTTTCATTAATTCTTTTCAATTAATGTGTTCTAGGCTTTTACATAATTTATTCTTAACACATTGTCTTTTTCATTCTCTCAACTATCTCTTTTATATTGATCGATTTCTATTTAAATATAGAGAGATGTATTCATTGAGAATGTTACGGTTGAGATCTTGAATCAGCATTTAAGGCAAATAAGTCTTTAAGACATATCCATGTATATCTTAATAGTTTATTCAGCATATCTTCTATTAAGAAGGCAGATCTTAGATGAAGTGACTATTAGAGAATGTCATGCGCTTCTTCAATAAGAGGATAATTGCATTCTTGACGAACAATTCCTATCAAAGTGTTGACTGTATTAGAGTGTTGACCTTAAATATTGACAAGACGGTCAACTCCTTTACCATAATTATCAAACATAAAGTCATTAGAGTGAACTTGTAATCAGATTCGTCAGAGGCGCGTTGAGAGTGCATTTATCAAAGTCAGACGCAACTTCAATAGATCTTTCAGAGACACTGTGAACTTGTTTAGTAGATTATATTTCTTTGTTAATTAGAGGATCTAACTTGTACTAGAATGTTGACTTTATTAGAAGGTTCATTTAAAGTTTTCTTCTTTTGAAATTTGAGTCAGAGGATCAACAAGGGTTTTTAGTGAGAGGTAGATAATCATTGTAGTATTCTTTTCCTTGGTCTTTAGAGGGACAATCATTGACTTGTATTTTTTTTGTCTTTAACGCTTTGAGTCGGAGTGGATATTATCAGATGCTTATTGTAATACTTCTTATTGCTTATATTATGACTTGCTCTATTAGTAAACATTACTATTTGTTTATTAGGTGATCATATTCTATGTGTTAGAAACACTTAGATATCTCTAACTTACCGATAATTTATGCTACCTTAAAATAGATAGTCATTAATATACTTCTTTGTCTTCTAACTTAATCTGCACATTTAGCAAATACACTTAGAAGATAATTATTCTTATTTGTTTGTTTTTTTATCATTAAAATATCAACTAGAGGATTGTAGCTAAAATCATTTTTTGCAGTTCTTTATTTGTTGGATTTGATGTTGTTGTTGTTGATGGAGATGAAGATATGTGTTTATTTGAATATTTGAGTTATAGATTTGATGAAAATATGAATTTTGTTGAAGATAATTACTAATTTTCTGACTTTTGTTTGAAGATGGTGATGAATTTTATGGATTTCTGTAAAATAAAAAAAGAAAGATTATATTATTAACATTATAAGACATAAATGATAAAATCGTTACTTAAAATTTAACAAATGATCAAATCGGTAAAAAAAATAAAGAACTGAATTATTACCTGAAATTAAATCAAGAGACCGTGAGAGGTATTTTGCTTTTATATATATATATATATATATATATATATATATATTATTTCTTCATTCAATTTATCAATCAAAATGTTAACAAATTATTCAATTTACAAAATATAATTATTTTACCGGTGAGAACAATTAAAAATAA
>JBBPBQ010000002.1:14494450-14509653 GCA_037974755.1 Cicer yamashitae
TTTGATTAGTTGTAATTTATTGTATAAATCATATTGGACATATATATATATATATATATATGTCATTTATCAAATATCAATATAGATAACGTTTATACTAAATAATGATTTTTTACAACCTAAAATTTATCTATCTATTTATCTATGTATATTGTTTTAATAACATATTTACAAATAAATTAGAGTATATATATATATATATAAATATAAATATTTTACTTGAATGTATAAAAAAATATATTTAGAGAGTTTTCTTAAAATTTGATAATATTTTATAATAAACTTTTAAATGTTTTTAACATTATAATATTAGAATAATAACCAACAAATGCGACCCCTGTGAATAATATACATATGTTTAGCTCGTTTATATAAATAAATTGGAGTAGTTTTTGTAATAGTTTTTTTGCACATGAATACAAATGTCAGTGGCATATCTTAATATGGCCTCGGGTTAAAAAAAGTATATAGTTGACACAAGAATCACATTGCAAGTTTTACACTTGAATGTTATATTTTACAATTCATTTATATTTTTTAGTAAGATATAGACTAAAGTCTTAAAATACCAAATAAAATATTTGAATCGCATTTTTCTTCTTAAAAAACAAATATACTAACCACTAAACCTATTTCAATTTTATTACTTCATATATAACTATTTTTTCTATTCATACATTATTTATTTTATTTTGACCATCCAATAATTTTATTAAAACTCTGCCACAATAGTCGATTTCCACAAATATAAATTAGAGTGCGTTCACCTTACTTATACCATGGATAATATAATTATACATAAGAATAATTCAACTTTCCAACCTTTGGTGTTAACTATGGTTAACTTAATTTCATCAGCAAAAAAACTATGATTAACTTAAATCAGTTCCACTTTTATAACTAGGAAAATAATATATATAAAAAAGAATATTTCAATTGCTAGAAGGGTTCCATTTGGAAGGTTAAATTTTAAATTAAAATACTAGTTGAGTATAATAATAGATGACATTTATTTTAAATTTATTTCTTAGATTGCAAGTAGGATTATTGAATACGGAAACGGTGTAAAGTAGGAATTGTATTCTTTCTAATGTAACTAGCTAGTTAGCCATACTATGCTCTAAAATGTTATTATATATAACACTCCAATTTACTTAGTATACTCATTACTCATTACTCAAACACTCAACTGAGTTAGGGAAATGAAACACTTTGCTTTTATTTTCTTTTGCAACTGCAAACCTGATGAGCAAATTGACAACCCAACCTTATTTCCCTATCTCTCCTCTCCTCTCCTCTCAATTCTGCTGCTTCTCTCCTAACTGTCCTCTTTCTTTGTCACGATGTCACGTGAATTCCACCCTCTCCCGTCACACGTACGCGGTGGGTCCCAATTCATGATTGCCTTAACCTAATTATCCCCGCATTATTATTAATCACGTGTCAAAGTCGGCTTCGCACGTGTCTTTAGTTTTTTTATTTTATATTCATGATCATATCACTTGAACATTAATTTTGTTCTTCCACCTTTTTATTTTGATCATTATTGTTTCTTTTACAACATCAGGAAACACTTTTAATAAAAAAAGTAGAATACACTATAAATTAGTTTTACGATTCATGTTGATAATACAAATTAGTCAAATTAATAAAAGTTACGTTTAAATTTTACAAGAGTCTGAATTCGATATTGTGTAATTTAATAAATAGATAATATGTAAGTATTTTTATAATAATATTTTAAATATTTTTTTACTTTGCTTAGTCTCAAAATTTAAATTATCTAAACTTTTTTCATAAAATAAATATGAAAATTAAAATTTGTCATATTATTATATAAATCTATTTTGTAACTGATTATAACAAAAATAACAAAATATTAAATCTTTATTAAATTTTAGTGTAAAACTAATTTGTAATAAATGTTTCATTTTCTTTAATAAATAACAATGTTATAAATCTATTTTGTAACTGTATTTTAAAAATAATGGTAAAATATTAAATTCTCAATAAACTTTAGTATAAAATTAATTTATAGTGGGTGTTGCATGTTGTATAATAAGTAACAATGTTAGATCACGTTAGTTGCAAGTGCCGCACTACTTTGGGAAAGTTAGAAGTTACGAGAACCACCCCTTTGTTTTTGGTGGTTAAACTTTTTAAAAACTAAAAGTTCACATTAACATTGGTTATGTATAATAGCCTTTACTTTTTGGAAGCACTACGTGATTTTGTTTCAAGCAAATAGCGAAACTTGCCATCTATATTTATATATGTATAATTTAAGCATAAAATCAGACACCTAATAAGCTGCTTTGTTTTTGTTTTAAACAAGTCCCGCATCCATCAATCAATCAATTACATGCATATATCTATCATGAGGATTTGGATTGCAATTGCACGATCCTCATCGAATTTAAATTTTATGCAATTCTATGTGATAGTTTTTAATCTAATTAAAATTGAAAATTTCAATTCAAAACAGATTTATTATTTAAAATATCCGTACTTTTAAATTTGGATTATCTAATCTTTATGTATTTTAAAAAATATCAATGAAAGAATTTAACGTAATTTTAACTGCATTCAATATTCAATTCTATCTTGAAATTGATGTGTTCTACGCTATAATACCATTAATCCACTACTTAGGTTTGGGGCCAAAAAGCTGGTGTTTGCTCAAATTCATGCATATTCTGAAGGCATTATCTTTCAATTTCACCTAGCTTTTTTTATATGCCCTTGCCTCAAACTCTAAGAACATTTCTATCCATATTTATTAATATAAAAAACAAATATATCTATTTTTATAGAATTAGTTTATGATAATTGCAAATTAATTTCAATAAATTATAAATTAATTAACAAACTATATGTTAGTTGTAATAGTCACTTATTTATTTATATATATATATATATATACTGGTACATACAAATATATGTATTTTAATTGATCGAAATATGGAATATTATGGATATAATATAAGGATGATGGGGTTGTTGTGAATGATATTTTAAAAATGCAACGTAGCAATCCACGTGTGTGACAGAGAGAGCTCATATTTTAAGTAACACATCAATTATAGAAGTGTTTTTTATGAGATGGAGGGGCAACCCAAGAACGCAAAGAACAAAACTAAAAGTTTAGAGGAAATTAAAATCACCATGTCTTTATAAAAAAAATAAATAAATACACATTTGATTTTTTTATTTTGTCAAAAAATAAATCTTTAATTTCGTTTAATTAAAGTTGGTTTTTTGACCTTTTATTAGTTGATTCTTAAAGTTATTTTGGTCTTCCACCACATTTTATGATGTAGTATTCTAATTAATAATATGACACTTAGATAATATTTGTGAGTTGTATAAAATATTTTTCATTTTATTACTGTTGTAATTAATTTAATTATTTATATAATAAAATATTAAAATAAATTAAATAAAATTTTGAATATTTTTTATCTAAAAAATTTTAAATTTTAGTTTAATGTTGGATAAAAAAATAAATTTCAAATATTTTATTTTAATATTATAAGTATTAATTTTAACTTCAATTTTAAATATTTTAATTTATATATAAAATAAAATAAGTTTATTTTTAATATTTTAATCTATAAATAAAATAAATATTAAATAATATTAAAAATGTAATAAATTTAAATATTAAAAATAAAATAATAAAATTTAAATTACTAAAAAATGTTAAATAAAATAATTGAATTTTAAACTTTTTATTTAAATATTTTAATATATAAATAAAAAAAATATTTTTAATATTTTAATACTTAAATAAAATTAATTATAACAATAATGACATGAAAAATATTTTATACAATTCACTAGTTTCAACTAAGTGTTATGTCATTCATCAAAGTGCCACATCATCAGAATTAGTAGGGACCAAAAAAATTACTAAAATTAGGTAATAGGAAGACCCAGAAACTGATTTTAGAAATGAAGGGACTAAAAGTTTAACTTGTGCAAAATAGAGAGATCAAAAGTGCATTTAAGCCTAAAAAAAATGCAAAATCAAGAATTCAACTAAATAATCTATCTTTATTGATCAACAACAGACTAAACTTAGCGAAAGAGTTTGTTGTTCGATATGCCTCAACACAAATATGTCTTACAAAAAAATAATTCAAACGGTTCAAAACGTTAGAAATACACAAAACCAAATTGAAACCTCAGATGAGGTGAAGAGCAACCCTTCATAATCAACTTCACTGCTACATTTGGGTCTGACTTGATCTTCAAGTTATCCAACTCCATCCCAATAGCATATTCAACACCTTTTAAATAGCCCAAAGCTCCACAATGATAATATAATAGGTATCAAAATGCAAAGAAAATCCAAAAATGAATGCTTCATTGTGGTAAGTGACCGTGCAATCACCATTACTATTAATATACTGGTAAAGTGGAAAATATTAAATAGAAGTGATGCATGTAGTATTAATTAGAAAGTCTATATAGTCACCTTGCTTTTGTGAACCAAATTCTTCGTAACATATAACACCGCTCTATATAAAATCAAATTCAATTATATAAATTAGTTATAAAAATCAATTATAATAAATAATTTTTATATGAACGTGGATCGGTTATATAGATATATTGTTCATGAAACCTTACTTCAAAGTATATTATTGCTCTTTGTGTAGGATTTCGAACCCTTTTTTTCTTATGAAAAGTTTTGAGTGCTCATTGTTTTTCTTTTTGATAAATTTTACTTATACAAAAACACAGTACACTACTTTTTCACTCCACACAACACCCTACTCAAGTCACCTAAACTTTTAGAGCTTTTATATGTGTATACTTATAATTATCAAATATTTATTTAATACTTCATTTCTTTTATATATATATTTATATCACATCATCAATATATCATATTATATTTATCAGATTACTCTTTTTTATTTTTTTCTCTCTCAAAATATCTATGGGATTTATGAATATACTCATATTATTTTCCAAATTTTTAGAAAAACAAAAAAGAAAATTGTATTCATCATGTTTAGTTATTATAAGATGGCACGGTACAAGTTTCCTTAATTGTAGTGGGTCCTAATCCCTTTTGCATATGTAAGAGAATGTACCGTGATCGTACGTTAGACTCATCATGTCACTAACGCCTCAACCGTTAAACAACAATCAATAATGCATGTGCATGAGGATATTCTAGTTACAACTAATTGATTAATGAATGGTGCTTGATCAACTTTCTTAAATGCATGTAACCATAGAGTAGATGCAATGTCTCTCATATATCAATCAATTATGTTACATACACATTTCACCTTTCATTGCAAAACAACCGCGCGATGCTACGTACTTTTCTCCGTCCGTGATCAATTAATAAATTACATTTTAGCTCAACATTTTTGTAGTGTATTAATCAATGTAATAATCGATACTAGCAATTTCCCACCATTTGAAAATGGCAATCGAGATGTTGGTTTTGGGTGTAGTTACTGAATTTTCAATATTGATAGATAGGCAACTACACAATTGAGAGTTAAGTGTGGTGCATTTCCTGCCACCATTCTACAATATTATGTGTTGGTGTGTTTGTGTTTGGATTGTTTGCGACTTTGATGTGCATATAGTGTATTTTACAAAGGAGTTTCTAGGATATATTTGAAAATTAATATGTTTTTGTATGACATGTTATCTATAAATAAGTTAAATCATATTTTAAATTTAACACCATCAAATCATAATAAATTGATTTAATTAAAATGAAAATTTTAGTTTCAATTATGAAAACAATTTATTTAATTACTGTGATTAAAATTGAATAGATAAATATATCAAAACTCTTAATTTAGTCAACCATAATATATATATATATATATATAGTAATAATCACATGAATAAATTAAAGAAATTTATTTATCAAAATATTCGTAGTACCGATCTACACTTTTTTTTTTATAGTATAATAGAAGTTGTGATTTTACAAAATCAAAGGTAGTATTTTTTTGGTATTTTTACAAAAGTATTTTTGTTTTTGTATTTACCTATACCATAATTTGGAAATTTGCATGCTTCCTACCTAGTGGTAACTACAAGTTACAACGCTTTGGGCCCGGCTATAAACTAACCAATGGCTGGTTGTTTACGGTATATTTGATTCGAGATTATCACAAATATTTCCTAAAAACAATTTGATTTATATATACTTTAAATGGAAAGAGTTTTTAAATTATCAATCAATTACAACCATAAAATTGTAAATAATATTTTATTTTTGTCATAACTATTTATAAAGAAGTTATCATGATTTGTCGACTATATAAATTTTTTTACAGGCAATACATATAAATTAAATTTTTCTGAAAAAATGAATTTAGAATTTAACATTCTCATATTTTTCTATAAATTTGTAAAAATTATTCTCAAGTATTATTTATTTCCAGAAATAAAATTTATATATGAACCTCTCACTTTTATAATCTCACGTTAGAGGGTGAGAACTTTTTATTACCACAGAAATAAAGTGCAACCCCTAATAATCATCCACTACTCTATTTATTTGTTATATTTTTAAATCATAATTGCTCATGCGGTCCTTTAACTTAATTTCAGGTAACACTTCAGTAATTTATTTTTTTTTTCTCTTCGATTTTGTCTTTTATTTAATTTTAAGTAACAATTTGATTCTTTATATTTTAAAATATCAACAATGTTATCCTTTCTTTACAGAAACTTAGAAACTCATCAAAATCTTCAAACAAAATCTATAAAATTAAATACCAATTTCAAAAAAATCGATATATTCATCAAATGCGTAACTCAAATATTCAAATAAACTCATATTTTCATCTCCAACAATATCAAATAAAGAATGAAAATATGAGTTCATTTGAAGATTTGAGTTATGAAATTTGCATTATATATATTGAAGATGATAATTAAGCTTATGGGTTTTGTTTGAAAATTTTGATAAATTTTTTGAATTTTTGTAAAAAAATGATAACATTGTTGACATTTTAATACATAAATGATCAAACTGTTACTTAAAATTAAATAAAATACTAAATCAAAAAGAAAAGAAAAAAAAAAATAAAAGACTGAAGTCTTACCTAAAATTATGTTAAGGAACCGCGGGAACAATTATACCTATTTTTAAAATAAATAAATTTTAAAAAAATCCAAAGAATATCATTAACTTACCAAATATATGTGTGGGAATACAGTTCTAGTAATAGGAATCCTAAGAATGTCAATATTTTTTAGTATATAATTTTGTAACTTGAAACAAACGCCCACGGGTGAATATATAGTTCTTATAATATTTAAATTTAAATTTAAATTTTAATTACTAAAGTACATGTAAAGGCATAACAAATTAAATTACATCAAGTAGTCTTTATTTTCATATTCGTTCCTTAACTAAATGAGCCGCAAAGTTGCACACTTACAGTTATGTTCTGCCATTTTTTTGCCCATACATCTTCAATTTTGCTTGAAATAGAAAGTAAACACAATAACAAAGAATGAAAAACAAAGGCAAATAGAAGATAAATAAAAAAAAATAAAAAATAAAATAAAGGGAAAGCTAAGGGAGCAATAATTCAGAAAGATAAATTATAGAAGGAAAAGAGCAACGAGAAAAGTACAAAAATATAACTAGTGTACGAGGAAGCGTCAATGCCAAATTGTGACTGTCTCTTTTTCTCAATTGAGATAGAAAAGAAAATTATGCAAAGCAAAAGATATATAGAGCACGGCATAAAGAAGTTCATCACTACTCATCGCCATCGTGTATTAGTTACAACACCTTTTCTTAATTATAAGCCTTCACCCAAAAATATAATGTGTTAAATATTTGAGAAAGAAAATGAGATGCATTCATTTCATTCGGTTATAATCATCATGTATTCAGCCAAATTATCTAACTTTACTTTATTTGAATGATATAACATGATAAATAAATTATTTTTATTGGATAAAATAAATTATTTTTATTGGTCGTCGATGTAAAAAAATTTAGATCATTAAGTCATAATTAACATCACATCGAGCCTCACAAATCATATCATTTCCCTTTTTTTTTCTTTTCTTTTTTTAAAGTTTATATTTATTTTTCTAACAAAATCTTAATATATTTTTAATCTCTATAAAATTATTAAAACCATATATTTTAAGCCTCTAATTAGGAATTAAAATTATTGTTTTATAATTTGTATATATACAAAAAAATGGATATAAAAGCTATATAAAAAAATAAAATTCGAGATATTTAATCCTAACTTTCTATAAAAAAATAAAATAATAATAATAAGCACTTTCTCAATATGTCTAATCTCTCTTAGGTAAAATGAATGACAAATAAAATGCCACCCATGCTCTTTGAAAAATAATGGATGTATGGTCCCTCCCCCTCTTCTCTCCTTTCCTTTTCTATATGCTTCCCCTTTTTTCCCTTTGCTTTTGAGCACACTTACATTTTTACACGAGCTTGTTTTGGGGCGTGACCACTTCCTCACTTCATTCGTTGCTTTGTTTACTAGTTTTTCATGTTTTGACTTAATCATTTGTAGTACTAATGGCACCTTTTTGCACCTGGCATGTCCATATATGAACATACCCTTTTTCTTTGTCTAGGGCTCTTTCTTTCATTTTTGGTCCTTTTTATGTATAGTAATGATAATCACTTAATTAGCTAGCTGTATTAGTATATATAAGAAACAAATATCATCTAGCAAGTATTAGCTATTAATAGAATATGAAATATTGATATTAAGTATGGAGGAGATAAAAGTAAAAATAAATTTGTTTTGTTAATAAAGAAAATTATTAATTACAATAAATGTGACATACTATTTATGTATAAATTTTAAAGTGACTATTACAACAATCTTTGCAATTAATCTAACTAACTTATAACTAATCTTACTAATTTGCAATTAACCTAAACTAACTCTCACAGCTATTAAAAGGGATATGTACATTTTATCAACAACAAAAATAGGAATATGTACATTGTATATTTATAAGGAGTACAAAATTGTTACCTTTGAGCTAGCTAATTATTGGTCAACCCAATTCCAAGACAAGAATACAATTTGATACAATATTATGATGGATGTGGTCCCGCAACTATTTGGTTGAGTATTTGCTACAAGTAGTAAAATAAAATTGGTTTGATTTTAAAATTTATAGTTCATTTGAAGTAAAATGATTTTTGCTTGAATGATTTTACTTTCGACTAAAAGTTTGAAAGCAAAAATCAATTTTATAAATCAAGAATAAACAAACATTTGTATTTGTCCTAGAATCATAATATTGATACTTGCAACCGAATATAACGCATTTATACTCATAAGGTGTAACTAATTAAATTATGTTAAATAAGTACGATATTAACATAAAGGGGTATTTGTCCAAAAACACGAGATGAAGTGATATTAACATAAAGGGAGATTTCGTTAGGCCGGTGCACCCTATCACTTTTAGCTATTCTTACTTTATTACTATGATGAGACTTAATTGTTAGAGGCCAATTTATAACAGAGTGCAAAAGAGGTTCTACCAACGGCTTAAACATAGGTTATAAGTTAAGATATACTTTCTTTCGAATGAATTATACAAAAAGATCAAATTATACGTATTAAAATATATATTTGATCAAATTAATTTAATTTATGTAATTCAAATAAAAAATAGAATCTATTGTTTAAAGTATTCTCAATAACTAATAAATTTGATGATTAAAAATGTAAAAAGTTACATTAGATATTATACTAAATGAGAGACATTATTAAACTTTATTTATATTTCATTCTAAAAAATATGAGTTAATTTTGCTCTTAATTACTATTTCATTGGAAAATTATCCTTGGACACCTAAATTACACTTTGAAAGAAAAAGAAATAGATTGTGTAATAAATATCATATTTGAATTCATATCAAGTGGAGTCATAAATTATAAAGATTCATATTTAATTATATGGGCCTCTAATTACATAGTACTAGTGTGTGTTGTTTTTATTTGATGAGATAATCTTTTCGCATTTTTTTTATAAATCTTTTCGCATGTTAAATCTTACATTATATGATTAGTTAATAATGTCTTCAAATAATTGAGAAAATCCTTACCTACTGATGTTAAGTCTTAACCTACCACTCTCTAAATGAGGTATGTCTAGATACTACATGACGTTAAGCAACCAAGATCTGGCATTTTGCTTTAAAATTAAGCTTTGTGGCTCTATTGCACTACCAAACCCTAGTTTCTTCTTATTAAATTTGGTTCTAACTCCCTATTCGTGCAAAAGGTTGAAACCTATTTAGGTATAGACGTATACTATGAGAAAATGTTAAAATAATGTCAACACGTTGTCCACATATAAATACATATATAAACTAAAATAGTTTATATTATTCAATTTTATAAAATTGATTCGTTCAAGATTAACTGTGTTAATTTTATGTGTAAATCAATCATTTGTATAATATTGAAAAGATTAATATTATGAAGTAACTGAGATATATTTAAAAAATTAATCTTTTAAAATATCTTTGTTCATACATATTAATTACAAATCCATTCACAAAATAAATTATTAATGAGTCTGGTTGAATCAATGTATACTAATTATGTCACATTATATTAGTTAGTTCACGTGTTTATTTTAGAAAAAGAAACAAGTAAACAAATACTATACATGTTTCTCATGTGAATACTAGTATGCAATATATATCATATATAAACTAAAAAAGTAAAAATAACGATAAATTTTATTTAATTTCGTATGTCCCGAAGTGTGAGACACAAAAGACAGTGACCAAAATAGTGTAAATGTTGTACATTTTTTAGATATACGTACTTTTATATAGTTAAAGAAATTGAAACTATTTTTTTATTATGTTTTATATTAAGTTGTTCTACATTAAGAGATATATAAATATAATTAATAAGTGGACAAAATAAAACAGTTTTATTAAAAGTTTTACTTTTGTATACTTGTGGCATTATTTATCTCATTCTATTCCATATTGAGACAAATCAATTGAAATTTGAAAAGGAAATTAGGGGCTTGTAATTAATTCATTCATTACTAACCTGATCATTATATCAAAGCTTAATTTGTCTTACAATAGAATACCTTGAAATTCCTTCACCCTAGCTAGGTAATAATAATTATAAAAATGTAGCTATCTTGTATGACAAAGATATATAAGTCCAGCAGAAAATGCCAAAAGTTTATTTTTATTTTTTGCTCTATTCCAAAAGTTTATTTTGAAATGCTTTTGACAAAATAAGAATTATATATACCCCATTATATTTAATTAGACAGTTAAAATCCACAAGATAGATACCGTGCCTGTATCATAATTTGATGGGTTGTTGTTCTTGGGACAAGTGAAGCAAACACTGCATGTCCTTATCTTAAGGGTCATTTTCCCTTAGATGAACACACTAGGGGTCTAATATTCTTGTAGTATGAATTATTGGCTCCACCCTTCTTAAAAGAGAAATTATATTGTGACATCAAAATTTTGATGTCAAATACGCTTTTCTTGAATTTTTTTTGTGTATTTCTGAAACATGGGTAAATAATAAAAGATAAAAATTAAAAGAAAGATAACAAAATATATATATATATATATATATATATATATAATATATATATTTCACCTTTAGGTAGCACATTTTTTCAATCATATATAATTTCATTTATACCCTTTCTTCTTAGTTTCCACCTTATTGCCACTAAACCTTTTTCCTCTTCTTTAATTTTATCTTTTTCCTTATCTTATTTCATTATAAACCTTTCAAAAAATAATATTAATAATTAATTATTAATTTTGTTAGAGGATAAAATTAAAGCTATAACCTTTTGTTACTTTAACTCCCCTAAATCATCAAATTATTCCTTAAACCTCTAATATGTTGATGTGGGGATATTAAGTTGGTTAGAAAAGCGGGAAAATTAAATGAAGTATAAAAGAAAAAGTGAAAGAGAAAAAGGAAAATAAAAAGCATTAAAATTATGGAGATGTTGAGAGTGTTGGGCTTGAGAGAAGCCTTTTTAGAGATGGACCCATAACGAAAACGACAAGAAATTATTGAAAGCATAGTTAGCACTTGTTGTGAGAACAAAATGGGTCGTGTTCCAACATGAGCCTAAAAAGTGGTCCTCTATTGGATCGTATAAAGAGGTCCAGGTGGCTTTGCGGCCCGGCAGGGTTCCCCACAGCCACGTGGGGAGTTGTGGTCCAAATGGATCAGTATGTTTTCCACGTGTTATGAGATAACAGGTGACAGGCTGTTGTGTATGAGCATGGATGAGAGATGAGACCATTTTTTGGGCAGTGTTAAATTAAATTTAAGGTATAATTTTTTAAGTTTAATCAAATTTTCGCTTAGATCACTTAAATTTATTTTATCTTAATTTAATTATTTAAGTTATATTATGTATACATCGTTAGTATTTTAATTTAATTTTAACAATAATTAATTTAATTGAAAATTTTTTATCATTTAAAATTTTATTAAATGTTGCAATAATATATCTCTCATATTAATTATTTACAAAACATTCATCAAATTTTATGAATGGTATATATATTTTTATTTTCTCTACAACAATTTAAACTCACGTATAGTCTTAAAAACAAAATAATAAAGGTTTATTTACACAATCAATGTCTTTAACTTCTTTCATATGCAAAGTAGTTTGGGTAGTCAACTTGTTGCGATGTTTCGATTAGATCTTAACATTTCATGATAGTAATTCAATAAAATTTCAAATTTAAATAACTGCATGCGCAATTTAATATATCTTAAAGTCTAATAATGCAAACAAATGTAACTTAAAGAATCGAAAGGGAAAAATAAATAAATTTAAAAGATCTAAGCGAAAATTTAGCTAAATTTAAAGGATTAAAAATATTTTTTTTACCTAAATTTTTACTATGTCATATGAGTAATTAAGCATGTGAAACAAATAATAGTCATTTGTTATGTGTATTGAATAAAAATGATATTTGTGTTTCATTCATGTTTGTATGACTATCAATATTAGTTCCGGAAATATGGGACCAATTTGATTTTAGTCCCTATAAATTATGATTTTTAGATTTTATCTCTGTAATTTTATATTCTTTCACTTTTAACTCTTGATGTTGTTATCTATCCATCTAAAAATCATAATGTGACATATAGAGTCAATATTTTTTTAAAAATAATAATACTAATAATTACTAAATTAAAAAAAGTTGAAGCAAAATTAAAGAATATATATATATACACACACGTTTTTACCTTTCCATTGATTTATCGTTCATGTCACATGTACTTATACTCGTGTTCGATCCAATGGAAAAGAATTTGCTAGTGTTTGTCCTTGAAGACATGCTTGGCCAAATTGCAAGTTGTATTGAATACACAAAATTGACAAATGCTTTTCTACTAAGTTACATAGACATTATAGATTGAAACATTATTAAAAAACATTTGTTAATAACAGAAAATGAGTTCAAATATAGCACATATTGAAATGAGGTTTAATGGATAGTGCTTAGTTCTCTTGTTTAGCCATAATCACCATAACTTTTTTTCTCGTAAGGTTTTTTTTTTTTATTTTTATATTTTGTCTTATTTGTTTCTTACTTTTCCAACTTCCAATTCTCGTTCTAATTTGTTGTTACCTTCAAGGTAACGAGTTTCCAATAGAAACATGCAATAATTAAAAGAGAAAAAAATTATAAAACCTAACATAGACTTTGAAACTACTAAACAAGAAAGAAACTAGAGATTATAGGAATTAGGGATTTCTTATTGAAAATTGACGAAGTTAGGGAAAAAGAAAATACTGTTTTTTTCTTCTTTATATTTTGAGTATATAAATTTATTTATTAATTTAATAATTCTTAATTAATATTTTATTTTATTAAAAAAATGCCAACTCTATATGTCATATCATGATTTTTGGATGAATAAATAGTACGAAGGATTAAAAGTGAAGGAATTTGAAACTACAGAAATAAAACCTAAAAAAATCTTTTACAGAGACTACAATTAGATTGATTATATATTAGAGGGGCCGAAAGTACCATTAACTTTTAATTATATTTGGATGTGATTTGTTAAATGAAAAAATTATATTTGGACCTAATTGAAAATAGAGTTATAAAATTATTTGTAGTTAAATATTTACAAGAAAATAAGGCAACATCAAATTTTAGTATTCTCTTTTAAATATGGGTTAATGTATATGGAAGCAACGATATGTAACTAGGATATAACTAACTTATGTCAATTTTTAAATATAGCTGATGCTTAATTTATGGGGTTATACCAGAATAAACACTATTCAAGAGTCAATCACAATCCCATTCTAACAACATATTTTACTAAATATTTTGATAATAGAATTAAGTCTATCTAACTCATCTGTCCTTCGTGTCTGTCTGTCTGTCTATCTCCAATAGTCTATTGGAAGTTAGAATCTGATAGTACATTTTACACTACCGAAATTAGGATCAATAAAAATGAGCAGACATGAGATTGGATGAACATTCACCTTACGGTATAGGCCATCAAGTCGAATTCAAATCTACATACCGCTATACCTTAATTCCATCTAAACTATTTATTCCAACCTAATTTTAAAGAAAAAACTTCATTTTTTTTATTTCCACCAGATTCGATTTATGTTCTGAAAACTTAAATTATATTTTTTATAATACATTTGTATTTCAAAAAACCCAATTTATGTCTGTCAGAACATAAACATGTTCTAAATATTTCAAAATTTAAGTTTTTCGAAATACACAAGTATTCTAAAAAATTAAAATTTTGAATTTTTTCGAAATACATTTGTGTCTCAAAAAATAAATTAAGTTCATCGATAGTTATTTAAAAAATTTAAAGTTCAACAAAACTTTTCTACAAGTTTGTCAGTAATTTTCTTTATAAAAAAAAAGTTAAATATGTTTTTAATCCCTATAAATATACCAACTTTTATTTTTAGTCTCTCTAAAAAAAATTCCTTCGTACTTTGATCCTAACCTTAATCATTCTAAATTTTTAGTTACCAATTTTAGTTATTGTTTGTTTACAAAAGTTCACTTCGTATGTTCTAATTGATTTTTTTTTTATGAAATGTCATTGTTAAGACTTTAAAATATTATTAACTTAATAACTTAATAATTTAATCTTTCATTTAAAGTTATAGAT
>JBBPBQ010000002.1:14509956-14558836 GCA_037974755.1 Cicer yamashitae
ATTAAAAAAAAAAAAAACAGAGACTAAAAATGGTAACTACAAATTTAGAAGATTCAAAATTCGAAGAAAATTTTTAAAGAGGCTAAAAATAAAAGTTCAGATATTTGAGTTATTAAAAATATATTTAACTCAAATAAATCAAGAGTAAAATGCGATTTTGAGAAGAATGTGGAAAACTAATATGATTTTAGAGTACTGGATAATATTATCTATTATTTTTTGTCAACTAAATTTAGAAAAATTAATCATGTACCCCATAATTTGACCCGTACCCCCAAAATTTTTTGAAAATGGCAAAATTACCCTTCAACTTTTTTTTTACTATTTCACTAAAATCAGAGTAAATTTTTTTTTCACCATTTCATCAATTCCGGTGCCGTAAAAAAGAACTCCGATAAGTCCAAGATTTCCGGTAACTTCCGGAAACCTTTGACGAATATCTCTGGTACACAAGTGCCTTCCGGAAACCTTAGTTTGAAGCTTTCCGGTACACACCAGGCTTCCGGAAACCTTATTTCAAGCTTTCCAGTACACAACAAAGTTCCGGAAACCTTGCTTTCAAAGCTCTCCGGTACAGTACATAAAAATTGTGTTCCGGGAAACTTAATTACAAGGTTTCCGGTACACAACTATTTTTTTTGTTTTTTTTTATTTTTAAGTTTTTTGAATTTTATTAATTTTTTTAAATGTTAACAGATATGGATCAAATGCTACCATTATTGGATAAAGCATGCGTCGATACTACAAATATTTTTGAGACGGATCAGGTATGAATAATTTTAATTAATATTAATTTTGTAAAAATATATTATTGTTATTATTTATAATTAATTTTATTTCAGATATTTCTTACAAGAGACGCTGTTGTGAATTGGGCTAAAGAAATCGGTATAAAAAATAAAGTTACTGTTATTATCAGAAGATCAGATATAGAGACAGGAGAGAAAGGAAGGAGAAATAAGTTAATATTAGATTGCGACAAAGGAGGAAAATACAAGTATGCTGCTAGCTCAACTCGAAGTTCAACAAAAAAGTGTGATTGTCCTTTCAAACTTAGATCAAAACCATTAAAAGATGGTTCAGGATGGACAATTAAAGTAATTTGTGGAGTTCACAACCATGAATTACCTGATACTTTGGAGGGGCATGCATTTGTTGGACGTTTAGATGAAGAAGCAAAAAAGCATGTTCATGACTTAACAAAATATAATGTTGCACCAAGACACATATTACTCTCATTGCAAGACCGAGATAAGAACAATGTTACTAAGATCTCACAAATTTATAAGCAGAGGAGTATGATTCGATTGCATGTGAGAGGTAATAGAACAGAGATGCAACATTTATTCAAGTTAATTGAAGATGCAAAATATGTGTGTTGGAATAGAAAGCGTGAAGACTCAGATGTTATGAGGGATATTTTTTGGGCGCATCCAGATTCAGTGAAGTTGTTGAATTTGTTTCCGATTGTGTTGATTATGGACAGTACCTACAAAACCAATAAATACAGGATGCCATTACTTGAAATTGTTGGTATGACATCAACAGGGATGACATTTGTAGTTGGATTTGCTTATTTGGAATCTGAGCGGGAAGAAAACTTTTGCTGGGCTTTAGAGAGGCTAAAAGAACTGTTTGTCACACAAAACAAATTTCCTAAAGTAATTGTGACTGACAGAGATCTTGCGTTGATGAATGCAGTTGGCATTGTATTTCCACATGCTGTTAACTTGCTTTGTCGATTTCATATCGACAAAAATGTTGGAGCAAAATGCAAGCAATATGTCTTAAAGGATAGACAAGAGTTAGTATTGAATATGTGGAAAGACATTATGTATTGCAGTGATGAAAAAGAGTATATAATGCGCTTGCAAATGTTTGAGCAATCATGTGTCGATAATATTGTGTTTGTTGACTGCGTGAAAGACACTTGGTTGATTCCTCATAAGGAAAGGTTTGTTGAAGCATGGACAAATCGAGTAATGCATATGGGGAACACAACGAGTAACAGGTATGTCATGTGACTCTAAAAATTTGATTTTGTAATTATATTATATTTTGTTGGATTGTTCAATTGTGACAATTTACATGTAATGACAGGGTTGAGTCAGCTCATTGGAAACTGAAGTTGATGTTGGAACACAGCATGGGTGACTTGTGCAAATGTTGGGAAGCTATGAATAATATGATTAGATTGCAACATAAAAAAATCAGAGGCTCATTTCACAAAAGTTTCTATGACGAAGATCATGAACACAACAATCCATTTTATCAGCGATTGAATACATTTGTATCAAGAGAAGCTCAAAGACGTATTGCTGTAGAATATGAGAAAGTTGAGTGGGTAGGTACTGATTCATCTGTATGTGGGTGCTCTTTCAGAAAGACATACGGGTTACCTTGTGCTTGTGAATTGGCACAATATAAATTGATGAGTGAATCGATTCCTCTAGATTCTGTGGATATTCAAT
This sequence comes from Cicer yamashitae, assembly GCA_037974755.1. Lineage (NCBI taxonomy): Eukaryota > Viridiplantae > Streptophyta > Magnoliopsida > Fabales > Fabaceae > Cicer > Cicer yamashitae. Next base: position 14,512,428 of record JBBPBQ010000002.1, read on the forward strand.
GGAGAAAATTAAGCATGGAATGTGAACTCACCCAAGACACAGAAGATGGATCAGAGTCGAATATGTCTACAGAGATGAATGCATTATGGAAACGCTTTTGATCACTAGATGTTATAGGAAAACGAGTGTTGAAGAGTAAGGTGCGTGAACTTGCTTTTCCAACTATGAGTTCGATGTGTCCACCACCTGAAAAAGTTAAAACAAAAGGTCGAGTGAAGAAGAGTAAGGGTAAGAAGCCTGATGGATATGATGTAAAAATAATACATTAATAATAAAAATAATTAATAAATAATAATAATAATACATTAATAAATAATAATAATACATTAATAAATAAATAACAATACATTAATAAATAATAATAATAATAATAATACATTAACAAAATATTTTTAATGAATTATAAATAAATTAATTATTTTAACATACCTGACCAAACCACAATCTAGCTGAAACATGATGACAGTACCGTGTAAGGACCGATAAATCATAAGGTCCTCCAGGATACTGTGTGACCTCACCAGGTCCCTGAGCTCCATCATGCTCCTCCTCCATATGCTCTCCCACCTGAGCAGGTGCAGCCTCTTCCTGCTCATGTACATCGACCTGCTCATGTACTATAGGAGGCTCCTCCTCATGCACTATAGGAGGCTGCTCCTGATGATACACAGCCACATTTGGGATCAATCGATAATCATGATCTCCCTCATCATCGTCTTCAACTATCATCCGTCTTCTTCTCCTTGAAGTTGTCGGTCGAATCCTCTCTGGAGGATTCATCGCGGATGATGTAGAAGCATCAGTGTCACGCGTAATTCTTATGATTTTCCCGTCTCTTCCTCGTGCGCCCACTGAAAAATTAAAAAGAAATAAATCACAATTAGTTATAAAATTATAATGAATTAAAATTTTTAAAAAACGAAAAAGAAAAAAATTAATGCAATTTCCGGAAAGCTTGGTGGGCAAGGTTTCCGGAAATTTAGAAAACATGTACTGTACCGGAGAGGCTAAACCAAGGTTTCCGGAAATGTAAAAAAAATGTACTGTACCGGAGAGGTTACAAAAAGGTATCCGGAAGTTTACAAAAATAGCATCTGTACCGGAGAGGTTAAAAACAAGGTATCCGGAAGTTCAGAAAAAAAACATCTGTACCGGATAGGTTAAAAAAACATCTCCGGTAGAGGCCTATGTACCAGATATGTTGTTGAAAGGTTTCCGGAGTAATAGGTTTCTGTACCGGAAACCATGGTTTAAAGCTTTCCGGAAGTTTGGAAAAAAAACTTACTTTTTGTACCGGAGAAGTGAAATTCGCAAATGTTAATTTTTTTGTACTTTTATTATATAAAGGAGGGCAAAATGGTCATTTCACTGCTATTTTGGGGGTATAAGTATAATTAGGGGGTATGGGGTAAAATTTTCCTAAATTTATTAGAAAAAAGCCCAGAGGGAACTCGGCCCAAAAGAGGCCCGGGATTTTTTTTTTTAATTCTGTATATATGTACTATTTACTTTATTGAAGTTGAACTTGGATCGTTATTTTAGTCCAAATCAATATAACGTTGGGTGTTGTTGTCAACACCTCATATTTGAAATTTTGAATAGCCACATCCATAAAAAGTAAAAAAAATATCTAATATTCGTATTTAATTTCCATTTCATTATAACGAATTTTTGGCGCATTAGCTAATAGCTATGTACTTTATGAGTTTAAATTTTCAGTTGGCCTTCTTTAGTGGTTATGAGTAAACACTAAAGAAGGATTTTGTTAACTATTGGCGCACGCTCTTTGTTCGCAAAATGCTGCGTAGAAATATCCGTTTGCGGAGAGAGTATTTGTATAGAAAAGGCTTAGAAGGAAAACAGCGTGTATCCGGTTTTGCGCAGTTGGCCTTCTTTACAATTTTAGTTAATTTTTTCTGGTTCGGATTCGATTCCTTATCATTTGAAATATCATGTCTGCTACACACTGGCATCATATATATGAAAAGCATGGGGGTCCTAAATCTGTAGAATTGAAAGAAATTGGTCCACGGTTTGAGTTGCGACTATATCCTAATAAGTAAGTTTACTTCAATGCTAATAAGTAAGTTTACTATTGGTTTTTTTTCAATGCTAATATTTATTGTCTTTCTTTTTCTTACGCTTTCATTTTTTTACTTAGTTTCTTATGATTTCATAGGATCATAAAGTGTTGGAAAAAGTCATCTAAAAATAGAGCAATCAATTTACTTAATTGATTGCTGTTTGTTACAACTTACAAATTTTTATAATAAAAGATTTTTAAAGTATTTCATTTTTTTTAATAACTTTTAAAGAGAACTTTAGAAATAAATATTTAAATGAGAAATCGGTTTCAATAGTTTATCATAAAATGATTTTTTTTAGTATTTATCTTTTTAAATAATAAAATTTCAAAAAATATTTAAAATGGAAAACTATTTTGAATAGTTTCTTATAAAAAATATTTTTAAGAGGTATATTTATTTTAAAAAACGTGATTTTTTATTATCTTAAAATCTCTAACAATGAACATTTAAATTATTGAATGTCAATTTTTTTTAATATATAATAAATGAGTTCAAAATAATTTATATTATATCTATTTTTGAATAAATTCTCATAAAAATTAATATTTTTATGGATCTTAAAATAAAAAAATTTATATATAACTAACAGAAAGGACAAGGTTATAAAATTCTATTTACGTGTGGCAAAACGGTATAAGAAATTATATTTTGTTACACGTATTGAGTTTTTTTTTTCAAAAAAATTATGTCTTGTTTCACTAAAAAGTTCAATCGATTTTAAGTAAGAAAATGATTGATGTGAATGGTAACCCTTTTGCAATATTTATTTATTTATTTGTTAAATTAATGAAATTTATAAAATTATTTTTGATTTAAATTTTTTTTTAATTTAAATTAAGAGTTTAACCACAAAATTTGCATCCCAACAACCTTTTATCATATGACCCACTCTTATCTTACAATTTAAAACTAGTTTAAAATACTAAAAATTTATTTATTTTGTCCAAATTAAAAATGTAAAGGTTACTAACATCCACCTTTTATATTTTAAGTGTGTCTCAATTAGTAATCTCGTCTACAGTGAATTTGGTTCAAATTGAAAAAGTCTCACGTTATTTAGAATTGTAAAAGAAGATGAAACTCAATGTTATATATATGACTTTAGTTCTTCATTACAAATCGTATCAGTCAAAAACACTTAAAATTTGCATCTGATTTTTTTTGCTTTTGTTTTCTACTTTTGCGTTAGAGTGATGTGCAATATAGTTTAAATATATGCATTGAAGAATGTGAGTGTATTGAGGGCCATGGAGAGTATGAGAGAAGTGTATTTGTTGTAATAATTTTCATATAGTGCTATTCTCATGTTGTCATTTGACAACGGTCGTGGTTTTTTCTCCAATTTTGAAGTTTCCACGTTATTTTCTTATATTTGATTGTGTTATTTAAATTTCTTTGTTTGTTTATTTTCCAACAATGTCGGATAAATAATTTTCAAAATCAACCGTTTGATTGAAAATTACTGTCATATAAGCCATATCTATAAATTTTTACATTAATACATAATTATTTTCTACGTGAACAAGATGCATTAAAATTAATGTCAGTGGACTCAACAAAAAAAAAAAGATTGGTTTAATTGCAATTTTTGTCACTCTATTTTTACCAATTCACGAAACTGACCTCTCTATTTTAAAAGTTGATAGCTTTGATAACTCTCTCAAATTTTTGAACTAAAAATGACGATTTGACGTAATTTAAATAACGCGAGATACAATTTCGTGATATAGAGTCATCTAGATGCATTAATTATTCATATGTTATTAATTAAATTACAAATATGAAAAATTTCAGAAGTTGAAAGTTAAGTTTTTACGATTTTTTATTCTAATTTTATAGGTGTTAATTATTCTACATCATCGTATTATATGACACGTTATTTAAAGCATGTCGCTTCGTCATTGTTTAGTTAAAAAATTACAGGGAGAACCAAAATTGACAACTTTTAAAATAAATGGATCAATTTCGTGAATCGGTATAAATAGAAAAACTAAAATTGCAATTAAACCAAAAAAATTAATATCAATATATAGTATAATTGTATATAACATTAATCTTTAAGTATCTTGATAACAAAAGAAAATATCATAAATTAATGATAAAATTTGTAAATATAATATATATGATAGTATCTTTTAATTCAACATTAATTTTATAAAGTATTTATTCAATAAAATGTTATTATGGAGCCGTTAAGTGTAATATTTTACATATAAAATCAAACATGTGGCCAATTTAATTTTTGTAATTCAATGTGTGAATTTTTAGTATAACTTCTCATCTATAAAAAATAAAAATAAAAACAAATACATATAAAATCAAGCATGTGGCCACCTCATACCATCGTGACTTTATATAATTATTATATAACCTATAGGGACGTGTTGGATTTTAAATTCTTTTTTTTAGGAAAGATTTTAAATCCTATGACTCTAGTATATAACAATCTATATTTTTTGCCTACCATGAAATCCGTTGTTGATCTACAAATCTTGGTGATTGGTATGTGAGAGATGTTGAGGCATGGAGGCACAAGATGAGGGACATGGTACTATAATATGGTGTTGCATAAGTTACACAAAAGGGTCAATGATTATTTTGTTTTAGTTAAATATGTTTTTTGCAATAAATTTTTAACATTTTTTTTTTAATTTATGTTGAAAAAGTATAATTTTTAATTTATACAAATTTATTATGTACACAATTTTAATCTTTACTATAAAATCAATATATAATATTAAATAAATTTTTACAAACATATTTACCGCATTCAAAAAAAAATTCTTCTAAAGTTCAGAAATGTATTTAATTTTTTTTGGTTGATACAAATGATTCGTTCATTTCCTTCTTGATCTTGCCCATGCTACAGAAAGCAACAGCTTGGTCGCTCCAAAATTTGGAAAAATGACTGGTCACCTTCCAATAATATTAAGCATGGTCGTAAAATTCGGATCTACTTAAAAAAAAAAAAAAAAAAGGAAAATTCGGATCTTTGATCTACTACTATAACATAAGTGATGCTATTTTTTTCTTCTTAATCGCTCTCTATTTTATCAATTTATAAAATTAACATCTAATTTTAAAATTTTATTTTGAATTTTTATTAAAAAATAGCGATAAAACATATTTTAAATAACGTGACATATAATATAATGATGTATAATGATTAACATTTATGAAATTACAATAAAATACTTTAAAAATTTAATTTTTAACTTTAGAAATTTTTCATTTTTGTAATCTAATTAATGACATAAATAATTAATGCATCTAGATTGTTTTATATCATAAAATTGTATGCCACATTATTTAAAATATGTCAAATTGTAATTGTTTAGTTAAAAAATTGAAAGAGGGACCAAACTTTTAATTTTTAAAATAAAATGATCAATTTTGTAAATTGATAAAACATTGTGGATATATTTTTTATGATTAGATTACAAAAAATAAATGTTGATAACATACTTGCAATATCTAATAAAAGAAAGTTGATCTGTAAATTAGTTGACCCGTTACGCGTATATGAAAAAAAAAAACATAGTAAGTGAAATCGTCAAGCACTTTTGTATAAAATAGTGATTTATATTTGTGATTTAATGTTTAATCGTACATTTACATTAATAATGTACACACACATTTGTTATTTATTTGATATAAAATGTACACACGCACATAGACATAGTATATGGATTTCATTAAGATTAAAATAATCTATAAATAAAAATGATTAACTATAAAATACAACAACACAAAAGTTGAAAAAGGATGAAGAGATTAAAGAGTAACAATATTGATATGCATTAGAACCAAATATTATTATTATGAAACAATAAAAAGAATAATATATAGATCATAAATTTTAAGAGAGAAAAACTAACATGGGAATGAAAGAAGCAATTGAGAATAAAATAAACAAATGAAATCATCACAATAAAAGAAAAATTCACTGAGAAGAGAAATAAAAACACAAAGATGCCAAGTTGAAAGGTATGGGGTGTAAATATACTAATGGATAAAAAAAAATAAAAATCAAACTCAAACAAAATAATAAATTAAAAATAAAAAATTTATTAGATAATATAATGAAAGTTTATTGAGATAATTAACAATAAGATTAAATATAGGAAGAGGTTAAGCATGAAATATGTGATTGTGATAGTTACCAAATTCTAGATTCGAAAGAAATTAAGTTTGACTTTTTTGAAGGAATTATGGGATGATTTGAAGGGAGGTTTCATGAAATTTTTGCACGAGTCCTATAGCAATGACAAACTAGTCAAATATTGTGATTGTACTTTTATTGCTCTTATTTAAAAGAATGATGATTTCCACAAGTTAGCGAATTTCAGACCTATTTTATTAGTGGATTCTATGTACAAATTAATGTCGAATATGTTAGCAAACAAGATCAAAAGGGTCATAGAATATGTAATTTCGAAAGCTTAATCTGCTTTCGTAAAAGGTCATTAGATTTTGGATGAGATATTAACATCCAATGAGGTTGTCGACAAGGCAAAGAAGAAGAAAAAAGAGCTCGTTATGTTTAAAGTAGATTTTGAAAAGACATATGATTATGTGGAGTGGAAATATTTAGAGTCAGTGATGACTAAAATTAATTTTCTAGTAAATGGAGGAAGTGGATATGGGATGTTTGAGATCGACCACAACTATAGTTCTAGTTAACAGGAGTCCTACAAAGGAGTTTTCTATGGAATGTAGCCTTAGACAAGGAGATCCTTTATCACAATTATTGTTTCTCATTGTGGTAGAGAGTTTGAATGTCATGTTATCCTCGTTAGTAAATTTGGGGTTGTTCGATGGTTTTTATGTGGGTGATGATTCATAGTTTAGGGTATCTCATATGCAATTTGCTGATGATACATTGATTATAGGTGAGAAAAAATGGAGGAATATTAGAGCTATTAAGGTAACGCTTCTATTTAAATTAATCTTAGGCTTTAAGGTTAACTTTCATAATAGTTTACTGGTGGGGATTAATGGCAATAGGTCTTGGCTTGAGGAAACTACAAGTTTGCTAAATTGTAAGGTTGACACAACTGCGTTTAAATATTTGAGGTTTCTTGTTGATGATAATTCTAAGAGGTTGATGTTTTGGAATCCTGTTGTGGATATTATTCGGAAGCGTCTGTTTGATTGGAAGAGTCATAATCTCTACTTGGGGGGTCGCCTGATTCTTTTGAAATATGTCTTGTATGCATTGTCAATTTATTTCATCTCCTTCTTGAAGGCGCTTGCAAGAATCATTATTTAAATTTATCTTTATTTAAATCTTTTTTTTAGGGTGGAAGTTAAGATACTTGTAAGGTTTATTGGGTAAAAAAGGAAAATGTATTTTTTCCTTAAGAGAAAATGGAGTTTGAGTGTGAGAAACATGAGAACATTTAATTATGTCTTGTTAGGAAAATAGTGTTGGAGGTTAAGGTGTGAAAGGAAAGGTTATTGATTTAAAGTGTTGGCTAAAAAATATGGTTTGGTGAATTGTGTTCCAAGATAGAGTTTAGATGAAATTTCACTTTGGTGGAGAGATGTTAAATCTATTTAAATGGGTGAGGGGATTAAGTTGAATAATTGATTCTTGAATAAGTTAAAAAAGGTTTTAGGTTATCCTTAGTTGAAAGGGTGTCTTTGTACGATTTAGTCGATTGTTTGGTCAAGTAGTTGATAAACATGTGTTTGTAGCGAGTATAAGTGGGTTGAGAGTTGGGGGTATGGTGTGGGTGGGGGTGGGGTAGAATATAGAAAATTGATGACTAACATTTCTTTACAAGTCCATAAACAAGATGAATGAGTGTAAAATCATACAAATGGTAACGGTTATATCGTCAAAACGACTTACATAATATTGTGCGATGATAGTAAATTAGAAAACTATCTCATAAATTGTGTGATTTGGAGTGGGTCAGTTAAAGATTTCTTTATTTGTGTAGAGATTATTGCATGATCGTCGACCTACAAAAGACAATTTGCTAAATCTACTCAACGATCTGTTTTTTGAATGACCGGTCTTAGGAAATGTTTGGTACCCGGTTTTCATGTGACTTGCTATTAGTTGTGTTGTACACAATAGCAAGTGTAGCATAAAAAAAAATCACAAGACTATGGCCCTTGGCAGCATCGAAAATAGTTTCCTATAGGCTTAGTCACCACTAGAACAGAACACTAAATCAAACAAAAGGCCCAACCTATTTCAACCGCAAAACTTTTCTATAATTTTATGGTGTCATTGACGTTTGGTAGAATGTGGTAGGAAAACTGACAAATGAGAAATGGACCCACATGACAGTACGACACAGTATCGTTGAATTTAAACTTCCAGTGAATAATAAATCATAAATAAAGAAATTATCTTAGAAAAAATGTACTAGCTAAGAGAAAAAGTGAAAAAAAATTATTTGCAATATTTTTTTATTCTATATCCCTTTTTGGATTTTCCTATATTTGCGTAGGATCCAAGTACTTCTCTTAACTTTTCACTCTTTGCACTCATAAAAAAGCTGATTCTGGAATCACATAGTAATAACATACATATATATAGAGAGAGAAATAAAGATAAAGTTGTAATGTAACCATTCTTCAGTGGTTGACTATGTATTAATGTGAATCATATATTGCATTTAAATTTTAATAAACTAAGATTCATCTGATTCCTAATCTTTTTTCCTGGTGAGTTCTCGTGACACAAAAAAGTTTCTTTCTTTTTCTCTTCCTTTTGTTTATGCTTGCTGTGTTTTCAATCAATAATCAATTCAGATGGTGGGGTTGGTGAAAAGGGTGTATCTTTTTTCTTCCGTCATATTTTCTAGGCATGTGCAATTTGAATTTCTTTGAAGCAATTCAATTACAGTTTTCATTAATTATTCAACTATATTTGGGCGTTGCTTTGAAAAAGGAAAAAGAAGAACAAAAAAGAAGTTTTTAGTGAGTGATGTAGTAGAATTGAAGAAATTTGAGAGATATACTATCTAGTGTTTTAGATTGTATTTGAAATTCAGCTTTATTCTTGATTTCTGAAGAGTGATTCTGGTTTTTCCTTTGGAATTATATGTAGAGTAAGCTTTTTCATTCATTTAATTTATTTTATATCATTTCCAAGTTTTTTTTTCATTGTACTTGGTGTTTCTGATTGTTGAGAAGAAGAGAAACTGTGTAACTATTCTACAATAACATTGAGGCATGTTCTTTATATTCCTTGATCTATGTGCTCTTATTAATTAGATTCAATATTCAAATAGCACTTTATTGTTATTTGTAACACTTATAGCATCACAGCATGTTTTCTGGTATCATTTGTTTGTGTATTCTCTTATAATTTCTTTTATGATGATTCTAGAGAGATTAATAATTTATAGTAATTATCATGTTGCATATGAAGGTTGAACCTTAATTAATAATCTGTTCAATTTCCTTTTATGTAAATTGTAGGTAAATTTGGAGAAAAGGTTTGCCAACCTGCAGAAAATTAGATTGCATGGGTTGGCTTACCAAGTTGCTAAAGGGTTCCAACCATAAATATTCAGGGCGAGGATACCACGGGAAATATGGACATGACAGAAATTCGAATAGTCGCGATAATTCAGCGGTAATAACAGTTTCTGCTTCTAGAAAAAAAGCTAGTTCTTTTTTTTTTTTTTTACTTATGTAAAAGAGATTGAAGTTGCAATAGTGGCAAACTGAGTGCAGGATGATTTGAATGATATTGAGAGAGAAGAAATTGATCGTGCAATAGCGCTATCTCTTTCAGAGGAAGATCACAAAGGGAAAAAAGTTATAGGTAAGATTTATGCTTTGGCAAATCAGTGGTTAAAAATTAAAACGCTGCTTTGTGTAACTTCATTTTAATGCAATTATAGTATTTTAAAGTGTATGAGGTACCTAAAATGTTATGTTTTAAGCAAATGCATATTGATTTATCAGTAGTTCAAGTTCTTGTATTTTTTTTGCAACAACCGATATTAGTAATTAGTATTGTTAGTATTTTATTGAGAGAGAGAGAATCGAACCCTCGACGTTCAAGTTCTTGTATTGTATGCAATATGCATCCTATATTCCTGCCTTTCTTTCTATGTCTATCTTAGTGTCTTCTTCATTCTTATCTTATAAAGTATAGTTTAATTTGTACGCAACAATTATCAGTATTTGTTGATTCTGGTGGTTCACATAATTTGAAACTCAAAGTACTTGACATATTACGAAATTCCATTGAACAAATTATGAAATTCCATTTGATAAAAATTTAATTGGAAAAGGGTACTTTTTTTTTTCTGCTGGAAAAGTATTTAAAGAGGCCTCATTTTTTTCCTCTCACTATACTTCAGAGGACGACTCTCAATCTGAAGATGAGGAACTGTGTCCACTAGACGACGAAGAAGATGACCATCTTGGTGATGTTCAACAAGACGAAGAAGAGCATGTTGCTAAAATTCAACAGGATGAAGATAAAAATCTCGATGAAGTTCAACTTGAGGAAGATGAACAACTTGCCAGGGCAATTCAAGAAAGTTTGAGCATTGGTTCTCCGCCCCGATCTTACACTGATTCTATATTTCAACCTTTTACAAACCTCTTTCCACCCGTGTACAGGTAGTATGGGACAGATGACATCTCTATATGTAATCTATTTGCGAAAAAAGGAAAATTGAAATAGCCACCTCAATGGCAACAACATCGATCCAGATAATAGACATCGAAAAGTTTCCTTTTCATAGATTCTTGAATCTTACATATAAAAACATATGCTAAAACTGGTTACTGGAAAACATGCTTGCAGAATCTGTGCTGGCTGCAATGCTGAGATTGGCCATGGAAGATTTTTGAGTTGCATGGGAGCTGTCTGGCATCCAGAATGTTTTTGTTGCCATGCTTGCAAACTGCCAATCACCGATTATGAGGTTAGATTCTTGTTTTCATTGTTGCATTGCAAGCTACATGACTGTATTTCATTTCTACTTATTTAAACTTTCTTTAGGAATTCTTTAATGATGTTCTTTGACTTATTTTCCTTGATTTTTGTGGCCAATGTGAATGTAAATAATGCTTGGATATTTATTCATTACAGTATTCTATGTCTGGAAATCGGCCTTACCATAAGTCATGCTATAAGGAGCTGCATCACCCAAGGTGTGATGTTTGCAAGAACTTTGTAAGTAGCAGTTGGTTTGATTTTTGCTTAAATTTTTTCTATTTTGTCAATTCTGTTGTGCTTGGTTTTGATAAAAGGCTTTACCAAATTTTGATGTGCATTAGAAATTTCATACCACTATATGTGTGAGGAAGACCATTGGTTTTGAGCTGTTCTGAAAAATACTTTTAGAAGGCTAGAAATCAGAATGTAACGAGAACTTTCTGCAAGTTATTGATATTTGGTAAAATAGAACAATTGATTTTTTCTTTACAGATTCCGCAAAATTCAGCTGGCCTCATTGAGTATAGAGCACATCCTTTCTGGCTACAAAAATATTGTCCGTCACACGAGCGTGATGGCACTCCTCGATGTTGTAGCTGTCAGAGAATGGAGGTCAGTTATGATGGATCTCATCTCGCAACCTTTTCATTGTTTTTAACTTCTTCCTTTCATCAATTGATATGAAACTTTCCAATCAGTGCAGTCAACGGACACAAAATATCTGTTGCTTGATGATGGTCGAAAGCTGTGCCTTGAGTGTCTCGATTCGGCTATTATGGATACTCATGAATGCCAACCTCTCTATCTTGAAATACAAGAATTTTATGAAGGTTTGCATATGAAAATAGAGCAGCAAATTCCTATGCTTTTGGTTGAGAGACAAGCACTGAATGAAGCCATGGAGGGGGAAAAGAATGTAATAGTTTATTATGTTTTGAACTTTCATTCATGAAATTTGCCTTTTATTTTGTATTCTCTGTATCATACTCTCTCTACTATCCTGATTTTGGATTGTTCTTTGGCTGGTCAATATTGAACGCAGGGTCATCACCACTTACCTGAAACTAGAGGACTTTGCTTGTCAGAAGAGCAAACTATCCCCACCGTAAGGACATCTTACTCCTGAATTTGTATATTCATTGATAATTTTAATTCTCATAAAAGTCTCGTTTTATCGTGAAGTAGTTTAATTTTTTTATAGGCAAATGTTAGTAGTCAAGGTTTGAACTTAATATTTTTCATTTAATTTTTTATATTTTGTAATTTCAGATTTTAAGGAGACCAAGTATAGGGGCAGGCTACCGGGTCACAGATATGATAACTGAACCTTTTAGGCTGATACGTCGATGTGAAGTGACAGCCATACTTGTTTTGTATGGCCTTCCTAGGTATCTTTTAATACCATCTATTTTCATGCTCAACAATACTTGCATATGAAATCTGCAGTACATAATTCAAGGATTTTATATTTATATAGGTTACTGACAGGATCAATCCTGGCTCATGAAATGATGCATGCTTGGCTTAGACTTAAAGGTACTGTCATCTTTCCGGTGATAAAAAACAATGTTGAAAATTTAGGGTTGTTTATTTACAAAAAACAATTTCAGTTTTCATTTTTTGAAATTGGTGTTCATTTTAGATTGCTAACAAGAAGATGGAAAACTCGTGTAGTGAATAATTGTGATAAAGAGAAGATAGAAAGATAGTTAGGGAGAATGCATTTTTCAGAAACAACGAAAACAATGTTTTGATATTTTCAAAATTTCTTAAAATGGTGAATCTGTTTCCAAAATTGTAAAATTAAATGGCGAGAAAAGTGTTGAATATGTAGTCTATCATGTTTATTAGTTGAAGTGAAAATAAAAACAGAAAAGTAAACGGGCCTAGTGTTAAGTTGGACAATCTCTTCGGAATTTTTGACAGGCTATGGAAATCTGAGGCCAGAAGTTGAAGAAGGAATATGTCAAGTCTTAGCTCATATGTGGTTAGATTCAGAGATCTATTCTGGCTCAGGAACTGAAGAAGCGTCATCATCTTCGTCTTCATCTTCATCATCGACGTCATCACCTCCCTCCTCCTCGTCAAAGAAGGGTAAACGGTCGGACTTTGAGAAGGAACTTGGTAAATTTTTTAAACACCAGATTGAATCAGATAGCTCATCAGCATATGGTGATGGATTCAGAGAGGGTAACCAGGCAGTGCTTAAATTTGGGCTTAGAAGAACCCTTGACCATATCAAAATTACCGAAAGTTTTCCATAATGCAATGGTGATATAAAAATAATTTTCTTACCTTCACATCAACAAAATATATTTGAGCTTTGTCATATAAATTATATAGGAACCAAATATTCCAAAATTGTATAATTTCACCAGACTCTACACAAAATAAGGATTGAAAATGCAAGTATTAGTATAATCTCCAGTTACTGCAATTGTTTTGGGGGTCAAATATGAAGTCACTGTATTGGCAGTTTGGAACCTCATGCTCCATATGTATCATAGGATGTCTTATAGCAGTTGAAATTACAAAACAAACAATTGATGCAATTACAGATATACAATAAAGAATCAATTTTGTATGTTTAGAATTTGCATGATTATTTTTGTAGCCTTGGAAGAAATCTCTCCCTTGGTTGAGGTTACAATTGAGAAAGCTGGTATCTTAGTATTTTTGTGATGTGACTATTCATTGTTCAACCATGTGATGTAATTAAAGTAATGCACAACATTGTCTAAGTATGAATTGGCATAATGAGTCTTCTTCATTGCAATTCAGTCTTTCCCTAACTACAAAATGAAGCTCATCTTTTACTTGGCATGGTTGGTAAGTTGCAGAAAATATGGCTAGAAGAAAAATATTCACCTAGACATATATAAATCTATAGTTTTTTAATATATACTATGATGATTATAAGGTCAAAATTAATATCTTTCACTTTTATTCAGAAAAAAATAAAATAAAATATCTTTCACTTTTCGTTAGATACACTTGAAATACATGTACATGCCGGGCCAGCTAGCCTAACACATATTGGGCCTAAACCTAACTTTTAATTGAGACTTATTTTAGTGAGTGTCATAAAATTTTAAATTACACAGACACGGAGCTTTCTTTGATTTGAATGAATGTGGAAGGAATGTGCTTAAAAGTGGCCATCACTTTGTTTCTCAAGAAATCAGCATAATAGAATATATTGACTTTGAGATTTCTATACATTTTTTTTATTGATGGTGGTTTGAGATTCGCTTAATGAAAACTTCAAGTTCTATGTTTGGATTGAAGGTTTCAGAAGATTTTGGAGGGAAGAATTTTAGATGATTAAATTTTTATTTTAGTATATATTTTTAAAATTGAGATAGAGTATATTAAAAAAAGTTACAAGTAATTAGGGAAGTTATTATATAAACCTTTCCATACTTTGTGAAAATGTAGCATGAAGGTAAAAAAGTTTTATGTATACACCTGATCATATCTTACCATTATATTACTTTGTTAAATTTGTTCCTATAATATCGTCAAGAAGAGTCATCGATGCACTGATATATGGCTTGAGAATAAAAAGGAAAATTACAAAATTGTGATTAAAAATTGGTTGGATTCGTACTTAAGTCTTAACTCAACTGACAAATGTCAATATGGTTAGATTGAACGTTCGGGTTCGAACTCAGACCCTACGGTTGTTATGTGAGTTAATTATGGTGAAATTTACCATCTATCTCTTCTAAAATAAAAAATAAAAAATTTGTCGAATCCCTTGTTAATTTTATATACAATATTAAATATAGATATAAATGTTTTAGTTGATTATTGTTAATGATCAAATATAATGAGTTTAATTGCAAGGTTAAAATATTTTTACATCAACATCTAATAAAAGATCAACATAATTTCGTGTCACATTACATATTTATAACTATCTTTATAAAAGTGAGGTAATATGACAAAATAGTGAATTTTTATTGGATGTCAACACAAAATTATTTTACATTCATAAACCATATAACTTAAATCCAATGAAAACTGAGATCTTTTTACATTTTATATTTTAAAATTTTTAGTAATAAAGTGTAATATTCAGTTGTGCAAGTCATATATCAAATATAACATAATGATATGCAGATTTTTTTATTTTTTTTATTTTTATTTTGGAAGAGGCAATAAAATCTACTATGACACAATTGCGAGATTTCAGTTCGAATCCGAGACAAAACGTTCAACCTAACAATATCATCATTTGTTAGTCATACGCAAGTTTTAATCAAACACTATATAGAAAATGTTATTAAATATGATATTTGTTTCATAAAACAAATAGTAAGTGTACTCAATAATAAAAAAAAAAAATAATAAATTGAAAACTTTATTATTTATCATCTGATCCTATTTATTAATACTGAAATTAATATTACACATTTTTAACATTTTCCCTTTTAAATTATTTTGATTTTTTTATTTTAAAAAAATGAATTTGAAAACATTAAATTAAATATGGACTGTTTGATAAGAATGATACATTCATATTTCAAAGAAAAAGAGTAATTACTTTTTTGAATTATTTTTATTTTGCATTATTTTATATTTATCTTTTTAATCATATTATTTAATATATTCACAAATAGTGTAAAATAGTGCAATACATACATTGAATCACATCTTAAAATATTTATGTTTATATTTTGGAAAAATAGTGTTATGACATATGCTAGTATATATGATTGAATGTTTGTATAAATATTTTATATATTTTTTAATTCAAGTCAAAACTTTAGTTCACTAATATTCTAGATGTCAATACAATATCAAGTAGATATCAAATATTTCAATGATTCCAGTAAAAAAAGAGGCGCTATAAATATTTTATATAAGATAATGTTTGTATAAAAGTTTAACTCTTATTATATTACTTATGTATTATATTCTGTTTGAGTGATATGGACATATGCAGACGTGATAAAACAATTTTATGCCGTCATTCAAGAATATTACTATTTTTTTATGGTAATATATTAATTTAGAAATTTTAAAAATAAAAATGGTAATATCATTAATCTAAAAGTTTTAAAAATAATTATATAAAAGAGTGCTGATGCGACAAAATATGAATTTTTCTTGGAGGTCAGTTGTATTACGTATATCCTTTAAATACTTATAATACATTGGAAAAAAGGGGTGTGAGTGACAGATTTTTTTTTGAATAAAAATTAATTATTTTTTTCGAATAAAAAATTTGATAATGTAAATGTGATGGACACCCACGTGGCATAAGGATGAACATGACTGTAAAAATTGTCGTGGAGGGAGGGAGAGAGAGAAAGAGAGGGACACTCCTTCATCATTTGCTTCCAAAACTGATCTAATTTCCATTTTCTCATCACTGTGTTTTTCTCTCCGCTACAAATCGCTGGTGAGAGTTAGTTACAATTTACACAAGAGGTGAAATTAATAAACCTCTCTCTATTTCCTTTCTTCTCTTATTACTATTACTTTCCTTCGCTTCAATTTCATTTCACTCGCATTTCATTTCACTCGCATTTCATTTCATTTCATTTCAATTGCAGTTCCAATTCGTGACACTTTTTCCGGCGAACTTTCCGAGTTCTAGGGTTCTCCACTATCATGGACCAAGCCGAATTAACCGCCGAACAGGTTCGTTCCGATCCGATTCATTTCCGTTTTTTGTTCACTTCTTCGATCTGATTGCAAAATCCCGATTCTACTCGATTCCGAACATTTTCGTTTGGAATTTTTCGATTTTCGAGTTGCTGTGTATTACAATGTCTTCGATCGTTTATTGACATTGTGTTATTGTTTTCTGGAAGGTTCTGAGTAGGGACATTCCATGGGAGACCTACATGTCCACGAAGCTCATCTCTGGAACAAGCCTTCAACTCTTAAGGCGTTACGATCACCGACCAGAAAGCCACCGAGCACAGTTGCTCGATGATGTAATTTTTTTTTATTGTGTTTAAATTTCATTTGAATTTGAATTTTGATTTGAAGTAGATTTGATTTACGATTTGGAGTTTGTTTCTTTCTGGTGTTGAAAATTCAACTTCGTTGTGTGTGGTAGGATGGTCCAGCTTATGTTCGCGTGTTTGTTCATGTTTTGCGTGATATTTTCAAAGAAGATACAGTAGAGTATGTGTTGGCTCTGATAGATGAAATGCTGACAGGTAATTTGTTGAATAAAAAGGAATTTTGTTTCATATCTTTTGTCTGTTATTAGTGGCATAACAAGATAAATCTTTTAATTATTATCTTTGGTAGCGAACCCGAAAAGAGCAAGACTGTTTCATGACAACACCCTTGCGGACGAAGATACTTATGAGCCTTTCCTAAGTTAAGTATTTACTCTGAATATGTTTTTGTTTTGCATATTAATTATTAACTTTCTTTGCCTTACAAGATGATAGAAGCTCGGGTAGACTAAATTTCAGTGATTTTTTTAATATAATGTGGTTGCAACCATGATGATTACTTTAACCAAGCGTTTTTAAGAATATTCTTTTGCAGTGTGTTTTATTCTTTTTCTTCTTTCTTTATCTAAAACTCTTTAACTTCAACATGGTATGAGATCTGACCCTATGTGATTTATCCTATCACTATTCTGCTGCTAAGTTCCCTAATGCTTGGTACTTTAATGCAATGATTATGATTATATTTAGATTCCTTTTCCAGCCATTGCTGTCACTTCCCGACCATCAGTTTTTGTTCTCGTTGGCACATGACAGCCACACATGCCACCTTCCTGTCGCTTATTCGTCCCACCACTGGTCATGTTTGATTTGTTGAGCCTTCCTAGTTTTGTTGAGACCAGTTTCAACTTGTGGGTCTATTAACCGAGTTTGGTTTTGTCACCATTTGCATATTCAACAGCAACTTCAAGTGATATTTCTTAATCTATCTTTGTTTCTCTGATATGACTAGACTTACAATTGCACATGTTTCTTTGAAATATTTTTTTTTTCTTTCTCCATTGTGGTTTGTTACTACTTACTAGTTTTGTTTTAGTTGCAACTTTGCACATGTTTTGTCTCAGTTGCAGTTTGGTACTAGTTGTCTCAGTTGCATTTTGGTATTGGTTCTGATTCAGTTGCATTTTTGTATTGATTCTGTCTCAGTTGTGGTTTGGGTGAAGTTTTTTGTCCCACTTACAGTCTAACTTGACTTTTGTGTTTTGTCCCACGGCAAGTTGGTTTCAACTATTGTTCCAGATCTGATCTGGCCCTACTGATCTTCAATAACAAATTATATTATTTGGTTGTTGTTCTCTTTCAAACAAAGATTTAATTTTTAACAAGTTTAAGCTTAGTAAGCTTTGGCTTGAGGGAGAGTGTTAGAAGATATTAAAATATCTTTTAGTATATTGATATTCTCTTAGAGTATCTTAGATGATCTCATAGGATCAGTTTCTTATGATAAAGTCTTAGAATCTCTCTGAAGATTAGTTTTCATATTTATTTGTTAGTAATAGTATCATGCTTTAGTTCCTTATTTAATTATGACTTAGAGAATGGAAGTAGTATAAATAAGGGTTAGTGTTTAGTCTTTTTGTATCAAATCACAATCATCAATCATATCAAACCATATTCAAAATTCAAAGTTTTATTCATTTTCTTTCTCTTCATCTAAAACCCTATAGCTTCACCAACATGTTTGTTGTATATTTTGTCTATTTTCTTTGTACTCCAAAGTTATGAAATATAAACAATAAAAAATAGAAAATAACGATACTGTCCTTCTTTCAGATTGCTTCGGAAAGGAAATTGGTTCGTACAAGAGAAAAGTTGTAAGATCCTTGCTTTAATAGTTAGGTAATACAGACATGTGGCATTCCAACATTTTAATTCAAACAATTCTTGGGATTATACCTACTAACGGGTTGTCTTATAGGTTACTTTTTCAGTTATTGCAAAATTTCACCCTTTTCTGATTGTAGTGTCAGGCCAAAAAATCAGAGTGGCATTGCTTCAAACGGAGAAGTATCAAATGAAAAGAAATCGCTGACCACTATTGATGATGTTCTGATAGGATTGGTAAAATGGCTTTGTGAGCAGGTGTGTAATACTGAAACTCCTCCCTTTTACAGTTTGCTAACCCAAATTCAGTTCATCAGCTAATAATCTTGGAGTTGTAAATGGCAATATCAATTTGAGATTTGTAAAGGTCTTTGCAATGCAAGATAAATATGTTTACCTCTGAAAGAAACATTTTGAGTTTGTTATATTAAATACATGCTAGCTTATTATATAAAGATCAATTATACAGTATACGACTCACGTTTGATCTACCAACGGGGGGTTGGTGTCATGCAAAGAGGCTTGTCCTCCACTTGTAGCGATTCACAGTATGAATCCTCATTGGGATAAGTGTCCATATTTAGTGTTTGACCTTTCCTTGCATAGGATTGCCTCGAGGAGGAAGATACTTGAGAATACCTATGAAACAAAAATTGTATGAGATTGAAGTTTCTAGAAGAATATCTAAATTTATTTAATTATATTACAAGATGACAGATTTTTCTCATTCTGAATTTCAAAATTGTATAAAAAGAGTTAAGAACTGCAATTTATAACAAATAGAAACCAGCCTTCATAGTTAATTTTAAATTTAACACTTTTGCGTTTTCCTTTGGTTTCAATTACAATTATAAAACACTCCATTTTTTGGGTGGGGGGGGTAGGACAGTCGATACCAAATGGGAAACCCTCTTTGTCAAGATGACATGAGATGGTAGACTTGAGCACAGTAAACGTTAGCGATCTTGTATAATCACTATTTCTGTTTCACTGGATCAGCCAGATAAGATAACTCACAAACGTGTTGATGATGCATCTGATACATCATCTTATGAAGTTTGTTGCTACAAGTACTAGATCTATGAGATTTTTAAAGATTTGCAAGTATGAGACAGTGAGACAGTATTTGCTGAACTTGGACAAGGTTATAAATTGGATCACCGTATCACTTTAACCGGATGTGCACAAGTATATTATACGGTCAGATATAGGAAGTTCATAAGACGTCGTTTTACGTGAATAGAAATAAATGCATGTGAAATCCAAAGATGCAAACAGAGTCTGTTCTAAATTTTTTACATTAAAAAGTAATATATGCTCATCTAATTATGGTACCTGTAGCTGAAGAAACCTTCTCATCCTAGTCGCGGAGTTCCAACTGCTATCAATTGCTTAGCAACTCTACTTAAGGAACCTGTAGTTAGGTCTTCCTTTGTTCAAACAGATGGGGTCAAGTTGCTTGTGCCATTGATTTGTCCAGCATCCACTCAACAATCTATTCAGGTAAGTTTGCTGGAGTCTACCTCTGAAAATATGAAATTGTGAACAAGTAGATTTATCCATAGTTGATTGAACCGTATGAGTTCTGCCTATAGGTGCCTGTGTAAGCATGGAATATCTAGTTGTGCTTGTATTGCATGTGGTAATAGATGGCTAAATTAAATATGCATCATGCATCTAACCAAATTACTAATTTCTATTTGAAGAACACTTATGGAATGTCACCTGAGGATTTAAGATTTGATGGCTTCTAAATTTGTCTATCAAGAGAAATATTACTGATACAATTTGTAGTATTCATTGAATTGGTGTAGGGAATAAAGGGAACTTAATCGAGAAATTCTTTTGTAACAGCTTCTTTATGAGACATGTCTCTGCATATGGCTCTTGTCCTATTATGAGCCCGCTATTGAATATTTGGCTACTTCTAGGACCCTTCCAAGACTGATTGATGTTGTTAAGAGTTCTACAAAAGAAAAGGTATAGCTGACTTGTTCCATTTATGTTCGTCTCATTTTTTCTTACAAACATATGTTGTTCAAGTTTCTTTTTTCTTGGAAATGACATTATTAGTTATAATTTGATGATGGCTGTTGGCTTAAATTGTATTTTACTTTTTATTTTATTTTCGCCTCTTGCCATGATGGCAACTAAAAACCCGATATATTCATAAGTTCATAACTTCATCTGTCATAGAAGTCTAATGTTACACAATTCTTTGCCAATTTTGTTAGGTTGTTAGAGTTGTTGTCTTGACACTTAAAAACTTGATGTCAAAAGGGACATTGGGTGCTCAGATGGTTGATCTTCAGCTGCCACAAGTTGTTCAGAGTTTGAAAGCACAAGCATGGAGTGATGAGGTGAAGAATTAATACCTGCACAAGTTTTCCAGCTGAAATTATACTTGTTGAAATGTCATAAAACTATAATAGGTGCCCGTACAGAGTTCAATCACTGGAAGCATATTTTGATGTACATCTCGCCATTGTTGATTTATTTGAAATCAGAACTCATTTAGTTTTCGACTGTGATCATGTTTTGTGATATTTGCTCTCATCATTGTGTTAACAGTTTAATAGAAAAAGGAAAATCAGGGTAACTGTTTTCTCAGAACTCGTTGGGATGATTGGATCCCACAGCACATATCTAATGACTTGAAAATGTGGTTGATGAAATTGGATTAGATAATAGTGATGCTTGCTACCTCAACACCATCTATTACCTTGCTTGTTTTTTCATAACCACGTGTTTCCTGCTCTTGTTTTGATATGCATTTTCTGCACAAGCATATATAAACATTTATAAAACATTGTGTTAGTTACTTGAATGCACATTTATAGTGATCTACCAATCACCTTTTTTTTCTAATTTATGAATAGCTCTTTATGTTTGCTCTTACTTTTTGCTCGAATTGGCACTATTTTGATTATTATAAAGCTCTACTTTGTTCTTCTCCCATTATGGAGACCTTACATTTCTAGAAGTTTATCTCTATTCTAGCATCTGGTTGCATTTTCTCTTGAAAGTACCTATTTCATGTAGCTTTCCCGAATTTTCTATTGATAAGACGGTTTTCATAGGACTTGTTGGAGGCACTGAATTCCCTGGAAGAAGGGCTTAAGGACAACATCAAGAAACTAAGTTCTTTTGATAAGTACAAGCAAGAAGTTCTTCTCGGCAATCTGGATTGGTCTCCCATGCACAAAGATCCCATATTTTGGCGAGAAAATATAACAAACTTTGAAGAGCATGATTTCCAGGTATCTGTGCTTCATCTCTTGCTTTTGAGGTTCAATTCATTTCTTATTTAAGTACACCTGAAATTTTTGGCTGTAAAAAAATAAAAAAAGGCATACTTGTGATTCCATACTATTTTTGTTATTTCACGGAGTATAAAAACTGGTATCTCTGGGGCTCAAAACGTGTTTCCCTTGTTAGAAATCGGAAACATAGAAATAAGATTACGCTCATGAGTGTAGAACACCCACTTATGTGTTGTTCCCTCTTGCTTATGGATTCCACCAGGCATTTAGAACATGAATGTTGCTTTTCCCCTCAACAGTGATATAGACATTTCTTTAGCACGATGATTATGTGGAGCAATTTGACAAAGCAAAAAAAACCCTGAAATGAAGGATCATTATATTGTAATCTTATTGTGCGCTCTTGATCTTCTCACAAACATTCATCTACAATCTATTAAAACTATCTTCATCTGTTGCAGATTCTAAGGGTCCTATTAACAATTTTGGACACGTCCAATGATCCAAGGACTCTAGCTGTTGCTTGCTTTGACATTTCACAGTTCATCCAGTGCCATCCGGCTGGGCGGATCATTGTGACAGACCTTAAAGCCAAGGAACGAGTGATGAAACTAATGAATCATGAGAGTGCGGAGGTTACTAAAAATGCACTGCTCTGCATCCAACGGCTTTTCTTGGGTGCAAAGTATGCAAGCTTCTTGCAGGTATAGTTATATTTTGGTGGGGTGGCCTATTCCATGCACTTAATTACATGAGCTCTCATGCTGTCTCACAAATGGGATTGACTCTCCTATGTACAAGGCTTATTCATTGTTTTAATAATTTATTATTGTCTATGACTATTAAGATTTCGGTTTGAAGCCTTAGAAAAAGTTTGATATGAGAAATAAGTATCCTTGATATTCTGCTATTGAATAAATCAAGTTTTGTAACTTTATACTCGGTTGTGCTTTGCGGGCCCGTTGAATACAGATTTTAGAAATCAAAATTTCTCGTTAGCATGGATATCTAATTTCTTGAAAAATGAGCTACTTAAATTTTGAGCTATTTTAAAAAAAATAATGATTTGAAGGATGAGGAAATTATTGACATACTTTGCCAGAGCATAGACCTTTGACTTTGCTGTGTAGCGAAATATGCTAGCACCTTGGCAACATTATGGTTGAATTCGCTGCAACTTTGCTTTTGGTTGAGGAGTACGGAGGAGTTATATGGGAAAGGATATGACATACATTTCATTTGAGGCAGGGAGTTATTTCATTTTTCAGCTGTAGATGATGAGAATTATCTATACGAAAAAACTCAACATATTAATATTGTCTGACAAATCTAATCAGTACTTTTCAAACATTTTTTTTTGAAAAAATTACTTAAAAGTTTATTAAGAGTTTTTTATTTTGTATATTTTTATATTATTAACAGTTTGCTCTCGATCTCTCACTATATTTTCATGAGAGAGCATCCTTTATGTGAGAGATAGAGAGGAGTAAATGATGATCATTTGATTAAACCATGGATTGTTTATCGAGTCAGATTGTTACTTGAGAATTAGAGGGGAGAAGGGCACAAGATTTTGGGATGGAGATCAGGGTCAAGATTTCCTTGGAGTCAACTTGCTACTACTGTAGGCTTAGTGAGTTGGTGGTGTGTTTACTTTGTCAAGTACTAGAAATAAATTTAGCATGATATAGAAATCTTAAATTTCGCTCCTTAAAAATCGTGCGGAGGTTTCAAATTATTTGGTGTTTAGGTTTGGTCTGTAGCCTAACTAGTTGTCGTGATCCCAAGTTAAAATTGGTAGCAAAGACAACTAGCCGTCCTAAGATGGATTTGGCACTAGTAGAATACTCAAGCAAATTACACTCTTAGCTGAAACGTTAAAAGTAAAATCCAGTATAGAATTTTTACTGCAATTCCATTCGTGTGCATGAATCGCATACTGACAAATGTCCAATGTGTCAAGAAATATGAAAGTAACACAAGAAAAAAAAGGTTAAAGCTATAGACAAAATCTCCAGCTGATTTTAATAATCCACAAACTATTTTACTAACAATACTGAATCTGATTGTCACTAATTACATATATCCTTTTCTCTTCTTTCACTCCTTTCATCTGTTCACCACCTTTTGACAACAATGGTTTCTTCCTTCCTTCCATCTCACAATCTATTTTTTGCACTCATGTTCTTTTCTGCCACCCATATCCTACTTCAATTGCCACAAACCAATGGAACAAACTTCTCACACCCTTTGAATTCCCCTCCTTCCTGTCACACATATGCTGCATACTATGCTCACTCTCCAAATTTCTTAACCCTCACAAGCATATCCGATATATTTGACACCAGTCCTCTATCCATTGCAAGAGCAAGTAACATAAAAGATGAAAATAAAGAACTAATTCCAGGCCAACTTTTACTGGTACCTATAACTTGTGCTTGCAGTGGAAATGGAAACTACTCTTCTGCTAATATCTCACACTTTATCAAACAAGGTGAAAGTTACTACTATCTTTCAACCATTTCATTTCAGAATCTCACTAATTGGCAAACAGTAGAAGATTCAAACCCCAACCTGAATCCATATTTGTTGGAAGTAGGCACCAAAATAGTCATCCCTTTGTTATGTAAATGCCCTTCAAACTATCAGTTTGAAAAAGGGATTGAGTATGTGATTACTTATGTGTGGCAGCCTAACGACAATGTTACTCTTGTAGCTGCCAAGTTTGGTGCATTACCACGTGACATAATCACTGCAAATGCAAACAACTTTGGTCAGAACTTCACTACTGCAACCAATCTTCCAGTTTTTATCCCAGTGACAAATTTACCAGTTATTTCTCAATCATACTACTATTCAAGTGAAAGAAAGAGAAGCAATCATTTTCCTATTATCATTGCCATTGGTATGAGTCTAGTATGCACTCTTTTGATTTCACTATCATTAATAGTTTGTGTTTATTGTTGGAGGAAGAGAAAGGCTTGTGAGAATAGGTGTGTGCCTTCTGTGGAGATAGCAAATAAGTTAATTTCTGAAATTTCAAATTATGTAAGTAAGCCAAAAGTGTATCAAGTTGATATGATTATGGAAGCTACCATGAACCTCAACGAACAGTGTAAGATAGGTGAATCATTATACAAAGGTAAAATAGATGGTTTAGTTTTAGCTGTGAAAAATGTTAAGGAGAATGTCACAGTCACAGAAGAATTGATGATTCTACAGAAAGTAAATCATACAAATCTGGTGAAACTAATAGGTGTCTCTTCAGGATATGATGGAAACCATTTCCTTGTATATGAATATGCTGAAAATGGGTCTCTTTATGATTGGTTGTTCTCTGAGTTTTCCACTTCTTCAAGCTCAGGAGTTTTCCTCACTTGGAGTCAGAGGTTAAGCATAGCGGTTGATGTTGCGATGGGTCTGCAATACATGCATGAACACACACAACCAAGTATAGTCCATAGGGACATCACATCAAGTAACATCCTTCTTAACTCAAACTTTAAGGCCAAGATAGCGAATTTTTCGGTTGCAAGAACTACAAAGGATCCTATGATAACAAAAGTTGATGTATTTGCTTATGGGGTGGTTCTGTTAGAGTTACTGACAGGAAAGAAGTCGTTGTCATATAGTGAAAATGGTGAGGTGAATTTGTCGTGGAAAGATATTAGGGAGATTTTTGATATAGAAGAGAAGAGAGATGAAAGGCTTAGAAGATGGATAGATCCTTTGTTAGGGAGGTTTTATAATGTTGTTGAAGTTCTTAGCTTGGCCTCTATAGCAGTGAATTGCACTAAAGAACAACCTTTGTCAAGACCAACTATGGGAGAAGTTGTTCTTAGCCTTTCTCTTCTCACTCAACACTCTCCTACCACATTAGAAAGATCATGGAATTTTGGATTAGATGTAGAGGTTACTGGAATGGTTACTCCCATCACAGCTCGTTGATTAAGTGAATGTTTTTTTTTCAATGGTTAAGGTTAGTAATTAGTATTGTTAATATTGTTAGTATTTTAGTGAAGATAATGATCAAATCCGCAACTTCTTTATAATTCCACTCTTTAGCTCCCATACTCCAGCCATCAAGCCAACCTTATATTCCCTATTGCTTAAGTGAATGTTGATTCAGTATCTCGAATTTAAATTTGGTGTTTGTTTATGCCTTACTTAGTAGATTGCTATGTATATACACATAAGTTTTACACTATTTTCTGTAAATGTTTTTCCATATTTGTGCTGGAGCACGTATTCTTTACTAGTTTGCTTATATTTCTTAGTCATTATTTGTCTGAAAATATTATGATCAATAAGAGAAGTGGTGTACATATAAATTCAAGAAGAGTTAAACATATATATGTTTTTGAAAATAGATAAACTAATAGTATGTTTGTATCTGCGCTTGACTACCACGTCTATATCGAAGCTATCTCTTGTGGCTTCATGTTCACCGCGTGTCTAGAGCTTCCCAACGTGAAAGCAAACACATGTTAATCTTTGATACACTGTCTTTGTATAGAAAATAGTATGTGTGGACTCTCTTCATTCACCTAGGACCAGTTAGATATTGGATGACATGACCCTATAAAATGTCATGTTCCTTAACAACTCCGATTGTTATTATTAGAAGCACAAATAACTACTTTCACGATTATTAAGAAAATTAATTAGGTAATTTTCAAGATTCCATACAAAATATATTTCAAATTTACTAAATTATCATTTTTAATGTCAAACATTGAACTACCGACATTAAATATGTTTTTATTAAAGTAGGATTATGTTATGAATACTAACATTTAATGAGTAAAAAAAATTATTTATAATAGTTACTAAGATATGAGGCCACCTTTTTGCTTGCAATAGTGAACCGAGGGAGTTTGAAGTATGGAAACAATTTGGTCATGGTTCTATAAAATTCTTTTTTTTAAGTATATTTGAGAAAAACTTATATTAACGTAGTTAGATATTTTAAAGTCTTATGTCTTATTTATGTAACTTAGGTGAACAACTTTTTTATATAGTATTCTTTTAACCTATAATAAATTTTTAAAATTCATTTTGTAATTGTCTCAAAGTGAACTTAATATTATATGTCAAAATAATCGTATCAATGATAAAAAATTGGTGCATGACCCTGTGTGGTTGTGAAGAAATAAATTTAACTTTTTCCTCCCCTTGTTTTTTTGACAACTTTTTCCTTCCTTAAATACTATATTTTGTAAACATTATTTTTGCTAAATAATTTTTTTTAGAACAATTACATATTTCAAGACTAGTGATATAGTGGAATTAAATTAAGTTGGTAATATTAACCAGAACCATAACAATGGCACATTGATATACACTCTTTAAAATAAAATATAAACAAAATTAAGTTATATTTTTTACAATGAAATACAAGTAAATATCAATAAATTCTCTATTATTTAATAATAGTATGAATATCTATAAATATTCTTCAATCAATTTAAATTTTTATACTTTCAATAATTCAATTTATTGGTCCTATAAAGTAATTTAAGCAAATAACATTTTTTAGTACAACAAGGGGCTTGAATCCTCAACCTATACAAGTCAGCCTACCAAAGTATATTCCAAGCCTAAGTTTAAGTGTATAATAATACTCATTACATTGTTCTCTATATATAAATAGTGGAGTTGCAATAGAATGGAAAACAAATTTCATCATTTATTTTTAGTACAGGAACATCTAATCTTTCAAAATCAATAAATTTGTGATTCATGAGATTGTGAAAGTTATTCCTCACGAATTTTAACTCAACATATTGAAGTTTTACTGCATTGTAACATTCCCGAGGAGCTTGTCAATGATCTCACATATTTAGAATCAGCAACTTCAAAATTTTGTTCAGGACTATAATTGGGTTTTTTCACTTGTCCACCTTTTGTATCTATGAAAGATGCACCATTTTCAAAGGCATCTCCAACTGAATAAAATTTCCACGTATCTCTAATTCCATTACTACTTTTTCTCCATGTCACCTGCACACATTATATAATTAATCAATCAATTAATATAACATATTGAAACCATTTTATAAATGACACGGTCATAAAAAATTGGTATATATATTGCATGAAATCATTACCTCCTTATTCTCCGTTGGTGCTATGAAGAGGTTTGATTGACTTTTAAGGCTTGGTGACATGCTTCCACCAATTGCATATTGCGTCCATCCCATGTACAGATTGTTTGCAACATGTGCATATCCATGACGAATTCTATAACATTTTTAATTAATAATTAAGATAATCAATAACTTTGTCAGAAAATTGAAAGATGCATTGTTAGTTTATACCGACCTCTAACAAAAAATGTGGTGTTTTGCTGTTATTTTTAAAATATGTTTACAAATTAAGTTTGTGTAATAATATGATCAGTTCTCATTGACAATGCATCTCTATTGAACTCATTTTTTAACTACTGAATTTTGCAATTATTAATTACCTAGGCATGCGTTGGCGGCAATTAGGCCCAAAATAGTTGTATACGACAGTTACTTTCATATTCTTGTCTCTCACGAATCCATCATCATGTCCAAGAAGCATAACCTTATTTTGCTCCCTAAACCAATTGTTGGAGATTGTCACATCAGTAGAACCTCGCGTAACATCAAGAAGACCATCTTGACAATCATAAAGCGTATTATGATCAATCCAAATCTTTGAAGCAGAAACCAATCTAATTGCATCTCCATCCACTTGACCCAGCGACATTATCTTTCCATTGGGACCCATCACCATTCCGGGAACTTGAGGTCGACAACGATAAACCCTAATTCCATGGATGATTATGTTTGTTGCCTAATAAAAAATAATAAACATTTCATTCTAAGTTAAGAAGTGGAAGATATGTGCACGAATAATAAAAGAAGAAATTTAAAAATTATAATAATTGTAAATTAGATAAAATAATAATAATTTGTCTCTAATTTTATTATTAGTTGTTAAAGACGATAAAAAATTGTCTCTATTTTATTGTTAAAAATGATAAAACAGATATAAATTGCATTTGTTTCATCTCTAATTTTTATCTCAAATTCAATTATTTTTTAGTAGTATCAAGTTTGTTATTAATTACTACCTTATAGATCATCAAGCATGCATTATTAGCGATGTGGACATCGACACCTCGTCCGTCAATGGTAGTGAAACTATTAATGAGAAGGGGTTTCTCAAGCCTAATGTTCATGTCCCTTTGAAATGTGATCCAAACTTTACCTTGAATGTTAGAAGCTCCATATCTCAAAGTTCCAGGTTGTGGGTTTAAGGGGTTGTCACTAGGATCAGTAACTTTATAATGAACGAGGTCTTTACCTATGTTGTTTGTCATTTTTCCTACATAGCCAACTGAGCACTTGGCAAGTTGTTGTCGATGTTTCCTCCATTCAGGATTAGATCTCCAACATTGATCAATCACATTCATTTCCATGCCTTCTATTTGAGATTGTTTGGCAGAACTAACATTTGTAGTGAAAAATATTACCATCACAACAACTAAAACAAAGCTCCAAAAGGAGTAATTGATTACTTGATGACCAGCCATGGTTCAATTAATATACTTGTTTATGAATCAGTTCAAAGATAATACAAATTGAGTTATTGAGAAGAGAGGGATAATATGGAGGAAGGGTTTTACTTAGTTTTTATATTGAAGAATAATGGTGTGAATTTATGATTATATAGATTAAAGTTGTTAGTGAGATTGTTAGGGGCTTAGAAGGTTGTTCAAAGTTGTTCTGTAAAGCTAAGGCCAAGGGACCCACTAACTTGTTTTAGAGAGAAACTATGAATAGAAAGAAGACGGTTACGTTTGTTTAAAATCCAAAACTCAAAATAAAATTATATTGTAACAAACTTATCATCAAACAATTAACGAAATTTGGACAATAACCAGAGAACATAATTGGGAGCGATAAATACAAATGGGTTAGGCGAACTAAATGTTGCCTACCAATCTTATATTGTTATTAGTGGTGATCACCTCTAAATCAGTGCAAAAAATAATTGCAAACCGATCCAAAATAAATCGAAAACCTTACAAAATCGAATATTTTTGAATATTTTTAGGTGTCCTTTTCTGAAAACCGCACATATCGGATTTCATATTCTTTTTTTAAATCAGAACTAAACCGCAATCATAAAATTTAATACTTATTTTTTATTAGTATGATATATTGCATTTATATATTATTTGTTGGTTTTTAATTTTTTTCTTAATAATTCTTATTAGTTTAATTCAATCTATTTTGTTGTTATTTAGTTTAATTCAATTTATAGTCAATCATTGTTGTTCCATAATGTTAAATTTAAGTATATTATAAGTTATATTTTGCATCAAACCTGCTATTTTATCGTGTTTTTACAATATTAAAACTATTTTTTTTACAATTGTAATTAAGATATTTCAAAATCGATCCAAATTATACTACTTGAAATTGAATCGGGTTTTTTTAAATTTTTCATCTAAACCGAACCACGTGTAATTTTATCTTATGATTGAATGATTTTTTGACTCAAAACCGATTCAAAGTGCACCACAAATACTTTTATTGTATTTGTTAATATACGATGATTATCCAAATTGATGATTTGTCACTATTTGAGTATATCATTAGTAATTTATAATATATGATTCAAAAATTGATACTAAGGCAGAAGTTTGTAAATTGGATAAATTGGAATTATTACATATATAGATTATAAAATGGCCATGACTTTTGACTCACGTGTTTCACTCAAAAAAAATTATCACTCATGTTTCCTTCAAATTGTTTTTTCCACTTAAATTCTCTCTTCAATTCTTTAAAGAAATCAATCCCCAATTACAATAAAAAAACATAAATTCTAATGGTAAACACACAAGGCTTGAGAAAAGCAATAACAATAATAAGAAAGAATAAATGATAAAAGGAGCAATCTAACTCAATTTTTTTAAGGAGATTAGAGTGTGGAAACAAGCAAACAAAAATAACGACAACAACCAGAATTTTCTATTTTTTTTTTTTTTTAAAAAAAACGAATTTATTTTTCTTCATAGACCAACAAGAAATTATAAGGAAGGAATTGCAAGGATAATGGTAAGAAACAAATTCAGAAATGTGTGAAACTCGAATTAAAGAAAGAAATGGTTCAAACATAATTTTGCTCTTAGTATCACTAGATAAATACATAAATTTATAATTTGTTTTCTTTTGTGCATATTATTAGCAATTTACAATATATGATTGAAAAATGGATATTAAGACAAGAAATTGTAAACTGAAATAATTATAAGTGCAAATTTTTTTTTTTTTTAAAAAAATAAGAATAAAATGATAGCAAAGAACGAAACAAAAATATAGAGAAGATAGAAACGAGATGAAGCATCACACTCAAACTTCTATGAAGAAGATGAATGATAAGACTTGTGAAATGAACATCACAAGAAACATAATTTCTTAATAAAGATAAAAGAAATGGCTCAATCTAAAATCAAATAGAGACATACGATGTTCTAAATTTGGTCATTTTTCTATAAATTAAATTATATTTTTTAAATATATTTAAAATAAATTTATATTAACGTACTTATATTTTTAAAAATCTCATGTCTTATCTATGTAACTTAAGTGAACAACTTCTATATAGTATTCTTTTAACTAACAAGTGAGCTTAATACTATATGTCAAAATGATCATATTAAATATAAAAGATCGGTGCATATATGACCCTATGACGTCGTGAGAGAATAAATGTAACTTTTCCATTCCTTTTGTAAATACTAGATATTGTAATTTTGTTGTTGTTGCTAAATTAGTTTTATTACATAATTCAAGACGAATGATATATAATGGAATAAAACTAAGTTGGTAACAATAACTAGAACCATAACAACTATGCATTGTTATACTCTCTCCATAATGAAATACAAATTTTTTTTTTTTTTACAATGAAATATAAGAAAATATCTTTAACTTCTTTACTTTATAAGATTAGTACTTATGAAATATTATTCATTTAATTTAAGTTTTTAACTTTTTAAGTATTCAATTTTTTTGGTATGACTCAATTTATTGGTTATAGAAAGTAATTTAAGAAATTGACTTGTTTTTTTATTAAGACTGCATAGAATAAAGGGGATCAACTATTTTTCTTAATACACATAATTTAATAAATTTTGGTTTATAATTTATTTCAGATGAAATAATAATGTAATAACCATTAATATTTTTATTTTTAGTACAACAAGGGGCTTATCAACCTATACTAGT
Source organism: Cicer yamashitae (assembly GCA_037974755.1). Classification (NCBI taxonomy): domain Eukaryota; kingdom Viridiplantae; phylum Streptophyta; class Magnoliopsida; order Fabales; family Fabaceae; genus Cicer; species Cicer yamashitae. The sequence continues at coordinate 14,544,780 of JBBPBQ010000002.1, forward strand.
CAACCTCCCAAAGTATATTCCAAACCTAAGTTTAAGTGTATATTAATACCCATTACAATGTATATTCCATGATATATTTGTTAATTTGAATCCCATATTCCAGTCTCCAACCGGTGAAATCTATCTGCAATATATTTTTCTGAATGTTTATTCTTCATGAATTTTTACTCAACATATTGAGGTTTTACACTACTGCAACACTCTCAATGAACTTGTCAATGATCTTACATATATAACATTAACAACTTCAAAATTCTGCTCAGGGCTATAAATGGGTGTTTTTACTTGTCCACCTTTTGTTTCTATAAAGGATGCCATATTTTCAAAAGCATCTCCAACTGAATAAAATTGTCACGTATCAACAATTCTATTACTACTTTTTCTCATGTCACCTGCACACATTATATAATCAATCAATTAATATAACATATTAAAACCATTTTATAAAGGACATGGTCATAAGAGTTTGATGTATTGCATAAATTAATTACCTTTTTATTCCCCGTTGGTGGTGCTATGAAGAGGTTTGATTGTCTTTTAAGGCTTGGTTACATGGTTCCGCCTATTGCATATTGCACCCATTCCATGTATAGATTATTCGCAAAATGTGCATATCCATGACGTATTCTATAATTTTTTCAATTAGTTAATAAAAATTATAATTAATAACTCGACTAATTATATTTTTTTAATATAAAAGAAACGTAATATAGGTGTAATTTAGTTTTACACTGACGTCTATTAAAAAATTTCAGTATTTTATAGTTATTTTTAAAAGGTTATAAAATACGTAATTTGTAGCAATATGATGCATTTTAGTTAGACGTCAACTATGCATTTTCACTTAACTTGTGTTTAACTACAAATGTTGACAAGTATTAATTACCTAGGCGTGTGTTGGTGGTAATTAGGTCCAAAGTAATTATATACAACAATGACTTTCAAGTTCTTATTTCTCACAAATCTATCATCATGTCTAAGAAGTATAACCTTATTTTGCTCCCTAAACCAATTATAGGAGATTGTCACCTCATTAGAACCTTGTGTAACATCAGAAGATCATCTTGACAATCAAAAAGTGTGTTATAATCTATCCACATTTTTATAGCAGAAACCAATCTAATTGCATTTCAATCTACTTGATCCAATGACATTATCTTTCCATTGGACCCATCACCAATTCGGGAGCTTGAGGTCGACAATGATGAATCCAAATTTTGTGGATGATTATGTTTGTTGCCTGATAACAAATAATAAACATGTCATTCTAAGTTAAGAAGTAGAAGATATGTGCACAAATAATAAAAGAAGAAATTTAAAAATTATAATAATGATTGTAAAATCTTGTATGATAAAAAATTATTGACAACAAATAATTATTATTTTTCCTCTTTTTATTGTTAGTTACGAGAGACAATAAAAATTTGTCTTTATTTCATTTTTTCTATCACTTTTTTCTTAACAAAGTATTAGAAATGATATACAATATACCTGATATAAATTTCATTTGTTTCATCTCTAATTTTCATCTCAACTTCAATTTTTTTGTAATATCATGTTTGTTTAAATTATTACCTTATAAATCATCGAAAATACATTATCAGTGATGTGGACGATACGTCTCGACCATCGATGGTGGTGAAACTACTAATGAGAAGGGGTCTCTCGAGTCTAATGATCATGTGCTTTTGAAATATGATCCAAACTTTACCATGAATGCTAGAAGCTCCATATCTCAAGGTGTCTGGTCTTGGGTTTAAGGGGTGGTCACTAGGATCAATAACTTTATAATAGATCAGGTATTTACATGTGTTATTTGTCATTTTTTCTACATAGCCAACTGAGCACACGAGCACACGACAAGCTGTTGCCGATGTTTCCTCCATTCATAATTAAATCTCCAACATTGATCAATCACATTCATTTCCATGCCTTCTATTTTAGATTGCTTGGCATAACTTGTTAGCTTTTAAGCTATTGCTTCAAGTGCAAGAAATATAAAGGATGAATTGATGTGAATGAATGGACTTGTTTATTGAATGAATGGAGTGTGTTATTTATACATAGTTTATATATTCTAACTGTCATTTAACTGTCTAACTAACTAATTAAGAGTTTAGTTAGTTAGCTATCACATACACTTAGTATTTTAACTTGAATTACAAACTTTCAATACCAAGAACGTTCTTGGTTTATTTTAATTTTTCCAGAACATTCTTGGTTACTAACACTTTCCCTTAATTCAAGTTTCTAATTGATTTTACACTTAGCAATCTTCTTAACTCTTCAAATCTAGTTGTCCTCAACGCCTTGGTCATGATATCAGCCAATTGAACTTTAGTTTGACAATAGATGTGCTTTAGTTTGCATCTTTCAACTTGATCTCTTAAGAAGTGAAACATTGTCTCAATGTGTTTGCTTCTTCCATGAGACACAGGGTTCTTTGCAAGATTTATTGCTGAAATATTGTCAATCATCAATGGTAATGGCCTGCATACTTCCCACTTTAACTCTACTGTCAATGACTCCAACCACAATGCTTGGCAAGCTGTATAGCTGCCAGCAATGTACTCAGCTTAACACGATGATAATGCAATGATTGGCTTCTTATTTGAGCTCCATGCTATTGGAGATTTCATGAACTTGAACACATAGCCTGAAGTGCTCCTTCTATCATTCTTATCTCCACACCAATCTGAATTTGAATACCCAACCAAGTCTCCATTGTCTTGCCTTAAATATGTTGCAAACAGAATTCCATGCTCCAATGTGCCTTGAACATATCTCATGATTCTCCTAGCTGCCAGCCAGTGAGATTGTCTGGGATTTTCCATGAATTTGCTGATAACTCCCACACTATAGCAAATATCAGGTCTTGTGTTACATAAGTATCTTAGATAAGAAAGAAATTGTAAATTACCATAATTATAAGTGCAAATTTTGAAAAATCAAGAAACAAATGATTTTTTTTAAGAAGCATCGAGAATCAAATGATAATAAAGAACGAAAAAAATGGAGAAAATAGAAATGGGATGAGGTTTCATATTCAAATTTCTATAGAGAAGATAATGATAAGACTTGTGAATGAAGATCACAAGAAATTCGGTTTCTAGATAAAGATAAAAAAAAAAAACAATATTCAATCTAAAATAAAAAATAGACATGCTCTAAAATACACAAATGTGTTTTTTCCATTAAAATTCAAGCTTATTCATTGGGGACGTGATATAAGAGGATGGAATTGTTTACCGAAAGAACATTACAATTAATTAGCATTGCAACTAGTAACAAAGTGTATCTCATTCTTCAATGCTTTTGTCCCCTTTTAATGTTATTGTCTCTTCTTAATGAGATAGAGGTCACAAAATCACAAAGAGAGGCTGAAGATGATTGCTTCTACACCAAATAAGTGTTCTTTCACCTTTTATTAGCTCTCTTGGACACCCTCTTGCTCCATGCATCATCGGTCCAATTTAAAAACAAACAAACACATAAAAAAACAAGTTGTGAAGACACATATATGCACTCCATACTCGTTTAATTTGTCTGGGGGGTATGGAGAGCAACAACATGTCTAAATTCTTTAAGACCATAAGAGACTTTGACACCACATCTCAATTCAAAGTTTTAAGGCATTAGGTATTCGGATCACCACTCTTATATATCCAACATTTAACTTATTCTTAGTCAATGAGATTTAACCACTCACACTTGAACCCAACAATCTACCCATCAAGTGTGTGTCTCACACATCCTATATATTTGCACCGCTGTTACAACCAACGAGACTCTCCTCCTAACTGCATCACTAGGAAGACTTTCGATACAAAGATCCAATATCAGTGTCCATTCCTGCTACTCCGTCAAGGAGAACCTAGTTCTGATACCACTTGTTGGAGGGCCTGGGGTACGGGAAACAACAATGAGCCAAATGCTTCAGGACCATAAGATATTAGGTATATGGATCACCACTCTTGTATATCCAATATTTACCTTATTCTTAGTTAATGTGGAACTTAATCACTCACACTTAAACTCAACATTTAAGACATCTGATAATGATTGCTTCTACACCAATAAGTGTTCTTTCACCTTATTTTATTTCTCTTGGACGCCCTCTTGTTCCATGCATCATCGGCTCACTTTAATATAGACAAGCACACACACAAAACAAGGTGTGAAGACACATATATGCACTCCACATCCCATGCTTCATTTTTTAGAACCTCTTGTGTAGAGTTTGTTACGAGACAAATGAATGAGGTTGTTCATGCTCTTACAAATGTGACCATATTCAACCCTCATTTTTATATTTGGGTAGAAATATCTTATTATATTGAGCATATTATTATCAATGAAATGCAATAAGCATCATTTGGTCAAAAAAACAAAAAACAAAAATCCCATGCTTCATATTGAGATAAACACTTTTTAAAGGCAGCTGAAATAAACCCTTAAACCTAAGTGTTGGACATAATTAAATCGAAGTTATACAATCATATATGATTTTATTACAACTTAAACAAAAAATAAAACAAAGCAATTGGGCCATATTTTATGCGCTCAAATCTCCTTCCTTAGTCTTCAAATAAAAACAAGAATTATAAAATTTATTTGTTTAGTTTTGAATTTAAAAAAAATTATTTTAAAATTAAGTAAAAAAAATCAACTCGCCTTATTTTACCCGAAGAAGTTTTGGTTTTGAAATTGATTTTCATCATTTTCAAAACTAAAAAAAAATAAGTTTTATAATTCTTATTTTTGTTTTAATCTTAACATGTCATCATCAATGACATAAGTACCACTCCAAAAACTATCGACCACCACATCCGAGCACCGTCACCATCAAAGACCACCAATCTCCGACCATCGCCGCCGACCATTTCCATCACCACCGACCACCCATCTCCAACAACAACCTCTAACAACACCAGCCACACACTTCTCACAGCTACTACCACCATCTCCGACCATCGTTAGCACCACCAACCACCTCCATTTAACCACCCATTCACCTCTGACCACCACCAGCACCACTGACCATCTACATCTGGCAACCACCACCACCATTTCCGACCACCAACCATCCACTTCTGACCACCGCCACCAACACCGATCACCATCTCCAATATCTGCTACCACCACCCATTAACCACCCACCTCCCACCACCAGCACCACCACTATCCACCACTACAATTATTGTCAGTCATGCTCCGACCACCGCCTCCAACTATCAATTGTCTATTTTGACCATTGCAGTTGTTGGAACCAAGTTTGGTTTTTCTCTTGTGATTTTGATGTTAACAAAGGTATTTTATGAGAACAATTTGTTTGGACTAATGGCTTCATTAAGTGTGCAGAAATTAGAACAGCAAATCCGAAGAAGATATCAGAAGCAAGAAATAAGAAGATAAATACCAGATGAAGTAAAAAGTTTAGAGGAAAAGAAATCAAATCAATCACGAAATCCTCAGAATCGGGCAAATGCACGTTATGAAAAAGTACACGCATCTGCCACTAATAGAGTGCTTTTGGCAACTCAGTATATTTATGGTAGCTCAACGTGTTTATGGTAGTTTAGCGTGTTTTTGGTAGTTCAACGTGCTTCTGGCAGCTCAACGTGCTTTTGGTAAATTAGTGTGCCGCTGAAAATTTTTGTGTCTCTGAAGATTCAACGTGTCTCTGAAGTTTCCATGCCTCTGATGAACAGTAACTTTTTCATGCCTCTGATGAACAGTAATTGTAGCATGCCTCTGATGAACAGTAATTGTAGCATGCCTCTGATAAACAGTATTTTTACATGCTTCTAATTAACAGTATTTCTGCATGCATCTGATGAACAATATCTTTCATAATTATCAAAACAAATCTTTCTTAATTATATTTGGAAGAAAAATTTGTTCACAAAGCTGGAATGAAGATACGATTCACAATTCACAAGGGATTAAACTGAAGCCCTAATTTTAACTATAAATAGATACTTAAGGCTGGAAAAAAATTCAACAAACCAACAAGCTCAGAAATCCTAAAAATCGAAGTTATTCAGAAAAACCTTAAGAGCTCAACCTTTCTAAGTATTCAGAGTTGAAGGTTTTAAGTTCTAGCAAAGCACTCGTTCAAAGTAAAATATTCTAAGTATTGTAGTGTGGGAAAATCATTGTATCAAATCTGCTTAGAAGAAGCAAAACCAAACCAGTTTTCAACTCTTAGTAACCCAGCTCGATAATGGCTTTAGTGTGCCTCAAGCAATTTGTGGATCTCAGATTGTGTTGATAAGACTTGACTTGTAGGATCAAGTGGGTAGTTTTCCTTTAACAATCTGTAGGTTTCAGGTTGTGTAGAGAAGACTTGACTTGTAGGAGCGAGGTGTGGCTTGCCTTAAAGAGTCCGTAGGTTCAGACTGTTTTGAGAAAACTGACTTGTAGGTTCATGTGTTTTGTAATCCAAGATTTTTGAATTAGTGAATAAATTTGTCTGTGTGAGGGAATTTGACGTAGCTACCAATTTAGTGGTGAATTAGGATAAAATCATATGTGTTGTCTTTACATCTGCATTATTTGTTTTATTGTTGCCTCTAATTAATTAAAATTGTTTAAGTCATCAAATCAAAATTAGAATTAAGAAAAAAGTTTTAATTTAGACAAACACAATTCAACCTCACATCTCGTGTTTGCGCATCTTCAGCAATTGATCACTACTACGATAGTCATTTTTCATAACTACTACTTTCAACGAATATTATTAAAATTATTATAATTTTATAATATTGGAATTATTTAAAAAAAATTATTTTAAATTATTTTTATGTGGTAATATTTTTTATATATTTGGTGAACTCATAATAAAACATAATAAAAATGTGATTTAATTTAAATAAAATAAAAACTGAAATTCAACTGAAAATTAAAATTCAAAATTAAAAACAAAAATTGAAATTTAAAACTCAAAATTCAAAACTGATTTCAGTTTTTGAAAATTTATGAACTGAAAAACATAAACCACCTCGAAGGTGCCTTAGTTTATTCGAGTTTGGATGCCACCAATGTGTAATTTCTTAATTATTAGCAATACTTAAATTAAATCTAACCCGTTCAATTGATCCAATTTTAATTACTTTATCAATTTCCATGACAATTTAAAAGCTAATGAACGAAATCCAACATGGCATGTTACTTTATTTGCTTTTCCAACTAGTTTTTATCGCTTTAAGGGTACACAAGTACAACATATGGCATTATTGGAAAGATCCATTCCAACTTACGAAACAGTAGTGGCAGCTTCTAAATTATGCTCGAGCCTAAAATTAAGAGCAATATTTTCTTGCAAGGACAATAAGATTTTCCTAAGTTTTTGGCATGAATTTAACCCTTGCCTTGGCTTGTTCTAGGCCACCAAATACTTCTAGTGGAATTCAAATCTCAATGCGATCACAATATTTTCTTTTCAAGTATATTGATGAAATTCACACAACATATCAATATATAATATTCTTTCTTTATTAACAAACTCACTCACCACTATATATTTACAGATTTTAATTATATAAGCTCTAAAGTCTCTCGAAGGCAAACATATATATATCCATGCAATTCCAAATCTCATTTGGAACGATGGAAAAAATTAACTAAAGGATTAACATTAATTAAGCCATCATTTGGTGAAACTCATTGAAATCAAGAACACCATTATGATCTATATCAAATGCATCAATCATAACTACACACTCTTCATAGGACCTATCATCTCCAAGACGGTGCAACATCCTTTGCAACCCTTTTGGAGTAATACAACCACACCCTTCTTTTTCTTCCCACACAAACATCTCAAAAGCCTTTCTTAGATCTTGATCATCCCTTCCTTCTCCTTTCATCAACTTAATAAAATCATTGAAATCCAACAAGTTATCGCCATCGCCATCGAGGTAATCGATTACTTTTTCGGCTTCCTCATGAGACATGTGCTCTCCAATTGACCCAAAATATGACCTAAGTTCATAGGCTGAAATTTTTCCATCTCCATCTCCATCAAAGTAACGGAAAACATGTCTTAATCCTTGATCATTTTCATTATTGTTGTTAATTTTTGGTGTTGTGCATGATGAAATTGGAGATTTTGGAGAGCATACTGATGATGAGTTGGAAGATCTTGATCTTCCACGATTAAAAAACTTTAGACCTTTGTTAGAGAACCACTTGGTAGCCATATAATAACAAGTACGAAATTTTGAGAAATTGACTAATTTTCCTCTCTTAATACATATAAAAAAAAAGTAGTATATATATTATGTGAAAGGTGACTTGAAATTAAGAGCTAGAGTCTTTTGATATAATGCAAGAGGTAAATGAAAGGATTGAGATATATATAAGGAAAATAAGAATAGCTTTTGAGGGAGTTGCTATGCAATTGCTTGGGAAGAATAACTAAGTTAAGTCGATCAATAATTATAACGTAACCTTTCTGATGAGAAGGAAAGTGCATGGTAGTTTCCTAGGGGGTCCCAAGAAATTGATGGAACTATATTAATGTCATGCTCATAATTTTCAGGTGGTTTAATTTTTGAAACTTTTACATTTTTTGAAGAAAACTTTTTCACTTATAAATATACATGCGATAAATAATTTTTGTCCATTCGAACATAACATTTTATATTAAGATTTTTTTCTTGTCAAAAATATTAATTAAATTTTGTTTGTTTGTTAAGCGTAGGGGTGAAAATATGTCACACCAACTGATAGAGATCTATGTAGCGATGTCAATACAACTCGCACCTACGGATATCCGCCCGAACTCGTCGTGATTTGGGCAGAGAAAATCCGTTTTCATTCGGTGCAGGTGTGAGTGCGGATTTTTCTCGATATGAAAACTTGGGGGCGCGGGCAGGTTTGGGGTGTTGATATACACCCCGCACCCGAACCCGTGCAGCTAGTAATATTATTGTCATTTTAAAATTTCATATACATGTATATATTTAATATTAAAAATTATAATCATCTCTCTATAACAATATGATTTTAATTTTATTGTTGTATAATAGTAATTATTTTGCTATATTAATTATAATACATATGAATTTAAATTTATTATTTAATATATATGAATGGGTGTGGGTGCGGGCGAGGAAATCTGAACCCCGTTACAGACAGGGATGGAGACTTAAATTTCACACCCGATATAAACAAGTGTAGGTACGGGTTTTTCCCGACTTCTCGAGTGTGGGGGTGGGGGAGGCAGAACCCACTCCCACCATGTTGCTATGCCTAGGTCTATGGTCTGACCTACCTTGATAGGCTTAGGCCAGATCAAATATCTTTTATAAAAGTTAGGTCAAGGTTTTTTAAAAGTCTATTTAGTTAAAAAGCATGGCATTGAAAAAGTATTTTAGCCTATCAGATTAGTCAATTTAATTAAATATAAATAATTTTATTATTATTTTTCTTGAAAGGAATTATTATTATTATTATTATTATTATTATTATTATTATTATTATTATTATTATTATTATTATTATATGAAGTTTTACTTTTTGTGTTTAATCATAAATTTGTTAAAATTTTATGAAATTTTAACATAGTGATAAGCATCAATGTCTGTCATATTTAAATGTATTGTTATAAATTATAAATGAAATACAATATAATATAATGCTAGATACTCTAAAAGATTATGTTATATATCAAAATATAACTTAAACACATTGACACGTTAAGATGTTCATCTATTTACAAAAGCATATATGGTGAGTGGTGTAGACTTCCATAATAGTGAAATATGGTTTTAAACAACTATCAAACCTTGTTTGGCTTTGAAAAATGTCCAACTTGACCTTAACAATTAGCCTATGAGGTAACAGGCCAGAATTACTCCTACTATTTTCAATATATTACATACTTAGGTCTTACAAAGCCTAGGTTTGGCAACACATATAAGCTAACATATAAGCTACAAGACTTGCTTGGTAATACCCATTTTATTATAAACTTATAATCTATAGCGTTTTTGGATAAACTACCTCAAATAACTTTTCAGCTTATCATGTTTTTGCCAATTAAATTAAATAAACTAGCTATATTTTTAATAATTTAAAATAAATAAATTAGCTAAATAAATAATATTTTAGAGCAAAAATTAATATATATATATATATATATTTATAATTTAAAAAATATAAACTAGCTAAATAAGAAATGTCATATTAATCAATTTTAAATTACTAACTCTTAAAAAAATTAAACATTAATTGATATAAAATTTGTTATTAATTAGGCTTAATTGCACTTTTGGTTCCCTATTTTAGTTGAATCACGAAAATAGTTATTCGATTTTATTTGTCCCCAGTTTTGGTCCCCCAAACACAATCTTGGTCCAAAACTTGATGAAGTGTGACTTTTTTAATGATGTGTCAAAAAAAAGATGTGGAAGATTCCATGTATATTAATTACATTTTATTATTATTCCAAATTTGTAAAATACATTTTCTATTTTTAAAAACACATTTCTTATTTTAAAACTGCATTTCCTATTTTATTACATCATTTAATTACAAAAACAAAAAAAAATTAAAAATTAAAAAAAAAAAAAAAAAAAAAAACATTCATATTCTAATATCTAATTTCATTCCATTTCATCGTCTTCTTCTTCTCCGTTGTCACCAAAAACAAGTAAAAAAATTCATTAGCCAACAACCAATGTTGATTAAAAATGATCCTTACAGCATCCAAGATGTCTCTAAGCAATGGATAATCATCCCATGAATATGCATGTTGTTAACTAATTTGATATATGTAAAACAAAATCAAGATATTTTGTTACAATTATCACAAAATTAATAAATTACAGATTGGGATTAATAATTAAGAGTATTGAAGAGAAAGATGAGATTTTTTAGTAAGCCCTGAATTTGGGGAGGGTTGAGATGAAGAAAAAGTGACCTGGAGGAAATATTTGCATGACTGCTCCGAAGATATTAACCTCTGAATGAATATGAAGTCGCAAGAAGAAGAAGAAGAAGCTCAACCTTTTAAAAAAGTTTATTTATTTAAATAGGCTAGACTTGGGCTCTTTAAAAAGTCTATTACATCTGACAGGTCGACCCGTATATATGTAATTAAAATATAATATTTATTTATATATATGTAGTAATAATAAAATAAAATAAAACTTGTCATATTTGTTTATTAAAAAAAGACTCTTTATATTTCTATAATAAAAGACTCTTTATTAGAATTTTGAACCTTAATTTTTTGCTCTCACTCTATATCTATTATTCTTTCTCAAAATCATTATGCTATAAATTCAATGTTTGTATTTTATTCTTTTATTTTGTTAATAATTTTTGTTCATATATACATCAAGTTTGTTGCAAAATGTGAAGAAAAAAATAGATGTTATGGTTGTACAAGTTCAACAAAATTTATGTTTTTTATTGGTATATTAACCTTTTTAGAGATAGGCGAAATATCTTTTTTATAAACCTTAACACAAAATAGGTTTAGACCAATGCTTAAAATAAAACATTTGACAAGTAATAGATCAGACTCAAACTTTAACCTTTTTTAAGTAGACTTTGCCTATTTAAGCAAAGTTCGGCCCGACTGGACCTATTACCACCCATAATAATAAATATAATTGAAATATGATGTTATATAAAATCAAATTCTTAATTTTCATGTTAAATATTAAAAAAATACTTAATTTCATTAATATATTAACTTGTTAATCTATTAAAAAATATGTCTAAATACTCATTTAAAATGTTAATATGAACTAGATTTTTAAATAGGGTAACATGTCATACTAAACTTTCAAAAAGGTCAGACTCAGATTTAAAAAAAATATATATATAATAGGCCATAGACTAGATTTAAACCTTAAATTTTTGTTAACAGGTCGGACTCAATTCTTGTAAAGTCTAACTAGGTCTATTCTCATTCTTAATTATTAGCTAATTTTTACCAAACAAAACTGTTTAAGTAGACACTAATTACTTATACAAACATCAATCATTTAAAAGTAAGAAAGCTAATTTTAACACACTATGTTTTTACAAATAATATATTTGTAAGGAAGTATGCATTTAAAAGATAAAATAACTGTATTTTTTTACTAAAAGTATATATTTAATGGCATTTTTTTTTTTTTTTTGGATTGTGTGTTTTCAAAGCATTTTAAGAAGGAAATCAATGTGTTGATAAAATTGTTAATTTGGGGTTTCACATTGATAATAGTTATTGGTAGAAGACTTTCACTTCTACTATTTCAGATGTTTTTATTTTTTAATAGAAATATGATCGATCTTTCTAAATATAATTTTGTTGATTTTTAGAGATGTTTACTGTACTATTTTTTTTTTCACCATAGTTTTATTTCTTTAGATTTTTTCTGGTAAGATTTTTAACGAAGCAGTAGTTTGTATCTATTTGAATTTTTTTCGTGGCTTTTAGTATAATCCTCTGAGCATTGTGTTCTTTTTTTTTTCCTTTTTTATTTTTAAGAATAATTTCAAGTTAATCATATAATGCATTTATACTCTATTTTTACTTAATAAAGTGTAAATCGATTGAGAAAAAAAAGTTCTCTACGAATAGCGGTATGTTTCCATCAAGGCCCGATTACCTGTAGGGCTCGTTTGATGGACGAGATAGGATAGGCATAGGATAGGATAAGGAGTAGATATAGACATGATAGGATATAGGTAGGATAAAGAGTTATCATGTCATGTGTTTGATGTGCACGTGATAACAAACTTGATAAGATTAGTTTATCCTATTCAGTGTTTGATACACAACAGATAACAAGATGATATGATTTATATTTTGATAAAATGATAAATTTGTCCTTATAATCTATTTAATTTTTTTTCTTTCAAAATAACATTCATATAATTTTTTATAAATAAACAAAAATGCTAATAAATGTAAATAATTTATGAAGTAATTTTATATACTTGAAAAAATTGTGATTTCTCTATCCATCACAATTGAAGAAAGACCCACTATCATAAAAATTTTGATTTTTCTATCTATCACAATTGAATAATGACTCACTATCATAAAAATGTAAATAATTTATGAAGTAATTTTGTATACTTGAAAAAATTGTGATTTCTCTATTTATCACAATTGAAGAATGACTTAGAGTTTGTTTGATTCAAATCCCAAAAACTCTATTTTAGTATTTTAAAATTTAAAAACTAAACAATTTGTTTGGATTATTTGTTTTTAAAAAATGTTTTGTAAAACTATTTTTAATATTATACTTTTTAAAAATAAAAAAGCAAAACACATAAATGGTGTTTTACTTTTTATTTTTCAGTTTTTTTAATTCTCTAGTCAAAGACTATTTTAAAAAATTAAAGTTGCAAACAAATTTTTTTAAATTTTCTTTTTAAAAACAATTTTTTAAAATTTATTTATAAAATAGTTTTCAAAAACTAAAAAGTAAAACACAATCAAATAAGCCCTTACTATCCTAACATTATCTCGAAAGGAAAACAATTATAGGAAATCAATTTAAAGTCACCAATAAGAAAATACGGCTGCACGATTGTTATCAAATCCGAATTTTGATAAATTATTAATTACTACCGAATTTTAAAATCCAGTAAAATACTTAAAATTGTGGGGATAAAAGAAAATCCACCATTTATCTTATATAAGGATGGGATTCTTCTTATCAAAAAATATATGGATTCAATGAGTGATTGAAGTATCTAATATTTTGACAAACAAAAAGTAGCAATAGGTCTAATAATTTAACAATAAAAACATACATTTATATATACTCCATATATTCTAAAATATAGGTAAAAATAAGTTAAAATTTATTTATTTAATAAAAATTTAAACCACGTATATCATCTTTTAATGATTTTTTTTTTGTGATTTATAAAAAAAAACTATTTTTACCATGCATATAGGATTGGTTGTGATTTTGATCCATAATAATATTAAAATATTTTTCATTGAAATTAAACTTAAGCTCTATATCATCATTTTTATTAAAAAAGAAAAACAAAATAATTGTGCTATATGACATGAGTGTACTAACGTTACGTAT
>JBBPBQ010000002.1:14571548-14601918 GCA_037974755.1 Cicer yamashitae
ATTATTATTATTATTATTTACTAATGTATTATTATTAATATTATTATTATTTATTAATTATCATTATTATTATTATTATTATTATTATTCATTAATGTATTGTTATTTATAAATTAATTATTATTATTATTATTTACTAATGTACTATTATTAATATTATTATTATTAATATTAATGTATTATTTTTATTATTTATTAATGTATTATTATTATTATTAATGTATTATTATTATTGTTGTTTTATAACTTATTAATAATATTAATAATATTAATAATAATTTTTTTAATGTATTATTATTATTATTTATTAATGTATTGTTATTTATTTATTTATAAATTAATTATTATTATTAATATTATTATTATTTATTAATATTATTAATATTATTATTAAAAACAGGCAGAAAAAGACAAAACAAAAAAAAAAAAACCCCAGAAGGAGGTCGCACCCCCGGCCTGCGACCTCCAACTGGGCCTGCGAAAATTCACACTTCAAGAGGTTGCACCCCCCATTGCGACCAGCAGAAAGACCCAAAAAGTAGGGCAGTTTGGTAAACGTTTTCAAAAAGGTGGCATTTTGGTCAATTTTTTAAAAAACAGGGATATTATGGAAAAAAAACTCTGAAAATTAAGTATATAAAGAATTCTCTATAAAATACTACTCTCTATCTCATAATATAAATAAAGAGGAGGCAAAAAGTAGATATATGGAGTTCAAATTTTATATCATATATATCCACTTTTTGATTTATTTTTTATTATACAGCTTGTGTTATTGAAACACAAAATTTGACACATACATCGTATATAGTTGTGTTATTAGAATACAAAATTTGATGCAAACATCATATGTATAAGAGGTAATGTTCATTTTATTTTTTGCAAAAAGAAACTTTTTTTAAAAAAAGAAACACTGAAATCACTTTTATAACACAAAATACATATGTGTGTCATTAATTACTTTGAATATTTCATTAACTATTAAAATGCATGTCATTAATCACTTGTTAAACATATATTTCATTAACCATTAAAATACATTACATTAATAACTAAATCGCAATACTTTAAATTTAATGGTTAATGAGATATATGTTAAATAAATGATTAATAATTTTTATTTTATTTTTAGTGGTAAATGAAGTATTTAAAGTGGTTAGTTATATAAACTTGCATATGTGCCATAAAAAAAATATCTCAATTATAAAAAAAAGTTGAAAAAACAATTAAAAAAATTACATTTTTTTTTGAAAAAAAATATAAAATATTGTTCACCATATAGGCTTATTTCAAATTTGTGTGTTTAAATATAATTTCTTTTTGTCTATATTAGCTTTGTTTGGGTAATATTAATTTATAGGGGATAAGTTGTTTGAAGTGTTTGATAAAATTAGTTTAAAATATAAAATTCCTTTTATATTAAAAAATATTATAAACTATAAATTATGAATTCATAGATTAATTAGATTAATTTATTAAAAAATATTATAAACTATAAATTATATAAATAAATGTTAAGAAAACTTATAAGTTATGAGAAGGATGAAGTACAGTATATAGAGAATTCAGTTTATTTTGGACAGAATTTCTGGACGAATGTAGAACATCATTTTTTTTATTTTTGACGTAGAGAATAGAAAATCACGTTGACTACAGTATTGTTGCATTTAACAACCCTACTTTTGCGATACAGATACCAACGAAGTGTATCATTGATTGGCATGTGACATGCCATTTCATCGGTGTGATTTTGCGTTCTACGAGCAACCTAAGATATATTTTCACAAAATAATTTTTTAAATTAAGTGTCAACGTTGGCTACACATGGCAAACCCTACCCAATTGTTAGGTGAATTAGCTCAAATAAACTTTCGCTACCCTTTGACTTCTGTCAATAAAAAAAATGGAAATGCTAACAGGCACTTCAATTTCACTTTTTAAGATATTAAAATATAATTTTGAAAATAGCGTATTTAATTTTTTAAAATTTAAAATTTTGATTATTTATAGATAATATTTTTTTATTTCTTAACAAATATCTTTAAAATATTTGTTAACATAACTAAAAATAATTAAATTTTTTAAATTTTATTATGCAGAAATGTTATGGAGTAGTTTTGTAAGGGGTGATCATAATAGAGTTGTTCAAATCCTTCAACTTAATACATTTTTGGGTGAAATGGACAAGTTTAAACGATCATCAGACCAACAAATAAAAAAAATTAATTAAAATTAAGTACTATTTATTGGATCTAATTTAAATATTTTTTACTTACAAGTATCCAAACCCGCCCAAAAGCAACTTATAATTTTATCATATATAATATACCCCATTATTGTGTATAAAAAAAAATACACAAATGACCCAGTATAATGTCTAAATGGTGATATTATTATTATTATTATTATTTTTATTATTATTATTATTATTATTATTATTATTATTATTATTATTATTATTATTATTAATTGTGAACTTTTGAGGCATTGATTTTGCTTATTGCATATATTGGCTATTTTGCTCCCTAATCGAGTGTTTTTAAGAGTATTTGACTTTCTCTTCTCTATTGACTCCGTAGCTGTGCTATGAGACTGGTGCCATTTGTTTGGGAATGAGAGACATGTATTTGGACCAACTTCCTACTAATTAATTAGTATTATCTTTCTTTCTTCATCCAATAGGTTGATACTTGCCAGAATATTGACAATTTGACATTGTTTCCCTCTTGTCGTTGTCTAGCAAAAAAAAAATACAGTAAGACAAAATCAAACAACCTGGAAACTCCCGAACAATCAAAACACGGACGTTAAGAGACCACATAGATTAATTGTCAGTGTGCAACATTACCCAACTCGCATGCTACTAATGCCATATTGTTTATCGTCCTGCTTAAATTTGAATTTGAAGGCCACATTACTCAACTCGTTGGAATTTCCAAACCTTTTTTAGGCGAGTTTTCAATTTAAAGTCTACTACTACCCAATCCTAAAATATAAGAAAAATAAATTAAAAATCTAAAATTTAAATTAAATATATCAAATTTTTTTAATTATATTTTGAAACGAAAATAATTATTTGATATTGCTGTGTTCCAAAAGATGTTTCACATTGAAATCAAAAGGTGTGCTTGATGAAAATTAATCTTAGCTAAGTTGGCTCTTATAAAATAATGGTATACGAGGCTTAAAACTTAAGAGCATGGGACAGGAAGAAGTACTTCAAGCACATTTGTATATATTGAATAACACTGATGAGGTTCAACCTTACCTTTCTACTCATAAAAGCATTGTGAAGGAAAAATATCCTAGAATGAATGAAAAATGGTTGTTGAATGAGCATAACAAGACTTTCTTAAAGTGGTTTAAAGAAACCATTTTAACCAACCATACAACTTCTGATACATTAAAATGGCTAGCAAATGGACCTCAGTTTGATGTCATAACTTGGACTGGCTACGATATCAATAATTTTACATTCTACACAAAATGTCAAGATGACAGTAGTACCATGCAAAATAGTGGGGTTATGGTCGTAGCTGAGTCCATGCATTTCTCTAGCTCAAAAGATAAAAAGCCTGTTACAGCATCCATACCTTACTTTGGGACCATTGAAGAGATTTGGGATGTCGATTTTATTAAATTTAAAGTGCCTGTTTTTAAATGTAAATGGATTGACATCAACAATGGTGTTAAAATTGATGAATTTGGTTTTACGTTGGTGGACCTTGAAAAGGTAGCGTATAAGGATGAGCCTTTTATTATGGCATCCCAAACAAAACAAGTGTTTTATGTTAGTGATCATTCTAACAAAAAATGGTCAGTGGTTCTCCAAGGTAAAAGTTTTCATGGACCAAATGAAAGTCTAGATTCAACGCTAGATATTTCTGAGACTCCTTCATTCTCACAACGAATACTTACTTTCATTGAAGAAACTATAGTGGACGATGAGTATGCCACTCGTGATGATCATCTAGAAGGGATATGGGAGAATATTCAAACATAAGACTCGTAAGAAATAAAATGGTAATAATGATAGTTTATCTTAATAAATTTCACATTATCAATAATATTTACTTTGATGGTTTATAGTTTTTACCAATATATGACATGATTGCTTATAATTATTTTTCTCCATTATTTTGAATTACTATTGACCATTATTATTCTTTTTTAAAAAGGACACATGAATAATTCGTCAGCTCCTTCGCAAAGTGTGGAGGGTACTCAGTCTACACAAAGAAAGGGTAGGCGTGGTACACGTATGGCAAAGTTGAAATGTAAATATATGATAGGTAAGAAGTTATCAATTGATTTAGATCCATTGACTGGATTACCTTCAGGGATAAATAGGAAAAACTTTAAGGGTCATGTTGCTTCCCTTGCTCGAAGCTTTGTCAGTATTTTGGTGGATAATTGGGACGATGTAGATAGCGACTTGAAAAATCAGATATGGGAAGCTATTAAGGTACTTGTAGTTTTGTGAATATTTTAGTATATATATGATTTCGTAAATATATTTTAACGTCATACACTAACTCCTCCATTTGTTTTGTAATGTAGGTGAAATGGGATGTTCCTGATTCTGAATTTTTGAAAAAGAAATGGATTTCATATGCTGGTGAACGTTGGAGGGCATTTAAAACTAGTCTAGCATCTAGATATTTAAATGGTGGGGATTTGAGTCACAAATCTCCCCTTGAGGCATATACTTATATATCTTGATAAGGACATATGGATGACATTTGTTCAGAAACGACAAGATCCTTCCTTTGTGGTTAGCTAGATTTATAATTTAGTTTCTCTTAATAATTTATTTATAGTATTACATTTAATTGGTGTATTACTTATAATAAGAGAAACGAAAGAAGGCACAAATGATTCAGTCTCATAATAAATACCCTCACCTAATGTCTCGTGGGGGATATGAGTTGCTTACTGAAAGATTGATGAATGAAAAAATAAAACAAAGACAAGAATCATATGGAAATTCAATAGTTGCACCTCCATCTCCACCATCACGCCATGAAAAGTGGAAGAGAGCTCGACAAAAGCCATCGGGAGATTACTCATCAGAAGATGCTCGTGTCATTGTAGAAAAAATTGTAAGTAATTGTGTAACATAAAATTGATTATTTTTCATTTTCATATAACAGTCTTAATCAATTATTGATTTAAACTAATGGTCATTGGTGATTTGTTCTTGCAAATGATTGGTTGCAAATGATTTGTTAATAGTGAATTTGTTATGGATTGTAAATTCCATCTTTTAGTATGGAATTTGAAATTGAATGTACCGAGCCATGGAATTTTAGGTATTCTACTATCTTATGGGTATTTTAGGTTATTTACTGTCTTTTTTAAAATTATGTTGCAGGTATTTGTTGAAGTGTTTTGTCAAAATTTCATTTGTGTCTTCTGATTTAGAGTTGTAGGCTGACATGTTTGAACAAATAAATGTGGATAATAAGATAAGATTTGTCATTTTCTTCACATATAGTAACATAGTAGAATACCCATGTGGATAATAAGATTTGTTTAGTGGTTTGTGGTTTGTGTTATTTGCCACTTTATTATCCAAATCCACCTTGACCAATTTTATTATCCAAGCTGAAATTATTTGTAGCCTTGGCTAGTTCTTGATATGAAAATTCTGTTGACTTTGCCACCATAATTCCTGTAAGTCCAGCAGCACTACTAGTACCATGTCCACTGGATCCTGAAGTTTCATATTCTCCACTACCAGATGCTTCACCACATAACAGGAACAAACAATCAGCCATACTAATCTTCTTTAAATATTTTCGTATAAGTTATTTTTATAAACTATCCTATAAAATTTTATAATGAACATGCCATAATCTATTTTCTTAAGTGTTTATATGATAAGATAAAAGAACTTCGAGCCAATATGAATACAAAAATTTGCTATTACCGCTTTGAGTTGAAAGTGCGATAGAAGTTTCGAGCAGTTTAGTGTTCTGTTCTTCATTCTTCTGAAAGTATTTGACATAAATATAGATAACGAATAACAGAAATCCGAATATTCCGGCTATCGATATACAAACGGTTGCACCCTTAGCAAGACCTGATTATATTGAAGAAAATTTAAGCTCACAAGAAGCATTAACCTTTTTCACATTCTCATATTTTTTGTGAACAAAGACTTAGAAGAAGGCCAAACCTCTTCTGCAAAAGGGAAAAAATAGAAAAATGAAAGTTAGAATGATAGAACCATTTCTATAAGCTTTCAACATGAAAAGTGAGACAATCAAAGTTACCTACCTAGGATACAAGGGAACATAATCTCCATTTTTATCAGCAAAGTTAAAAAATAAATAAATAAAACATTTAAGCAAATTCATTATATATAGTTTGAAGAAGAATAAAAGAGTAACTTAGCCTTTGTAAAGAAGAACATGTTACATACCTCTTCCTGGAATGAACACAATCCCACTGCCTCTGCTGAAATTGACATTAGGATTATAATTATGTATCAACACTTCATCAACTTTAGATTCAATTGCAATATTCTGAAGAGTATCACTAGACCTAAGTGGATATGTAAGAAACAATTCATATTCTTTTGAAATCTAACTATTCCCACAAGAACAATTGACAGTGACATTAACCTTAACCTTAGGAGGCAATGTTTGATTATGATCATAGTTGTTGAACTTTTGCAAAAGCTCAATTGTAGTCAAACTTGCATAATATAAATTTGCAATTAAATCATAAGTATCTCCTTCATTTGTTGTGTATTCAAACATATGTCCTAGAAATTCACCTTCAATACATTCACATTGGAATGGAATGTTGATTCTAGAAAATGAACAAAAACTTGATTTCTAGGACTCTATATTTGGCCTTTCAATACAATTTTCTTCATGCCTTTGATATGTGCTTTGTGTTATTTGCCACTCTGCCTAAATAGTTCCTAGTTGTTGTGCATGTTTCTTTTATTCCTTGCTTAAAATTATCTTGAAAATTGTAATTTGGGTTGTATTTTGACATGGATGTGCCGCCTAGGAATGGGTGAGCAATAATTTTGTCATTGAGTATTCACTTTTACAGTATATATTCTTCTAATGATGGTTGTGAAATGATGAATTGAGTTGAATGAATGTTTGATTCAGGTGTATCATCGCTTGTTGGTGCAGATCTTTGTGTGCTTCTGGTGATTGCGTTATTGCAGACTGTGTGCTCTGGTGTAGTGATTGCGTTATTGCAGACTGTGTGCTCTGGTGTAGTGATTGTGTTATTGCAGACTATGTGCTCTGGTGTAGTGATTGTGTTAGCCTGTCCTTTTACAGCCTTTTGATTTCATCTGTCCCTTTTAAATATTTGATCCATATGTTGTTAGTTAAGTTATTGACATAGACTAGTTTTGTACTTTTAGCTGGATCACTTTAGCTGTTACAGCCTTTGTTTCAATTATATGGTTACTTATCATCATTTCTATTAGATGAGTATGTACTTAGTTACAATATTTGCACATATCAACTTTATTGACGGTAGTGAATTCGGATCCTATTATCTGTACTGTAAACTTGTATTATTTAAGAATGTTTATGTTTATTATATGCTTGGTGAATTTGGCGTGGATTAGATTGGAGAAGATTGTGTATGCTTGACGAAGAAGGCATCCTGATGTTATGCTTAACAATAAAGTTACTTATCACTTGGTTGTAAATAATATAGTATTCTATGATCTGACTGAAAATTCATTTTGCCCTCCTAATCCATGTCTCCGCTTCTAGGAAAATGATATCATGACTGTAAATATGGTATCAGTTCTCCTTGGATATTGGTTGGAAACTGGAAATAACACCCACTGTCCACCTTTCATTTGGTTGACTGCTTTAATTGTGCCATGGGAACTTGCTACTGCCAGGTGTATAACACTCCAAATATTATATTTCAACCTATGAGGTTAGTTGGTTGTTTCTGAACTCATGAACTAGATATATTATTTGATAATATCTGTAAATCTTGTTGCACATGCATTATACTTTTGACTTTGATTTGTTTACTTCACTTGTTCTTGAAGGTTATGCTGGCATTTCAGTTTTAGATAGGGGGTTAATAATTGTGGTTGCATTATATAGTCGTGATTTGATTCACTTGTTGGTTTTTGACATTTATTCATTTGTGTTAGTCTTATATGATTCACTAGTTAGGAGTAAAATAATGTAAGCTTATCACTTGGCAATTTTACTTATCACTGGTATGCTTTATTTGATAGTGATTGTATCTATAAATTATATTTTGTAGGATTCATTGGTTGAACAAACGTCTCAAGGAATCTTTGTTCCACATGGACGTACATATATCTTGACGGAGGCCATTGGGAAACCTGAGCACCCTTGTCGTGTTCGTGCTGTTGGTCGAGGTGTGGGGATTCGACAATACTTTGGATCACGTTCTCATTATGCCTCCACCCCACCAGCTTTCAGTAGCCACCAAATAGAGGAGCTTACTAATGTGATTAAAAATAAAGTGTTGCAGGAGCTATCACAACAAAACCCAAATTTGTTCATGAAGGGAAGTTGTTCTGTTGAACTACCTATACCAGAGGATGAGGACGATGACATCCTAGAACAGTGTAAATTGTATGTTGATAATAATGATTCTGTAGTGGCATATGCTGATGTGTACAAGTTGGGGCCCACCTTACACAATCAGTTGTTAGATAATGATATGGTTAGGGTGATGGTTACCAAGGTTTTAGATGCAAATGCTCAAGTACCTATGCCCACTGATGAAGTGACAACGGTTGGTCATGCTTCAAATACTTTCATTCAATGGCCAAAAAGACTTTTGCGGCTTGTTTCTGATAAGGTATTCATTACATACGTCTTTTTCTATTTACACTTGAAATATTTTAAATGACTAATAATTTATCTTTAATTATTTAGGAGGCTGACATATTTATGAAAGTTGACGTTCCACTCAAAAAATCTGAATCTCAACTAGATTGTATTCAACAATTGTTGTTAAAGTCGATGAGTATATCATTGTCTGTAGAGCTAAAATTGGAACATGAGACAAGTGAAGTGTTTGTTCTTGGACAAAGCGATATAGTGGAGTTGTGTATGGGTAATCGAGAGTTGTGCATCACTATTATACAAATATGGTTGACGTAAGTATATTTAATTTGTAAAATTAGTCAAAAAATTAATTTCATTTATAACAAATAGTTATTTTAATTTATTTATTTCAATATCTTAGATATATGCGTCGCCTTTGTATTGACTTGGGCAAGAGTGGCGTGTATGGATTCATTGATCCATGTTTCATTCAGAGTGAATATGATTTGATTGGGGCTCAAAAATACATACAAAATAAGTTGCAGCAGGATCAAAAAGAGTGTTATCTATTACCGTATCTCAACAAGTAAGTAAAATTTTATTATAATTTATCCATTTTAAGTTTATAACATAAATGTACTTTAACACTTTTAACTTTTTGCACAATGTAGTCGTCATTGGCAGTTGCTCGTTATTTGTCCTAGAAAGAATACTGTAGTCTTCCTATGTTCGTTAGGATGGAAACCAAATAAAAATATCATGCACATCGTCAATTTGTAAGTGTTTAATGTATTTTCCGTATATGTATATAAATTTTTTGATATGTTTTATAATACAATTTTAATGAATATTTTATTTTTGTAGAGCTTTGGGTGAATATAATAAATTGCGAAGATTAAGAAAGAATAAACCCACATGGAGCATTCCCACTGTAAGTTGTTTAGATTATATATATAGAATTTCAATTATAATTTATATATCTTTATCTATATAATATTTACTCACTATAATTTACATATGATATTCAATTTTAGTGTCAAAGACAACCTAAAGGTTATGAGTGTGGCTACTACATTATGATACATATGTTGAACATTGTATCTAGTGGTCTTGTTGATTCATGGATGCGGGTATGTGATAGATTTTTTTCAAAGTTAGTATTAATTAACTACTTATGATTTTTATGGTCACATGATTTAGATAATCTTGTTATTTCAATGTTTATAATTCAGATATTTGGAGACTCAAAACCATTCGAAGATGATGAAATGATGAATGTCCGACAACGTTGTGCAAAGTTGATTCTTGAACTAATAGAAAATGTTTGAAACACTGGTATCATTTTAGTATCTTTAGATTGTTAATAGAAGATAATATTTTTTTTTAACAAATAATGAAGATTATGTAGCTCTGAATTTGATAACTTTGATTTTGTAAAAAAATTATGACTCATTATCATTGATTTTTAAATGTAAAGCTTCGCACGAAATTGTGTGTTTTATGGTTGAATGAGAAATTTTAATTAATAGGGTAATATGTGAAATTCTGAAAAATACATATGTGAGGGGTGAAAGTTACGAAGAAAAAAAATTAAAAAGTTAATTATTTAAATCGGTTGGCTCATCGATATAATAAATCAATTTTGAATATGACTTGTTATATTGGTTCAAATTTTACCGATGTAATAAATCAATTTTGAATTTGACTTGTTATATTGGTTCAAATTTAATCGATGTAATAAATCAATTTTGAATTTGACTTGTTATATTGGTTCAAATTTAACTGATCTAATAAATTAATTTTGAATTTGACTTGTTATATTGGTTCAAATTTAACCGATCTAATAAATCAATTTTGAATTTTGACTTGTTACATCTATCATTTTAGCCGATTTAATAATTACCTATTTATTACAACGCTTGATGTTAGATCGGACAATAAACCGATCTAACAAGTACTTAAGAACCAATCTAATAAGGTTTAATTGCACTAGTGAGTAGGTCACATATTGGGGATGCTGACATAATTTTTTTTTAACAAGTGAAGCATGGTTAAATTAATAAATACAAAATAAAACTAAATTACATTAATAAAATCAAACAAAATACATTGAATAAAAAAAATACATCAAAGTTAATGCGGTTAAGTAGATGTTCCAAAAGGAAAGAACATGCTATAATATTTTAACAATTTTTCTCTTATTTTTCAATCTATTGCAAATAAATTAGCAACTTCATCCTATTTTGTTAACAATTCTCTCCTATTTTTCCTCCTATTTTGGATTCTAAAAATAAAAAATAAATAAATTATATTAATAAAATCAAATAAAATACATGAAAAAAATACATAAAAAAAATACGTCAAATTTTAATTAAACATATCCACGAAAATGTCATCGTCGCTCCTCTTTATTAAAGGTGTATATGAAAATAATGATAAAAAATAACGATCAACCAGAACAATCGTTCAAAGAACAATAAAGAGCTAGATGAGTCCGGCTACCGTTTAGAGGTTGAACCGAAAGATATTTAGGTGGACATGATTAATTAAAATTTGATGTTTTTTTTTTTCAATTTATTATATTTTGTTTGATTTTATTAATATAGTTTTTTAATTATTTTTTATTCATTAGGATGAGAAATAGGAGGAAGTTGTTAACAAAATAAAATGAACTTGTTAATTTATTTGCAATAGGTTGCAATATAAGAGGGAATTGCTAAAATATTATAACACATTATTTTCTTTGGCACATCTACTCAACGACATTAACTTTGATGTATTTTTTTCATTTAATATATTTTGTTTGATTTTATTAATATAATTTGTTTTTATTTTTTATTTATTAAATTAACACTTAATCACTTGTTAAAAAAAAATATGGCAACACATACCCGCATCCCCACCTTGCAACCTCTTTAAGTTAAAAATAAGTAAGACATTTTCGTGTATAAGTTTCAATATAGGATATAATTGAGAGTTTTGATTGAAAAAGGGATATAAGAGAAAAATATCCTTCAAAATACAAGTAAATTATTTATCTTCATCTTCGAAAATTTGGTTAAATTTGAAAGTTTTGAAATATAAATTCTTAGTTTTATTTATAAAAAAAAAATCGAAAAAAATTTAGTTGAATGCAAAACTTC
This sequence comes from Cicer yamashitae, assembly GCA_037974755.1. Classification (NCBI taxonomy): domain Eukaryota; kingdom Viridiplantae; phylum Streptophyta; class Magnoliopsida; order Fabales; family Fabaceae; genus Cicer; species Cicer yamashitae. The sequence goes on from JBBPBQ010000002.1 coordinate 14,583,499, forward strand.
GGAAATGTAATTTTTCCAAAATTTAAACTTTTTTTGAAAATATGGATGAATGTGAAACTTCCGAAATGCAATTTTTTAAAAAACTTTAAAAAAAATTCAAAACTTTGGATGAATATGAAACTTCTAAGCAATTTTTTCAAAAGATTAGAAAAACTTCAAAACTTTTGATGAATGTGAAACTTCCGAAATGCAATTTATTCCAAAAGTTTTAAAAATTTCGAAATTTGGATGAACGTGAACCTTCTGAAATGTAATTTTTTCAAAAATTATAAATATTCAAACCTTTAAATAAATGTGAAACTTTCAAAATTCAAATTTTCTATAATTTTTTTTTTACATTCAAAAATTTGAAATTATCGAAATGTTAATAATTTCAAAAAATTTGCCTATCAAATAATACGGATAAAAAAAATATATGAAATGATCATTTCACAAAACCTTATCAATCCCAATTTCTATGCCCTTTTACACCAGTAAGAATCTAAAGGCGACCGTTGCCACTAAAATTGTCCCGGAAAAAGCAATGAGTTTAGAAACTTTTATATTCTATGCCATTCTGGATGGCCATGGATACGTTGATCTCGAAAATTCAGTGTATAGAGAAGAGGTGTTGGTGTCTTTGATCCCAACAGTGATGCTTGTGCTCTACGTTCTTCAGCACTTAATTCAGATGTCAACTGTCACACTTTTTCTCCTTTATAGACTCCAGATGCCATGGAACATGGGAAAGAATAGTTGCAATTGGATGCAGAAATAGATTTTTATTTTATTTTTTTTCCGTTGAAGTTAAACCATTAATTGTTGGATTTTGGACTTACAATTTCTACATCTAAAATAAGGTGTTTATGCAAATTGACATGAAAAATTTATTATAGTCACCCAAACATTTAGACACTATACTCTTACATTTATATTATATTCCAATTTGTTTAGAAAAATATTGAGTAAAAGAAATATATCCCTAATATTTCAAAATTAAAAAAAATAAAAAAAATAAAAAGAATTCTAATAGAAAAATTCATATTAGCGTCGCTTATCCCACGCTAAAGTTTAATAGAAATAGAAAGGGAAGCATTCGAGTTTGCATGGGCTGCCCGACACTATCATTAGTAATTATAATTCTTCCAAATATTCCGTCGTTTCAAAAATTCAGTATTCTTATTTTAAAAATTTTGGAATATAAATTTATTTTGAAATTTTTATTTTTATAAAAATTTAAAATTGCAAATATTTTAAAAAATAAAATATTCAAAACGTAAAATATATTCCGATTTTTTCAAATAAATGAAAAATAAAAAATATTCTGAAAATTTCAAACAAAAGTATTTGAAATTTTTAAAAATATAATCAATTTATCCTATAAAATAGTCTTGAGTTGTAAGTTGTTTAGTAACTTAGAAAGTTGCGAGAGTTTGGCGACGCTAAGCTTCCAATTTCAATAAAAATTGTTCTGAATTTTTTCAAAGTTTAGTATTCCAAATTTTTCTGGTTTTAAAAAATTTAGAAGTTATGAAAATTTTATTTTTATTCTAAACATTCTTAATAAAATATTAGGAGGGTTATTTTATATTTTAATAGATTTATGGGGTGGAAAAATTAGATGTTGTATGTGATATGGTTATTTTTTAATTTTAATAGATTTTGGTAATTTTAATAAAATATGGTGTTGTATTCTTCGATTGGTAGGATGTTATTCTCCAAACTTGTTAAATCCATGTTTTCTTTTAGATATTTTACATGTTAGTCACTTATTTATAAAAAGAGCTGAATATATTCATTAAAACAATCATTTATTAGTTTGTTGTAGAATATACTTTTTCCAATATGTTATAAATATAGGGTATGTTTGTTTGAGCTTAAATAAAAATGATTTTTAATTTAAAAAAGTTAGAGATTATTTTGTAGAGATTTGTTTAAAAATGATTTTTTAATTTTCGTTTATTTACTATCATAAAAATGATTTTTTTTTTAAAAATGATTTTAAAAAAAAATGATTTTTAATCTATTTGTATACAAATTTATAAAAGTAATTTTTTAAACTGCAAAATTATTATAAATGATAAGACTTTTCTAAATACATTAATTTCTCACTCTTTCTCTATGTCATATCTTCCTTTTACATAACAATTAAAATATTTCAACATGTACACTTTAAAATTTATAAGTTTAATTCATTTCTTAGACACATTTTAAAATTGATTAATGTACTTTAAGTACTCATCAAAAAGTAATAAGAAAAAAAAACATTTGTATTAACTTATGAATAATGAACAGATAAAATATTCAAATAAAAGACATAAAAACAACAATAAATGATCGAGAGAAATTGAAAAAGAGAAGGAAACTTACTTAATGTCAGAATCTCGTGGAAGGAGAAAACGCTCACCGTGAAACTGATGTAGTACGAAAAACCTAATAAAAATTGATGGATGAAAGTTTTGGATTTTTCAAAAAAGGTAAGGTAATTACATTATTTTCACTCATTAGTAGATTAAATTCCGTGTTTTTAAAATTAGTGACTCTCATCCATGCCATGAGCGAATATGAAAAACTACTATATTTAGTTTCAAAAAAAAGATTTTGTTTTTAACAAAATAGTTTTTCAAAAATTTAAAACAAACACCGTCAAAACACTAAAAAAAATGATTTTTAATTTAAAAAAATAAAATTTTTTTATGGAAAAATTCAAAACAAACGCACCCATATAAAGAAATAGTAATTTTAAAATATTTTAACAATACTCGGTTTGCTCTTTTAGTGTAATTTCCTCTTCTTTGGTTTATACATAGATTCAAAAATGAATATACCTCGCTCATCCATCCAGCCACCTGTAAAAAAAATCATTAGATTGAATATAAATGACAATTATAAATTAAAAAGTTTAATTTAAAAGAAAAATTTGGATGGAAAAAGTTGAAAACGTTTTTGGTTATTTCATATATATATTCTATATATATATATATATATATATATATATATATATATATATATTACAGCTATCACATTACAACGAATAATAACATTTTATTTAATTTATGTTTTTTAAATTTAATCATTGAATTAAAAAATTATATAATATTTTCTAAATTTAAAGATCTTTTTCACATCTGAATTAATTTAAGAGTTTAAAAAATTCTAAAATTTTTTAACCTAGTATTTATATCTCCAGGTTAATCCATCTGAATAAATTATGTCGAAATTTATTAACCCAAAAAGAGTTTAAATCGGTAAAAACAAATTAAAGATTTTTTAAGAATATACCGGTGACACGAGAAATCTCTTTAAAACAGTCCATAATTGAAAAGCGAAATGGGATTCTAATCCCAAGCGGGCCCAACATTCCAAAAACAAAAATTAAAAGCCCAACCCATTTTCTTTCTGAAGAGGTCGGAAAAATAAACACATTTTAACAAAATTAAACCCTAAAACAAATAACACGGATTAAGTGGTCGGAAAACCCAGTCGGACGTCGATTCCGGCCGCCACAAACAGCGAAAAAGTCGTTTCTCGGATGCGTTTCCAGTGCGATTTGCGTCTGCGATAACCCCTCTCTGCAATAAAGCATTTGTTCAATCTTCCCAATGAGAGGAACCATTGGAGTAAAGCTTCAAAATTCCAACATTTCCAATGCCACAAGAAAAACCCTAGTTCCATTTTCTACATCTTCCAACTTCGGCGGCGGTGGTGGTGATGGCCGTGGCCGTGGTCGCGGGGGCTCTTTCTCTGGTCCACCACAGTTTAATTTCAACGAAAAAACACCAGGGAACCCTAATTCAAACGAATCTAAATCCGAAGCAACAGATTCACCATCTCCTCTTCCCGGTGCTGGTCGTGGCCATGGCCGTGGTGGATCAGTTCCTCCTCCAACAGGTTTTCCTTCTTTTTCATCGTTTTTGACTACCATAAAACAACCTAGTATTGGTCGTGGTCGAGGTTTTGGTCCATCACCATTTCAACCTGAAAATGATACTCAACAACAACAACCTGATTCTGTGCCTAAGAAGCCCGTTCTCTTTAGAAGTGAGGATAGTGTTTCTCAGACAGGAGGAAAAGATGATGTTTCGCCTCCGAAAAAACCGGTTTTTTCTAGAAGGGAGGATTTTAGCCCAATAAATTTATCTAGTGATCAAGAGAGTGATAATAGATTTTCAATGAGTGTGTTGAAGGTGTTGCCTGGAGCTGGGAGAGGGAAGCCTATTGAACCGGCAGTTAGTGAAACTCAAGTTGTAGAAGAGAATAGGCATGTTCGGCGTGCTTCGGTTGCTGATACATCTGAGAATGTTCCTAAGAGGCAGCCGATGCTAAGCCGTGACGATGCACTGCAAAATGCACGGAAATATTTATCAAAAGTTGATGGTGATGGAAGTGGTAGTGGAAGAGGAGGAGAACCTAGGGAGAGAGGTGCGTTTGTTCGAGGACGGGGTCGTGGCCGTGGTAGAGGACGGAGTACAGGAAGGGGAGGATTTAGAGGGACGGGTGGAGATGATAGGTTTGGTCAAATTCAGGATAATGTGGGTTCTAATGCTTCTGGGCTATTCGTTGGAGATGATGTAGATGGTGAACAATTAGCTAAGAAAGTTGGGCCTGAGATTATGAATCAGTTGACTGAAGAATTCGAGGAGATGGCTAGTAGGATTTTACCCTCACCACTGGAGGATGAGTTTGTGGAAGCATTAGATATTAATTGTGCGGTACGCAGTCAGCTGTTAATATCTTTATTTATTCGTTGAAAAATTATTTATGAAGTGGATATAGAATTTTTATTTTATTTGTAGTTTAGCTGCATCAACGTGAAATATTTCGGTTTATCATAAAGAGCATAAAAAAAGAGGTTTAGCTTAATTGATTTGCCTTGAGGAAGCTCCTTAGGCTTGATTAAGTCTTTTTCTTGGGTGAAAGTTTAAGGTCAACCTTGTATTATCTGTACTTCAAGCATATCTTGATGTTTAATTTTTGTTTGTGTTTTTCTGTTTCTTGATTGATTATTGCAGATTGAATTTGAGCCAGAATATATGATGGAGTTTGACAGCAATCCAGATATTGATGAGAAAGAACCAATTCCACTTCGGGATGCACTAGAGAAAATGAAACCATTCTTGATGAAATATGAGGGGATTCAAAGTCAAGAAGAGTGGGAGGTACGTTTTATTGCTAATTTTATTCATGACTCAGGATTACTGCCCAATATTTAAAGGCATAGCTTGCAATTATTTAGGGCATGCGTTTCTTGTTAGTGTTCCTTTTATATTGCTAATTCTGCACTATCTTCATTGACAGTCTCCTGGTTTGATTGCCAACAATTTTGTTTTAATAAACCTATTTAAGTACATTGAGAGAAGTGCTGTATTGCTGCATTTATTTTGAAATAGTTTTCTATTGTATGGTTGCTAGGGGGAAAAGTTATATGTTAATGTTGTATCCTTTATGTACATATGTGCACATATGTTGATATACTTTTTTCTATTGTCTTCTAACTTTATATCCTTTTCCCACTAGGCAATAATGGAAGAGACAATGGAACGAGTTCCATTATTGAAAAAGATTGTTGATCACTATAGCGGACCAGACAGGGTAACTGCAAAGAAGCAACAAGAAGAATTAGAGAGAGTTGCTAAAACTCTTCCTGCAAGTGCGCCATCTTCTGTGATGCAATTCACTAACCGTGCTGTTATCTCTCTTCAGGTTTGGAACTGTAAATATTGTTGTGTGAAATTTAAACCTAAAATTAAAATGCCTTTACTTAGGTAGGTTTTTCTCATTAGGAGTGTCTCTGCCGGTGTTCTATTGCTTGCTCATGTTGTTCATTGTCATATAAAATCCCATTTGGTATAGGTTTATCATAATTTTATAGTTGTATAGGATCTATGTTTGGGATGGTTGTAGAAAGTGGTTGGAGATAAGAATCTTGAGGTTATTTAAATTAGATCTACAAGGTGAATGGCTGCGGAGATTAAAAACATACACTTATAGTTTGGAGAGTGTAAATGGTGTTAACTCGTTGTGGCAATTGAATCAGACATGGAGAGTGATAGCGTGGGCTGGTTTTCTAAGGGGCTAAAAAGAAGGATAGGAGTTGGGGGAGATACCTCTTTTTGGGAGGACCCTAGGAGTGGAGGGGAGTGCATTGTGTCACCAGTTTGGTAGATTATACGGTTTAGTAACGGATAGAGATGTGACAGTGGCTGAGGTGTGAGGGAGTAATGAAGGTGGAAGGGATTTTCAATGGATGTGAGAAGAACACTGTTTCAATGGGAAGAAGAATTAATTGAAAGATGCAAAACAGTAGTACAAGTTGTGGAGCTAAAAGAAGGTGCCAAAGGCAGGTGGTCCAGATGCCAAGGCTGCGGTTTTCAGGCTCAAAAAAATATGATGAGGTGAGCTGAAGCTACAATGAACAAATAGAGGGTTTAGATTGGCTAAAACAGATGTGTATACCTGGATCAAGATGTGAAAAAGCCAAAAGGCAAGAATATCATGGTTCAAAGTAATTGGATGTGTTTTGGAATCAATGTGTCGGGCGTGTCTATGACTAATATTGGAAAACCTGATGTGTTACTCGGCTTTAGGGGATTACAAAGATTGATAATGCTGAGGGGATCACATAGTTGTTTTCAGAGGACAGTGTGCATGAATGGAAGTTAGCATTAATGAGGCAGGAGAAGAGCTTGTGTGTAAGCTTGAAAAAGAAGCCTTCAGGAATGGAAGTAGGAGGCATAGATTAGTACAATTTTGTTGGATGTTTTGTGTGTTGACAGTTACATTGTTGAAGGGGCTATTGCAGAAACATATATATGAGTTTTAGAGGGGGCTATGTGGTTGATGCAGTGCAGGAGGTCTTTTGTGAGGAAATGATTTAGGGGAAGGAGGTGTGAAAGTATAGGGTTTTGGACCTTTGGTGTAGCTCTGAATTTTGTGTAGTTGTCCTAGATGCATGGTGAATGTTTGGGTAGTTGTCCTAGATGCATGGTGAATGTTGGGTGTAGTTTTTTTGGGGTTTTCTGCATATTGCAGGCATGTCTGTGTTCTCTTGGGTTTTGTGTTATTATATATTAAAACAATTTTGCTTCTTCCTAAAAAGTAAATATTTGTTGTATTACTATTTTAGATTCTTGAAATCAACATAAGGTGGTTGTTATACCTAGGTTTAGGAGTTATTGCAATTCAGTAACAAGGAAATCAATGCTCATGCTAATCTCTAGACGAGGTTTTGTTTGTTTTCTTGATGTAAAAATATATAATGCTACAAGACTTTAAATTATATGCATTTGGGTGTGAAATTGCATAAACTAACATCATGTAGATATATAGCATATTCAATTTGATTATTTTTCTTTTTATTTGCCTTTTATTTCAGTTATTAAATATTGGAAATGCTGATTCAAAAACCTTTTTAGAACCAATGTTCTGCACAAATATAGTATATTTATATTTGGTTTGTATATATGATGCAGAGCAACCCAGGCTGGGGATTTGACAAGAAATGCCAATTCATGGATAAGCTAGTTTTTGAGGTGTCTCAGCATCACAAATAACCTAATATAAGCATATCAAGCTTAAACATGGTGGGTTTCATGGTATTCAATACAATGACCATTGTAGTTTGGACAAGTCATCATGCTTTCATTTCATTTCTTTTTTAATTCTATTTTTGATTAAAGAAACTTCTATAACTCTTGTAATAATAATATGAATGAATGATAGCTATCTTGTAGCATCGGTGCTCGCAATTGTTGCATCAGTTGTATACTTTGTAATAATTTTCTATTTTATTTCAGAGTCTTGGCTATATATCGCTTGGTCTATAAATATAGATCTTATTTGTATTTGTTTAAGTTTGAAGAAAAAGTTAAGTTAAAAAAATTCAGGTATCTGATTATTTTGAAAACTAAACACTTACGTTATCTTTTGAAAAAATTAATTGAAACTACTCTTTAAAGTAAAATTCAGAACATAAGTGCACTATCAAGGATAGTTTTTTTTACTCACACTATCAAGGGTAATAGATCATAATTAAATGGCTTAAATATACATTTGGTTTCAATTGTAATTGAAAACTAATTTTTCGTCCACATTTCTAAATCTAAGATTTTATTCTTTTTGTTTTACCAGTTTTAGGAATTTCCTCAACCAATTTTGGAACTTGTTTCTTATGATGTGCCATTTATTAATGATATAGAATATTATTTGATAGTCACTGTTGATTTAGAAATGAGGAGATTAAATCATGTTTTAGACAAAATAGATTAAATTTGGTTTGGATGCGTTGGCTCAAATGCTGTCAAGACAAATATAAAATAAATTGAACAGTGTTACATACACTGTCTATCTGATTTGCATATTTCCACCGTCCCAATCATTTTAATTCCAAACATACCTTCACTTTGTCGCTCTCCCTCTCCCCTCACCACAACCACCCGTCCACCCCCACCCTAATGCTCTTCCATCATTTTGTGTTTGATGAAACAACCATGGGGAACTTGAACAATTTAACAAAACCACTGCAAGGAATCACTCACTATCGCCATAATCTGCCACACTTCTACCACAAGTCCCTATTATTTGGCCCTTCAAGTGGAGGAGTGTAAAATTTTGGTTATTTTGGTCCCAATTCAAGAACATCATCACCTTTGCTAATGTTTGGTAGGATCAATACATAAAATCATTTGAAAATTTAATGACAAGTGAGGATACTTTTCAAAAGTATAAGTTAACAATATTTTTTGTCTTTATATGGTAATTTCTATACACTAGTCCCCGGTGGACCATCTATAATGATGATCCACCATCACATCCGACTTTAATATGAAAGTTTGTTCAAAAATTATTAGAACTTTTTTATTATAGTTATTCATATTTCAAAATAAAGTAAAGTTATACTCTTTACATGGTAATTTCTATACACTAGTCCACAGTGGACCATCTATAATGATGATCCACTGTCACATCCGACTTTAACATGAAAGTTTGTTCAAAAATTATTAAAACTTTTTTATTATAGTTATTTATATTTCAAAATAGAGTAAAATTATACTCTCTCTGCCTCATGATTACGAACATATTTATAAAAATAATTTGTCTCAAAATAAATGACTATTTTAATTTTTAAAAAAATATTAATTTTATTTTTTCAATTGTAATTTCTAATTAAGACTACATACACTACTTTTAATTCAATATCTCCTACTATAAATTTATATATTTTATTGTAGCAGTAAACAGAACAATATTCAATAAAGTAATTTAGTAAAAAATTTATTCTTTCTTACTTGTTTATATATTGTCTTATTAAATAGGTTAACGGTGGAAGATATTATATTATATTGTATTGTACAAGGCTCTTTCGGCAAAAAAAGGTAAGCACATTTTTTATTTAATTTACTAAGTAATACGAATATGACACAATCAACACCTTTTAGTAACGTGAGTATGACATAATAAACATGTTTAACACAGCCAAATAGTATAATCACATGTAACTTTCATCTGCCCGTCTAGCTCAGTTGGTAGATAATAGTTTCAAACTTCAGATAATATCTCTAATAACATTAGAGATAAACTTCATGCAAATTAAAGAACATTTTAGATAATAGTTTCAAACTTGTAAAATACATATACTTTTTTATTATAAAAAATACATAAATTTTTCACAAATCAGTAATTCTGATAAGAGGAAGAAAAAATGGCATAAGTGATGCTATATGAAATTTAAACCTTCAAATTAATGTAACTCGACAATATATAATATAATATTAGGGAGAGACTTCATACAAATTAAAGAATAAAACACTGATTTTTTTTTTTAAGAAGATATGTTTATAGCAATTTATTTATAATAAACCGTTGGATACCTGTTGAAATATCGATAAAAACATGAATACATGTTAAAGATGTATCCGTTTGAGTAAGAACATGAGTTATCTCATTTGCTTGTTTCCTTACAAACTCAACATGAGAATTATGAAAATGACTATTTAGCAAACGCCTACAATCATAAGTATAGCGCCGAGTTCCGAGGTGTTCTCTTTATAATTATAAAGATCGTCCACAACACTCTTAGAGTCTACCTCGAAGTCAATAGATTTCAACTGGAGTTATTGGGCCCAATTCAAAGCAGAGAGAAGACCAAGTACTTCTCCTACATCAACATCCACAGTAGGCGAGAACCACTTTGTATGTGCAAGCACAAATGTACCATATTCATCTCTGATGCACATACCAACACCCACCTTATTAAGTGAGGTAGAAAAAGATGCATCCACGTTACACTTATACCGATTGGTGAAGGCTTTCTCCAAGCTGTTATATGAGAGTAGGTTGGTGCAATGTACTACTCTCTACGTCGCAGTTGTTGCGCTTCAGACCATTATTGCAGAAGGTTCAATCCTATGTCAATAACATCTGCAGTGGTATCAACAATGCCATTCCAAATCTTGTTATTTCTCTTTATAAGTCAACATGCTACCAAATTCTTAAGCTAGATGGACATAGCTAATCTATCGCAAGAGAGCCAATGAATACCTTTAGCTTGAATACCACCCATACCCTACCAAAAGGAGTTCATCATATTCTCTATTTCATTACATAAGGAATTCAGAATTAGAAATATGCTTATGATATAAGTCGGAATAGCCTGTATGACAAATTTCATAAGAATTTCTTTCCCAGCTCTTGAAAGGAACTTGCTACTCCAAGAGTTGATTTTCTTCCAAACTCAGAAATTGAAAGTAGCTTTTTTTACTTCTACAAATCATGGAAGAAGACCGAGGTATTTTCCAATACGCAAGATAGCTCGCACGCCTGGAATGTTGGCAATAGTCTTTGGTCAATTGAGGGATATTCCTGCTGCAAAAATTTTTAGACTTATTTAGATTAATATTTTGTTCTGAAACAACTTGGGAAGTTGTACGAATGTTCTTCATTTCTAGTGCCTCATTTTCATTGGCCTTGAGAAACAAAAAGGAATCACCTGCAAAAAGGAGGTGAGAAATAATAGGAACATTTTTACAAATCTTGGTTTCATGAATATGTCTTCTTCTTTCGGCCTATCTAATTAGAGCCGAGAGACCTTCAACACAAATAATGAAAAGATATGGGGACAAGGGCTCGCTTTGGCCCAACCCTCGCCCCAAAGTGATTGAACCAATCATGTTGCTATTAACAATCACAGAATAGTCCACAGTCTCCGCATAAAGCATAATCAAGGCGACCCACTTCTGAGAGAAACCCAAAGTGAGCATAACATCACGAAGGTAATTCCAATCACTTTTATCACATGCTTTGCTAGTGTTTAGCTTCAGCGTAACATCGCCCACTTTGTTAGGAGTCTTAGTTTTCATATAGTGAACAAGCTCAATAGCCGCCATAGCATTGTCAAAAATAGATTGTTTTGAAACAAAAACAAAAATTAATTTTCTGATATGCATTTATCAAGGACGCTTTGAAGTCTATTAGCAAGGACTTTTGCAACCAATTTGTATATAACATTGCATAAAGCAATTAGCCTCCAATCTTTCATTAATGTTTGAGAATCACCTTTCGGAATCAACGCAATATGAGTTAAATCAAGGCAAGTACGGAAGATACTAGTTTCAAGCCAATAGCAACATTCTTGAAAACTCTCTTGAACACACATGGTCTAGAAGTGATGGTAAAAACCAGGATTGAAACCAACAAGGCCAAGACATTTATCAGTTTTTCATTGAAAAGATAACATCTTGAAATTTTTCGAACTGGTAGGGAGATGTGAGAGCTACATTATCATCAATGCTGATGGTAGGAGAAAACACTAGATCCAGGACGCTGTCTTGTTTTTGGAAAAGCTCAGTAAAATAGTCATGTGCCACTTGACAAAAATCACCTAAATTTAGTAACCAAAACACCATTCAAGTTCTCTAAAGACAAGATTTGATTAACCTTGCCTCGCGAAGAGGCGAAGGCATAAAAAAATGGGTATTTTGATCAGCGTCTTGAACCAAAAAAATTTAGTGCGTTGTCTCCAAAATATTTCATCCTACACCAATAAATGAGTTAAATGCTTTCCAAGAGCTATGAAATAATTTAAGTTGCCTGACCTAACCTGTGTTCGGATTCTTGAAAGCTTTTGTCTACATTTATCAATCTATTTTCTTATTTTAGATCCATGCGTCTTGTTCAAATCAGTAGCATCCACAACACAAATATCAAGGTTGGATAAAACACTAAGATCGCTTCCAACCAAGATGCTCAAACCAACTCCTCAATATCAGGTTCTGTCAACCTGACATTCTCCAATTTAAAGTAGTAATGGGAATGTAGGCTATTATGAGTAGGTTCACGATTCAGGCATATAAGGTAATGATTTGAAGCAGGTGCGACTAAATTCTCGACCTTGACATGTTGAAATAAATGAAACCATGCATCATTTGCCATAACTCTATTTAGACATTCTTCTACAACGTAATTTGTTCTCAAGCTTTTGAACCAAGTAAAATGGTATTCTTCCATATGAACATATTATGATAGACCCGCCTTCATTGTCGCCTTTCTAATGCCATTAATCAGCCATTTGGCTCTTTTAACTCTTCCTTTTTTCTCTTCTGGTGAAAAAAATGCCATCAAAATCTCTCAAGATACACCATGGTAAGGGAGAAGCATGAGCAACATGTCTTAATAAATTCCAAGAGTGTATACTAGGTGAGCCTTCTGGATACACATAGAAGCTACTCAGAAACAATTTTTTTTTTTACGCAGAATAAAAAATTGAGATGAGAAAAAAAGACATGCATAACCAATAAAAATTAATTAAAGAGTAAGTTTTTTTTTAAAAATAGTTACAATTTATATACATATAGTAAGATGATTGATTTATATTAGACAACGTAAAATTACTTTACACTGTCACTACATAAACATTAATATATATATATATATATATATATATAAACAAAAAACAAAATATATCATGTTTTTTTATACTAAAAAATTAGACTGAATATGAGTGAATTATACTTGATAGAAATACTAATATTTTATATTTTAAAAGACAACTTATATTTTAAATCTTTAAAATATGAAAAGACTAATAATTTAAAACTAATTAAAATTGAAGCATTAAATATAGAAAAATAACACGTTTTCATACATTTAGAAATGTCAATTAGTTCTAAGTCAAACTAGTTCAAGTTGTAGCGTAATATTGGTGGAATTTTAGTAGAATTTTACAAGAGGCCAAATATTTTAAAAAATAAATAAGTTTAATTGCTGTTTGAGTCCCTTTATTTTTACCAATTCACAAAATTGATCATCTTATTTTAAAATAAGAAGATTTTTGAACTATAAAATGACGATTAGATATAATTTAAATGATATGACATATGATTTCATAATATAAAGTCATCTATATGCATATTAGTTATACATATATCATTAATTAAATTACAAAAATGAAAATTTTCTAGAGTTGAAAGTTAAGTTTTTAGAGGGTTTTATTGTGATTTCATAGGTGTTAAACTCTACATATGTCACATTATTTAAAACATCTTACATCGTATGAGAGACTCTTGGAACTTATTGAGACAACTTTCGTTTTTAAAATAGGGGACCGATTTCGTGAATTGGTGAAAATAGAATAACCAAAAATTGCAATCAAACCAAAAAAACTAACATAAATATATCAAACTTAATTGATTATAACAGAAAGTTAAAATACTTTTTCCTTATTGTATAAAATGTAAATTGAAGCATTACAATAAAATAAATAAATAAATAAATAGGCAAAAGTTATTTAAAAAAATTGAGTTTAACAATAAGGTCATCTCAACACTTTTTGAGACCCTAAACGAACTCTAAAATAATGTCTTAATAAGAAAAAAATAGAGACCTTTTCAATGCTATTAATAATATTTTATTAGTTTTGTTTACATTTTACCGATCTTATATTTTGAGATACAAATATTTTAATTTTGTAAATTCATGTATGTTGTTATGCTTCTTAGGCCTTTTGCTTAGTGTATATAAAGACTTTTTATTTTTTAGGCCTAAAAATATAAGAAAAAAATTACTTTTTAGGAAGACGTAATCTCATACTTTACTAGCTTGGACTTTAGGTCGACGATGATTAACAACAATTCAAAGAGTAAAATTTATTTATAATTGACTTTGTAATTCTAAATAGACTAAATGTATTTTTTTCAAAGAAAACAACTTATTGATAAAAAAAACTCATTGTCGAATCTGTTAATAAGTTTTGTGTTCTTCCAATGCTAACAAAGTTCTGTTTGTACTTGCTTTTAAAACTAATGGTGACAAAACAAGAGGAATACATTTACAAATCAAGTGATACTTTTTTGTCAAATAAATTTATTTTGGATATATATATATTAATATATATATATATATATATATATATATATATTTATATATATATATTAAGGTTTTTTAAAAACAAAATAGAATGCAAAAAGATCATATAATAAATATGAAATCTTAACTATGTTGCACCTCTTACTTGTCTACTAGCGTTAGTACCCTAGAAGGTATATTAAAAAAAAGGGAATAACATGTTTTGAGTGACTATGTCAAAAACCAATAAAATAGTTATGTGGATCAACCATTATCTAGTTAAAAACCTTACTTGAAAAACTAATGTTATAAAATCATGGTGAACGGAAGAATAATGATGTATAAAAAAGAGATACAAAAGTGGCCCCATCCGTTATCAAAATATAAACTCAGGAAACCTCAACATATTTCTATTGAAAGCTTTTATAGTGTTGTGGGGGAGATTGGACCACCACTGCATATCATTAATTTTCAAGCCTAAGGAAACAATCATATCTACATAATGATTACCTTTTCTACAGATATGGGAGATTTGAAGATTCGTCTATCTAAAAAAATGCATACAATTGATCCATCCATTTCTAAGAATTCGAGGAACAATGGAAGGATGGTTGGAAGCCATAATCGCCAATAGATGATCAAACTCAATCGATAGGTTTTGCTATACTTTTTAAAAGGCATCCTAAATAGTTGTCACGATGTGAGCAAGCTCAGTTTGATATGAGTTGGAGAAGCATAAGTTGACAATCAAACGACCCCAAAAAGAAGCACCATTATCTCTAAAAATGCCTCCATATGTAGAAGGACCAGGGTAACCATGACAAAAGTCATCTTTTTTGCCTTTGATCCACATAAAGTTAGGAGGATGCCAATGAACCTCTTTAATGATACGAGCTATAAGAGGATGTGTGTTCACTAAATAGGCCTTCAAGATTTGAAAATCATGGATGGAAGAAGTGATGGAAACACTTGAAGTGATTCAACTTTTGGCAAAGTTAGAATTGATTTTCTTGCCTCCAAACATGAGGTTGTTCCAGCAAAACCCATATAGTATCAATGGTATTAATAATGCCATCAATAATGACATATTTACATTGAGCAGACCAATTTTTGTCATATATCTGATCTTGCCACTCACTTTTAAACTAATTGCCTCCATGAGATACCAACGTACAAATGGAGTTATTCAGCTTCAGATATTTTCTAATAAAGGCCATATTTTCCTCACTTCATTTTGGAATGAGTTTTTCAAAGTCTATGACACAACTATTCGGTATCGAACAACCTATCACCCTACACTTGACGGTCAAACGGAAGTCATGAATTGATGTTTAAAATCTTACTTAAGATATTTTACCAGTCACTACCCTCAACAATGGTTCAAATTCTTACACCTTGCATAATTTTGGCATAACTTTGTTTTTTACACTACTAACCAACTGTCCCATTTTTTAGTGTTGTATGAACGAGAACCACTATTTATCACTAATTATACCCCTAACACTAAAACTATTGGTTCTATGGATACCACTTCGCAATAAAAGACAAGAAGTCCTTAGCAATCTTCAAAGCAACTTAAAAAGAAGAAGGTTAAGAATAAAAAATCAAGAAGGTGTTGCTTCGTATTTTGACCTTAAACATAAATTTGTGTGCATTACAAAACCTCGCATAAGCGATTATTTTGGCCTTTTAAAGTGTTAAAAAAGATTGGAGTTGTTGCGTATGAGCTTGATCTTCCCCTCTCTTCCCGTATACACCCAATATTGGTATATGTTTTCTTGTCAAGAAAATATTGTGGTAATGACCCTCAAGTCCATTTAACTCATTTATCTTCAACTTTAAAAGATTATTTTTTGGATGATGAAGAGAAAAACTCACAATCTGGTGAGAAGTTTAAAACTCAAACACATTTGATTTTTGAACTGTTTTCTAGAAATAGTACTAGTGATATATCTAGTTACTCCCTCTCTTTAAGCTTACAAGTTAAGTCTGTCCTAGGTTGTTCCCAATGTGCCCGTCGCATTCCATTGCCTTGGGAAAATGCAAACAACCAACTTATTCCCATGTGACACAACCAGAGACAATCAATACATTACCAACTTTTGAAGAAAAAAAAAAAGGTCCTGCTAACAAATACCGTGTCCTAAGGGCACTTATTAAGAATACAAAAGAAGAAATTTTGCATTGAAAAGAACACATTTTGAGCTTTTAAAAGTTGAATACTTCAATGTACTTTTAAATATAATATTTCTATCTTTTTATGCTCAACAAGTCCACCATTAATTTCAAATTCAAGTTCTTTTCCTAAATCTAGACCACACTAGAAGAATGGTCCTTGTGCATCTTGAAGGACCTGAACCAACCAATGAGAATGTGATGCATGCCCTTCCAAAGTTAAATATGGCGCTGTCCAAGACCGCACAATTGGCCATGCCTCTACATCAAACCTTGAGGCTAAGGTTTCTTTTGACCCAATGAGTATTTTTACATTAAACAATTACAAAAAAAAAAGGTGTATATGGATCACCCTTGATACATTAAAAGGCCTTTTTGGATCAAAAACTTTGTTTTAAGCAATTACCAAAAATAGGTGTATTGAGCCTTTACGTTATTTTTGTCTTGTCTGTATGTAATTCCCTAAAATCTGATCTTGACACTTGGATAGTTTTAATGTAATATCTAAATCAGGCGTTTTCTTTAAATTGTAGGTCCTCAATTAAAATGAGTTAATGCAGAAATTGAATATTATTTTCTATTACTTTCTTCTAGTTAGCAAAGCCCTAATTTCCCTAACAAAATCCTAATTTCTCATTCTTGTAGAAATTGGAAACCTATCGTACAACATAACAAAACTCTTTGAAAAGGCTAACAACTAGAACATATAAAGTACTAGGACAAAGCTTTTATTTTTTAATTCTAAATATCTAAACTTATGCTTTTTCTCTCCCTCTTTTTTACATGGTTCCAATCATTGGAATATTAAAAGGGTAAAGATAAATATTCATAAAAAAAATAAAAGTTTAACTTTTATGCACAAAATTTTTACACAGTTGACAAATTATGATCAATCATATACATGAATTTATAAATAATTATGATAAAAATTAAATTTTATTTATGATCTAACGATTATGATTTATTGGAAATATAAGAACAATTTAGAATTAAATTCAAAAATAAATACAACAAGTTAGAATTGCATTACTCACTTTAGTTTTTAACATAAGAAAAGGTAAAAATCATCACAATTAATAATTTTTATTTTTATGACTTAATTAAGAAGGCTTATTAAATATTTTAATTTTGTATTTTCCTAATAAAACCAACATTAATTATTTTCATGCTCAATTACCGAAAGAAAAATATTTCATATCCACACATGAAATATAAATGCATTGATAAGGATATCAACATAATTTTAGTAATTAATTATTAAATATTAAAGTATGTCATTTTATTTTATATTTAGGACAACAAGTACTCCAAAAGTCTTCTTACATATCGGTCGAATAACCAATTCAACGAGATGGTTTCAAAGTTGTCATTAAATAATAGACATCAAATGGTTTTTATATCTATACAAAAAATAAGTACTACTAACTACTATCTTTTTTAAAATTTAAAAAAATAGTAAATTTTATCATAATTAATTCACACAACTTCTCGAATTTGAACTTGACAAGACGTTGCAATATCACATTTTTCAGTTGAGTTACAATTTCAAGACTAATAAGTACTAATTTTAGATGGATATCATGTTGGACAAATTTATCCTTAGCAAATCAATATTTTTTTTAATTTAAATTTCACAATAATTATAGAAAATTCCAAAGCTAACTACCAATTTAAGTTGAACATTTTTATGTACAAATTAATGTAATATTCTCAATAAAATAATATTTTTCCAAATTTAAAAACATATCTCATGAATATCAAACCAAAAGTTAGATAAAATTAAATAACATAACATAACATATATTATAAAACCTAAAAAAGCAAATTAAATTGAAATATTTTTTTTTGAAAAAAATTTATAACATATATCATATATTATAGAATTTAATCAAAGATATAGATATGCAATGAACCACAATAAAAAAA
>JBBPBQ010000002.1:14602366-14633342 GCA_037974755.1 Cicer yamashitae
AAAAAAAAAAAAAAAAAAGTGGACATAAAAGCACTAACATACCTGTTTTTTTGCTAATACTTCTTACGTGTAAAACTGAAAATGTTATATAATTTCAACTATATTTCATTTGAAATGTATACACTTTTGAATAAAATAATTATTTATACTATTTTTTAATATAAAATAATATATTAAACTAAAATATATATACAATACATTTATCAATTTTACACCACATACAATTATCTTAACAAATACTTCATTTAAAATAAAATATAAACAAAAATAATATATAAAATATTGATATATTTAATTTAAATTTTTAAATCAAAACATTTAGATAATAAGAGGAGAGTAGTAAATTTATTATATTTTAATGTTCATTTGGCGCATGTTGCAAACGCTTGTCCATAATGGCCGCACTCATATGTCATATCAAACAAAACTCATCCACATCACTACTCTCCTCCTCCTCTTATTTTTTTACTCGCTCTAATCTTGAAATATAAAGATAAAATACAAAAATTAATATATTTAATTCAAAATTAATATTTATTTTTATTAATCAATTTTTTATAATATGTTTTTTATATTTTATTTTAGAAGACATCTCAAATTCAGATGTTCAATAAGATTTAAGGATTTATATAATAAATCTTTTTTTCTTCTATATTTGAGCCAGTATGGAGTATTTAGTGTATAACTTCCAACAATAATTTCTGTATTCTATTTACTTCTCATTTTCAACGCTCATTCTTTCCGTCTCTCCATTTCCAATAACCCCAACACACACCAAAACTTTCACTTTCCACAATTTCCAACAAAACTAATGTGAACACAACACCACCGCCGCCACCATGGCTAAACCACCAGCAACGGCGATCCGCACCCTAATCTACTACCTCTCAGAACACCCTTCCATCGTCGAATTCCGTTGGAGCCACACTCACTCATGGGGCTCAACATGGTCCTTCCTCTTCACATCCATAGCCACTTACCTCACTCTCTCTCTGTTCCTCCACATTTCCCTCTCTCTCCTCTTCCCTCGCCGCCGCCACATCCCTCTCGGACCAATCCCCGCCTTCCACAGCCTCACCATGTCCCTAATCTCCGCAACAATCTTCGCCGGAACACTAATATCCGCCGTATCGGAGATCCGCGACACACGGTGGTTCTGGCACCGTTCCAAAACCCCATTCCAATGGCTCCTCTGTTTCCCCTTAGGTACACGACCCTCCGGGCGTGTCTTCTTCTGGTCGTACGTTTACTACCTCTCCCGTTTCATCCACATGTTGAGAACAATCATAACAATAATACGACGCCGTAAATTGTCGTTTTACCAACTCACCAACCAGTCTGTTTCAACCTTGGTTTCTTTTCTTTGGCTCGAATTCTCTCAATCTTTTCAAGTTCTCGCGATTCTGTTCGCGACTCTCGTTTACTCTCTCGTTTACGGTTACAGATTTTGGACAGCAATTGGGCTTCGATCCGCGTGTTTTCCTTTTGTGTTGAATTGTCAGATCGTGTTGCTTGGTTGTAACGTGGCGTGTCATGTTGGTGTTTTCTTGCTTCATTTCTTTTTTCTTCAAGGTGGCTGTAATGGAATTGGTGCTTGGTTTTTCAATTCGGTTCTTAACACTGCTGTTCTTCTCATTTTTGTTCATTTTTATGTGAGGATGTATATTGTTGGAAAAACTATTCCAAGGAGAAAGGTTGTTGTTCAGGATCAATCTATGGATTCTTCTTCCTTAATCGCGGGATTGGAATCACTTAAGTAGAAATTAGTTTAAATAAAATTAAATTCGAATAAAGATTAACCACTAATGTGTAATATCTCTGCTCAATTTTCGGTCTAAAGTTCTGTACCCCTTTAGAGCAATGTGTACAAAAAAATAAAATAAGAATAAAGGAAACTACAATTGATATCCCACAACACTGTATTTACAATTTTCATTTCTTTTTAGTATTTTTTCCTTTTTTCTCGTGTTGCTTCTCGGTTTCTACATTTATACCTTGCATTACTCTAAACATAAGAAATTGCAACTCTTTGAAGTAGAACTGTTGGGTCTTAGATTCTGAATTTCTAAATGATACAAAATTGAGATCATATTCTTGTCATGTTATGATGGAGTTTTCAGAAGTTTGCTAGTCATGATGCAACAATCTTATGTATGTTGCCTTAAAAAATATCAAATTTAGAAAAAATTTATAGTTCCACGATCATTGCAAGATTCGGATTCTATGAAATGAAGCAATAAGTACATAATGTCGAAATACGTTTCAATTTAAAAATTTCTGACATATGAATTGAGAGAAATTTTGTTATAATTTAGTTAATTATATAGTATCATTAGAGCATACGAGTGAAAATTGAAAAAGATCATTAAAGCAAAAATAATTTAGAACATGAGAAACTGAAACAGTTATGAGGTGAGTGTTGTTTTCTTTTCATTTGGGAAAGTTCTCTAGTTCCCGTGATCACGTCACGATTAGTTGACAATATTGTATTCCTTGAATAATATAAACTTGTCTATCCTTTAACTTAAAGTAAGAAAGAAAAAATGTTAGTTTAGTAACGCGTCCAAGAATGTAAAGACACATTCCTTTCGTAATTGGGCTCCGTGGGCGTCCCGCACCCTTTAACTTGAATTGCTAAGCATGCAGAGTATCTAACCAATTTGAATCAGAATATGCCTTAGATAAAATCATACACAACCCATTTTAATGATATACTATAGTGGTATCAAGTATGGCATGTAGTAGTGAAAATGGTCAGATATTAATTGATAACATTTTTTGAAGGATGATATCGGTAATAATTATGAATCAAACTTATACTACCTATGCCTCTGCTTCTATGTATAAGAAATTATTTGGAGATTTCTTTTCTTCTTCTAATTATAAAAAAAAGGAAACAAATTTAAATTTATTCACTGCAAAATTATTCTAATATAAATATACTTATTTTTATGATTGGATGTGAAATAAATGATAACAAGGTTATGTTTAGAATAAAGTTTTAAAATTACAATACTAAACATAGATGTTGATCATTTTATTTTATCAGATTTTTTTTCATTTTATATATAAGATAACTAACTATATTTAAATAACTTAAGTTGCACTTGGAAAATACACAGAATTCAAATAATAAAGAAACAAATTTGGTCCTTCACATATCAACCTCTTTTCTATTTAGTCTCTAAATAAATTATATAAAAATATAATTAGTCTGTAAACTAAATAAAATTTGTCAATTTAATTCTTAAAATATATAAATGTAATAAGTGATAAAGTGACAATTAGGGGTAAGGATAATGAGATGGGTTGAGACGAATTATACCTAATCCTAAAACGACCCTAATTTTGGTCTGGTCAATTATTTAGATCCTAAATTCAAACAAGCACGATGTTTTACAAATCAAATGAAATAGACCAAATGAGTTTTCAGATTGGTTGGGTGGGGTTCGCCTTAGTTTTTCAACACCAAACGACCTTAATTAATTTTAATATATACTAGTATGTTACCTTTTATGAAAGATATTCGCGTATAATTTAGTTAGTTAGCTTTAAAACATAATAATGATATTATGAATATGATAGCTTTAAAATAATTCTATTTTAGCTAAAATTCATTTGACACCATATATATGTCGGTGGGAGAATAAGAATAGCGGGCACAAGCAGTCGTAAATGCAGCAATTAGTAAAGCCTGGTAGTTGGCAAATAGAGATTGCGCTGATTTTTCTGCACACCAAACTATTTATTTTGGCCGAGTAATATGAAAGCGACCTAAATGTAAAACTTAAAACGATAAAGAATATTTTATTTCGAGTTTAAAAGACTTAACAACAATATTAATAATGTGTAGTTTATTTTTTAAAGAAAGACAAAATAGTTGAAAGAATAAAAATAAAGAGAAATTAGATAAACCAAGCCAACCAGTCAATTTAAAATTCAACCAAGAAAAAATTTATTCACATTTAATTCTTATTTACAAATTATAGGTACTATTATTTGAGGATTAAAAATATCAATTTTTTATAAATAAAAAATTTTAAAATAAGAAATATTCTTACAAAATACCATACTTTTTTTGGATAGAATACAAAATGCAATACTATGAAGCCCTAAAGTTTTAAATAAAATTTAAACGTCGTTTAATGCACAAGATAAGAGACATGATAAAATATAACAATTATGTATTGTCTCAATTTAATATTTAATGAATCAACATGACATGATAAATTAATCCTAAATAGTACTCTATCTTGTCTCTGTAGTTAAAATTCTTATTTTAAATATAATTGAGTTAGAAACTAGTGAGATACAATAACAATAATTTACTAAATTACCTTGTAAAATATAATTTAAAATATACAAACTTGGAATATAATAAAGACTTAGTTGCATTTTTAGTCCATTTATTTTTACTAATTCATGAATCAGTCTCCTTATTTTAAAATCTAATAGTTTTAGTCTCTCATTCTGATTTTTTAACAAATAAATGGTTATGCGTAAACATTAAATTAAATAATATGAGATATGATACGATGATGTAAAATGATTAACATATATGAAATCGCAATAAATCTTGTAAAAACTTAACTTTCAACTTCAAATAAAATTTCTTTTTGGTAATTTAATTAATGAAATATGAATAATTAATGCATTTAGATGATTCTATTTCATGAAATCGTATACCACTTAATTTAAAGTATGTTAAATCGTCATTTTTTAGTTAAAAAATTTGAGAGAGGAATCAAAACTATTGACTTTTAAAATATGGAGACCAATTTCGTGAATTAGGAAAAAATTGAGCGATCAAAACTGCAATTAAATTTATAATAAAATATAAATTTAAATTTAAAAATAATAGAATTTTATATTAAATATAAAAATAAAATATAAGAACTAATTTTTTAAAAATACGTATGATTTTATCACAATGATATTTTTGTCGTATTATATAATCTAATAAATTAACATTAAAAAAATATTAATTTAAATTTAAATTTTTAAAATAATATTTTTTTTTACATGAGTAGTTTTTTCATTTACATCATATCTTTATTTTATTTATCTAACAAATAAAATAGAATAATTTGATTACTCATTCTTTTATTAAAAACCTTAAATTGTTTAATCAATAGTATTAATGTTTTTTTGTTAAATTTAAAATTAATCATTACTTACTTAATTTTTTAATTTATAGCATCTAAAAGTATTGTAAGCCAATTTAGAAAATAGGTTGTAATTCTTTCACAATGTAATTTTGTCACTTAAATATAAGGATTAAATGCACTTTTGGTCCTACTGTTTTGTTTCAAATGAACTTTTAGTCCCCTCATTTATAAAACTGGTTTTTTAGTCTCTACGAACTAATTTTTGTGATTTTTTTGGTCCCTACTATTATTGATGTTGTGGTACTCTCATTAATAACACGGCGCTTAGATGATATTTGGGAATTGGATATAATATTTTTCATGTAATTATTGTTGTAATTAATTTTATTATATATTAAAATATTGAAAATAAATTTATTTTATTTTTCTATTAAAATATTTGAAATTAAAATTGAAAATATTTACATAAAATGTTTAATTTTTTTATTTTATTTAAATATTTTTAATAATTTAAAATATCTATTTAAAATTTTATTTATACATTGAAATATTAAAATTAAATTTATTTTATTTATAAATTAAAGTTTAAAATATCTTGATAAAATAGTTAAAATATATTTTTTATTCAACAATTTAAATTTTAAAATATTTAGATAAAAATATTTAAAAAATTTATTTTTAATATGCTAATATATAAATAAAATAACTAATAAATTAATTATAATAATAATAATATGGAAAATATTTTATCTAACTCATAAATGAGATTTAAATGTCGTGTCATTATTGAGAGTGTTGTGTCGTCAAAAAGGGTGAAGGACAAAAAAATCACAATGATTAGTGAGTAGAGGATTAAAAAACAAATTTTAAAAATGAAGGCACTATAAGTTCATTTTAAACAAAATTGGAAGACCAAAAATGTATTTAACCCTTATATTTAAATGACAAAATTATATTATTATATAATTACAACCTATTTTCTAAATCGAGTTACAATACTTTTTAAATATTATAAATTAAAAAATTAAGTAATGATTAATATTAAATTTAACAAAAAAACATTAATACTATTGATATAATTTTTTTATTTGCACATGAAAGGAACCCTTATTTCGTTATCTCTCGTTACTCATCATTCCCTTCTATTGCACGTACCAACGTGACAACCCGTCTCCTTCCATTTCCTTTTTATACTTTTTCCTTCTTTCCCCTCCCACCATACGTTTCTTCTTTCCACCATACGTTTGAAAACGACAAGTCGCATGAGGCAAAGATGAAAATGGTTAGGGAGATAATTCAATTAAACGACAAAGTATTTATGAGTAATGAGGTTGGAAATGAGAAAGAAGTTTAGTCTTTGAAGTCAGAACTTATTTGATGGTCGGCAGCATATCACGAAGAAAACAATGTGATGTATATACATCCTGATTGTGTGCAATCATTTGTCACAATTTTATGACGCAATTATATGTCTTTCGTTCATTTGATAAAGATTGGATTTAAGGTATTAAACTCTGTATTTTATATTTCAAAAATATCAAAATATAAAATCGAAATGCAAGTACTTATGTGCGGTCACAATACACTCATTCCAAATCTAATACATATCTGGTGTCAAATATCAATATTGAAATATGAAGCATGCACATGGAGTCACAAATTTATATATTATCTTTGTCTTTAGTTATAAATACCCTTTGAAAAAAACAATTGTTCAATATAAGCACATTTTCAATTTATTAAGTGTATTTATTATTTTAATTTCTAAAAATACCTCTTATTAATATTACTAATTTGTCTTGAAATATATAAAGTTAAGTTTACAACGTTCAAATAGAAAAATTATTTAAAAAATATTAACATATAAAATAAATATATTAACTACTTTATCCTTTTTTTTATAAAAGTGAAAAAATAATGAATATTTATAATAAAGAACGGAGGTCATATGTATTAAGAGATCGATAATTTTAATTAGATGTTAGATGAGTTAGACCAAAAAAAGACCGGCAAATGTAGTGCTTAGCTTATCAAAATTTTAGTCAGAATAATATACACGCTCGTATTAATGTTTTAAAAATCGAACGGAAGAGGCCGGTTCAACCAAGAACCAGAGCTAGTACCAGTCCGGACATTATTAGTAAAGAACCAGTAGTCAATAAAACCAAAGTTACCCAGCAAAATTCAGATCAATAAAACCGGTGTCGGTTTTAGGAAACCGTCCGATTTAAAAAAATCTGTTTTTGAATATTTTTTCCCCAAAAAAAGCCCATTGAGTTCCAATTTGAGAAAGTCTAAATGTTGTTTCACTTTCACTCTTTTTTGGCTGCAGCGTCTCCTTCGACCTCTCCCTGTCTCTCGCGTCAAGCTCCATTCCGGCCACGACTGATTACTCCAAAACAGGAATGGTTTGAACTTGCCAATGAATTTTAGTAACATGTCAATTGGATCAAGACAAGACATGATTTTCGCGGACCAAGCTTTTTTCTCAGTGGCATATGAGAATTTCATCGATCCAGTTGTGAGATTTCTGGGCACTATATATGATAAGCATGGCACAATAGCTCTAAGAGGTGGAATTTACAAAGCACTGCAGGAACAATTTCTTTTCTTTTGCCATCGCAATTTGGTACTTTTTACCTTTCTAGGTTATTTAGTTTTCTTGCTTTACATATAGCTAATTTATATTAAGAGTTTTTTTTTACCGATCTAATTTATATTAAGTTGCAATGAAGTAGATAAAAAAATTTACTTATTGTATATTTATTATTGATTTTTTTATAGAATAATTTTATGAATTTTTCTTATATAATTTATGAATATTTTTATGTTTGTCGTATTTTATTTATTTATTTATTGAACGGTTCAATTGAATCATTCGATAATAGTTGAATCGATTTGAATCATGATTCAAATACTTAATCACTTTAATTTCTAATTCAACTTTTAAAACATTATCCAAAGTATATATTATTAAATTTCAATTCGTACTATATAAATTATTAATAAATACTTAACAAGAATATTAGTACTTTGTCTTATTTTGCTACTAACAATTTAATAATAGAAAATAGTATTAATAGAAAAACAATTAACCTAAAAACTATCGTATATTTACATCCACATGTTAATTTCATTCATTAAGATTTATTTTTCTATTAACAAAATATTTATTAAAATTTAATTTATATATATAGACCTATTATATAATGAGTAGAAAATAATTAAATATTTGAATAGTAATTTGTTAAGATTTATTGAGAATTTTTTTTATTTCTATGTGTTAATTCTAAATTATTTGCATTACAATAATAAATTTAATTCCATGAATTAAAGCACATATTTAGATTTAATTTATTTCTAATTTGATATAAATTTAGTTAGTTAAAAATTTAAATGATAGGAAATAATATATTTTCTAATTATTTTTTATATTTTTCATTTATATAAAAATAATTTTAACTATAAATCAAGTATGTGGTCCGGGCTGAAACTTCTTAATTTAGACACCAAATTTATATAGTCCATGTTTAATATGGCTTTTCTGTGATGTTTTTAGATGGGTGTTTTCTATATAGGTGGAATAGCCTACTTTGACACATCTATTTTCAATACATTTTTAATTCCCCCACATAAAAACATCGCTTGTCCCCAATAAATAACTTTTCTACTACTAGACTCACTCACCCCTCTTGGCTTACCACCATCTTTCTTCATCAAGTAATTATCTGGCTCTTTTCTCATTTACTTTTTATTTATTTTAATTTAATATTAGATTGGTTTTATATTTCAATTAAATAAGTAGGTATTTTATTTGATATTTCTACTGACATGAGATTTTGTTGT
The DNA here is from genome assembly GCA_037974755.1 of Cicer yamashitae. NCBI lineage: Eukaryota > Viridiplantae > Streptophyta > Magnoliopsida > Fabales > Fabaceae > Cicer > Cicer yamashitae. The sequence goes on from JBBPBQ010000002.1 coordinate 14,611,321, forward strand.
TTGTGTTTTATTTTTATCTCAATCAAGTATTGAATATTAAATTAATTGTATTATTTTAGTATGCTAAAAATGAAGGCACTGTATGTAAGATGAATCATTAGTGTTTTTTATAAATAATGAAAAAATTCTAAGACATTTTCGAAATATAAAAATAATTAAAAGGTAATTGTGATTTTTAGAAGTTTGAATTTTTTTCCTTAAATTATGTATTATGTGAACTTATAATGTTTTTCGTATAGGAAAATAATAATAATCTATTTTTTTTGTCATTTCTTATCCCTCTAAAAATAATTAAGGATCCACCACCGAAAGAAATGGATCTAAAACATTTTTAAAGTGTAGAACCAGTACACCGTCTCATATTTTCGAGGTCACCAAAAAATTAATTGTTTCAACATAAATTTTTATGGTTGCCCTCCAAAATATAAATTTGCAAAACAGAGAGAATATGAATATTCGTCAGTGGTTAAATGATTGATAATGAATAATAATTGAAGTTGTTTGTTTAAAATATCAAACTCATAGTAAATAACACCGACGAAAATATCTCTAAATGCATTCATTGATTATGCTCATATATCAATTTATCAAACAATAAATTCACTAAATAGAATATTTGAGTATAATTTGTTAAAGTTTTTTAGCATTAAAAGTTTAAGCATTCAAGATGCAAAAATTTATCTAAAACATAATAATAATGTTTATGATTTTGATAATGCATTCATAGCTTATCTATCAAATATATACTTTAATTTTTTTAATCATAAATAGATTATTTATGATTTTGTAAATAGAAACAATGTATGTAAGGATAATAATAATATTCAAGATTTAAAGGCAATATTTTGTTAATTTAAATATGACACTTAAAATATCAAGAACGATTCTGACTAAAAGCATGAATAATATGTTGACACAAACATTGATTAAAATTCACCTAAGTATGTCTACACATAAAATATCAATTAGTGTGAGTAATGTGTAATTGAGGCCTTTTAGTTATACTCAACATCTGATTGTCCTCTCCTCTAATTACTCGGTTTTATCACTTAGTGAGTTGAGTTTATCCCATTTCTCACTTTTCACTACGTGCATTCGTATTTAGCTAAAGAATCAACGGTCGATTATGGACTTAAGTGCTACTATTCGGACAATGATCTTGTATACAAAAATTGGACCCTTATTATGTTAATTCGAGTAAGTTAATTAGTTTATGATGGTCTATTGTCTATATTGCATATGCCTTGCATTTTTGTGAAATCAAGCATCCACATTGCATTCATAGAACTCTGCAACAGGCATTATTCATTGATGCATGCTCAAATTACCATCAGAGTTGATAATATTTTTCATGACGTCAATCATTCAGATACTTGTTTACTCAATTGATCGAGTTATGGTTTGATATGCATTACTATTACTTCAAAGACTCCGTTAGACCTTCACAAATGTTTCTCTCTAATCCTATATCAAAAGAATGATGACTCCATTACATTACACTTTAGAGAGATTTGTAATAGGTGTGTATACCATATTTGGGGATACATGTATGAGAAGGCCTAACAATGAAGATGTTGACGTCTACTACAAATAGGGGGAGATACAAGGTTTTCTAGGTATGTATGGTTCTATTAATTGTATGCACTTCAAATGAAAGTTTTGTTCAGTTGAGTGGAAAGGCCAATTTTGTTGTGGTGATCCTGTCAAACTCACTATCATGCTTCAAGCATTGGTATCACAAGATTTGTGGATTTGGCATGCATTTTTTGGCATTGTAGATTCAAATAGTGATTTGTTTATTTTGTTAAGATAATCTCAAATGCCTAAAGGAGAAAAGAGAAAAATCTGTGCTCAACAAATAAGAACTAACAATTAGAGTGCTACAATCTTGATTTTCAATTGTATGTGGTCCAACACATGAATGACATGTTAATACAATAAAACATATAATGTATACATGCATCATAATGCATAACATAATTGTTGAAGATGAGCGACACAGTAATTTTTATTATGGTCATCTAGTTTAAATAATAACATCTTAATAGCCGAAGTATCTAAAGGTAGTACTCATTCTTATATTATTACACATTTTGAAGGGAGAGCACATCATCTTGAAAACAAAATCACCACCAACTTCAAGCAAACTTGGTGGAGCAGAGAATGTTTTGGAAATAACATAATCAAATGTAAACTTTTATATAGAATAGTATATTTGTCTTACGTGTTGTATAATGATTAGGGATGACAATTGAACCCGAACCCACCCGAATCGCCTCGGACCCGCCCCGCATTTAACGGGGAAAAACCGCTTTTAATGGATACGGGTGCGGGTGCGGATTTTCCCCGTTTTTTAAAGTTAAGGGCGGGCGCGGGGGCGGGTTTCTTCAAATCCTCCCCGCACCCGCACCCACCCGACATAAATACAATTACTTAAATACCCTTATATATCTTAAAATAGTAACAAAACCCTAATTTTGTCTTCTTTTTCCTTGCTGCCGTCCCTCTTCGTCTGTGCGTCGTCCTCCCTTTTCTCAATGCGTCGTCCTCCCTTTAAGGTTCGTTTTCAAGTTTTCTGCATTTTGATGCATTTTCAATTTCATTTTCGATCTTTTTCGTTTTTTGGTGGTTTCATTTTCAATTTCATTTGTGTTTTCAATTTTTCTGCATTTTCGTTTTGAGATTTTGTGCATAACAGTTCTGCATATCTCTATTTTGGTGTTTTTCTGCATTTCATGCATCTCTGTAAATCAATTTCTGCATTTTCAATTTCTGCATTTTGTGTATAGCATTTTCAATTTCTGCATTTCTGCATTTTGTCTTTTCTGCATTCTCTACTATAATTAATATTTCTTTTTTGGAACGACAAATCTTAATTACAAGAAATATAAGTTTAAAAGGAAATTAATTGGGGAGGTTGAACAAATTTTAATGAAACAGATCTATATAACATGTGTACATGAAATCAATTTGCATTGATACCAAAGTGTGTTTATTTTTTTTGTAGTGAGAATGAAAAAATTGAAAAGAAAATAGAGAATTATCATAAGTTTTCACACATTTGTCAATTGTGTATTCTCTCCTGTTGTTTCTTTTATCAATTTAATTTTAATGCGTCAGTTTATTAATTTTAGATAAATTATTAATAGAAACAAGACTGTAAAAGCAATACTCATTGCAATCTGATCTTGAATATATGTCATGGAATTTTATTTAGATTAATTAATTATCCAAATAAAAATATTCAGACATGTTATGCATATAATTACATGAAAAAATAATCAGAAATTGCAGTAAAATGAATTTTCATTTGCCTCAATTATATATAAAAATTTGATTGATTTCATTGACTATATTTATAATATTTTGCCTATTAATTTCCATTTATAATATTTATGAATTCATGAATTTAATTTGTTTTTATGTGCAACTTTACACAGAATATATAAATGGAAATTGAAGGCACATCTCAACCACTATCATGTCAACTTACTTCAGAAGAAAGTTCACATCAACCAACTATGAATGAAAGTTGTAATTCGCTAATTAATGTTTCCACACCAAATGAAACTGTGCAAACACCACACGATGAGACAAATGATAATATGACAGATGAAATAACCGAAGATCGTAACAATAGACTTAAAAGTATTGTATGAGATCATTTTACAAAGGTCAAAGTTGATGGAAAAGATAAAGCTAAATGTAATTATTGCAAGAAATTGCTTGGTGGGAGAGCAAGAGATGGGACTTCACACTTGCGCGGACATATGAAAATATGTAGTCCACGTTTGTCTACCATGGGACATAATAACGGACAAACATTTCATACCGCTAAGGTTTTGCAAGGTAGAAAGGAGTTGGGGATTGGAATTTATGATGCTGAAAATGCTAGGAAAGAGCTTGCACATGCAATTATTTTGCATGAATATCCACTTTCAATAGTGGAGCATATTGGTTTTAGGAGATACTTTGCTTCTCTTCAACCATTATTTCAAGTTCCTTGTAGAAATACTATAAAAAAAGAGATATTCAAAGTGTATGAAGTTGAGAAAACCACAATTTTGAAGTTGTTAGAAACTCTCCCACAAAGGGTGGCCATTACTTCTGACATGTGGACTGCGAGCAATAAAAAAAAGGGTATATGGCTGTCACTGCTCATTACATTGATGAAAATTGGGATTTACAAAGTCAAATTTTGAGGTAATTATAATTTCTTATAATACTAGTTTGATTGAATATTATTTATATTAGTCATTGAATGTGAATCTTATTATGTTAGGTTTATTTATGTTCCTTCCCCTCATACAAGTGAAAGACTTTGTAATGCATTGGTTGAATGTTTGATGGATTAGAACATTGATACAAAATTGTCCACTATCACTTTAGATAATTGTAGCACTAATGATGCAATGATTGAAAAAATTAAAGGTAAGTTGCAATTGAATACATTGTTAAAGGATGGGGCTTTACTTCACATGCGTTGTTGTGCGCATATACTAAATTTGATAGTAAAAGATGAGTTAGAAGTTGTAAAAGATGGAGTGGAGAGGATTCGAGATAGTGTCGCATATTGGACTGCAACACCTAAAAGGAAGGAAAAGTTTGAGGAGACTGCCAAACAATTACGAATCTCTTACACCAAGAATTTGGTGTTAGATAGTCCGACTCGATGGAATTCAACTTACAAGATGCTTGATGTTGCCATTTTGTATGAAGATGTATTTAGTCGATTAAGACAACGTGAATCCCAATACACTTGTTTGCCTGCAAGTTTACATTGGAAATTTGCAAAAGATATATGTGGAAAATTGAAATTGTTCAATTCTATCACTGAAGTGTTTTCTGGCATTAAATATCCAACTTCCAATCAATATTTTCCTAAGATTTGTATGATCAAAATTGCAATAAATGAGTGGATTAAATCCTCTGATGCATTGATAAAAAAATGGCAGAGAATATGTTGGGAAAATTTGACAAATATTGGAACGTGGTTCATGAGATAATGGGGGTTGCTGTTGTTTTGGATCCTAGGTACAAAATAGAGTTGTTTGAATATTATTATGTTAAGTTGTATGAGAATGATGCTAATGACCAAGTTAAGTCGATCCGACAGTTGTGTTATGATTTGCTTTATGAATATCAATTGAAAATGAATAATGGTTCTAGTAGTGATTCTCAAATGTTGGATGTCCACTTTAGTAATGTTGAGGATGATGGTTTAGAAGACTATGATTTGTATGTTAGGAAAAAAAAAAAAAGCTAGAACTTCATTTGTCAAAACAAAGTTGGATATTTATTTAGAGGAGGAAGTTTTGCCAAGAAGTCCCGATTTTGATATTTTGTTGTGGTGGAAGTTGAATGGTGTTAAGTATCCAACACTTCAAACCATTGCAAATGATGTATTGGCAATTCCTGTTTCTACTGTAGCTTATGAATCTGCATTCAGTACCGGCGGACATATCTTAAGCCCTCATCGAAGCCGACTTCATTGGACTACTTTAGAGGTCTTGATGTGTGTTAGAAGTTTGTTATGGAGTGTTGAGAAGACTGGTATTTGTTTTAAATTATTCATTTAAATTTGAATATATTTGAAATAGCTAATAATTTTGTATATCTTAAATTATTATTGTTTATATTGTACTATGTTGATATCGATAGGTGATTCGAATTCTAAAGTGGATAATGAAAATGCTATTTTACTCAATGAAATGGAGTCTGACGATGAATGTATTCTATTCTCTACACTGTTTGATTTAAATTTGTCATGTTAAATGTTAATATTTAACTTTTATTTTTTAATATAGGTGAATTGTTGATCAGTGGTGTTACTTCACTTTCCAATTCCCGCCTTGAAGATGAAGATGATCATTAGAAAATGCTTATTTAGAACATTTTTGTTTTGATGATTTGGAACTTTTTATTGTTTTGATAGATTAGTTCGTTTGAACTTTGAATATTTAGAACTTTTGTTCGAATTGATATTTTCACTTCTAAAGAGTTTGAAGATTATGAAAATATTATGACTTGTAGGAAATTTAAACAAATTTTGAGATATTGATATTGTGACTTTATTATTTTGATTATTGTAATTTTAGAACTTATGTTGAATACTACTATTTTGTCAAATTATTGATTTTTTATACTATGAATAAATAAATTCTAATTTTTGGAGTGGGGGTGGGGATGGGGCGGGGAAGTCTGTCTCCATTGGGTGCGGGGGTGGATGTTAAAAGGTCACCCCCGACGGATGCGGGTGCGGGTGCGGGGACAGTATTGGAGTTGGAGGTGCAGGGTTGGTAATGCTTAAAACCGTCCCCGCCCTGCCCTGTTTCCATCTCTAATAATGATACGTGTTTTATTGTTTTTTTGTCATCTAAGATATTTGTCATTTTTCATTTACTTATTACTACGAGAAAAATTAAATTAAATAATCATTTCTTTTCAAATTTATAATATTTAATTTTTATTAATATTAAATAATATAATTGAACTAAGATTTTTAAAATAAATTCAAGTGTTAACTATTAAAGTATTAAATTGTGACAAGTGGGACCACTGAGGGACTAATTTTAAGGAACCAGACATTAAAGTAAAATTAATTTATTTGTCATCATTATTTACTTATTTGACATACGGATTTTCTTAAAGAACCTAAAGTAAATTACTTAAGCGAAATGGATTTTCTGCTGTGAATTTTTTTTCCAAAAGAATCTCAACCACTCAATTATCATACTTTACATGAAGTTAAAATCATTAAAATGAAAATGAATGGTGTAGATTTCCACTGAACTTCCACCCGTGAAAATGACTTGAGAGAATTAGCTCCCATTAATTAAGAGACATGCAAGGGGGATGTTTTTACAAGATTCTGACCCGAAATTGATGATGATATTTCTGTAAAGAAAAATGTTTGATGTACATTAAAAATTTATTAGAAACTTTGAGTGAGATAGAAATAGAGAGAATAATGTGATAAATGTGATATATTAGTAATGTGATTGGAAGAGAGATAGAGAAAAGATGAAGTGTTGAATATGTGTATGAAAATTATGGATGTTGGAATATAAGAATTTTTCTGTGAAAAACACTGCAAGAGTTTTGTGATTTTGCTAAGGTCAAAGCTCTAAGAAACTAAGTAGTTAATCCCAGACAACAGTGTGTCGCAACCAACCCCATAAACCAGGATAGCGGGTTAAGGGATACGGAGATTACCTCTATTTTTTGAACAAATTACATGAACAATACTATATAAACATGCATAATTAAACAATGTCTCAAAATCATAAACATTTATAAATAGTAATAAAAATCACAAATCTTAATCAAAACATACATTAATTAGATATCAGATATCATCATCTTCTTCAATATAGTAGAGTAATATAATAACAAAATATTAAAACTAAAATGCATGTTATAGAAAAATAAGAAAGTAAGTAACAAAAGAAAAAAAAAAAGGCTTCATTGCAATTTTAGTCTCTATATTTTTACTGATTCACAAAATTGGTCCCCCTATTTTAAAAGTCAACAGTTTTGGTCCCTCATTATGATTTTTTAACTAAAAAATGACGACATGAGATGTTTTAAATAAACATGACATATGATACGATAATGTAAAATGATTAACATCTATGAAATTGGAATAAAACGTAGTAAAAACTTAGCTTTCAATTTCAATTTTTTTTCATATTTTTAATTTAATTAATGACATGAATAATTAATGCATTTAGATGGTTCTATATCATAGAAGTGTATGTCACATCATTAAAAATATGTCAATTTCACATTTTTTAAGTTCAAAAATCTGAGGGAGGGACCAAAACTGTCAACTTTTAAAATAGGGGGACCATTTCTGTAAATTGGTAATAGTAGAGGGACTAAAACTGCAATCAAGCCAAAGAAAAACTAAAGATAACAAAAATAAAAAAGAAAGTAACAAAAGAAAAAAAAAACTAAATAAAAAAAAACAAAAAGAAGAAAGGAAGTAACAAAAGAAAAAAAAACTAAATAAAAAAAATAGAAAGAAGGAAGGAAGAAAAAACAGAGGACTAACAAAGAAAAAACAGTGGACGAAGAAGGTTGGTTGTGTTCGAAGCTGGAGGTGGCACGACAGTGGTGTTCGAAGCTGGAGGTGGTGCGATAGTGGTGTTTGAAGCTAGACGGCGCGACTAGCTAGTGGAATTTAGGGTTATTGGCGGCTGGACAAAGAAGAGGAAGAAGGGAAAACAAATTAGGGTAATTGTGGAAATTGAAGGATAAAATAGGTTTTTCATGAAAAAAATGGGTTTTTCCGGAAAAATAAATCACGTTTTCATGGTTTTGGGAACCCACGTTCCCGAAATAGGACCTGCGAATGCGCCCAGATTGAGCGACCTCCCTCCTCCCCGCGCCGCCTCGGCTATGCCTTTCGCCGCCACCCTCCACTGTGATTGCGGTGGTTTTTGACTACCTAGCTAGGAAATGGTAAAAAGTCGTAGGAAATATAACATTTCTGAAGGACAAAGGGCCCTAGCTATAACACCGATCAGAAAGGAATATCAAGGATTAAAACACTTGCAAATTTTTTTATAAATGGAACCATACCTAGGACCAAAGTACTCATAAACAACCTAGGCTTGAGCACATCGCAACATACCTAGGGCTACAGTCCTAACTGATTTAGATTTTTAGAACATTTCCAAAGGCTCAGTTCCTCAATAAATTCACATATTAGAATGTTTTCTAAGATTACGGTTGTCACTATCTTCACCTATTACATAATTTCTCAGGGCTAAGACTCTCATTAAACTCACTTAACACATTATTTATCAATTTTAAGACCCGCATAAATGATCTTAGAAATAAAAAAAAAATTATTTTATTTCAAATTCATATCAAAATAATTATATTATTTAAATTTAACTAATAAGAATACAATAAAAATTTAATTTAAATTTAATTAAATAAATTTATTTTGGTAAAAATTTAATTATATATTTATTATAAATATAATTGAATAATTATAAAATATTATATTAAATTAATTATGTAATTAAATAAATTATTTTAAATTTATATAAAATTGAATAAATTTTGATTTTCATTATATTTGCAATATTTTCATTTTCAATAAAAAATGATTTGTTATAATTATTTAAATTATTTTCAATATTATTTATATTTAAATTAGTATTAAGTTATTTAAAATGATTAATAAGATATAAATAAATTTGAAAGTAAAGCAAAATCATAAAACATTATATTTAGTATAACAATATTAAATATTGTTATAATTAATTAATGGCCTAAATTTATAATATAATAATATTCTTACAAATTAACATATTCATTCCTAAACTACTTGTATTTTGATCCTGGTGAATGCAAAAATAAATTACTTAGAGCTTAACCCTAGATAATGTGAAATTTTGAATAAAAAGTATTCTACTATTTAGCAAAGTTTTATTGTGGCAAAGCTATGACCCTCACAAAATCTAAATGTCCATATTTTCTTACGTCTTTGCCCCTAGCAACATAACTTGACTATTTAGCTAGGGCTATGACCCACTAAAATTCAACACAATTTCATAGTGAATACTAAAAAGTCCTAGAAAATATCTTATGATAGAAAAGCCTTAGAAATGACTACATCTATTTTAGCATATTCATGTAGTGAAACTGTAGCCCTAACCAACAATCATCACAAGATATGTAAATGAAGAACAAGTGAAGAAAAATCTAAATTACCTATTGCGTTCTAAAATTTCAAAAGTTTACTCGAAAACACCAACAAAGTTGTTTTAAAATAAGGAAAACATTAGAAAACCTTTAACAAAATGGTCTCTGAAACCTGATTTTAGGTTTGGGAGTCGATAATGTGTAGGGAAGATATTAGCAACCTACAATATCCGTTAAAAAACGGTTATCTATAATTAATAGTGTAAAATATGAAGGTGCAAACACGAGAAGGGGGGATTGAATTGTGTTTGCCAAAGTTGACAACTTTTTGATAATTTATAAATAATTAAAAAATTAGTTTGGATTTGGTGACTTACTTGGAGTAGAAGCAATCGGATTCAGAGGCAGCAAGCAATGAAAGCATAAATAATTTGACACGTAGATTTATCCTGGTTCACCACTAACGTGGCTACATCCAATCCCCTAATTCAGAAGGCTTTAATCCACTATTTCAAAAACCTTGTATTAAAAAGCACCTGACCCTCCAAGCCAGTCTTCCCAAACATTCTGACAACCCCAAACTTTTGAGGAACTAACCACCTTGACCCTACAAGCCAAGTCTTCTCCTAACAACCTGACAACCGTAGATTGAAGAAGGAACTAAACCATTATTGGGTTGAATACAAAAGATTGGAACTTGAGTAGTTGCTTCTAACAAAGCTGATAATAACAATAACTCTCACACTTTAAGAAAAGAACACTCATAAAGTATTTCTAACCGGAATAAGTGTTTCTCTCTTTGAACTCTAAGATGAATTGAGAACTTTGAGCTTGAGTTCTTCTACTCTTTTCTACTTTTTGATGTTTTTCTCCTTTAGCCTTGAGTGTCTATTTATAGTGCAAATTTGGGCTTCAATTTATTCCTTGTTTAATTCTGAATTGTATCTTGTTGAGATTGAGTTTGTAAATTCTTCAAATTGATTCTATTTCTATTTTGCTTAGATTGAGTTTGTAAATTCTTCAGATTGATTATGTTCATATTTTGTTCAGATTGCGTTTGTAAATTCTTCAGATTAATTCTATTCATATTTTGTTGTAGATAAATCTTGATCAAATCTTCTTCAAATGTTGATCAAATCTTCTTCAAATGTTGATCAAATCTTCATCAAATCATCTTCAAATATTCTTCAAATCTTGACCATATCTTTTTTTCAACTTGGTCAAAGATTTTCTTCAAGTATAAATATGAATCAAATCTTTATTTTAGATTTTCTGCAAGTATAAATTTGAATCAAATCTTAGTTTAGATTTTCATCAATTGTAATTTTGAATCAAATCTTATTTTAGATTTTCTGCAATTATAAATTTGAATCAATAGTATGATTCTACTCATATGTATCTCTCGAGAAATCAGAACTATTTGGTTTTTGAGTAGAAAATATGAATATGTTGGTTTCTTTTGAAGAAAAGATTAATTTGTTGTCTTGATTACTTTGTTTGTGAAAAATGAGTTTTAGAACTCTTATATTGTCACAAATTGTATCATAACAAATAAAAAAATAAAAAAATGTCAAATCTAATTAGCCAATTTAAGACTTTTTATTAATTAATTTGTTTATAAAAATGAATTTTAGAACTATTAGACTGCCACAACTTGTATTTCAAAAATTCGAGAATTAGAAAAAGGACACTTAAAAAAATGTCACATTTAATTAATCTATTATTTATTGTTGATATTTTTATTTTGTTTTTTATATTAATAATTAGAGTCATGCTAACAAGCGTGATAAAGATACTTGTTGAGTAATCAAAAAAGAAAATAAAAAATAATTTAAAATAGAAAAAATTTAATTTTTAAAATTTCATGATATTGATGATATAAATTTCAAAGTATTATTTCATTTTTAAGAAAATTAACAAATACTCTTAGTATTTCCTTAACAATTATTTTTTAACAAGAAAGCGCCCCAAAGGTTAAGAATGTAAAGTCGATTTTGACCATAACTAAACATTTTTTGATACAGTAAAAATGAAAAATAAAAGTGAATGAGTGACTTTGGTTGGATGTTGAAACCTGAGTTTTTACTGCGTTTTATTTAAATTTAATGAGTGTTAATTATTTTACATTATCATATCATATGTCAAGTTATTTAATATTTAACAAGTTACATTTTTTAGTTAAAATATCAAAATAAGGGACCAAAAGTGTCGACTTTTAAAATAGGGGTACCAATTTCGTGAATCAGTAAAAATAGATGGACTAAAATTGCAATTAAGTCTTCAAAGTAATAGTACCAAGTACCTAATCTATTTTGGTAAAAATGAATTTTTAATAGCTCAATTAACTAATTTTTGAAATTTTTTTAAATTTCTACCGTTTTTCATTATGTGACACTTTCATTAATAATATGGCACTTAGTGACATTTGTGTTTTGAATAAAATAATTTTCATGTTATTATTGTTGTAATTAATTTTATTATTTATTATATATATATATATATATTAGATAAATAAATTTTAAATATTTTATCTATATATTTTAAAATTCAAAATTATTGTTGGATAAAATTAATAAATTTTATTTAAAATTTAAAATTTTAGCGTTACTTTTATTTTTAAATTTTAAATATTTTTATTTATAAATAAAATAAATTTATTTTTAATATTTGATTATATAAATAAAATAAATATTATATAATATTAAAAAGTAACAATGTTAAATATAAATTATTTTAAATATAAAAAATTAAATAAAATAAAAAAAATTTTAAATATTTTCTTATTTAAATATTATAAATTTTAACTTTAGTTATTTTAATATATAAATAAAATGATTTTTAATATTTTAATATATAAATAAAACTATGGTTTAATTGCAATTTTTTTCTTTCTATTTTTACCAAGTTCCGAAATTGACCCCGCTATTTTAAAAGTCGCAAGTTTTGGTCTCTTTCCAATATTTGAACTAAAAAATAACTCGTTGACCTATTTTAAATGATGTGGCATATAGTACTATATGTCATTAATTAAATTACAAAAATATAAAAAAAATTGAAGTTAAAAGTTTAGTTTTTAGAGTGTTTTATTGTGATTTTATGAAAGTTAATTATTATAAAATCATTGTATCATATGTCATAATTTTAAAAAATATAATATTGCCATTTTTTAGTTGAAAAGTTCATAATGAGGACTAAAATTGTCTTAAATTCCATAGATCAATTTCGTAAATTAATAAATAAATAAAAAACAAAAATTGCAATTAAAACTAAAATTAATTATATTACAACAAAATGAAAATTTTACCGTGTATCCCCTCCTTTATCCATGTATCTCAAAATATAAAGAAAAAGACCAAAATACCCTCACATATATCAAAACTGACTATTTTTTTTCATTTCAATATTTTCGGAACACACAAGTGAGTGTCAAAAAATTCTTTTTTTTTTTCCGAAAAACTTTTTTCAGGTTTCCCGGTACATAACTTCAACTCTGGATAACTTGAAAAAAGTTTTTCGGTACAGAATATCACTTCCGGAAATGATTTTTGAAGTTCTCTGGAACTACCGGGAAACTTATTTCAAGTTTTCCGGAAAAAATACACTACCGGCAAACTTCAACATGACATTTCCGGAAGCTACCGAAAAACTTCATCCACAAGTTTTCCGATAGTTTGATTTTTTTAAAATATTTTTTAAATTAATTTTTTTGTTTTAATTTTTTAATATATTAGTATTTATTTAATTCATTTGATTTTAACTAATTTTTTTTAGTGGGTTGGACTAGAGGTAGAGACGGCAAAATTGTAGGAAGAATACGTGACTTTGAATCTTCGTCATCTATAGATGCTGTTGCGGAAAGGTTTCGTCCGCCAACATCGTAGAAGGGGACGATTTATGTTAATTATTAATAATAGATTATTAATTATTAATTATTATGGTGTATTAATTATTTATAGTATATTTATGGTGTATTAATTATTAATTATTTAATGGTGTAATACACATTTTTCCAATCTGTACTAGATTTTTTTTAATCAGTTTTCCGGTGAATACATTATGTACCGGAAAACTTGTAAAAAGTTTTTCAGAAACACTTTGTATACTGAATTCTTGAAAATAGTTTTCTAAAAGTTACCGGAAAACTTTCACCTACAGGAAATCTTTTTAACTGCTCCGATAATGATGAAATAGTAAAAAAAAAAGTGAATTTGGATTTTGTAAAAAAAGTTCAAAAAAAAAAGAAAGGGTATTTTTGGCATTTTAATAAAATTGTGGGGTATAAGTCTAAAAAGAGGGGTACAGGGTAAAACTTTCTAAATAAATTAGGTAAATGAGTCTTAAAAATTCATTTTTAAGACAAACTCTAAAAAGCAAACTAAATGATGAGAAAACAAAGGGGTGGGGGGCGGTTGTGTTTGTTGCATAGAGACGAGAAAACAAAAGAGAAGGTAGAGTGAGCACCAGGGTCGGCCCAACATGTTATAAGCCTAAAACAAAATTATCATACGGGGCCTTTTCAAAGTTAATAAATAAATTATTAATATTTTTTAAAAAAATTTATATTTTGCAATTTTTTCGATGCAAAATCATTTATCAAATTATTGTAATCGATTTCGTTTAACAACTCTTTCTCAATCGATAATAAAACTAATTCATTTAATCTTTCTTGCGACATCGTTGATCTTACGTAAGATTTAATTACTTTGAGTTTCGAACAATAGAACGTGATCATTAACATACTATTTGAAATAATTTTTTTTTAAGGTTCTGTTCCACCCAAATAGAAATTGTTGATTGTGATTGGAAAAAAAGACTAATAACTTAGAATATAAATATCTAATTATATGTCATATAAATTAGAAAAATATATAAATAGATTAAAAAGAGATGAATAAATTAAAAACACATACCTTAATATATTATGGTCACTGAGAAGAGCTAAGTGAAAAAACAATTGTTTTGTCGTATTGATAGAAATTTTTTAGAAGATTTCACTATGATATTTTAAAAAGACTTTTTAGTAAAAAACAATATCTTTGCATCATTATTTTAATTGACCGGTACGACACAAATATCAATTTAAATAATGGTTAGGCTAAAAATTAAAAATTAAAAATTTGTTAAAGGCTTTTTCTTTTTTTGTTTTGTTTACATGTATAGTTCCGTATGTTTAAAAAGTTTTATAACATATTATTGTACATCTATACTATGTAAAAATTAAAATAAAAAATTATATTTTTGCTAGATCTAAAGCAAGGGTTTTACGTGTCTCTCTTTTGGACCGGTTCTCGTCAGCACTTGTCACCTTTGGGCGGTGACAGGGCGAAGGGCTTTTTCCGATGATGGATAAAGGCGACGGTAACGTAGATTGGTGACAAAGGAGGAGCTGCCGGCGGTGGCGCGCGGCTGACTAGAGGGATTTGCGGCGGAGGTAGAGACCTCTTCTCTTCATCTAGTTCTTCTACGGCCTCTTTTGTTTATGTTTTTTTTCTGTACATGAAGTTGTAGTGCAGTGCCTCTTCTACATTTTTTTACTTCATTCTATTTGTTTCTCTTTAGTTTGATTTTGGTTCTCTATTTATTGCTTTTGCTGAATCGGTGTTCATAATATTAAATTCAGTTCTGATTTTTTTAATTATTCTTTTTGAAGAAATCATGTAGTGTTAAGTGAACGATGGAATTTGAAAAGAGGGAAGTGTACACATTGTGCTGGTGCCTGAATTGTTATTTTTTATTCATTGTTTGTTTTTTTTTTGTTATTGTTATTATTATTATTTTTTTTTATATCTTTTGTATTTGTTATATTTTTCTACGGAAAGCTTCTTCTCTAACTCTAATGTTCTCAAATACACACATAAAAATACATCTCTAAATTATATCCGGGATGAGAAAATACTTTTTATTTCAAAGAATTGAGTTTTGAAGTATATATTTATTTTGTTTCTTTATTTTTATTGAATTAACTTCAATTGAATCATTGACAAGAAAATCATTCCGAGAAGTGTCATTGATCTTTGATTTTTAAAGCATTTGTCAAATGGTGGAAGGTGGGGTCGACCTAACATTCACCTTTCTATAAGAACATATTGACTCCTGGGGTTGTCACATAGCTTCCAAATCTACGGTATAAATGCCATTTGCACTAGGGTGCTAGACACTAGGGTGCTAGATTTTCCTATCCTCTAGAAGTGATTTAATTAATGTTTTGTGAAGGTTATGAACAATGTTAGCATCGACGAATTGGGTTTGAGATGAATTTATATATACTTCTCTATTCAACATGTTTTACCGTTAGATAGAATTAGATAAAATTAGTTATTTTTTTTATCTCCAAAGTGGTTGTGATTGGTGAATACGATTCATAAACATTCCAACTGGCATAGATTCCTTGTCATTCTTTCCAGAAAATATTAGTCATGGACTAATCCTCCAACTCAATGATTGGCATCTGCTGCAGTGAAATTTATTGTTGAGAGGCAAATAAAGACAAGGATAGTTATATTGATGATCTCACTATTCAAAGTTATTGGGTCCTACATTGGATTCAATTATGAGAGGATCAAACTCCAATGTACCAATGTCTTGACAAAGTTAGGGTCACAGAGTAAACTTTGTTTCGACTGTTTTAGATAGGTGCTTGAAGAGTATTCAACAAGTCGCTGTTTAAAAAAGTTTTACTATGCTGTATAACAAAAGATAACGGTGAGAAAGAAAAACAAAATTGAAAACATGACTCTGTATGTATTGTACATAAAGCCGCGCTAATTCTATCTCACCATTGTAATCATATTGTATGATTTTCTTTTTCTACGATTTCTGTCACTGTCTGGTAATCAAATACAGTGAATGCGGCTAAAGCCAACAACCCTATACAGCTCAAAGATTTCTGTGAAATTGATTCAATGGGTGAACAATGGATGAATTCAACTCAGAAGAGGGTGCTAGTGGCGAAGCATCCTTGAGTTGATTATACCTTTCAATATCAAAATTGTTAAGTTTCATGAGACGTTTCTGCTTGGTGCTGAAACGGCTTTGATAGAAACCTTCAAAGGAAGGTTCTTTTGATGTTCTAAGGAAGAACGTGTAACCAGCCATGAAGTACATTGAGGTCACATAGAAGCATATAGGCTCCATTACATCCCAGTTAAGTTCCCAAAATGTGAGCCTCATGAATGCTGCTGTTTGCACCATCAGAAAACCAAGCCCTCCCCAGAGCTCACGGCGTACCATTCGGTTAGCTCTATTGTCAATGGCTGCTTTCTCTTTCTCCATTTCCTCAAGTTCTTTTCTTACTGCCTCGTTTGGCTTTATTCCTGGTACAGGGAGTAGAGTCTGGATTGTTTTTGCTACCTGCACCACAAATTTGCAAGAGTTTGGGTAAACATAGTTCAATCTACATTTGTTTTTTTGCCTCCAGGAATGACTTAAGCTTTTGATGTAAATTGAAGTAAAACTTTTTGGTAATTGTATTTGTACCCAAAAGAAGCATAGGATAAAAGAAAACTAAATCATTGCACCCGTTACACAGTTTGCCTAGGATAAGACAAAGTGACTTGAATAAAATGAATAGCAAACGTGTATATGATAATATAAAAAAAGTAAATATACTAAAAAAATCCCTCATCCCGGATTTTGTGACTATGAATTGATGGGAGAAATTTAGCAGCTGGATTAGCTGCCGTTCCACCAAAGAGAAAGGAAAAGGAAACAAGTAGACTCTGCATATGGGGAACAGATAGAAAGATAGAAAGAAAAAACAAATAATAAAGTTACAGGATTGAAGGAAGTTGACTCTCCCCCATATTCCGCTTAGTGTCCCGCATAGACCCAAAATCAAATAAATGAAGTAATATATTTCTTGTCGCAGATTTAATTTAATAATAATCACAGTCTAACGTGCAATGTAATGTAATACTACTACTATTTTTCATAATTAAAAAAACTTATTACTATTTTGTTCCATGCTACAATCACAATACTAAAAGGAAAGAATAATAAAAAAAATTATCAACAAATATCACTAAGTCAATAAATAAATAAAATTTCAAAACAATAGACATTTATAAATCTAACTTGAAATTTAGCAATTAAAACTAATACTTAATAAATATATAAGTGCTACTTAATACCTATCTCAAAAACATTGACTAATACTTATTAGAAAGAAAAATCTAATAATATATTTTTGACAAATCATATAATATTTAAAAAATCTAACTTATCCTGTTTTCTGCTGGCACAAGTTAATTTGTGTCCATACATGAACATCTACTTCTGTGTCCATACATGAACATCTACTTCCTCACACAAATATAATACCATTTTTTTCTAAAGAATCTAGTGGGAAACTCATAGACTAAACGCGGAGAAGTAAGAATATTGGAAGTTTGAACTCCCGCCTTATGCAGCGTTTTACTGCAGGAGCTGCCCTTACAAAGCTATAAAGCCTATTTCCTATCCTAATTGAACCTTATTTTCTATCTAACATCATATATAATTTAACTTTCATATTAATAATTAAAAAAATATTTTAGGCATGAATATTCTGTAATAAACCAAATCTTTTAAACAATATTTCTAAACGTACAGAATTATCAAACATTAATATTCTCAAAACTAAGTTCAAATTGATATTAGAATTATATATGAATAGTACAAGGTATACCTCAAGACAAAAATGAATTAGTATGAAAGGAAATTAATAAAGTATCCAATATTTTTATGTATATATAAGATTTGGTCAAAAAAGAATATATTTATAGGACAATTCTTAAACTATTTATAGTTATTCCAGTCAAAAAAAAGTTTATAGATATTAGTAATTAATATTCAATCACTCTGCAAACATGTATTTTACAATAACAAATAGTGTGCTTTGACGAAAAAGAGATAGTTCTTTTTAAGCGGAAGAGATACAGTGTTCTGTTAAAAACCACATGTTATATTTTAATGATTATTATATAAAATATAAAATGTTTTTACATTTTTTAATAATTTTTTACTAGATAAGTTTACTCCGTAACAAAATATTATAAAAAAAATGTATGTATTTTGTTGTTGTTGAAAATAGTAGATATAGATCTATTTTTTTCTTACATTTTGGTAGCAAGGGAGTATCAGATAGTATTAAATACTTATATTGGTATACTAAATACTTTTAAAACTTTTAAAGAGTAATTCAGGTAAGTTTGTAAATGAGTGATCATCTTTTAAAAAATATGAACATTTATTGTACGTTATAAAAGAGTTATTATCAAAAAAATAATCAATTTTTCCTAATTGTTTAAAATATCACTGTTTAAAACATTTTTTTTCTAAAAAAACAAACAAGTATTTAAAATACCGATCAATTTGTTTGACTATTTCGCCAAAAAAAATTTAATTGGTTTGAGCATTATAAACACGTTTTTTTATGTGAAAAAACGATTTCTCCTAAGAGAACCCGATTAATAAGCAGCAAATTTTTATCCACAGTTATTCCAATTGACAAGCTAGACAAAGTCTGACTCTCAATTATTATGAATAAGTATGAATATGAATTAAATTATATATATAAAAAAAATCCCCCCTTTGATGGAGGAGGGTGTGAAAGAAGAAGGGCTTTTGTGAGCCCTTAATTTACCATCTCAAACGTAGAATCCTGTACACGTTTTAGATCTGAGCTAACAACAAACTCTCAATTTCCTGTTCAAAAAAGTCAAGAAAATAACCACAAAATTTTATCAGTTTTCAGCGATCTCCAAATCGACGGCTTAAAATCGATAGAAAAAGTTAAAAACCTATCTTTGGATCTTATATTATTCTCCATCATGACCCATTCTGTATCATCCCACAAATTAATACACAACACAACGCAACAAATAAAAAAAACAATAATCAATCTAATTAAATTTAAAGATATATATGCAAAAAGATCAAATTGATCATAAAATTGAAAGAGGTATTAGAAATTAACCTGTTCAGGTTTGAGAAAAACGACGTCGCCTAAGATAATTACAGTTGCTGAATCATCAAGTATCTTCGCAATCTTCTTTGCTTGTTCTTGATCGGAACAATTTTCAGCACACATTTCAATAAACTCCGAATAAGTTACGCAATTCTGCGGAATCTTCCTCAGCTTCGATTTCACAGCTTCAAGCTGCGTCGCTCTCAACAACTTCCGAACATCTTCAACCGTCGATTTCTCCGTTTCCGGCAGACTCAGCACGTCCAATCGGATCCTGTTCCTCGCAATGTCTATCTCCCGGAGTTTCTGGAGAAGGTTATCGGCGGCAGGAAACGGCGTCCCGGCCTCCGATTGGAAAATGGATTTTTTGTGGAGGAACCTGCGGAAGACGCCGTCGTCTCCGGGCTCCGGAGCAATGTCAGGGTTAGCGGCGGTGGAAGGGATCCGCGATTGAAGAGATGAAGATGAGATTCGACAATTAGAAAGGGATTGAGATGACATTTTTGTGATGCTTAGGAGGCGCTGAGTTAGGGTTTTCTTAAACGCCATTGGTGAAGATCAAAGAATAAAAAGGAAAGTGAAAACTCTAGAAAGAGAATGAAAGTGATTTGTTTTGTTCAATGAATTGAATTCAAGTGAGAGAGGAACGTTATTTATAGGTGTCCCATATTAACGGAGAACACTCATTCTTAACGTTTTGTAAATCGCTCAGTTTTTTATTTTTTAATTAATAAATAATTGAGATAACGATTATGAAAAAGACGCGAGAATTTGTATGCGATATCGTCGGTGAGATATTGAATTTGGATCGAATTCGATATTCCTTTGTTCCTTGTTGTTAGGAGAAAACGAATATTCGGATGTTAAAAGAAGCGATAAATTGAAATTGAAGAAAAGGTTTGCGAGATCACCGTACACGTGTAATTTGATGAAGAACGAAGACTAGGTCGATCAGGGGTTTTAACCGTGAATAAAGTAGAAATAGTTGGTACTACAGCTCATAATTTAGATATTGGATGTCTATAATTTGAAATTTTAACAGCAGTAAGTACCGAATTGGATTTCCTACAATTACAACTAGATCTTGTAATCGATTTCAGCTGTCCTATCTTAAATCAACGGTTCAGATCATTTTTATTTTAAAGATACAAATTTTTATTTATATTATTTGATCTTAAATTGAAGATTGAGATTAAAATATGCCAGTAATTTCGTGAATTTCTTACTACATAGAATTCAGGTCAAGTAAGTACTAAGTCTAAATTGGGTTATGAGAGATGGGTTAGTTCTGGGTTTGGTTCTTAGCTGGATGGGGTGCTGACTCAGTTGCAACCTGGACTAGTAGATGATTATTTTTATTTTTGGTGAAGAAGAACAAAAGGTATGATCGTTATCTGGACCAATAGAATAGAAATCATAATTAAAGAAGCAAGCCAAATTGAATTTATCAGAATACTAAAATAGGCATGATTTGCATGAGGGGGAACTGAGAGCGTGTGCAAATGGGTTGAGGCAAATAGATGCAAAAATGATTACATTGTTTTTTTCTGGATATTACATAGTGGACAATTTCATCTCATATTTATGGAAATAGTAACAAATTGACTAATAAAAGTTATAAACCGATTAAATTTTGATATTAATAAATTAAATATTATATTTCGAGTTAAAAAGTAATGGTTCTCAATCGTTAAGATAGTATTTTAAATATGTTTTGAATTTTGATTGATGTTTCTGTTGATCTTTATATTTTCTATTCAAATTCATCAGATCAATTGATTGATGTAAGAATTAAATTTATTGATAGTGTTTTATTTTAAGAAATTATTTACTATTTTATGAATTTAGAATTTAGTGGCTAATTGATCATCCTCTTTATTTTATAATAATACCATATAACGATTCACTAGACAGTAAATACACGGAGGAAAAAAAACAAGTGGTTGGGCAAGCAACACCAGGAATGAAGGATCATCAATTGGCTGAGTCCACACAATGGTGTAGTTGGCATAGACCCTTGTTCAATTATTTTTTAAATTAATTAATTGTAGCTGTTGTTTATTCATTTCACGCAACTGCTTATTGATTGATTTTAACATTTGCGAGTACCAACTTCATACACCACCAGGGTAGTACCAATTTCATACACTACCAGGGTAGCAGCCGCCCCAATTCTTTCCACCTTCTACTTCATCAATTAGAGAATGATTTAAAACCTTTTCTTTTTATCTTAAATCATCTTTCTAACTCATTTTTTTTCTCTTTTTATTTAAATATAAATGTTATATATATATATATATATATATATATATAATTAGCTATTTTTTGGAGCTTGTAAGTAATTTAGTAATTTCTTTATATGAGCATGATATAGTATTGTTAGTTGTCTTAGTGTGGAAGTGTTTGTGTTTTTTTT
>JBBPBQ010000002.1:14633670-14648476 GCA_037974755.1 Cicer yamashitae
TATATATATATATATATAATTAGCTATTTTTTGGAGCTTGTAAGTAATTTAGTAATTTCTTTATATGAGCATGATATAGTATTGTTAGTTGTCTTAGTGTGGAAGTGTTTGTGTTTTTTTTTTTTGTCCTGTTACGATGTTTAGAATATATTATCACATTAGTTTCTATCAAATTCATAGTTAATTAACGACTATGGCGTTGTGAACGTTACAGTTTCACAAACACTATATTTCGAACATATCAATTTTGTTATATTTGTAGATTTTGTCACATTTGTAGGCATTTTGTTATTTTATTTTATTAATATAGATGGTGTAAATTTATTCTCACATTCCTTTTCAATTTTAATGCTTTTGAATTATATTATTCTCGATTAACGTAATTTTTATCCATTTAAATGAACAAATATTTGTTTTCTTTAATAAAAAAATTCAAAACCTGGAAATAAATGAAATTTAATGTTTCCGCTGCAAATAAGATAAATGAAGATCCAATTCATACACAATTAAGGGTGTTCAAGGTGCAAAAACTGAACCGCATTGGACCACATTAATAGTTTGGTTCAGTTTTTGAAAATCACTTTCAAATCAAGTTCAGTTCTGAACCATTTTGAAACTAGTTTATAAATATTGATCAGTTTCATATTTTGAATAAATTTTTAGTTAAAATCAAATTCAAACTAGTTATTCGATAAAAGAATTTTGAAATTCTTTTGATAAAAAAATATCGATTTTTTTTTAGAAATTTTTTTTTGATATTTTTTCAAGAAAAATAGATATAAAAAATTTCTCAATAAAAAATATTTAAAAAAAAAATTTCGAATTTCTTTTGGCAAAAATTTTTCGATAATTTCTTTTTGATTTTCTTAAGAAAAGTTTTTTCGTGAAAAATAGGTATGAAAAATTTCTCGATAAAAAAAATAGTTTCGATTTTTTTAGGATAAAATATTTTTGATTTTTTTCTCAAAAATTTTTAAAGAAAAAAAAAAGTTTCGATATTTTCTATATTTTTCTCGACAAAAACAAATTTCAAAAATTTTGTAAAAAAAAATATTAATTGAGGTTACAAAAAAATTTAAAGTTGTTAAAATGGTTTTTGAATTAAGTTTGGTTAACTGAATTGTTTTAAATATGTGGTTTAATTCATGAATCATTTAAATGGTTTATTTTTTATGGTGCAGTGCAATCCAATTTATTAATATGCTCCAATTAACCATATATTTTGCACACCCTTATACACAATTACCAAACTCATCTGGATCTGAAAGTTTGAAATAGACAATATAGAGACCTCACACAAGTGGCAGAGCTTTGTCAAAATTTAGGTGATCATGACCATCTAAAAACTCCCAATAATTAAAAAAAAAAATAGTCTATAATTTTTTATTGAAAAAAATAATAATTAAAAAAATATACCACACCAGTAATATTATCAGAACGACTATTTTATTTTATTTTACACTATATCAGGAGTATTATCTTAAAATTGTGTTGTATATAAGTATTTTTTAATGATTTAAATATTTTGTTTTTGTTGTACGTAGTTTATATATTCATGTCCAAAAATATTATGTAATTGTTTTAATGCTATAAAAAATCTAGTGTTTGAAACAAAAGTTAAATGTTTTAAAATAAGTCTTAATTTATAAAAATGTCATTTTGATTGAATCAACCAATCATTGTCTTTGTTTGAATTTTGTGAGAAAAATTGTATAAGTTCAATCAAATAGACATTCAAATTTGTGCAACTTCTCGGTTTGATTCCGCCTTCCTGAGTCGTTGTGTTTGCAAATTTTTGTATACTTACGGTACAAATTTGCAACTTAAAATTCTAACATATAGTAAAATATTATGTTTAATGTATGAATTAAAATTTTAAAATTCGGCAACCCTAATTTTTTTTGTTGAAACCCCGTTACAAGGACAGTGGAATAGGTTATATGAAATGTCTTTCATACCATGTTATAAGACATGTTGCATTTATTTAAATTATTGAAAGTTAATGATGATATATTGATGTTTGATACTTTCTATGACTATTATGTATAATAGTATGTATTATTGAATTAGTATATATGGATGATGACGAGGAACGATGATAATTGATGTTTAGAATATCTTTAATGAAATTGCATTATATTTTGTTTTATGAATTAATAATTGATAAGTGTCACAAATTAATTGACTAATATTAGGAAAAGAGATAAACTATTTAAGATTAATTGAATAATGACCTAGGAATAATCGATTAGTTTAAGTTAAGATAGAATAACCGATTAATTAGATTTGGTAATCGCTTAGGCTAATGTCCATAAATGAAAAACGCCTATGTTAAATAATAACTAATTAATGGAATATAGTTAATCGATTATAATAGAATTTATGGCTTAAAATTGATATCGTGCAAGAATAATAGATTAGTAACTCTTGGTTAATCGATTAGGTAAAGATTAAGAATCATGAAATGGCATGGTTACAAATTAATCGATTGAAGACTTAGAATTAATCGATTAGGAAGCGAATCATAGCAGAGAATAAGTTATAACTTAGTCGATTAAAGACTTGGAGTTTATTGAATAGGTTAAATAATAATGATAAAATCATAACTAATTGATTAGTATTAAGAAGATATATATTAAAGGATAGATTAATAATTTGGGATGAAGTTAGTAAAGTTAAATATAGTTGATATTATTTGACTTGTTGATAATAAACGTTATTTTATTGTATTATGATTGGTCGTAGAAATGTTATGTCTTGTATATTATCTATTGCATTTGTATAATAATAAATCTTGGGGGAAAGTTTTACGTAAAAGCAAGGCACCGCTCTTAAAGTGGTTTGTTGTAATGAATCATTCTAATTAGACACTTTTTTTTATAAGGTAATAGGTGGCTTCTCTACCCATATCAACTCAAAGTTAGAAAGATCTATGTGAAGTAGTTGATTATAGAAGTCTTATTGCGTTATTACACATTGTTAATATCGTACATACGTGTTTGGGTAGATTATGAGATATCAAGAGATGATGATATCGCTAAAAAGGATAAGACTGAGTAATTGGCATGCTTTCAATGCATTAAATAATAGTTTATTTTATGTTGATTGTTACCGTGCCATTGGATTAATAAATAGGGATTGTATATAGTCATTATGATTAGTGTGATGATTGTTGGAGTTGAACTCTTTTAATTATGTTATTTTCGCATATTTTTGAATTGCGATCTTACTATGCTTGAGATGTTTTAATTATGGATTAAATTTACTTATATTATTATTATTATTATTATTATTATTATTATTATTATTATACTTTAAAATATTTTCAGGATAGAGGAGGTCGCAACAAGCATTTGGATTTCACTCTAACAAAGGGAGAAAGTCATTTGGATGATAGATAATAGTTTTAGCCTTAAATATTAACAACAAAAAAAAGCATTTAATGACATTGTTCCTAAAAAAATATTGCATTAATTCCTTAGTTTTGGAGATGAATATAATAATTAGGGGTAATTTAGAAATTATATTTCTTTTTTATATGAAATCAAAAAGATATGTCTATGATGTATCAACTAAATGGTAAGAGTTTGACATTGTAATCTCATACAAAGTTCAAATTCCACCTGATAGGATGGTAAAATAATCATTAATGTCGTTTTAATTAATAATAATTCTCTTCAACCCAAATTTTTAAAAACCTAAATTAAAAAAAATATGTATTTTTGTTTATAAGTAAGGTCGAAAAGAGTATCAAGGAGTTATAAATATTGATTGGAAAGTAAAAAGTTAAAGAAATTCTATGGTTACATATTGTCGCGGCCTAAAATTTCTCGAATTCAATGAAGTCGTCATCAAAGTTAATTTTAAAATAGGAAAACATTGAGAAACCCTTAAAAACAGAAAAATGGTATTTCAAACCAAATTTTGAGTTAGTGAGTCGATTATGTGCAGGAATGTATTAGCACCCTATAACATCTGTTTAAAACGGTTACCTATAATTAATCGTGCAAAGTTAATGTTAACTTATATAAATTTATTTCTCCTTATTGTTAAATGCATATATAAATTGTGTTTTTATCAAGATAATTTTGAAATAAAAGTTGGCTAAAAATATTATAAAAAAATTTGTTATTGGGCTTGACAAGAGTGTGATTTTGTTCCTACGTATCTTCCAGTGCGATGATGTTGGTTGTACTTAGCCCAAGACTTAATAGGAGAGTAAAAAAACAATTATTGTTACACAAAAGAATAGAATAAAGCTTATAAAAAAACTAAAACAAAATCAAAAGCTCGGATGTCTGAATGAGAGCAAACATGTTTTTTAATAGAAAAAAAAATAGAAATAAAATAAATGTGCTAAACGAAAACACAACCTTAGAATAATGTCTCTGACGACTTCACCGATGATTTCAGGTGTATAATAATTTTAGATTGATAAAAAAAATTGTCGCAAAAGGCATCAACATAAATTTGTGTTGGGTACTTTTTGATAAAAAAAAAAAAAAAGGTTTTGTTCTTATTATTATTTTGATTGATTTATGGTTGTGAGGTTTTAAGAAGACATAAGGGAACACACCAATAATTCAAATTAAAGGTATAACACTAAAAACAAAATTATAAAAATATTACAGAGATGAGTTTGAAAATAGTTACCATACAAGTTGAATATTTGTTAGAGTCCTTTGATTTTCTCTGATTGTATTTGCTCTTGTTTTGGATTAGTGTATTCTTCCATAACTCATTTCATGTTTCATATCACTTACTAAAAAAAACTCTTACTAGCTTCAAAATGAAAACCCGACCTTCCCCTGTTTGATTTTTTGTTCTCAATTTAAAGACTAAAATGATGAATCTTTGTATCCATAAGATAAAATTGAGTTATGAGTTATTGCTTTTTTTTGTAGAAAAATTGGATTTGCTAAGATAAATCTAGAAAAGAGATGACACACTTTTTA
The DNA here is from genome assembly GCA_037974755.1 of Cicer yamashitae. Lineage (NCBI taxonomy): Eukaryota > Viridiplantae > Streptophyta > Magnoliopsida > Fabales > Fabaceae > Cicer > Cicer yamashitae. Next base: position 14,638,626 of record JBBPBQ010000002.1, read on the forward strand.
ATTGCATGTATACATGGTAAAAATTGTAGTCTTTTTAGGAAAAAAAGATAAAAGCAAAAGAGGCTGGAAAGATGGCTGAAGAGATGACGTGTATACAAAGAAAAGTATTGCAGCTATTTTATGGGAAAAAAAAGCAAAAGAGGATAAAAGAGGTTGGAAAGATGGCGCGTATACAAGCAAAAATTGCAGTTGTAAAGGTGAAAAACAAGGAAGCTAAAAAGATGGTTGAAGAGATGAAAGGGAGTGCTAATGCTACCAAACAAATAATAATAATAATAATAATAATAATAATAATAATAATAATAATAATAATAATAATAATAATAATAATAATAATAATAATAATAATAAAGGAGACAATCAGAGGCAACTAGAACCAGAGGGAACTGTTTAACCGGGATGACTTGGAGAACAATTCCTTACCTTGTTTTGACGATAACAAAAGGTATTTTGTGGAAACAACTTAATGCACTAATAATTTAATTGAGTGTGCAGAAAATAAGCTAGAGGAAGCACGTCCACCAAAGGATATAACCAATGGAAGTGACCAAAAGAAGTCACGAGAAGAAGCAAATAGATATGAGGAAAGGAACTACCCGTGCCCTTCGTTGTGTTGAACTGTACACTAGAGGAAGCAAGCGGATTAAGAGGAAACATAATAAAAGGACAAATCAGAGGAAAGGAACAACACACGTCCTTCACTGTGTTGAACTGTACATTAGAGGAAGCAAACAAATTAAGAGAAAATGGAATAAAAGGAGGGATTATAGAAAAGGAACAACACGCTCTCTTCGCTATCTCCAAAGAAGATGTCTCTAAGGATATGCCTATGCCTCTAAGTATCCGAGTTTTAGGATATGACTCTGATAATCTGCCTCCAAGGTTTTACCTCTGAAGATAAGGCTCTAAAGTCAAGTGCAACATGCTTCAATAAGCTGCCTCCAACAAAGCAACTCAGAGGCAAGTATCTAACTCTGATTTACAATGTTGACTCTGTCTCTACTAAGTTGCCTCTGGCCAGTAATTCAACACCAGAAGATGATTGGGTCTCACTCTGAACTTCACACTACTTCTAACTTTGATTTTTAGACTCTACCTCCAACAAAAGCAAGTGTCTGACTCTGAGGAAAGTTAATGCCTCTGGTGAAAAAGTCAACTCAACATGAAAAAGTCAACACAACAGGAAAAAGTTAACAAACATGAAAAAGTCAACATTTTAAAAAAGTCAACGACTCTGACTCTGATAAAAGTCATGACTCTAGAAGCTAACTCTGAAGACACGTTTTACTTACCACTCAGAAACATAATTTGATGAAGGCTTACTGCCTCTGAACTAGAACTAAAAGCAGAACTAGAACTAAACCTAGAGGGAACGAGAATTAGAACCAGAGGGAATATTGAATATTTTTTACGTTAACATGTCAAAATTAATATAATACTTATAAACAATAAAATAATAATTTTTTTCCTTAAAATACAAAAATCGAAAAATAGTTATTTATTTCGTAAAAATTATCATTAATTTATTGATTTAAAGAACAAATATAGCAAAAGGCTTCAAATTATAAATGTGCCGTATATATTCTCCATATATTAAATTAATACAAAGGTCTCTATAGTTTTATTCAATTTGTAATTTAGTTACTACGATTTATAATAACATTATCAAAACCACCTAATATCTTTATCATTTTGTATTTAAATGGCTAAACAATAATATTATTAGTCAACATGGAACTTCCAATGTGTCAATTTCTTTTTGTCAAACAATAAACGTTTCAATTTCTTATTGTCAATTTCTTTTTGTCAAACAATAAACGTTTCATTTTGCCAAAAATCAAGTCTTGAGTACAATTTTTATTCCTCTAGTTTAAACTATATTCATTTTTTTGGCCCCTTTTATTTGTTTTGCGCGGCTTTTGTTCTTCTATTTTAGGATTTTTGATATCAATATCCCCTTTTTAAATTTTTAATACCAAAATGCCACACTCTGAAAATTATATACCAAAATGTCCTCTTTTTTTTTTTTTTTAAAGAAGGAGGTCGCTTCCCCAGGGAACGACCAGCTGAAGGACAATTTTTCAACATGCAATAGGAAGTCGCTTCCCCAGGGAACGACCTCCAACTGACGTTATTTATTTATTTTTTTTTCACATTTGTTGTTATTAATTTAATTATTTAAAAAATAAAAATATTAATAATAAATAAAAATAAAATACATTAATAAATTATAAATAAATTATATATTTTAATTATTATTATTATTATTATTATAATAAATAATAATTATAATTAAAAATTATTATAATTAAAATTATTAAATTAAAATTATTAAATTATATTATAAATTAAAAAAATACATTAAAATAAAAAAAATTATATAAATAACATGAAAATATAAATTTCAAATAAAATACATTAAAATAAAAACACATCAAATTTGAGTAGATGTGCCAGCAGCATTTGGACAATGTTTTCTACTATGACTAGAGACCCGACATAATCCGCATTTTCTTGGTACTCTTTTTGTAGTGTCCATTTCTGTTCTAATGCGTTTGCTCTTTGGACGACCTTTCTTGACTCTCCGCATTAGTGGATTGTGACACACCTTAACACCTTCATATTGTGGCCAATATCCTTCGTTTGGTATGGGTTGGAACGCTTCATCGTAGACTTTTAGTACTGTTTCCACCTTGTACACATCAGGTATAAGGCTCCAATAATTATATTTTATGCTAGAACATGCTGCTATCACATGCGAACAAGGCATATGTTTAGCTTGATATTTCCCACAATCGCACCACTTATTAGAAAGGTTTACACTGAAATGACCAATTGGCCGCCCTTCTCTTGGAACTACTGTCTCGTGGACCATGAAAGTATGGTTGCTCCGATCAAAACTATCCACCCTATGACTATTGGATTTACTTATTTCCAATTTCATAAATTTTTTGCAAGTTTCTGTGTATACCTCACCAGAAGCTAAAATTGATGCGTGTCGTTTTCCCATGGTTGGAAACAGTGTCCCTGTTTTAAAATAAGTTGATTGGACCAAAGCAGTGATGGGGAGGTTGCGCGGGCCTTTTAATAATGCGTTGATCGACTCCACAAGATTAGTTGTCATCTGACCCCAACGGCTACCTCCATCGAATGCTTGAATCCAATCTTGTCGAGGTATGTTGTCTAACCATTTCAAAGCCTCCGGGTTTACTATGCCGATTTCTCTGCGGTAGTATTGATATGTAGGCTCATTGATCGAGTAACCTGTATTGAAACAGTAGACAAATATATAAATTAAGAATGAAATTACTAAATATTACACTAATTATAAAAATTAAGAATGAAACTATATAATATTTTTTTAGTCTCATTAATTATTTAATTTTATTTATAATTATAACAACTTCTCGTTATTTTTTATTATTTTATTCTCATTAATTATTTTATTTTATTTATTATTATTTTATTCTTGTTATTTTTTATTTTTTTAGTCTCATTAATTATTTAATTTTATTTATAATTATTTTATTCTCGTTATTTTTTATTTTTTTAGTCTCATTAATTATTTAATTTTATTTATAATTATTTTATTCTCGTTATTTTTTATTATTTTATTCTCATTAATTATTTTATTTTATTTATTATTATTTTATTCTTGTTATTTTTTTATTTTTTTAGTCTCATTAATTATTTAATTTAATTTATAATTATTTTATTCTTGTTATTTTTTATTTTTTATAAAACATGTCTCATTAATTATTTTATTTATAATTATTTTATTCTCGTTATTAATTTTATTTTTGTTATATGTTATTAATTTCAGTCACCCTTAACGGATAAACTGAAATGTCAAGGGCATGTTAACAAAAAACCGAATGATGCTATATTACCATATTTGCAAGCGGGTGGCTTCGGCGAAGTGATTAAACTCGGAAATTATAAAATAGATGTCGGCCTGATTACTGCTATGGTTGAGAGATGGAGACCTGAAACTCACACGTTTCATCTTCCAGTAGGTGAATGCACAATAACTTTGGAAGATGTATATTATATTTTAGGATTAAATGTTTCTGGTTTACCTGTTAGCGGTTCAAATTTTGTGCACGTTAGAGAAGTTTGTCAGGATTACCTAGGAGTTATCCCACCTGAGGGAGCAACAAAAGGTAATTCTATTAAATTAAAGTGGCTCAAAGATACGTTTGACAATGTTGGTGAAAATGCATCTGAATTAGAAAAACAAGCATCGTGTCGAGCATATATCCTACGTATGATCGGAGGGTTATTGATGCCGGACAAATCCAACAATCGGGTACATTTGAAATATCTTTCTTTATTAGGAGATTTAAATAAAGTACCCCAATATAGTTGGTGTTCAACAGTTTTAGCTACACTTTACAGAGAATTATGTCTTGCAACAAAACCCGGTGTAACATCTATGGGAGGATGTGCATTATTGTTGCAAAACTGGGCATGGATATTTCCACTTGCACAGAGGTAACTATATTTTTTTTATATTATTTTTTCTTTTTTTTTTAAAACCAATTACTTACCATAATACTAATTTTATTATATTTTTTATTTTTGTTATATTCGACAGATTTAATTCTGGTGGTTTAAATTTCGCTAAAGTTCCTCATAACGATGTGGAAGGATACCGAAAAATAATTGATCACATGAGAGTTGAGGAAGTAATATATTCATTCACATTTATTTGAACTTTTTAAATATTTTATTTTTTATACTTGTTATAATTACTTTAGCTTATTTTTTTACATTTCAGTTTTATTGGAGACCTTATCTCGAGTTCCAACATGAAGTTTCCGAAGAAGAGATGGTCACTTGGACTGCATGTACTTATCTACTCTGTTATCATATTGTTGAAAAACATCATACAGACAGAGTCACACTTCAGTTCGGTTTCCATCAACAAATACCACAACCACCAGAAGACATGAAAATGTACCATGAGATTGACATGAGGCGCGGGATTGATGATAATTGGAACTGGGTTTGGAGAGAAGAAATTAAACATTGGAACGAGCGCCAGAATTACGTGTTGCAAGGTAACATTGTACAAGGTCTTTTATGTCATAGCACAGAATATATGATTTGGTAAGACAACACACAAAATTATTTATATCTGTAGAACAATATCTCTGTGATCCCCGTTTACAACCGCCGTCATATCCTCATGTGCAATCGACCTTCCAATCAACCCCACAACAACAAAACACAGCAGGACCGTCTTCATCATCACCTCACCTACACGTCCCTACTGAAGTTCCATTTTATGATCCACCACCAACGTATTACGTTCCGTCGGTGCCAGAAATACCAACCCCCGGTTATCCGACAGAAAGTGGACTTTTCTTTAATTTGTTTGGAACTCAGTGCACAACTCCTGAGTCGGCTTATGCTGTGTTTGATTCGATGTATAATCCTCAGTCCGAAAATTTAATGGAAGCAGGTGGCAGTGGTTCTAACCCACCTACAACTTACATCGAGGAAAATGTTCAAAATCAGGATGAACCGGAAGAACCGCAACTTGTTCAGAGAGCTAGACGAGTTCGACGACATCCTAGATGTGGGACTGGGGGTCATTTAGGTGGACATAATTGATGTATTTATATCGTTAATTTAATGTATTTCGTTTCAATCTCATGGTTATTAATATAAATTTCTTTTTATTTAATTGTTATTATTATTTTTTTGCAACAATTTTTATGTAACTTTTTTATTTTAATGTATTTTTTTTTAATTTATAATATAATTTAATCATTTTAATTTAATTATTTTAATTATAATAATTTTTAATTATAATTATAATTATTATTTATTATAAAAATAATAATAATAATAATAATAATTAAAAAATATAATTTATTAAGGTATTTTATTTTTATTTTTTAAATAATTAAATTAATAACAACAAATGTGGAAGAAAAAAAAAAACGTCAGTTGGAGGTCGTTCCCTGGGAAAGCGACTTTCTATTGCATGTTGAAAAATTGTCCTTCAACTGGTCGTTCCCTGGGGAAGCGACCTCCTTTTTAAAAAAAAAAAAAAAAAAAAAGCATTTTGATATATAATTTTCAGAGTGAAGCATTTTGGTATTAAAAATTTAAAAAGAGGATATTGATATCAAAAATCCTCTATTTTAACTTGATATATATTATATAATTATCAGTGTATAAGTAAAATTGATAAAGAATTTTGTAGAATATTAGATTAAGGTTTCAACAGATTTTTTTTTAATTTTAGTCAGACTTGATATTTTAATTGGTGAATTCTAAGTAAATCAATGTTTGAAACAATTAAATCAATTGAGATTGTAAAACTTTTAATAGATTATAAGAATTTGAGAATTGTCAACAAATTAGAAAAGAGTGAAGAACTTAATTTGAAGCAATTAAAAATGAGAAATTAAAACCATTTAAAAAAATTAGACGAACCAAACTCACGCGGTAATTGAGATGCACGTTTATGTATGAAAATCATATATTTTCCTCTCCAACTATTGCTTTCAACGTATAAAACTTCTGAGTACTTGTCTTCATCACTTTTCTTGTGTTATGGGTGTGTTTGTACAAAATAAGTTCCACCGTCAATTGGGAAAAAAAAGAGTGTTCCACTGTCAACTATTACTCTCTGTTCATACATATTTTACAATAATAAACTGTTTTAATTCGTTTTATCATATAAATTTTGTATTATTTTTTTATTAGTTATTTGGGTGCTTTGCTACTTTTGTTGTATCTACTGCATATACATATAGAGTAGGGGTAATTTAAAAAAATTTAACATTTATTCATCGGATCGTATGTTGCAATCTTAATATATTTTAATTAATTTCAAAAATTAAAAAATAAATATTCTCAAGAGTTTAAATTGTAAACTTAAGACTTTTTTTGAAAAAATCTTTTAAATAAAATTTCTGTAATTATGTTCCTGGTGAAATTAATCCCGATAGTAATTTCTGCATATATACATGAAACAAAAACCCTTTAATTTTTTATCGCCATTAGTTTCCCACGACTTTCAGTTAAGTACTATTCATTTTTCTGGTCACTCACAAAACGTGATTTAAGTAGAGAAATTAATTTTGTTAAAAAATTAGCAAATTTACTTTAGAAAATAATAGAATAAAAATTACTATCATGTAAAATGTTTTAAAAATTACTATTAGCAAAATGTTTTAGTTTTCTCTTCTTTATCTTTTAAAAGTGAAGATTTATTTTAGTTTTTAAAAAAAATAGTTATATCTAATTTTAACGATTTAAGTATAGATTAAATTATTTATTTATAGCTTCAGATCATTTTTTATCTTTTTATTTTTCTTAAAATTAATTTCAAGTTGCTTCATTTTTGAAATTGAGTGTTTGGTTCACCTATTATACAAATTTTGGAATTTTATTGACATCCTCATTTTTTATGATGAAACATCATCATTAATGATATGACATAAATGAATTTGATGAAAAAATTTATGCCATTAATCAATATCTATGTCATTTTTTTTAATTAAATAAGTTATTTATTAATACTAAATAAAAACAACTTATTATTAATGAAAGGATCGGATTAATTTGAAAATCAAATTGAGAACTCATAATCCGCTCTGATTCCCAAATTGAGAAATCAAAATTTTTCTATCGCGTTTCTTGTTATTATATATCTTTTTCTTGTCATACTAAACTGAAAGTCTGTTCGGAGAATCATTTAAGGGAGTTTGGATCTTCAAACGTTGAAGAACACAGGATAAATGAAAAGATTGCACAGCAAAGGAGAAAAACGTAATTGTATGATAAAGAGATGAAGACGAAAATATATGATGAAGAAAATGACGAGGTAAAGATTTATGACTTAGAGTTTTAGATCTATCAATTTTATAAATAAAAAAATATTATAAAATATTAAATCATTTATTTAAATAATTTAATTGAAAAATAATGACATAAATATTAATTAATGAGATAGATTTAGTTTTCCAAGCACACAGTTGTTGACTTAGGGTAGATTAAAATGGGTATCGTAGACTGTAGTCTGAAACCTATATGAACTCATTTTTCTTCATTGAATTAAGTTGAGTTGAGTCCACTCGTGATGGTGAATGGCGATAGCTAGCTATGTATAGAGAATATTGTTTGGATGAGAATCACTTCCATTGTTGGTAATCGTAACTAATTAAATGTACATACTCCGCAGGGTATGGAAATTCGGTGAACCACATTGTTTATCGAGCATTTTTCATCATTTTCCAACAATCATAATCAGATTAAAGCATGAGAGTGACTTGACAAGATCATTATGGCCTATCACATAGGAACTAGTCATCAGCGACAAAATTAAATCTCGTACAATTTCAATTTCAAATTCAATTCATTTATTAATCTTAGGCCTTAGGGGGGGTGGATATAAGTGACCACCAATCGCAAAAGTTTATGTTTAACCTATTCTTATAAATACACAGTGAGAAAATTTTAAGAAATTACTAACTTCTTCCAATATAAGACTCTTTCGTTAAAAAATATTTTATTTTATACAACACTCTTTTTAAATTATAAATTATAAGAAGAATTAATTAGTTTTTCATAAAATACCCCTAATTAAATCTATAAATAAAAAATCAATTATTTATGTCTCTTAATAATTGAAGGATAATTTTAGCAAGAAAGCGTATACTATTGATAAATTTAATATGAAAACAATTTTTCTTACTTCTTGTATATTTATCAAATATGTCTTATATATGGACAAATATTGTATTTAGCTAATAATATCATACTATTTACCCATGAAAAGACTTTTACGTGAACATAAATAAATTACTATCGTATAGTTAGTTATATTCATTATCTTTCTATTTTCACCAATTTAAAAACTTGGTCCTCTTATTTAAAATTCGACAATTTTAATGTTTTTAATAAATTTTTGAACTAAATAAAAATGATGTGACATTAATTTATTATATGTAATTAATTAAATTATACAAATGAATAATTTTAAAAGTTGAAACTAGTGTTTTTAGATTGTTTTTCATGAATGTTAATTATTTCACATCATTGTATTATATGTTATATCATTTAAAGTATGACACATCATCATCATGTTTAAAAATCTGAATGAGAGACCAAAACTGTCGGATTTTAAAATAAAAAGACAAATTTTGTAAATTTGTGAAAATAGGGGATCAAAACTGCAATTAAGCTCAAAAAAAATTACTAATGTTATTAGTATACTAATCTAAACCAATTCTTTGTATATTGCGTTTAAATATAAATTTACTAATATTTTCTTTAATTTAAGCATACTAACCTAAATCAATTTTTGGCATAATTAGTTTAAAGGTACAAACATTACATTGACCCGAGTGAAACTCAACATGGATCCTTTAAGCAAGGTATCAAATTCAAGCATTGTGGATGAAAAAATGTGGTTAAGGAAAAGACATCACAAAATGTGGCAAATTAGGTTACTCGAGAGAGATTATTATCAACAAGTCCGGTGGATAATTCACACCAATATCATGGTTACCTACACAATAATATTTAAAGATATTATTATAAAATAAAGTGTAAATAAGAAATCATATAATGTTAGATTATCTAAAATGACATACTAGATCTTAAAATAGAATTTAATCACATAGACACATTAGCTTATTAATGTATCTAAAAAGATGTGTCAAATTACTTATTGAAAATATTAATATTAAATAGACATTTAAATAAGTTCACACGTCATATTCGACTTTAAAAAGAAGTTATGTGAGATCTAAAATAACCCATGACATATAACAAGTTAGACTTAGATATATATATATATATATATATATATTTTTTTTTTTTTATCA
>JBBPBQ010000002.1:14662151-14674114 GCA_037974755.1 Cicer yamashitae
ATTTTGTGTATAAATTTTTATAACGTTTTAAATATATTTACAAAAACTAATTTAAAAATTTAAAGATAATTAAATATATTTTGTTCTAATAAGTTTGATTTTTTTATGGGCTAAAATTTTGATATTTTATAGTAACTAAAAATAAATTTTTTTAAATTTTTATAACAACTACAAATTTATTTAACCAATAATCATTTAAAATGCAATTAAGTTGTGTTTCTCTTTTATAAATAAATAAAAAATTGTGTTTCCCTTTTACCAACATTCCATGTTTTGTGAGCTTACATTGTGTTGTTGAAATATTTATAAATTTTTGTAATCATAAGTACTTATTTTTTGTTCACATTCTTGTGGCCATGTTAATCCATATTATTTCTTTTTTAAACTAAGTGTTTATGTTAATCTAATTAGAGATCTATGTATTTTCTAACTCTTTATGAATTCTCATAGTCACTCATTTACAAAATTTAGATTAATTGCATTTCAAGCATCGTATAACATTTATTGATTTTGACTAAATATAATTACGTTATTAATGAGCTATGTTTATATGTAATTACTATTCTTATACTTAAGTAAGTCATTTTTTACCTTTATGAGTTTGATTTTTATTTTTTTTTTAATCTTCGAAGAGATAATACATTCCACTATAATAGAATCACACAAATTTGAGATTCCGAATTCGAACTCAGAACAAAACTCCAACCTAATAATATCGGAATTTGAAAACTTATTGGCAAAAATAAAGAGTTATATGCATGGGTATTGTAACATATTAAGTCTTTTGATGTTTTGAATTATTGAAAGTTTGTTATAGCATTTTCGGATATTCTTTTATAGCATATTTCTCTTAACTTAAATATGTTACTTTAAATTCATCATTCATTGATAAAATGTAAGTCTTTGATATATCATATATATGATTTGTCTTTCTTTTCAGATGCAATTTCTGCAACGGTTGAAACTTTTTTTTCTTTGATTGACAAGTGTTTTGACTATAATTGATATTCTAGTCTTAAAATTTCTTTTATTTTAGTATAAGTTACTATTATTTTCATATTTTAAGTAATTACTAGGAGTTATTATTAGTATACGGTATGATCAATTATTATTAAACTTAATTATTTGATTAATTTAATTTTGGTTTTTTTAATAGACTGTGATATGTTAGACCATTCTATTATACCAAATGAGATGTTTTTGTCTTTGACAATTTAGTAATTTAATTGTTGTCTCATTAGATTGTTAATAGACAGATGAAAATCTAGACTACTATGAGGTAATTATTTTTGTTGGGGAATCATGCGATAGATTTTAAAAACTCTTTTAAAAATCATTCTCATGAGCGAAAAATATTTTTAGCCAAAGACCACGTAAGCACAAAATTTCACTAGAAGGGTTCATGTGTTTACTTTTTGAAGTGTCGAGGAGACATACCACCACCACATAGCATCTATCTTCAATCATGCTTTAACTTTTATCATCAACGCGAAAATTATCAGCGTCTCTACATAGTCCACATGAGCACAAAACGAAATGTGCTGCTAGCCAATCTACGAGGATAGTGACAATCAATACTACTTGGGGAGTGTACTCTTCTTTTTATAGAGAATGAACAGCTAAAATCTTAAGACTCCTATTTTGGGCCTAAATCAAAATAAATCCCAAAAAATTATATTTAATTAAACTCTTTTAATTAAATACATATTATTAATTAAATTAGTTGTCAACCTTCGTTTATTTAATCAAATCATATCCAATTAAATAAATTATAAATATATTAAATCATATTTACTACGATTAACATCTAATTAAATCAAATTTTAATTAATTTAATCATTCGTTCAGATGTTAATACTCTATACGTGTGACCTTTATAGGTTCTCAATGAAATGGAAATAATATTAAATATTATAAACAATGATTGACATCTAATAATGTATTATTGCTACCTAAATCATAAAAAATCGATGATATAATTTAAACTTTACCGCGACCACTATTTACTATGCAGTAATTATCCATTCGTCCAAATGTCTAATTAAACGTAAGTCACAATATGTGTCATCATTGAAATGCTCAGCTCTTTATTTCTCGATCCTAGAGAAGATGTGTAAAACCAATGGACCCAATATTTAATCAATTCTAGCATGGTCATGCATTTCCACGGTATCACTCTATCGAGTGGCCCAATACATAACTTTTGTTGTGTAGGAGGGACAAATCCTATCTACATCATTCACACTCCTCCACATGGTTCATTGTAAGCCCAATAACCACATTTATGATTGTCCTGCTACAGACAATGTTTGATGACCTTAAAGTCTACAATTTTTCATGTAGCGATCGTAGTGACTTCAGGTCAAATGATTATTCACCATTGTCGAATGAAAATCACTAATGACACTTACACAATATTTATGTAGCATTCTCATGGTAGAAATCCAATATAAATATTACACCTAATATTTATACATATGTGACCACTTGATATATCATATCCATGACTTGTAAGATGTAGTTATGAGTCTAATCACATAATAGTTTCAATGTACTATTTTCGTCATAATTAACAATTATACTTTGACTATAGATATTTTAAGAATAATTTTTAATAGAGTCTCACAATTAAGTCATAATTGATGTTCTATTAAACGAACCATCTATTATAAGGACTTTATTATATTATACTGTTATTAACATAATAAATAATGTCTTGTATGTATAACCAAAATTAAATATATGATTTAAATTCATGCTACGAATAATAATCTATACAAAATAGATTGGAAATTGGGCTTATACCAACAATTTTCTCCTTAGTCTCCTTCTCTCTCTGTTTTCATGGATCCTAATGTTACACAATTCTCGATCTATTCTTTTATCAAAATACGCTGTTACTTTTATCTATAAGTATCTTGTTAAACATCTTTCACTTAGAATCTATATATTTGAGAGTTTGAAGGGAACATGAGGGAGACTTTTGAGGATAAAAGATTGAGTAAAGGGAATAAAAAGGGTGATTTGTTCATACACCTTGCATGAGATTCTATTTGTCTTCATCGGACTAAACAGTAAGCCCCTCCTATATCGGGGAACTAGAAAAATGCAGCAGGAACAACTTTGGAGGGTTTCGAAAGATTCTGAGTAATTTTTAAAATTAATTCAATCTTTTGATAATATTATAAAATACAAATATTATTTTTAAATATTTTCATCTCATTCTATAAAATTACTTTATAAAAAAAAAGTGAGAGATCATATTTTTGTTAGATAATATTATTATTAGTTGTTGGTAATAAGGTAGTTTAGTCTTTCTTAACCTCTACTCGTAGTTTGTTTAAGCCCTCTTCGTAGGAAGATGACATTCTTAACCCCTTTGACAGAAAGTTATGGCAGAAAAACAATATACATTGCACAAGAGACACACATGGAAGTTAGTACTTCTTCTTTATGGAAAACGTGTTATTGAGTCTCGTTGGGTATACAAGATCAAAACAAAGTCTGATGGATTAGTTGAGCGCTACAAAGCACGTCTCGTTGCTAAGAGATTCTCTCAATAATATGATATGGTTTACAAATAAACTTTTGCTCATGTTGCCAAGTGACTATTATCTATACTCTTATTGTAGTTACATCTATTCGTCAGTGGCATATTTCTCAAATGGATGTAAATAAAATGTCTTTCTAAATGTTGAACTTCATGAAGAAGTCTATATGATCCCTCCACAAGCTCTATATGATTTTAAATTGGTTCCTCGAACTCTGTTTGAGAAATTATCTAATGTGATCACATCTCTTGATTTTCGTTCTAATGAACATGATCCTGCATTGTTTATTAGATTCACTACTCGTGGTCGTATTATATTTTCCTTGTATATTGATGATATGATTATTACAGTGATGATGTTAATGGAATCAATGAGTTAAAATTACAGCTAAACAATTTAATATGAAAGACCTAGGGACTCTTCGCTACCTCTTGGGGATTGAAGTTGTCTACTCTCCTAGAGGCTACCTTCTATCTCAATCCAAACACATTGTCAACATTCTTGAACATGCTCATCTTTCTGATACTAGAACAACAAATAGTCTCCTTGATTTGAATGTGAAATATGTTCCTCTGATGGTGTTCTTACACCAGATCCCACTTTGAATCGTACCTTAGTTGCCAACCTGGTGAACCTTACGATTATCAAGTTTGATATTGCTTATATATGTTATTCATGTTGTTAGTCAGTTTGTTGTCTCTCCCACTATAGCACATTGAGAAATAGTTCTTCATATTTTTTGTTATCTTCGTGGCACTCAATTTAAGAGTCTTTTCTTTCCCTCGTCGTCCCAATTGTAGTTACGTGCTTATGTTGATGTTGATTGGGCTGGTGACCCCACATATCGTAAGTCCACCATAGGGTTTTGTATTTTTCTTGAAGACTCTCTTATTTATTGGAAGAGTAAAAAATAAGATATTATCTCTCGCTCCTCTACATAAGATGAGTATCGAGCTATAACATCTACTACTACTGAAATAATTTGGTTGTGTTCGCTACTGTTTGATATAGATATCTCTTTTTATGAGTCAACTCCAATGCACTGCGATAACAAGAGTACTATTCAAACTGCTCATAACTTGGTTTTTCATGAAATCACAAAATACATTGAGATTGATTGTCATCATTTTCAGCATGAAACATGTTTATCTCCTTCTCTTTGTAGATTGTTGATTTGTTTACAAAGACTCATTTCATTAAACACTTCTACTTCTTGATTGACAAACTATCAATGTTCTCTATTAATACACTGTGAGTTTGAGGTAATATATTAGATAATAATTTTCACTTCATGAAAAATAAGAAGGTAATATATTAGATAATAATTTTCACTTCATGAAAAATAAGACAAAAGAAGAATTTAATATTTTCAGGCAAACATAGTTTTCAAAATCAAAGTCAACCATGAGTGTTATTTTGCTAGGAATGAGTATCACTGATGAACCAATTACTATAGGATTTTTGGGCCGGGTAGGTCCCATTGGTTGAGTTCTCCACATACATATCCTCAAATAGTGTGATCCTGAATGAGCAATTTAATCTCAATAAGTGGGTACATGGCTAAAATCTAAGTGTCATTCTTCACTGAGAAAAATATCACGAACCTGCCTATATTCTTAGTTATTATGTAGCTTTCATAGTTATAATTTGTGGCTACAAATTTGATGCGAAAATATAATGATGTATGGTCGTCACCACTCACCAAGTGCAACAAGCCCATAAAGATATTTTCGCTCAGAAGCTATATGATTTAAGCTTCAATAGAAAACACAACAAATATTTAAGAAATTGTCCATCTGCCCCATTTTTTTCATAGAGTGTAAAATATAGTTTTATTTATAAGTAAAAAGGAATTAAGAGAGTATAAGGGACACTACAACCCTTTATAAAATGTTCAATTTAAATAGTAGAAAGACAATCTATAGGATTAACAATCTAATCCAAAAATTGTAAATAAAGTGTTTTTCCTTCTCTAAATAAAAACCAACTCCAAGAAGTGATTTTAATTTGAATTAATATTCCATCAAAATCTGCTACTCTCCCATCGAAAATGATTTTATTTATGAGACCCCAAAGACACCAAATGATCGCGCATGAAATTATGCGACGACGCCTCTTGACCGAGCTTAACCGAGTAGCCACCCACACGATCAATCATCCATTTCAAAAGCTTAACCAATTGAATGTCTTGTAATTACAAAAGCGATCATGATATAAAAATTAAACTGAATTGAATCATATTAATAGTTCTGTTCAATTATTAAAAACTACTTTTCAATTAAGTTCAATTTTAAACCGGTTTAAAATTCATTTGAAAAAAAAAATGAATTTTTTTGAGAAAAATAAATGTCAAAAATTTCTTGATAAAAAAAGAATTTCGAAATAAAAATCTTCGAAAAAAGAAATTCAAAATTATTTTGACAATTTTTTCTAAAAAATATTTGATTATTTTTCAAAAAAAGAATCAGAATTTAAAGAAATAAAATGTTTTTGATTTTTTTCTCAAAAGTTTATCAAGAAAAAAATGATTCAAATTTTTTTTCAAAAGAAACAAATTTAAAATAAAAATTTTAAAATTGTTAAGCTGGTATATGTATTAAGTTTGATTAATTAATATATTTTAAATATGCAGTTTAATTCATAAATTATTTAATTAATTTGATTTTTTTTTTATACAGTACAATTTAATTTATCAATATAATTCAATTAATTATATATTTTACACACCTCTAATTATGAAAGCTTTTCTGCTCCCATTGGAAAGTTAGCTTCTCATAACATATTTCAATTAATTTTACACTATGAAAAACTAACTTTCAGTAAAATGACAATACCGAAAATTAATTAATAAAATGCCAAAATATAGGGATGAGCATTTGCCAAATATTTATTGACCGATATCCAACTACACAAATCTGACAGGCTGCTGAGCTAAAATTTAAAGCTGACCCAAAATTATAAACCCAAAAAAATGTCTATGACTTCTTTTGAAAGTTTAAGAGACCATGGTGAACACTCTCAAGATAAAATTTTAGATTTTTGTATTAGATCAAGTTGTTTCTCTGTATAAATTATTATAGAGCTTTATTTTTTATTTATGTGAGACTTGAGTTTTTTTTTTATACATCTCCTTACACATAATATTATTGAGATTGGTGCGTGTATATAATTGATAGATGACTCGATCGAGTAGTTCTCACTTTTTTTGTCTTTCTTTACTTTTTTGAATTTCAAATGATATTTTTGTATATTCTTTAATGCTTCTTCAAAAGATGATGATGCTATATATATAAGAGTGAAAATACTTCCATTAAAATATTTTCTAACGGATGCTTTTCTAGAATCAAAAGTCCTATGTGTCGCCGGATTGTCAAGTAGTCCCATCAGAACAACTAAACGCAATACAATGTTAAGACAATATGGAAGGCTAGAGACATACATAATCTTTTAGGAGCGACTCCTGGTACTCTTAAGTGAAGCATTAAATGCTATTTGTCTCATAGATATACTTTGTCAAATTAGATGTTGTTGTATGACCAGACAATCCATAACATCGTTAATCATAACATGTAATCATAAGATGTGTTACATTATATCGTTTTGATACATTGAATATATCTTGTTTGCACACTTGAACACGAGTTAGAGGACACAATTGCTATTGTAATATCCTTTGTTACCATCAAATTAATTATAGGTCGTTTGTTTCTAAACTAATCTTAGTCTAACAATCTCTTCATTTTTTAATATAACATATACATATATTGATAAACAATTTTTCTTATGTAAAGAAAATATTTTAAAGAGAATTTTAGAGGCTCCTCTAAATTGTGGGACAAATATTCTTACTAATATGTATGAACACTTGTGATTGATTTTATTTGGCCTTTTTATTCACTAAGATATCTTCTTTTGGTTCATTAAAATATTGTTCTCAATATTTGTTTCTCCTACTGTCATAAAAAAAATGTGTGGAAGAAAACACATTAAAGAGAAAAAAATTAGAAGCTAACAACTTTTTTACTAATAGTGAGTATGTTAAATTAAAACACGCTGAATTGAAAATAGATTACATCGCGAGCACCATTTAAGGAGAAATATTTTTGTTGGGAAGCCATTAAAAAGTCAAGAATCGGGAAAGAAATTAGGATTTTGAAAAATATAGCTTGATTAACTTATTTTATACACAGTTTGGCTTCTTAGAAAAAATAGAAAGAAAGAAAAAAAATAATAAAAATATGTAATTACTCCCTTCTTTCCCTGAACTTTGATTCTTTTAATTTTAGATATACATATTAAGAAATAATAAATTTAGTCGAGTTTAGTCTTTGTTATCTTTAATTCATTAAGTAAAAATAAAATTCATTTAATGCATATTTTTGGATTTTTAAGAGTACAAAAGAAAAAATATCATTAATTGTATATTGATTTTCTAAAAGAAACTAAATTTTGAAATAAAAATAAAAGGTTTAAAGGACCAAATATCAGAAACGGAGGAAGTAAGAAGATGAAACTTGTTTCAAGAATACCAACCATTTAACACAAGTTCTCGAGATACACATCTCCAAGATTTTTGCATCGGACACAATGAAAGAAAACAAATGAAGAAAAAGAGAAGAAGAAAAATTAAATATTTATGAGCAACAGATGCTAAATTAATTCATCAATCGTTTATAAAGTGAATATTCAAATTCTTCTATATAAAAATAAAACTCCCCTCAGCAAGGGTTTTGTTAAGATATCTATCTATTGACGGTTAATATCTATGAATTTAATTTTAAATACTCCTTTTTGAATATAGTCTCTAATGAATTGATATTTGATTTCAATATGTTTTTGTTCGTGATGTAAAATAAGATTATTGTTTTTTGTGAAACATATGGTTGAAGTATTACCACAAAAGATATGAATGTCAATTTCATTCATTTGATAATCCTCAAGTTATATTTCATCCACAAAAATTATGTGCTACAACTAGCTATTGAAATGTATTCTATTTCAGCTATTGATACTTTGATAGGACAATAGTTCATTGCCTTTTGCTTGACCACGAGATTAGATTTTCTCCAACGAATTGACAAACACCACTACTATTTTTCCTTTCGATTTTATCTCCGACACAGTCAACATCATAGAATCCTAATAATTTGTAATCATTTGATTTCTTATATATATATATACAGCTAATATTAGTATTTCCTTTAAGATACCTAAATATCCTTTTAATATCAAACATATGCGACTCTCTAGGATTTGATTGAAATCTAGCACATAAGTGGACACTAGAAAGAATATCAAGCATTAAAGCCATCAGGTAAAGAAGTGACTCAATCATACCTCTATATATCTTTTGATCTACCTTCTTACTAGATTCATCCTTACCAACAGCACACCTAGGATGCATAGGAGTTTTCGCAAGTTTACGGTTTTTAAATTTGAACTTCTTGAAAAGCTCTTTGACATATTTTGACTAATGAATACAGACAGTATCTAAGCATTATTTAATTAGAATTCCAAGGAAAATTTTGAATTCTCCCTCATGTTCATTTCAAATTCATTTTGCATTAGTTTTTTTTTTTTTTCTAAACAAATTTTGCATTAGCTTAGAAAATTCTTTGCATAAATTTTGATTAGTAAATCCAAAGATAATATCATCTTTAAATGTTTCCACTTGTCCTCTTATAAAATTGTTTTCTAAAGAAAAGTTACTTCATAACAAGTTCTGGGAGTTTATTTAAGATCATATAACAATTTTTTGAATTTATAAACATGCTCTGCAAATTGAACATCTTCAAAACTTGTTTGTTTTACGTACACTTTCTCATTAATAAAACCATTTAAAAACACATTTTTTACATTCATTTGATATAAAATTATACCATCATTAGCAGCATAAGATAAAAGAACTATAATAACTTCTAACCTAGCAACACAAGCAAAAGTTTCATTATAATATTCAATACCTTCTTTTCGACAATACTGTTGTGCATCGGTATGTTACCACCTTACCATTTTCGTCAAGTTTTTTTCTTTCTAAAAACTCAATTGATTCCAATCAGTTATTTTTCTTCAAGAGGTGGAACTAGATCCCATACATCATTCCTTTAGATTAGATTTAACTCTTCTTGCATGACTATTATCCACCCTTCTTCTGATAAAGCTTCATCAACTGAAGTTTGTTCTATCTCTTAAAGAAGTGTGAAATAGGATTATTCTTTGAAAAGATGATCTGATTTTTATTCTATCATTAGTTTCGCCCATGATCAAGTTTTCTGGTTGACTAGTTTTGTGCTTCCATGAAGTCCTAGCTTTGTTATGTGAGCTCTCATGAAATCATTACTTAACTATAGGCTAGAGTATAGATGATGTTAATTTCATCTAACAATAGTGACATCAGAGACAACCAAGCAGACAACAGCAAACACATTTGTAACTATGTATAATCCAAATATCTATACATAAGACTAAAAGTTATATTAAATATATAAATGTTTTACACAAGTTCTAACTTCATTTATATATAATATATTAATAATAAATATATAAATGTTCTGCACAGGTTCTAATTCATCTTATTGAAGTTATGATCTTGGTGTTGAATCATACTTCCCAAATTGTAGCTTTGCCATGAAGAAGTAATCAATAAAACAATCAAAAGGGACCTCATGTCAATCAGGTCTTTTGATTATATTTTGTATAACCACTGTCCTCGCTTTCCTTATCTGCCGACTGCATTTATCAGCGCGTGCACTTAGAGTCTCCAACGTCTCTGAAAAAGTTTCTATATTCTTCTTAATCTCATCAATCGCAAGCTTTATCACATCCTCATTTCTAAGTGCGAAATCAGCATTCTGCAACAAAGATTCAAGCTGTAGTTCCAATTTATTGGTAAGCAACCGAATGTTGTCCAAGTCCTTCAATGAAATGTAAGTACCAAGCTGCATTGAGCTGACTACTTCCCTTTGTCCCTTTAGAGCCTTCTCATACCCCTTAAAAAGCGAGTTACACCATTTTCCGACCGACCCTATTGGAACAACCAACGCTGCAGCCAAAGCCGTTACAACAGGCGGTGCAGCAATAGAAGCGGCTACCACTGAGAAAATCAACACAGAAACGAAAGCAGCCACAAAAATTGCATTTGAAACCCTCTTCCATGTCTTGAGGGATTTCAATTTCTTATCAAGCTTCCTCTTTCTGATTTGCAATTTCTGCAACATGGTTGCCTGCTGCGTATAAACCGATTGAAACAACAAATAAAACTCATCAGTAAAAGGGTCCCCGGCATCCTTAAATTTCTTAAGCTCTTGCAATGTCTTAAGACAAGTCCCCCCTTCAAGCCCATTTTGCACCTCTTCTTCAAAATAGGTAATTACTGACTTGACCATCACTTGATTTTCGCGCGCCCGTCTCAAGCATTTCTCAAGTGAATTACAGAATTCCAACGTCTGAAGACTATTATCAAAATAATCATTCACCAAAGAGAACAAATCCTTGTTACCCCAAATATCTCTCTTGCAATCCAAAATAACCTTAACTACTTCCTGATTCATCTCAAGCAAACTATCGGTAACTTCTCTTAGTGAATCAAAAGATAAAGACCTAACCTCAACACCATTAGCAAGGGAACTTATAACCCTATTTGTGTGTTCCTTAATGGTCTCATCAAAACATTGCAAGTTTGGATCTTTAACACATTCAGCTTCATAAGAGCTCAAATCAGCAGCATACAGAGAATGGGTACCCATTTTGGTACCATCAATCATCATCTTGCTAGATTGCCCACCCATCTTTGATAGATCAAATTCAATTCCTAAAAATGTAATAAAACCCTAATTGCAAAAGAATGCAAGTTACAATTTCCTCCTTCTTCTCCCTTCAATCAATCGCAATTAATCCTGAAACCACGGAAAATGAACCCCAAATTTAGTAAAGTTTCAAAATTGAGCTCAATTGAGGAATAAAGAAACAAAAATATGAATTGACTTAGTTAGATCTAAAACCCCCCAATTATTGCAAATTGTGAAGACCCAAATCAAAGTTGAGATTTTAGAGCATGTGGTGAGTTTGGGTTACCTGGGTTTCAGCTGAAATGTGAGAATATGTTGGGGTGACTCACTCGGAAGCTTCCACTTGCTTGCAAGGTTGTTGAGTGAGAGTAGATAGACAAATCAAAGCAAGGGAACGAGAGAGCGAAACAAAGATTGGGTCTATGCAAAGACTTTACATGATTGTGGAAAATTCGAAGAAATGGGGTACTCCTCTTTTTTTCTGTTCTTTTTTTTAAATAACCCAATTTAAAAGAAAAATTCTCAATATACTCTCTTTTAAACTATATATTAATCTATCATCTTTTTTTTTTTTTATTATAGTTAGAAGTCACTATTTGTAAAGACAATTTTATAAAGTAATTGT
>JBBPBQ010000002.1:14676841-14701142 GCA_037974755.1 Cicer yamashitae
CCCCCCCCCCCCCCCCCCTCTTGTGTTTCTTGACCAACAAAATTTTCCACTATCACACCATTTTCTTTGAAGGTTAACTTCGAAATGACCAATTGGTCGCACCTCTCTTGGGCTTACTGTTACATGCACCATGAAAGAATAACAATTTCAGTCGAATCACATGACTTGGTGAGTGTTAGATTTACCAACTTCATTTTTAATTTGGTCCATGCAATCTTCTTTGTATACTCGACAAAAGCTAATGATGCATGATGTTGTTGTCCTATTTCTGCATATAAAATTCTCAATTTATAGTAAGTTGATTGGATCAAAGCAGTGATTGGGAGATTGTGTGTACCCTTGGGAACTGTGTTTATTGACTCGAAAATGTTTGTTGTCATGTGTCCCCATCGTTGACCTTGAGAATACGCAATAGTCCATTGTTCTAGGGGATATTATCGACCCAATTTAAAGCCTCTAGATTCACCTTCCTGATTTCATTGCGGTAATATTTGAATGATGGTTCACTTAATGCATATCATGTTATAAATGAGGTAAAAATTATCAAGTATTATAAAGTGATAAGTGGAAAATATACTAAAAAGAATTAGATCATTACCCATTCAAACAACTTTTTTTTGAAGTTCCTTGTCCTTGAACTCTCATGAAATTTTGTGCAATGTGTCGGATGCAGTACACATGTGTTGACGGAGGATCATGCCAACCATTATTTGGATTATTATAAACACTTTTAATTGATTTGTGCCTATCTAAAATCAAACAAACGTTGACTTGAGGTGTGACATACCTTTTCAGGTTTTTAAAAAAGAAGTTTCAAGACCCCGAGAAAAGTGGTTTTACATAATTTGAACCCAGAGATGCATGGAGGGATAGCCCAGAATAGTCGTTTGAAAAGTCTTGAACCCTGTAACATAGTATTATCAGAATATGCCAATGATACTTCGATTTCCACAATAGTTCCTGGAAGAAATTTTTACATGGCCAACAACCACCTTGGAAGCTCATTGTAAAACTTCTCTCAATTGCCATAAATCGTTTTGATAGTCTTGTTCATTGCCATCCATGCCTTTCTATAGAATGAGTGTGTTGTGTTTGAAGATGGTATTTAAGGTGATGTATGGTTGAGGGTGATGGTTGACCAACATCTGATAATGGATGACAATCCTCAAACATAACTCGATAATGAAATAGAACTTGGTCAAAAGAGACAGGGTGTCGAAAAATTATTTAAACATGAGTTCAACATCTTCGTCGTCTTCAACATTTAAAAACTAATAATGAAATAGAACTTGGTCAAAAGAGACAGGGTGTCGAAAAATTATTTTAGACACCCTCTTATTATTTTCTAACTTCAATTTTTTTTTCTTTAAGTTAGTAAGGTTGCATCCAGAATGAATTTGAATACCTTTTTTTCCCCCCCCCACTTTTGAAATATTTACCAATATCTTGTCTTTCACATATTTCTCCATTATATTAAATAAGGAAAACTACATTTTTTGGTGCCATTAATATGATTTAAAAAATTATGAAGAAGTCTAAAGAAAATAGTAGGAGATACTTATGTATTAATAAGATTAGAAAACCATTCATTCTATCTATGTATTAATAATCTTACGCATGCACAAGAGAGAATCAATTATCAACTGAGAAACCTGAAAATGTGTGAAATCGCCATTCCAAATAGTGATTATGTGATAAGAAGATTCTTATTTGAACGAGTATGGATTTGTGAAATAGGGTCAATTGAGCTTTATGTTACGTTTGTTCGTTTGACACATGAAATTCTATCACTTCTTCACTCATTCCAAATGGGTCTTGATACTCTTTTTGTTTAAAATTTTGTGTTGCTCAGACATTCTTTTATGAGATTGCTGCAAGTCTAGAATGATTTTTTTCATGTTTATCATTCTTGACTTGAAGTTCCTCATAAAGTTGATTTATAAGGAAACCACATTTATGAGATAGAGTGTTTGAGTCATTTAACATATTATCAAATTTCATTTCTAATTTTTCACATGAAGGAGAAAGTGATGTTATGGTTACCTCTTCATTTTCTGAATTTGCCTTAAGACAGGGATTTACTTCGTCTTCTTTTTCATGCTCAGAAGATGAGTCATCATTGTCAACCCATGAAGTCATCATAGATTTCTTTTTGTAGAAAAATATTATTGGGTTTCTTTAGAGGGCTTCAGTTTTGTAGTGTTCTATTTAATTACATCTATAACAAGTTATATGACTTTTTATCATAGTTTTTAGATTCCTTTTTGTATTGGTAAGGTCTTTTATCTTTTTCTCTACGATTCATCATCCTTTGAATCCTTTTGGATATTAGGGTTAGTTCGTCCTCATCCTCAGATTGAGTATATTGAAGATTTACTTCTTTTGTGGCTTCTTCAACTCGTTGAGAGGATGGACTTTCAGTTTGGTTTGATTTGATTTGAGAGCAACAATTTTTCCTTTTTTACTTGGTTTGTCCAAAAGCAACAATGGTTCATATGCTTTTAATGTTTCAACTAGATCTTCTAATTTCAGGGTGGCTAAGTTTTTTGCTTCTATGATGGCAGTTATCATAGGTCTCCATTCTCTTGGTAACCTTATCAGATTTTTCTTATCATATCCTAGACTGAGTATTCTTTTCCAAGAGACTGTAGAATTTTTAGGATTATTGTGAGTCTGGAAAATATTTCATCAATGGTTTCATCCTCCTTCATCTCAAATAATTCAAACTCTCGTACTCCCATGTCTATCATTGCTTCTTTTACGTGACGAATCTTTAGTGTATACCATAACTCCTTTGCACTTTGGCACTATTTGATTATGCCATATTCTTCCCTGCTCATGGAACACGTTAGAAATAAATGAATTTTAGACTTTAGGAATACCTTGGCATTTTCATTAGCGATCCATTGTGCTTTAGGCTTTTCATTTGAAGTTACGAGTCATCAACTATGTGTTAAGACAAACTCTCAAATTAAGTTTTGATGAAAATAAACAAAGATTAATTAAGAATATTAATTATGATTCTAAATGTTATGTTAATTTAATCTGTGCTCTTGAGTGTTTTTATTAAAGATAGGAACCAAGCAAAGCAAAGAAATCAGATCAAAAACAAATAAAACAATCATGATCATAAACTGTACAAAACAGAGAAAGATCAGCAGAATAAAGAATGATTGTCACAGCCACTTCACCAATCTTTCTCCAACACTTTTACATTGATTCCGCCTTAATTCTTTATATCAATTTCATCAGTACATGGCAAGGAATAGATAGGAATCATTTTTACCCAAAACGGTTCTCGAATCACTAAGATAAAACATCATGAATCTAAGCATGTCAAAAACGGACTGCAACTTTCTCCAGTCTGGAACTGTCAAGAAAGTTGAGCAAAACTGAACTTCAAGATTGATTATAAGTCCTCAGATAGTCCAGAAGACTATCAGACCAGATTGATCATTTTTCTCCACCTATAATCAACGTTCTCCGTTTTTGAGAAGAACAATCTCTGTTTCTGCAGAAGAAGACTTCTCAGTTCTGCAGAAAATTATTCACTCATTTCCAATCAGTTTTGGATCAAATCAAGTGTCCAGACCAAAGCCCAATTATCTTCAGATATTATCAAAGCTTAATGGGTCATTAAGCGCGCAGGAAGCCTGTGCGAAATTAAGCAAAACGGCCCAAACAACAAAGCTCAAAACTGTCACATGAATGGTGCATTTTGTCAACAGAGTCTTTGCTTCTGTCAGAAGAAAAACAGAGCCCTACCAATAGCTCTTTCTGACCAAAATTAATTGCTCAAAACGTCTATAAAAGGAAGGCAAATTCGCAAGCATCATTCATAACTTCAAGTGCCAAGTATTCTCATTAAATCACATTCACTTGCATTCTTGAAGCTATCTCACTTACAAAAGAAATCAGGCTGAAATTGTTTCATACTTACAGATCATTTTTACTGAGTTCTTAATTCTGATTTCATTCTCAAACAAGAGTTGAGCATAATTAGTTTTAACCAATTCTTTAAATCATTGTTGTAAACTCATAACTATAAGGGTTGTTTATAGTTTGAGGTTGATTAAAAGAGTTAACTGTAAAATCCTAGCAGATTCGTTAGGTGACTTGATTGAATTCTTTCTGGGTGGAAAGGAAGTGTAGTTACAGATCAAGGTTGATCTTTAACTGTGTTACCAAAAGATTGTTCTCCGTTCTTTGAACACTTAGTGAAAATCTCACAGTTGTGAGGACTGGACGTAGCCCACGTTGGGTGAACCAGGATATATCTTTGTGTGGCATCTCTTCCTTATCTCTATTTACATTCAGTTATTATTATTGTCAAAATTAAATAGAGAAATTAAAAACTGTGATTTTTGCTAATCAAGAACGTTCTGCGTTTTCTGTTTCAAAACCAAGAACGTTCTCCGTTTCTGTCTTCATAACCAAGATCATTCTTGAGTTGTTTTTTTCTTAAGTTTTTAACAGGAAATTTGAAATAGGCAAGATTACAATTCAAACCCCCTTCCTTGTAACTTGACATTGCTACTTCAATTGGCATCAGAGCAATGTCTCTAAAAAGAACACTTTAACCAAGTGCTAGAGAAAAAGATCTAGAAGAAAAAATGTCAAAAGCAAAATACATTGTTGAAGGAGGATCCTCAAACAGGCCACCATATTTCGATGGAACTGATTACTACTTTTGGAAAAACAAGATGCAGCTGTTTCTAAAGTCTCAAGACACAGGAATGTGGCACATCATTACAGATGGAGATTTCATTCCAAGAGCTGATCAAAATGATTCAAACTCTGCCAAAAAGGAAGAAATCGACTGGACATCTGAAGACAAAACTAAGGTACTCTTAAACTCTAAAGCTCAATTATTCTTATCGTGTGCTTTGAGCAGGGAAGAAAGTGAAAGAGTCGATGAATGCACAACGCCTAAAGAAATCTGGGATACATTACAAATTCACCATGAAGGAACAAACCATGTCAAAGAAACAAGAGTAGACATCGGCATAAGAAAATTTGAGTTGTTCGAAATGAATGAAGGAGAAACCATTGATGAAATGTATTCAAGGTTCACAACTATAGTAAATGAAATGCGATCCTTGGGAAAGGCTTACTCAGTACAAGAAAGAGTAAGAAAGATCATGAGATGTCTTCCAGTCATATGGAGACCAATGGTAACAGCTATAAGCCAAGCCAAGAATCTTGAAGTACTAGCACTAGAAGAGCTAATTGGAACCTTAAAAGCACATGAGGTATTACTGCAAGAAGATAAACCTGTCAAGAAAGGAAAAGCAATAGCCTTAAAAGCATCTCAAGAAAGCATGCCTGACCAAACAGAGGAAGAACCAGAAGAAAAAGGTCAAGAAGATGCTGAGGAAGAAATTGCTCTTCTCACTAGAAGAATTCAAAGAATGATGAGAAGGAGAGACCAAATCAAGAAGGGATTCCCAAACAGAAAAGAAAATCCTAAAAAAGAACTAGACAAAAGCCAAATTACATGTTTTGGATGTAATAAGCTGGGACATTACAAATCTGAATGTCCTCTGAACAAAAGAACACCAAACAGATTTCCTTTCAAAAAGAAATCAATGATGGCCACATGGGATAACTCAGATGAATCTAATGAAGAAGAAGATGAAGAAGCTAACATATGCTTAATGGCAAACACTAAAGAAAATGAGGTAACAAATTCTGAATCCTGCATTTTATGTGAACAAATGGAAAAAGAATTTGACAACTTATTAAATGATTCAAACTTACTCATTCAAAAGTGTAGTTATTTAAAAGATAAATTTTATAAAGAAAAGGAAGAGAAAGAAAAAACTCAGGTTCTGAATGATCAGCTAAAGGAAATCATTCAAAATCTGAAAGAATCTCAGACCAAAAACTTTCACACTGAAAATCAAGAAAATCAAGAACACTCTGCACTTCAAAAGGAGAACGTTCTCCTTAAAGTTGAAGTTCAACTTGTTAAAAATGATATGTTAAACTTTATTAAAGCCACTGGAACCTTTCAAAATATCATGGGATCTCAAGTTGGAATATTTGATAAAGCTGGTCTTGGTTTTAATCAAACTCAGAAAACCAAAATGTATGAAAAAAAATTTATTCCAAAAAAGGGAGAGAATAAATGCAAGATCAAATGTTCATATTGCAGCAAAATTGGACATCTTGAATTTGCATGTTATTTTAAGAAAAGAGATGAGAAAATCAAGAACAAACAGAGAAAAGAACAATCTGGAACAAAAACAGGTTTTTCTCAAAAAAGACAAGAACGTTCTCCAGCTAAAACAGAAAACGGAGAAAGTTCTGAAAATCTGTCAAAACCAGTTAAAAAATCTTTTCAAAAACAAATGATCAAATGTTCTTCATGTTCTAAGATTGGCCACTCTGAATCTACATGTCATATTAACAGAAAATCAAAATTTAGAACTAATCCACAAGGACCCAAGACAGAATGGGTACCAAAAGTTAATGAAACCAAAACTGTAGGTTGGCTCTCAAGGTGTCAAGAAAAAGCCATGGTTCTTGGACAGTGGCTGTTCAAGACATATGACAGGTGATAAAAATTGCTTCATGTCCTTCGTCAAGAAAGATGGAGGATCTGTCACCTTTGGAAATGACAATCAAGCTCGAATCAAAGGTAAATGGGCAATTGGTAAGAAAAACTCTGCTCAAATAACTGATGTTCAATTGCTCTTAAGCATAAGTCAACTTTGTGACAATGGCTGTGAAGTTATTTTCAAACCCAACCTATGTGAAATCATAAAAACAAAATCTGGTGAAAAACTGTTTTCTGGAACCAAAAAGAAAAACCTTTATGTATTATATCTTGAAGAATTGCCTGATGAATCCTGCTTCATATCTATTGATAAAGATAAATGGATCTGGCATAAAAGGGCAGGGCATGTCAGCATGAAAACCATTTCCAAAATTTCAAAATTAGAACTTGTCAGAGGATTACCAAAACTGAATTTTGAAAAAGACAAAATATGTGAAGCTTGTGTCAAGGGAAAGCAAGTTAAAAGCAGCTTTCACTCAAAAGAATTTATTTCCACAAACAGAATTCTTGAATTACTTCACATAGACTTATTTGGTCCTGTCAAAACAACCAGTTTAGGAGGAATGAAATATGGTTTTGTTATTGTTGATGATTACTCTCGATACACTTGGGTACTATTTTTAAAACAAAAGGATGATGCTTTTGAAGCTTTTAAAATCTTCTGTAAAAAGGTACAAAATGAAAAAGAATCCAGCATTATTTCTATAAGAAGTGATCATGGAGGAGAATTCATAAATGCCCCTTTCAAAAACTTTCTTGAAGAACTTGGCATTTCTCACAATTTGTCTTGCGCAAGAACTCCTCAACAAAATGGAGTTGTTGAAAGAAAAAATAGAACCTTACAAGAAATGGCAAGAACAATCTTGGAAGAATCTAATGTTGAAAAATATTTTTGGGCTGAAGCTGTCAATACATCATGCTATATTTTAAATCGTGTGTCCATTAGAAAAATCATAAACAAAACTCCATATGAAATCTGGAAAAACAGAAAACCAAACATTTCATACTTCCATATTTTTGGGTGTTACTGTTATATTCTAAACAACAAAGATGTTCTTGGAAAATTTGATTCAAAATCAGACAAAGCTATCTTTCTGGGTTATTCAACCGACTCTAAAGGTTATAGAGTGTTTAATCTAAGAACTAAAGTTGTTGAAATCAGCATGCATATTTTATTTGATGAGTTTGATGACTTAGTACTTGAAAAGACAAATGAGGGTGAAGAATTGCCAGACACACAGCAAAGAACTGATGTGCAGGAAACGGAGATTGATAAACAATCTCCGAATCATTCTCCACCTAAAAGCTGGAGAACGATAGGAGATCATCCTCAAACTCAAATCATTGGGGTTACAACAGATGGAATTCGAACCAGAAAGTCATTCAAGAATGATGAGAACAACATGGCAATGGTCTCTCAAGTTGAACCAAAATCAATTAAAGAAGCCATAGTTGATCAATCTTGGATTGAAGCCATGAAGGAAGAACTGCAGCAGTTCGACAAGAATGAAGTTTGGACCTTGGTACCGAATCCTCAAGATCAAACAATCATTGGTACACGCTGGGTTTTCAGAAACAAATTGGATGAAGAAGGTAAGGTTGTAAGAAACAAAGCAAGATTGGTTGCTCAAGGTTACAACCAACAAGAAGGTATAGACTACGATGAAACTTTTGCTCCTGTTGCAAGGTTAGAAGCTATTCGTATACTTCTTGCATATGCATCTCACAAACTTGTTAAATTATTTCAAATGGATGTTAAAAGTGCATTTTTAAACGGTTTTTTAAATGAACAAGTTTAAGTGAAACAACCTCCCGGTTTTGAAGATCAAACAAAACCAAATCATGTTTTCAAACTTACAAAAGCTCTGTATGGCTTAAAACAAGCACCAAGAGCTTGGTATGATAAGTTAAGTTCCTTCTTAATCAATAATGGTTTTTCCAGAGGAAAAATCGACACTACACTTTTTAAGAAAATTGATAAAAATGATTTACTCATTGTACAAGTGTATGTTGACGATATTATCTTTGGATCAACTAATGAAAAAATGTGCAATGGCTTCTCAAAACTCATGCAAAGTGAATTTGAAATGAGCATGATGGGTGAATTAAGATATTTTCTTGGCTTACAAATTAAACAACATGAAAATGGTATTTTTATTTGTCAAGAAAAATACATTAAAGATTTGTTAACCAAGTACAAAATGAATGAAGCTAAAATCATGTCTACTCCTATGCATCCATCCTCTTCATTAGACAAAGATGAACATGGAAAATCTGTTTCTGAAAAAGAATATATAGGAATAATTGGTTCCTTGCTATATCTAACTGCTAGTAGGCCAGATATTGTATTTGCAGTAGGACTATGTGCTAGATTTCAATTTGCGCCAAAAGAATCTCATTTAACTGCTGTAAAACGAATCTTTAGATATCTTGTTGGAACTACTGATCTTGGCCTTTGGTATAGAAAAGATTCTCATTTTGATCTTGTAGCATATTGTGACGCTGATTATGCTGGAGATAAAACTGAAAGAAAAAGCACCAATGGAGCATGTCAATTTCTGGGTGATGCTTTGATAAGCTGGTCTTGCAGAAAACAAAATACTATAGCCTTATCAACCACCGAAGCTGAATATGTATCAGCCACAAATTGCTGCTCACAAGTTCTTTGGATAAAAAATCAACTTGAAGACTTCTCTGTAAGTTACTCAAGTATTCCAATTTACTGTGATAATACTAGTGCAATCAATTTATCAAAAAATCCAATTCAGCATTCTCGTTCAAAACATATTGAAATAAAACATCATTTTATTCGCGATCATGTTAATAAAAAGGATATTGAATTAATCTTTGTTGATACTCAAAATCAGCTTGCTGATATTTTTACAAAACCCTTGGTTGAAGAAAGTTTTAATTTAATTAAAGAAAAACTAAAAATTATGAAAAATCCTGAAAATTCAAGTTAAAACTGGTTCTGCAGAAAACGGAGAACGTTTATCAATCTCTAATTTTTCAGACATCTTTCTCCATTTTTCAAATCTTCTTCCCAGCCGTCATCCTCCTCATGCGCGGGCAAGGCATGTCCTAGCATTAATTGCGCGTGCATCAAGGCCTTCAAAGGTCACTGCCAAGCCGTCAAATCTGTTCCTTTCCCCAACACTTGTCACTTCCCTAGGTTTAATCATCATTATCTCTTTCTTGAAAAAACTGCAAAAACATGTTGCAGTTATCACAACTGCTCATCTTTTTCTGAAACAGTTTCCATCTTCTCAAAACCTTTGTCTTCCTCCAAATTCATCTTCCATTTCTCTTAACTGTCAACAATGGCTCGAACAAAGCAATCTGCTCGCAAAAATGCAAACACTGACACTCCATCACCATCATCATCCTTCTCACCAGTCTCCAATCGTTCACCTTCACCTCCACCCAGGCCAACCCCTCCAAAACACTCATCAGACTCTTCTTTTTCTGACTATCTTTCTTCGTCCCCTGAGTCCAACCCTAACAGCTCCATTCCCAAACATGTATCTTCTGTTCTTCCTCCTTTTTATTCCTGTCCATCTCCAAATGTTGTTCAACTTCCTCCTCACTTGCGAACATCCTTCTCTAAACCCGCACCACCACCACAAAAATTTGTCAATCCTCCAGCACCTAAAAGACGCTCAATGAGAATCTTGGCAGGAATTGGGACTTCAAGGACCCCAATCACTAAACCTGCCTATCTCATCATCTCAGACACTGAGTCGGATGAATCATTTGATATTCCTCCTCCTTCAACAAAACCTGTCACCTCACCAAAATCCAATATTTCGTCTCAGACTCCTCAATCCAAACCATCTTTTTCAGCTGAAGCCTCTCAATCCACTCCTCCAAACCAGAAACGGAGACCAATGACTGATTTTTTCTCCTCTCCCACATCCACTCAACCTAAAACTCGTGCCCTAAAAACAAAAACCACCATGCCAGCATCCAAATTTCTGGCAAGAACAAACTTACCCATTCACCAAAGATTCAAAACAACTATACCTAAGCACAAGTTCCGTATTTCTCCTTCCTCATCTTCAGAACGTTCCCCAACCCCAACACTTTCTCCCACCCAAATTCCAGAACGTTCTCCCATCCCTTCCACTCCAACTACTCCAAAAAGCCTTACACCTACTCCAGAACGTTCTCCACTTCAAGAACGTTCTCCTATCCCTCCCCATTCTCCTTCTCCCATTCAAGAACGTTCTCCTATCCCAGAACGTTCTCCCGCCACTTCTCCTTCCCATGCTCAAAACACATCCTCCCCTACTCAAGCACATTCTCCCATTCTAGAATGTTCTCCTGCTCACAAAAAATCTCCCTCTCCAACTAAAGAACGTTCACCTCCTGAAGAACGTTCTCCGTCTTATGTTCCCTCTCCTTCACAAACCACCAAAAGACCTCTTTCACCTCAACCTTCTTCTTCTCCTTCCTCTGAACCTTCCTCTGACTCTGACACTCCTGTGCCACCATCTCCACCTTCCAAAAAGGCCAAACCTAATACCACTCCTCTGATTCCTCCCACTGCCACCAAACTATTTAAGGACAAATGGGCTCAGAGGCCCTTTGGTGTGGGTAGAGTTTTCATCTTCGACAAACTCATAGTCGATGGCAACGCTGTCCAACATTTTACTGATGCCCTAGGCTAGACTGCCTTTTTGCAAATCTTTGAACCTCACTATCCAGATGTTGTTCGAGCCTTCTATTGTCAGGTCAAAACATTCCCTGAAAAATCTCTGTTAATTTCCACTATCAAAGGAATTGAGATCAGATTGACTCCTGACATTCTGACCTCCATCTTGGATCTTCCTACTGAAGGTCCTGCTGTGTTTGGAAAATCCTGGTATGCAGCTCTCAATCTTAAAGAGACTGCAGTTCTCTCTGAACTATTTCAAGAGAATTCTACTAGGTACCTTTCAACATTCCTTCGCCCTCTCCCTAAAATTTTCAACAACATAAGTCAGCATACTCTTCTTCCTCACTGTGGAAGCCATGAGTATGTCTCTGAAAACGACGCACTCATCATCTATCATCTGCTCAACTGCAAGCGTCTCAACCTCCCTCATCTGATACTTCATCACATGATCGCTGCTGCCAATAAGGACTATAAGAAGAATGTTGTTCCTTATGGTATGATTCTTACCAAAGTCTTTAATCATTTTCATATTCCTCTGTCCAATGAAAAATCCCTTATCAAAATCTCCAAATTTTCCACCAAAAACATGGCTCATATGAAAATCACCGTCACCAAACAGCCTTCTCCCAAACCTGAAACACAGCCAAGCTATCCACCAACTAACCAACCCAGAACCAGACAATCTGCCCCACTCATTCATTTGTTTCCATCCACACTAAAAAGAAAACGTTCTACCAGACGGGAAGCTCCTGTTACAGCCCCCACATCACCTTCTCCTTCACCAAATCGAGCTCCTGATAATGCTCCAGAACGTTCTCCTCCAAACCCAAAACGTTCTCCATCAAGCAGCACTGCTCCCATTCCTCCACCAATCATGAATCCTCCAAAGGAACCCACCAACTTCGAAATAATGGCAACTCTGTAGCTTCTCTTGGCTCAACAGACTCAGCTGCAATCTTGGCTCACGGATACGCTTGCACCCAAGCTCGGTGTGCCTCCTCCTCCTCCTTTTCAGCCTGCTCCTGCTCCTGAGCCTGTTCCTGTACCTTCCAAGTCTCAATCGTCAGAAGGCTCTTCTCCTTCTTTAGCCAAATAGGGATCTTTTTCTCCTTCCTTTTTGTATGACAAAGGGGGAGAATTAAGTTTAGTTTTTATTCTGGTTATGACCTGTTGAAATTCAGGATCTTACTTTTTGTAATTCAGCAATTGCATTATTAATGAAATATCCTTTGTGCTAAAATAAACTGATTGCATTAGTTATATTACTAAAAACATCTATTGCATCAATTGAGGGGGAGCTTTTACCCTCAATCAAAATCAAAATCAAAATTAGAATCAGAATTAAAATCTAAATTAACATGTTTGTCATCATCAAAAAGGGGGAGATTGTTAAGACAAACTCTCAAATTAAGTTTTGATGAAAATAAACAAAGATTAGTTAAGAATATTAATTATGATTCTAAATGTTGTGTAAATTTAATATGTGCTCTTGAGTGTTTTTATTAAAGATAGGAACCAGCAAAGCAAAGAAATCAGATCAAAAACAAATAAAACAATCATGATCATAAACTGTACAAAACAGAGAAAGATTAGTAGAATCAAGAATGATTGTCACAGCCACTTCACCAATCTTTCTCCAACACTTTTACATTGATTCTGCCTTAATTCCTTATATCAATTTCATCAGTACATGGCAAGGAACAGATAGGAATCATTTTTACCCAAAACGGTTCTCGAATCACTAAGATAAATCATCATGAATCTAAGCATGTCAAAAACGGACTGCAACTTTCTCCAGTCTGGAACTGTCAAGAAAGTTGAGCAAAACTGAACTTCAAGATTGATTATAAGTCCTCAGATGGTCCAGAAGACTATCAGACCAGATTGGTCATTTTTCTCCACCTATAATCAACGTTCTCCGTTTTTGAGAAGAACAATCTCTGTTTCTGCAGAAGAAGACTTCTCAGTTCTGCAGAAAATTATTCACTCCTTTCCAATCAGTTTTGGATCAAATCAAGTGTCCAGACCAAAGCCCAATTATCTTCAGATATTATCAAAGCTTAATGGGTCATTAAGCGCGCAGGAAGCCTGTGCGAAATTAAGCAAAACGGCCCAAACAGCAAAGCCCAAAACTGTCACATGAATGGTGCATTTTGTCAACAGATTCTTTGCTTCTGTCAGAAGAAAAATAGAGCACTACCAACAGCTCTTTTTGACCAAAATTAATTGCTCAAAACGTCTATAAAAGGAAGGCAAATTTGCAAGCATCATTCATAACTTCAAGTGTCAAGTATTCTCATTAAATCACATTCACTTGCATTCTTGAAGCTATCTCACTTACAAAAGAAATCAGGCTGAAATCATTTCATACTTACAGATCATTTTTACTGAGTTCTTAATTCTGATTTCATTCTCAAACAAGAGTTGAGCATAATCAGTTTTAACCAATTCTTTAAATCATTGTTGTAAACTCATAACTATAAAGGTTGTTTATAGTTTGAGGTTGATTAAAAGAGTTAACTGTAAAATCCTAGCAGATTCGTTAGGTGACTTGATTGAATTCTTTCTGGGTGGAAAGGAAGTGCAGTTACAGATCAAGGTTGATCTTTAACTGTGTTACCAAAAGATTGTTCTCCGTTCTTTGAACACTTAGTGAAAATCTCACAGTTGTGAGGACTGGACGTAGCCCACGTTGGGTGAACCAGGATATATCTTTGTGTGGCATCTCTTCCTTATCTCTATTTACATTCAGTTATTATTATTGTCAAAATTAAAAACTGTGATTTTTGCTAATCAAGAACGTTCTGCGTTTTCTGTTTCAAAACCAAGAACGTTCTCCGTTTCTGTCTTCATAACCAAGATCATTCTTGAGTTGTTTTTTTCTTAAGTTTTTAACAGGAAATTTTAAATAGGCAAGATTACAATTCAAACCCCCTTCCTTGTAACTTGACATTGCTACTTCACTATGATGACGTGATTTCCATTTTTGACCACAAACCACATTTTGACATCAAAGTAGGGTGGCATGTTGGGGGATCCTCCATCAGATATGTACTTAGCTTTTGACATTTTTTTCTTTCTCTTGATCTTTTTCTCTTACACTGTTAGATTTAATTTTCTAGAGAACCTGGCTTTGGTGCCAATTGAAATAACTAAAATATAACTAGAAGGAGGGTTGAATAGTGATTTCTCTTTTTCAAATTTTCCTTTTAAATAGGTATCCTCTGTATGAGGATAGTAGAATTTAGGCACCCATCCCCGCCCGCAACGGGGTTCGGGTTTCCCCGCCCGCACCCGTACCCATTCATATATATATAAAATTATAAATTTAAAAATCATATCTATTATAATTAATATAATAAAATAAATGTTATTAGACAATTATAAAATAAATTTTTTTTTTCTATAAAGATAAGATTATAATTTTTAATATTTAAAAAAATATTAAGTATATTCAATGTGTATATGTATATAAAATTTAAAAATTACGTTAATATTACTTGCGGGGCGGGTTCGGGTGCGGGTGCGGGGTGGATATCATCACCCCCGCACCCGTCCCCGCACTCGAATTTTAGTTTCGGGGAAAATGCGCACCCGCACCCGCACCCAATCAAAGCGGGTTTTCCCCGCCCAAATCAAGCGGGTTTGGGTGGGTACCCGCGGGTGCAGGTTATATTGCCATCCCTAGTTTAGAGCTGAAGTAAGAATAGAATAAGATAAAATGAAGAGATTAGAGTTTAGAAAAAGACAAACAGATTTATTATGGTTCACCTAAAGTGGATTATATCCAATCCTCAGTCACTTGTGAGTATTTTCAATATCGCTCAAAAAGGCATATCCTCTGATGATGTTTTTTCACTATGTATTATCTTAGTCTCAGTAGGCTTACGTAAGCAATTTCTCTTCTTGTCTTACTGACCTTATACAAATTCCAATAAGTTAATCTTAACTTGTTGGATATACAAGTTTTGAGAAGTTTTTATGAATGGATCTTAACAACTAAATATGAAATATACTTTCAAAAAGAATGATCCAAATATATATTTAAGATTTATAGAAAGTATATTGAGGATGTGTGATGAGATTGTTTTAGAACAACTTTGATTGTGATTTTGCTCTTGTGGATGAGATCATCTCAATTTATAGAAGTCATAAAGCTTCAAATATGAGAAATAGAAAATTGCCCTTTAATTTTATTTGGAATTGCAGAATTGCCCTTCCAACTTTGTCCTCGTTTTAATTATACTGAGAGGATGAGTACGCGTGGTCTATCCTCAAATTCAATGAGTATGAGGATGAAACTTCTATTCCTTTTGATGTGGTTGTTGCTTTTTTACTTTTCCTTTTTCCAACAGTTTGGAGTAGCGTGCCATTCAAGTCAAAAGTACCACATCTTGTAGCATTGTACTTTCACATAATTTTCCCACGTGTGAGGATAACTAATCAACAAAATTCATCCTCAATTTTGTGTTGCTTATCTTCTAAGACTTGTACAAGTTTACACAAGTACTTTTAATCAATATAATTCACAATTAACTGTCCTTATTGCTCTTTCTGATTATTTTTGGATATTTGAGATGCTTGGACTAAATACAAAATCATCCTCACTCATAGGATAAACTTTCACCTCGTCAAAATTGTTAATAACCTGTTCCAAGATAATACACTCAAGTGCATATGTTAAATAACACATATAATCAGAGTCCTTAATCTTTAAATAGTTTTGTTATCATTAAAACATTGAAGAGAGATTTTATTTCAACAGAACAAACTAATATCGCACTTAGACAACGAAATCATAAATAAAACACATAAGAAAAAAAAACTAAATTTATGTGAAAAACCACTTATTTAAATAGGAGGGAATAAAATAACCTAGAGCGGTTATTTTAAACAAAAAAATCACTCTAAATCACCCCTCTAATGGAAGAAGAGGAAGAAAAAAAATTAAAAGTTATTTTTGAGCTGCCATTACACAATTCTGAGGGAAAGAAAAAACAAAACAAAAAAATTACACAGATATAAGGTTATATAATACACAGATCTTCTGATTAAACTTAAAATGATGCACACCCCAAATCATTCCCATCTTGATATAAGCTTATATAATACACAGATCTTCTGTACACCCATTATTTTGTGTAATGTAATAAGCTATAGGTTGAATGGACAAGAGAGAGACTGAATTAATGACAACTAAGTTGTGACTCAGTGAATGTGGAAAACGAGGTTACTATTGGTACAGTATTCAATTAAGGATTAAGTTTCAACTAATCTTAACTATTCAACATGGAATTATCATCCTTTGTCTCGAAATTCATTGCACCAACATCAACTGAAAGGACAATTTCAAAGTCAGCCCTCATGACCCATGAAGATCAACTTTATAGACTTCAATTGCGACAACTCAACAACCTTGATATTCAAAACTCAATAGTATTCTCAGTTTCTACACTGAAATTAATATTTTATTACTTTCAATTACGAGTTGAGGAGTATCACATGTTGATGTTCATATTACAACATTATTACAGTATCATAAAGAACAAATTTACATTTAAAATACAGCAATCAATCAGTTTGCTTGAAAGAATCTAATGAAATAACAGCAAAGATATATGGACACAGAATTTGATAACCGACACAGTATTTGTGCGCACAGTCATGTGTTAATACGGTGTCAAAATCTTGTGTCCAAAATCCAAATAACACCTCTGATAAAATTAAGAGTCAATAAGATTGAACCGGTTCATTTAATGATACAAGATTAGATTACCAAATCGCTGAAAACAAAGCATCTCTCAGCAATAATTTACACACAAACTAAACTGAAGATCTAAACACAAACAGAAAATAGATTAACTACTTTTAACTCCAACTCATCCTATGGTATAACTATGTCATTTTAATGCCTCAAAATCACCACCAGCAAAGAAACTTGGGAATTTAGATGATCAAGTAAAATTCACCAGCATAATTTGCCAGACAAATTACTTAACATCCTTCAAGTTTCATAATCCTCTGTTGAATTAACACACAATATATGTTGTGCAGAATTCAAAAAGGATGATGATACAACAAAATTTTAATTACAAATTCATGGGATAATGCATGATACAAAAATGAAGACAAATGCACAGAGAAAAGGGCAAGAATGGGAATTATTTTATACATTCCCCAATTGCAAATGATTTGATATATATAAACTTAAACTCCTAAACTGTTTAATTCAATGTTACAAAAACAAAAACAGTTTAATTTTGCCTATAAGCAATGTAATTAGCCAAAGCAATTAAAGGAGCAGATTTATGAGGATCAAACCCAGAAAGCTGATCCTGTGCATCACGGTTCAATTTCTCAGCAAATTCTTTCGATTTCTCAATCCCTAAAAGCTTTGGATAAGTAACCTTATCAGCAACCAAATCTTTTCCAGCAGTTTTCCCCAATTCCTGTGATGATTTCGTAACATCAAGAATGTCGTCCACAACCTGAAACAACAAACCTATGTATCTAGCAAATTTTCTCAATTTCTCAACATCTTCATCACAACCACCACCTAAAATCGCACCAAGAACAACAGCAGCTTCTAACAAAGCAGCGGTTTTATGAAGGTGAATGAATTCAAGCCTCTCTAATCCAACATTGGATAAACCTTCGGAGTTTGTGTCGACAACTTGACCGGCGACGAGTCCCTCGGAGCCGATCGACTTCGCTAATTCTCCAATTGCACGGACAATTCTCGCCGGAGAAACGCCGGCGGTTGATACCGCGATGTGTTCGAAGGCGAAAGCGAGAAGCGCATCGCCGGCGAGAACAGCGACATCCTCGCCGAACACTTTGTGATTCGTCGGTTTTCCTCGCCGGAGATCGTCGTTATCCATACAAGGAAGGTCATCGTGGATAAGGGACATGGTGTGAATCATCTCGACGGCGCACGCCGCCGGCATCGCCATGGATTCGGTTCCGCCGACGAGTTCGCAGGCGGCTAAGCAGAGAACGGGGCGGACGCGCTTCCCGCCAGCGAGGAGAGAGTATCGCATGGCTTCGTGTACTTTTAAGGGCTCGCGTAATGAAACGGCGTCGTTTAGGGCTTGGTTAACCCTAGTTGCTTTTTCAATCATGTAGGTTTTGAAATTGAAAATTGGATTCTCTTCAGTTTCAAGTGTTTCTTGTTTGGTGAGTAAAGATGAAACGGAAAATGAAGAGGAATAGTTACTATTAAATTGAAGGGTTTGTGGTTTTGCAGTGTTGATGGGTATTTTGGTAAAGAGATAGAAAGTTGAGGATCTGGATCTGGATCTGGTGGTAGTAGTAGTAGTAACTTGATTGAACATGAAATTGGGGCGTGTCCATGTGTTAAGATTCACGGCACTGCTCATTTTTGTTGTTGGGTTTTGCGTGTGGATTTTTACTATGTTTCTTGTTAGTAGTAGGAGGAGGAGTTGTTCCTTTTTTCTTATATGTATGTTGGGTGTGTTAGGAGTAGTTGTTTGTAAGAGGGAGTGTGGTGGTGGTGGTGTGTGTGAGACACATTAGTGAAGTCATTGATCTGGTTGTGTTTGTGTGAGAAGAAATTGAGGGGAATGGGAATGGAAATGGAAATGGAAAATGGAAAGAAAAGAGAGAGGCGATAAAGTGGGTAAGGTAGGATAAGCAAAGATTGAAGCAATGAGGTGAGTGTGTTGTGTAATAACCAACCAAAGATAGGTTCTATAAGATTTGATTTGGGATTCAAGTCCAAGCACTTGCTAGGTGTCTTCTTTTATTTCAATCCTTCATTCCGCTTCATTTGATGTCGTTATGTCATTTGTTTCATGTGGGGATAAAGATAAATTAGCGATAGTGTGTTGTACTGGTATGCAATTATTTGGACGCACACTCAATCACAAAAATACATATGTTTAAAAATATTTATAAAAAAAAAAAAAAAAAAATCTTTCTATTTTTATTAAATTTGAGTGTGCCTAAATTTATATATAATGTGATTATACAAGACGTCATCGTATATTTATATCTATTTATCTTCTATACTATAAATATTTGAGACTTATTTCATTGTGAATAATATCTCGATGGTATCTTTTACTACATATCTCAATACGAATTAGCATTAAATGTTTTTTAA
This sequence comes from Cicer yamashitae, assembly GCA_037974755.1. NCBI lineage: Eukaryota > Viridiplantae > Streptophyta > Magnoliopsida > Fabales > Fabaceae > Cicer > Cicer yamashitae. The sequence goes on from JBBPBQ010000002.1 coordinate 14,696,186, forward strand.
AAAGTATATAAATTATAATTTAAATTTTTGAAAAAAAACAAATAAAATATTAATGATTCAGCAATTGAATACATATAAGAAAAAACATGTCTAAAGGTTATAATTTATTTATACTATAAATATTTCATACTTATTCCATGAATAACGTCCAAGTGTTTTCAAAATGGTTCTTGCACTACAGACTTCTTCACAGTATCTTGCATTAAATGTTCATGAAATTAGTTGCTCTTGAAAAAATTAAACATATATGGTAAATTGTTATTTTTGCAAAAACCTCCTGCCCGATACATAATCAAATATAGTAAATCATTAATAAAGTATGTTTTAATAATATAAATAACCTGTTTTGTTCAAATTTAAAATTGAAGCAACTATAATATCAATTTAAAATCCAATTCAAAATAGTTGCGTGTTATTTCAAGCATTACTTTGTTTTATTTTATTGTCGTCATTCACGTGGGAATAAGCTTGCCGAGTTAAAATCTTCTTAGGTCTTAGTCTATCAAAAAATTTAAGATTTAAATGTTGTTTGTGGTTTATTGTATGCTTATTTTTTAGATTTAAGTCTGACTTTAAGAGAAGTATAGTATAATCTATTAGTCTATTTAATAGTCTGTTTCATTTTACCATTTTGGAATAAATAATTAAACATATTTTTAAATATATTAACAAGTTAATATGTCAATAAAATTAAGTTTTATTTTGATATTTAACATGATAAATATAACTTTATTGACATCCTACTTCAATTCTATTTTATAATAATACATTTAAATATGTCAAAAACTAAAGAAGGTTAATATGTGTAAATTACTAAAAGTTGAATATCTAACAAAAAGAATAAAATTTAATATAATAATTATAGTAGTAAAAAGAATATTCATGTATAATTTTATAACTTTTTAATCTACCAACAATGGGTTAATGAAGAAAATTACTCGCAGCTAAATAGCGACAAAAACTTCGTATCTATACCATAATAATGAAAAAATATAACTTTTTTAATGTTATTTGTATTAACTCAAATTGAACTTCATTTTATTTTAAAATATATTTAAATTTATAACAAAAATAAAATTGAGATTTTTTATTATTTTGATCCCTTAATTTGTAATACTCAATTTTGATCTCTTAGTTTTGTTAATTTATAAAATTGAACCTCATATGAATAAACACGTTGATGTAACAATTTTTAATTTGAGCCGACACCTATTAATTAATTTATTACATTGATGTCACACATATTCTGCGCGGTGCCTTTTTTTTTTGTCTGCAGGTGAAATGGTAAATAAATTCACATGTAATGAGGTCCCTTGCGAGGTTTTGGTTCAAACTTAATATCCAATCTAACAATTTTAGCATGTGTCCATTGAATTAAGTCTTGAGGATGAAATTATGACACTTTAATGGCACTTAAAATTAATTTAATTGTGTATCAAGGGTGCTATTAAAGTGTCATATACACGATCAAATTAATTTTTATTCTTACTAATTATCGTCTTTCCATAATAAAATATAAGTATTCAGAATAAAATATTAATTTAAAAATTGATGTCTCAAATAAAATATATCAATTTTTTAATTATCATTTTTTATTTATATCTCATTATATAATAGTAATTTGCAAGCAAATATGGCAACGTAATATGCCTAAAGGTTATAATAACAAATTAAATAAGGCCCAAAGAATAATAGATGATTAGGTAATTGTTTACGCATTATTATTGTCGATATAAATGAGGATACACAATTGTTATTCCCATCTCAATTAGTTATCGAATTCCTTCTGATTTGATTTTATTAGGTTGACAATGATGCTATTGCTCCAGAGAAACTGATGTTAACACCAAGGAATTTTACACTAAAAAGTTCCTCATAATCAAGTTAAACACCCATTGAAAGCTTAGATCATGTGCCTCATCAATTATAGTTTATGCTTAGGGGTTGTATTTCTTGATTGGTACTATCTGTATTGTGATAATGTTATCTTTTTTTGTACCATATAAAGCTTTAGAATTGTTTCAAGTTTATCGATAAGCTTCTGTAAAGATATTTGTCTCATTGTTTAGTGTAAAGTTACACGAAATTGGTCATCGGCGCTTCTATAACAATGTTTGTCTAGCCACAAATTTTTCTCTCCCCTCTTGCTTATTTATCTTGTGTTATTTTTTAGTTTCAAAATCTATTTTAACATCAATTTATGTCACTTATATTATTGGGTTGAGTCGCGGATTAGGCGTTTCGCGGCACTAGGCAGACTATTAACCGCTCTAAAATATCGAAGAGACAGAAAAGAAAGGGAATATTCACTATATAGTGATGGAAGCAAATCCTCGTATGTTTTCTAGCAAATATGGGACTTTAGTATTTATAGAGTTGAAAACTACTCAATATATATTTGTCCAATGTGGGAGTTTAATAATTTTTAAGCTTAATTGCAGTTTTAGTCCCCCTATTTATACTGATTCACGAAATTGGTCCCCCTATTTTAAAAGTCGACAACTTTGGTCCCTCCTTCAGATTTTTAAACTAAAAAATGACGATTTAATATATTTTAAATGAGTTTTTACGACATTTTATTCCAATTTCATAGGTGTTAATCACTCTACATCATCGTATCATATGTCATGTGATTTAAAACATCTCACGTCATCATTTTTTAACTAAAAAATCAGAGAGAGGGACCAAAACTGTCGACTTTTAAAATAGGGGGACCAATTTCGTGAATCAGTATAAATAGGGGGACTAAAACTGCAATTAAACCTAATTTTTAAATTTATACACTAACATACTCTATGTTCCAACATCTTGGTTATAGAAGACACGTGAATTAAGACCATTTTTTGTCCGAATTTACTACTTTTATATCTTTTGTCTCTATCATTTTTATTTAAATAAGTAATTTCACATAGATCTATTTTTGTGTTTTTTTCGTTATTTCGTTAATTAAGTGCTTTGATTTTTCCGTCTCGTTAAGATGTTAATTTTGCTCAATTGACATATTAACTTTGATCCAGATTAGACAAATTCAATCAATGATAAACGGTAAGCCTCTACACAACTTAGCAAACTACAATTGTAGTAATTAGTGAAGGCACCCGTGACGTACACAAACTAGAACTTCTATTTTAAGATAGAGTTCAATTAATACACAATCAACAAATAACAACTATCGATAAATGTGATAGTAAAAATTGTTATAATTAAATTCAAATATTTTTAATAATTAAATTGTTACAATTAACTAATAATATAAAAAGTCTTTATACTGACGACGCATATACATTACATTTTGTAAGTCAACTTTTAAATAATTCTCTATTGTACTATATGATACTTTCCAAAAATAAATAAGAAGTTTAATTAAAAAAAAGATTATTTTTTAGCATATAAAAATAATGATAGCTCAAATAACTTTCAAACATAGATCACAATAAAAATAAACAAAATATAAAGTAATTTTTATGTATTCCTAGATGTTAAAAATTTTAATGGTGGTCCAATATATATATATATTTGTTAATTTACACTCACCTTTTTTTATTAAGTTGCATATTGGCAACCTACACCTTTTGACAAAAAAACTACTCATTACTATTTTAAATAAGTAAAATTATAAGATAGTTTTATAAGTTTTATTTTGTTTATTAATGCTTAAAAAAAGTGTAGGTTGTTAATCTACGCATTCTAATTAAGTGCAGATTAACAACATAAACATTTTTATTTAAAAAAAAACCCTATTTACTATTTTAAATAAGTAAAATTAAAAGGTAATTTTGTAATTTTTGTTTTACACGGTAAGAAAAGAAACTAAATTTAAAAATGTAAATTATATATTTACACTTCATTGATGTAGTTTTCTAAAAGAGAGTGTTGGATTTCTTTGTCTAAAATAAAAAAAAAATGTGCACTTTACTAATTTACATAAACTAAAAAATTGAGTAAGTGGAAAATCCAAAAAATTAAAATGTTATATTATGAAAATTCTCATTACTTATTTTTATTATTACTATATACAATGTTAACAATGGAAGACATTTATACTATTATAGTTAAATAAGATATGAATAATAACTGAGGTTGCGTTTAGTACAATAGACTTAAACTCTTAGGATGTGATGAACTTAGGTTCGGATATCCACTATAGGAAGTACTCATAATTGAAATACTTCTCAATTATGTTTTTGATATTACATAAATAAATAAATATTGTTAAAAATATTGTGTATTTGTTTTGTATATTTTCTCCTTCTTCAGGGTTTGAACTCGATCATTTTACTTCTTTATTTATTCAACTCTTAACTCAAATCAGTTGAGATAACCAACGTCTAAAATATTCTTTTATTTATCCATTATATATTTTTACTAAAACAATTGATTAATCCATTGCATATTTTTATTCAAACGTATTTATGTCCAATAAATTCTTTTAAATTTTTCCTTTTCAAATTTTTTTCATTTTTGAGATAGACTTTTAAAATTATTTATATTTTTTCCTTTTCACAGGACAAATTCAAAAACACTATAAAACTCTCTCCATTCAAATTTATTTCATTGTTGGCCCAAAAAAACATTGAATCTTCCAATATTTAATTATTTTATTATATTTAATATAATTCATGTGGTATTTAAAAAACCATAACGTAAAATAGGAGGATAATAGAATTGTGTGTGTTTTTTTTATTCAAATACATATTTTTTTATAGATTTCCTTCACTAAATGTAAATCATATTCGAGTTGCGTCAATTGTAGATTTTTTATATGAGAAAAGAATAAAAGTAGATCATCTAATTATGTATTAGTTTTTTGTATGTACAATTTATATATTTCAATTTTGTTTTGAAAATATTAACAATATTTAATACTTAGCTATTTTTTGAAGAACAAATATTTAGTTTTTAAATATTATAAATTCAAATTAAAATATTATTGTCTATTTATTTTTTCAATATCATA
>JBBPBQ010000002.1:14701707-14731847 GCA_037974755.1 Cicer yamashitae
TAATTGAATAAAATTTCAAATTGTTAACACCATTTATTTGTATATTTTTATTTAGGTGTATTTAGGTTCAATAAAATTCTCTTAAATTATTTTCTTTGTATGGGACAAATTTGAAAATAATCCATAATTGTTATTTCATTTTTTGAGGTAGTTTACAGTGAAATTGAAAATTTAATTTCCTAACATTTATTACTCTTATTACTCGTTAGTATAGATTTGAATTTGTATTAACATGTAATTAATGTGTCACTAGAAAAACAATAATAAAATGAGAATTATATAATAGTTCAACACGTAGTTTTTATTGAAATACCTTTTTTTTCATTTATTTTGATTGTAAATAAATTATTGAGTAACAAAAGATTAAACATAGATGTAGATATAGCTCATGTGTCATGTTTATATTTTATATTTTCTATGTTATATATTATAATGTGATAATTTGTGCCAATTTTTTTAAAGTGTGATAACAAACACACCTCAACATACGGTAATCAAAGAAAATGACTTCTTAATATATATTTTTTTACAAATACCGAAATCCTACAAAATTGAGAAACTTGTAAATTTGGAATAGCAAAATACCTGCATGTGTAGTGATCAAGAATATTATCAAGTTTATTGCATATATTATGTTGAGATAAACAAGAGAAGTAGCCACATACACGTGTGAATCAATGAACATATTAAACATGAGCAAGATTCCTTGTGTGATGTTGTCTACAAATATGTTAGGAACTCTTATGATATTGAAAAGATTTTTTGAGTGTTGTCTACATATAGCATCAAACATAAATTATCTTCAAAATAAATCTATCGGAAGGATAAATTATATCATGTACAAATTTTAGAAATGAATGGATGAAAATAAAAACAACAAAGAACAACGTATTTAAGTTCTAGTTTAATTGATAAATATTAATATTTATTAGGTTGAACATTATGTCCTGAGCTCGAACCCAAAACCTCGTAGTTGTGTAAGTTTCTAGTGTTAATTATATCATCTTATCTATAAACAAAAAAAAACAAATGAAACTGAAAAAAAATCAAGTAATTGTTTTTTATTGCTCCTCACTACTAGAAATTTGAGTTTTACCTGCGGATTTAAGAAAAAATCCGCAGGAACACACGTTACCTGCGGATTTTCTGGCGTAACCATATCCCCACGTAAAACCTTCGTGGATAATTGTTTTCTGAGGATTTCTGAATCCGCTGGTACAATACCTGCAGATAAATCCGCAGGAAAAGTTAATAAAATCTGCAGAAAATATTAAACTAACTCAAGGCTTTTTCTTACGACGTTTTATACAGAAATATCTGCAGCACTGTCCTACAAATATGGTTCGCATACAAATCCGCAGGTATATCCACCAAAATACTTTTCGCATGAATTTATACAATCGTTTTATACTTTTCGTATTAAAGTTATTTCTAAAGAAAAATCAACGGATATGTGCTTAAATTTCCACCGTAATCGAGTTTTTCGAATTTTTTTTATTTATATGAAAACTTCAACTAAAAATATATGAAAACATTATTATAAATACATTTGTTAAATATTTAATATTAGTCTTTAATTGAAATACTATTGTAATACTTAGAAACAAAATTTATATCATGTTTACAAATCAGAATTAAATATTAATTAAAGCTAATTAAAGCATAATCCAACTATTGTGATACTTCTAAACAAAATTTATATCATGTTCGCAAATCATAACTAAGTATTAATTAAAACATGATCTAAAAAAAACTAAGTATAATCAAGTACATGATACAACTAAATTAACAAAATAAAAACAAAATACTACTCAATGTGATCACTACCAATGTCATAATCCTCACTATCTTCGTCAGTTTCATTGTTAGGATGTGCTGATGAACTTGGACGAGAAGAAGATCCAACAAATCCTAAATGTTGCATCAGAAAAGTTAAATTTCTGTTGGTCTCGGCCATCTCTTTTTCTTGTCGTTGCAATTTTTGCTTCATCAACAATTTTTCTTGTTCCTGCTTTTGCAACGATTCATTTAAAGCTTGAACTTGACTTCTCAAAGCATCAACCTCTAAATTAACCTCTGAATTAGAATGCATTGTTGGCTGATTTGGAATCAATGTTTTGGATATAGATCCAAGACCAAATATTCTCCCTTTCTTTCTCCCAACTACATCCACTCATATATCAATATCAGATGGCATATCTTTGTTTGGTTGACTATCAGCTTCGTCCTCTCCCGGAACAAAAGTTGAAGCTTCAGACGATAACTCAAGCTTTTTGTTTTCAAATTTCTCCTGCAAGAAAATAGAAAATTTGAGGCATAAATGTTTTTATATAATCCGAATTACTAACTAATTTTTGGAACACACGTAGTACATAATCCTTAAAATAATACTTAAGATGATGAGCTTACATAAGCAGCTTCGGCATGAATTCCGACCCAGTTTTTATCTTTAGTACGATGAGTACGAAAATAAAAGTCACTAAATGTTGGGTCTTCCCCTTTCGTCTCCTTCTGTAAAAAAAAAGTATATCTTAATTTCATTAAATTTTAAATATAAAATAGAAAAGTAACAATACCATTCTTTTCCAAACCACCCGATGAGGAATTGATCCGCCTGTGTGAAGAGATGCACCATCCATAGAATTGCGATTTCTTTTGTTTATCTCAGATTTCTAATTTATTTTTATTAACTAATGCCATTGAAACTCAGATTTGGAACTTAAAGCATTCTACTACCAGTAACAAAAGTCAGCATTGGAACTTAAAGCATTCTACTAGATGACATGACACAAGTGTGGAAATAAATTTATCTACATTATGATCTCTCTTTGCATTGGCATCACTAATTGTCATTCTCATGCAGCTAATAATTGTTAGTAGACTTATAAATCACGTTAGAGAAAGAAGTCAATGATGTTACTCAACTATGAAACTTATTGCATCCCAAAGTGATAGATGAAAGGTTTAAAGGGCTTTAATAAATTATTGACAGCAAAACTTATCAACAAAAGCCATAAATTATGGTTCACTATGTTTCAACTGTGTGATGATCAGTTAGAACTAAATTAGAAACAAATAAAACATAGTGAGTAGTACTAATCAAATAATGTACTAATCATAAGGAACTCATCTGCAAGATCAATTAAGTAATGTAGCTGGAAGCTTGATTAAGGGCCAAGAATTCCACCAGTCTAGCAAATTCTTCTGGTTGACCATATCGTCCTGAATCCAATGCGAAAATAATAAGTTAGGTAGTTGACATCTCAATAAATTACAACTTTAATGAAATATTTCCTGTGTTCACCTAATGGAATTGTCTCCAAAATCTTTTTCTCAATGTCTTTTCCTAACTTAGCAGTCATGTCAGATGCAATAAATCCTGGAGCAACGACATTAACCTTGCAAGAAAAACAGGGTTTTAGCTATACTCATTAATTGATATTATCAGGAAGAAATGCATAATTTTAGAAAATTACAGTGATGCCTCTGCTAGAATATTCCTTTGGAACAGTTTTTGTCAGGCCAATTACTCCAGCTTTTGCAGCAGCATAATTGGCTTGTCCAACATTGCCAACCAAACCAACAACTGATGCAATATTGACTATCCTTCCCTGCAAAAACACAAGTATCAACATTTGAAAGCAGAGAGCTTGGCAACAGATAACTGTCATCTTGCAAGTCATGAAATAAAGGGAGCAATGGAATAACTACTACAAAAATTAGAATTAAACTTGGGCATTACAAAAAATAATTATTGACAAAAAAAACTTATACTGTAGGAGCAATTAATGACTTTAATAGTCCATTATTCCTAAATAAGAAAACTTATTACTCCAAGGATTCCTATAAAAATAATCATATAAAAGGAAGGAAAAAAGAATAAATTGTTGTCACCTTCTTGTTCTTCATCATAACCTCACCAGCTGCCTGGAAAAAATGAGCAATCTCAGGTCCAATTTAAAAGAAAAGGAAAAACTTATACTTAACACAAACTCATTCTGAACATATTCACCTGTGTGCAAAGAAAAACACCAGTGAGATTTAGATCGATAACCTCCTTCCACTGAGATTTCTTCAATTCTCATCAACCATCTCTAGTTATTCCTAAAACCATAAAATCTTTACTTTGAGTATGAGGGTACAGAGAGAGGGTAGCACAACCACAATATTTTTTCAACTTACCTGCATTGTTTATCAAAACATCAACAGTTCCCCAAGCATCCACTGCCTACAGATGTGAAAGTCATAAAGCAGCAAAGGTAGAATAAGATCAATCTAATAATTCAATAGTAGCTGCTCACAGTTTTAATCATAGAGTTCACATTACATAAGTATCTGGACATTATTTAAATTGTAGCAATCAAATGAAAATACTTTATAACTTTGAATTTAAATATAGCACCCTTTTCCTGGACCCATTCCATTTGCAGCTCCATGCTTCCCACAAGCAACATCCACCTGATATGGAATAGAACAAATACAACTAGCTCATAACTTCTAGATGAGTTAAAATAAAAAAACCATACAGAAATATACACACACCGCACTTTGAGGATCAGCAAGCATGGAAAATGTGACATCGCAAGATGCTGGTACTTCCTCAAGAGATGATTTATATCTGCAGAACAAATTAGAATGTGAAGAACTAGTAAACATCATGTGCAACAATATTGCACATGGTTTCACATTCAGGTGGTCAAGGTATATTAATCAGAAGTAAACTAAAGAATAAAATTTGGATGAATTTCTTTTAAAAAATTGAAAAGAGGAAAATTATTATTTAATAAAGTGAACTAATTACCCTTTTACAATGATCACCAACAGAATTTGAAGTATGTCTCTTGAAATTTACAAAATCAAACTCTTACTACAGAGTTGACACGCACAATGAAATTTGAATTAGAATCTACTGCTACTAGTACTATTATAAAAAATAAAAAATGCATTAGAGAAACTATTAGTAGGTTAATTAATAGAATAGTATGACAATATAAAGATATATACCCAGCTTTGATGAGATTTTGTGCCATAGGGGAGCCCTTGATTCCGAGTCCCAAAAAGCCAACACGTGGAGGTGTCTGAACCCCTGAAAGCAAGAGTGTATGTGTTTATTTAAATATTGAGATGAATTGAAAACTGGCACTCCAACTCCAATAACACAAATACCACATGCTTCGGCCCCGAACCTCATTATCAATCTGACCTTTGAGATCCTATCAATGAAAAATCTTCACATGGCTTAACCTAAGATGCATACATTACAGACTTAGCAGATTGTTTCCCTGACGTAGATCCACAGCAAGCTTTGTATTTCTTTTTTGAACCAAACGGACAAACCTTGTTTCAAGGAATCTTCCTGATAGAACGAGAAGTAAGAACAACAAACCAGAATGTCAAAGGATAGCATAGTATTAGAACAGTGTTTGTGAATGCGAACAACATATTGATTTTGGATCACCTAACCAACTCAAAGGCAATTAAAACACCAACAAATCACAATACAAGAAGAAAAATAGAAAGAAAACCTTGTCATTTTGTTGGAATGTGATTTTATCATTGGTTTTCCTGGAGCTATTGTTTGATTCATCATTAGTGTTGTCCTCTACAATGTTTTCTTTGTGCTTTTCACGATTCTCATTTACATCACAACATGCACATTCCAGGAGTCATCAACGATACCTGAAAATCTGAAGTCAACTGAAGCTTCCGATTCTCAAAATAATATTGCTTAAACCGATCCTTTAACCCTAATGTCTGATGAATATGATAAGCTTTATACAACGGAGTCAAATCAAATCCTAAAACTCCACCGCCGTTACCGTTTCCGTTACCGTAACCGTCATCTCCGGTTCCCGCAGAGATTGCATCTTCATCCTCTTCCTCCAAAGCATAAATGCAATCCCTAACACTGAGCCTACTCTGTTCCTTCGCCTGGCGCTGTTTGATTCTGAGATCCTATTCTCTCTGTCTTGCCGATGAAGCTTGACCAATTGCCAATTGACCTAAATTGCGACTCACAACACGGATCTCAACTAACCAGTCACCAAACTCTTTGTTCACTTTTCGACGACGCCGTTTTATCCAAGAAATTTCTCTCGATTGTATCAACGCACTTGAGCGCCATGTAGAAGTTGTCACCGGAAAGGTGACGGTTAGCACGGGAGCAAACTTCCATAAGGTGAACACACGCTTCGATTGATTCGATTGCAAGGTTAACGTTCTTCGAAACGTTTCGCGTTTCGACAAAGGAGTTGAGGGAGGAAAGGAGAGGACGAGCGATAGATTGGAGTTTGGAGTTGGAATCCGAGAGTGATGACTTGAGGGATTCGACGTCGGAGAGGAGGGATTTGAGGTCGTCGACGGCGAGGATGAAGTCTTGGTAGTGTGCTTTGCAGACTTCTTCGATCTCGGATTCTTTGGAGCGGGCGAAGTGCTTGAGGTGGTGTTGAAGGCTCTCTGGTTTGCCGAAAGCGAAAGCTTTGCGGACGAAGGAAATCGAATTGTTACCGGAGAAGAAAAGCGATTTATGAGAGGGAAAATGGAAAAACGATTTCACTTTAACTGGAACTGTGGAAAAATTTCTGAGAGGGAAGTAAGGGAAATGGGTTTAATGAAACATGAGATAATGGGAAGAAATGGAAAACTATTTTCTACTTTCTGAAGATTTTTGTACATTTAATTTTTTTTACAAAAGAGTATAATAATTTTAGAAATAGTGACACCTTAACTGTAGGTAAAAGTAGTTTTAGTGACGGATAAAAAAACATCACAAAATCTGAGTGTCACAGTAGATACTTTTTTTTAGTGACATTTAAAATTAATATGTTTTATTATTATCAAATTAAATTATTAATAATTAAATAAATGTCATTTATTAACAAAATTGACTATATTTTAGATTTATGGTCATCAAATTTGTATGTTTTATCTTTTGAAATTAATTTGAAATAAAGTAAAAACCAGAACATCCAATTTAATATCATAAAAAATCACAAAATGCACATTGCATTAATGAAACTGAGTCAAAATATTCATATTACCAATACAAATTTGATAGTATTGTAGAATTTGTCTTACTTTTTTATTATGTTTAAAAAACAATTTTCCTTTATTTATATAAAAATAGAAACATAAAATGTATATTATTTATATAAAAATAAAAACATAGATATTTCATGTTGGGCAGGTTCGGGTGCCAAATAGATATCAACACCCCTCCCCGCCCCATAATTTTAATTTCAAGGCAAACCCACACCTAATCAAATCGAATTTTCTCCTATAAATAAAGATGTGTTCGGGTAGATACAGCGGGTGCGGATTATATTGTCATCTCTAACTGTGGAACTTGTCTTACTTTTTTAATTTACTTTTTTAATTTGTTTAAAAAACAATTCTACTTTATTTATATAAAAATAAAAACTATTTCATTTATATAAAAATAAAAACATAAAAATTGGCCTGCAATTGCTGCGTAATTTGCTGCAAAGATTTCCTCGAAAATTTATTTAATTATGATAGATAAAAATTTATTGATATTGATAGATAAAATTTTAATTATGAAAATAATTTATTTAATTACTAAGTTCAAAATTAAATAGATAAATTTACCAAAACTCTTAATTCATTGAATTTAATAGACACTATATATACTATAAAATTTAAAAATTAAAATAATATTACTAGCGGGGGCGAGTTCGTTTCTACCATGAGTACTGCGGATGCGAATTATATTTTTATTCTAACCGTGAAACATATCTTACTTTTTTAATTTGTTTAAAAAAAAATTCAACTTTATTTATATAAAAATAAAAACTACTTTTTATAAAAACATAAAAATTGGCATAAAAATTTACCTGCGGAATTTTCTAGGGAAACAACACTAGTAGAGTTTGCTGCGGAATTTGCTACGGACGTGTCATGCGGCATTTTACCGCAGATAAATCCTAAAGAAAATGATGAATTTTGCTGCGGTAACGTGATCGCATGTAAATCTCCAGCAAACAAAAACTTTACCTGCCGTTTTACCTGCGGAATATGACACCGCAGAAAATTTTTTAAGAGAAATGTGGTAGCATGAAAATCCTCACGTATTACCTGCGGAAATAGTTCCGCAGAAAAATCCACAGGTAAAACGCTGATTTCTAATAGTTTTATGAGTTTTGACATAATATACTATTTAGCCTCAATGACATCCATGAAAAGAAATAAAAAGATAAATAATAAAAATATTGTCACCAATTAACCAAAAAGAGAGAACAAATAATGAGAAATGAGAAACAAATTTTGTTGATTAAAGAATTAAATATGTTATTTAAATTTATGATACAAATAATAATTTATGTAAAATAATATATATATATATATATATATATATATATAAAATTAAATATATAATTTGAATTCATAATATAATAATTTATATAAAATAGATTAGCCATAGGGTTAACAGTTTAACACCAATACACCACTCTCCCTTATTCCCATATTTTTTATATTCTTTACACCTGTTATCAAATGAAAATGAAAACATTTTTCTTTCTGCTCAAAAGTCGTGTTGTTAATCTCGAAAACAAATTCTCAAATTCAATACCTATTTCACATTTAATTAAGTTTGTTAATATTTTGTTGTTTTTGTCTTAATTATTTTGACTGAGACTGTGTTGCATGTGTGTTGAGTCAGTTTTGTGTCTCTTAACCCAATGAGGATGTGCCTTTGTTGAAGTGAACTTCCAGCACGATTTTTCTTTTTTCTTTTTGTTTTCAGATCTAATATGATCTCACACAAATTGGAGGAATTGTGAAAGAGAATGAAGTATGAAGATGGAAAGAAGAAACAATTTTTTATATATATTTAAGACAATTTGTTTTCAGTATGAAGTATTTTTTTTCCTTTAGAATGAATGGAGGATTATTTAGATTTATTTTTGAATTGGAGATTTTTTATTTTTTGGATGAAGATGATCAGAAACGAATCCAGAATTTGACGATCAGAAAGGCTCACTATATAAGTCAAGATTTATTCATTAAATATATATTTATAAAATTTCAAAGTGATATTCGTACTCATATATTTAACACATTAATTACGTTAGTAATCTATCAAATGTCTCTCTTGTATGTTACAAAAATCATCAATCTTAAAATTTTAAAATTCGTAAAATTTAGAGTTAGAATAAAAATACCACGAAATTGTGATGTTGTGTTCCTTTTCTAAATTGATATTACAATGAAATCAATACTTCTTAGAATGTTCTTTATTCAATTTTTGATAAAAAAAAAAAACAATACAATTAGAACTATATCTCCACCAAATCTAATACACATTTATAGTAAATAAAACTAATACACATTGATATAAATGTAAAATATCAAAATATTAGCATTAGTAAAAAACTAATACTCACTAAATTAAAATTAAAATATTGGAATGAAAAGAATAAATTTGAAGAGAAATTTAGAAACTATCCAAAACATATTAACTTGAAACAAGACATTAAGACTCAATTTGGAATTAGACAAAAAAAAAACAGCTCAATTTGGCAAAAATAGCAAATTAAGTCAGCTGATGTCTGACATCAAATGAGCTTATAACATATAAATTAGTTGATAAATAATAGTTGATAAATTAGCTGGTTTAATTTAAAGTGTTTGATAAAATTAGCGGTTAAATTAACTTATAAGTATAAAATGACGTAAACAATATATTTTTAATTATAATATTTAAAATTTTCAATTAAGTTAATAAGGGTAAAAATAAGAAAAAGTTGAAATGCTATAGACTATAAACTAAAATGTTACTTCAAGTAGTTTATCAAATAACGCTATAAGGTTGGAAAAAAATAATATAAGCTTAATAAAAAAAAACAGTTACCAAATAAGACTATTAACTTAAATGATATAAATTATCTATTATAAGCTTGTTTTTAGGACTTGTCAAACATACCATAATGCTAATATTAATTAGGGTTAAATAGGTTTTTAGTTGCTATAAAATCTCACAATTTTGTTTTTAGTTTTTATAAAAAATTTCATCAACTTTTAGTTCTTATAATCTAACTATTGTCTATCATTTGAATTTTTAAATAATATTTTGCACTAATGTTTAAGATATTATAAAAAATTTCCCTACAAAAATTTAAAATTTGTTAACAGGCGATAAATTAAATATGAATTATTAAGCATCAAAAAATTAAAAATTCATATTTAATTATCATTTATTAAAAAGTTTTAAATTTTTGCAAAGTAGTTGTTAAATATGTCCTAAATATAACTAAAAGAAATTATTTAAAAATTCGAAAGGTACACAATTATTAGATTAAAATCATGAACTAAAAATGAAATTTTTTTAAAAAAGAAAACTTTAAAAAAATTAAAAGTTGATAAAAATAATTATTAATAAAATTTTGTAAAGACTAAAACTTATTTAACCTTATTAATTATTATAAGTGTAAACAATTCTTTTAAAAAGGTCTGGATGGGCTTGAGGCCCTACCATACAAACCATACATCCGCCCCTGAAGATGATATGAGTTACAAGGTTTTTTTTTTTCTTAAAAAATATTTTTGAAAATAATTATTTATAAGCAATTCAGTAAAAATATGATGCAACGCAATATCTCAGCATTAAAAAAAAAAGACTAATTTAATTTGTACATGTTTTAAAACATAAAGGATTTATGTAGAAAAAATAAAAAATAAAGGATCTAAATATTACAATTAAATAAAATAAAAGACTAAAAATATAATTTTGCTATTTATTAACAACTTGAACCAATCCACGTGATTTCTCTTTATTAATAACAATTTTTCGACAATAATTGTTTACCATTCACATACTTATACTCTTTTGATAAATTTTTATACAATATAAAATCAATCAATTAATCCAATTTATGTCTTGATCTTTTGCCTAGTATAAATATAGAATAAAATTTATAGCAGACAATTACTTAAAAATTTACATGAATATTTTTTAACCTTTGAATTTTAAATGACCTTTAAATATTCCAACAAATTTTTGTTTAAATCTTATGCCTAGGTATGCAATCTACTGAATAAATTGACCCCTAAAGTTTTTACAAATATCTCTCTCTCTAATAAAAAAAAAAAACTAATTACCCATGCATTACATACATATATTACTTCTCTCTCTTTTCTTCCTATCTCATATGATGCATGAGTGTAAAATAATTAATATTTAATTCTATGTAATTGTCTATGAGTGTTTTTTTATCCTGTATAACCAAACAAAGAAATACATATTTTTAAAAATGACAACTATATGAATACATATAATATACATAATATACATACCTTAATTCATTATGTACCATATTACTACAAATTCATTTATGGAAACAGTTAAATGAATTTTTTCCAAAACTTTAAAAATCCCATGTTTTCCCTCTATTTCCCCCTATTAATCAATCTACCTTCATTCATTCTCATATGCACCCTTTCAGATCCATATTTTATTTATCATACACATTTTATTGGTTAATTATCACTCAAATTGAATTTGCTCTGTTCTGTTCTGTTCTGTTCTGTTCTGTTCTGTTTTGTAATATCCAATTCAACAGGAAACTGCACAATGGAACAGAGACATCGACTCTTGTCTCTCTCAAACTCTGATTTCATCTTACAGCGCTCACTCTCATTAGTTTATGCCTCATATGACAATGAACATAGAGAAATCAACGATGGAATCGCGAATAAAGACGATGATTTTGTTTTCAATATTCATCCAAGCTTACTTGTGGACACTAGTAAACTAATCATTGACAAATTTGTTGGAGAAGGGTCTCATTTCATTGTCTATAAAGGATGGTTAGTATTCTAATATATTGCAAAACATATATCTATGTGTCTTCATGCATGTATTAGTGTTATCTAATGTTTAGTTACACATGTTTGTAGCTTCAACTTTAAAATATGTATTTTCATGAACACCAATATTTTGTGTTTAGGTATGGATTGGATCCTGTGTCTATAAAGATAATGCTTCCGAAAAATACATCTGATGCTACTTATGAATGCAAAGCAAGATTTCAACGTGAGGTCAACTTGATATCAAGAATTAAACATAGAAATATTGTCAAGGTATTTTCCCTTCACTTTTATCTTAAATTTTATATTTAATTGCCTACAAAATTCTTTAATCTTCATGGGTTTAGTCTTATCAAAATATATTCATAGTTTTATCATGAAAACTTATATGAGTGTGTTTTGGTTTGTGTTATTCTTATGGCTCCAAAGAATGAATCATGCAAAAAGAAATGTTTAAGCTCTTTATGTAAAAAACAAAAAAAAAAACTAGTTTAAGGTCTCATAAAAGCTCGTTTTGCAGTTTATTGGAGCCTGTGTGGAACCATCGATGATGATAATCACAGAATTTTTTGAAGGTGGTTCACTTCAAAAACACTTAGAGAACATTTATCCGAGGACTCTAGATTTGGAACAATCTTTAAGTTTTGCTCTCGATATTTCTCAAGCGATGGAGTATTTGCATGCAAATGACATCATTCATCGTGATCTAAAGCCTGGTAATGAACTATTTTTATACTTGATTTTTTTTGGTTTTGATGAGTACCATGCATGCACCTAAATTTTATTTTATTTTTTTGTCTTCTAGTTGATCAAACGTTCTTTCTCTTACCACTTTTGTGAGTGCTACTTTTATTTGTAGAAATAAAATATAAGTACAAGAAGTACTTTAACCAGATACAATAGTTAAGAAATAAAGACAAAAACCAGAAAACAGCCACAATTCAATGCAACTTATGAATTAAGACTTAAGAGTGTTTGTGTTATCTTTTCCCTAGCATTTTCTCAATCAAGGGAAGCAATGTTTTAAAACCAGACTCGGCTACTGATTCGGTAATGGTACTAAGTCACCAGGTTATTAGTCTAACCACTGAATCACTAGTCAAACTACAAGATTAAATTAGATGATTTGTTGGTCACATAATCCGATCTCTATAAAATTTATCTTTGTATCAAATCAGATGACTCGATCTTTAAAAAAATTCATAACACCTATAAAATGTATTAAAATATCACCACACAAATTAACATAATTTCATAAGTAACATGTATTTTATGTCATTTGAAAGCTAATAAATAGATCTACAACTCTTTTATTTATATGGAAACCAAATTCGACCTATAGTTCAGTAAGAATATTTGTTACAAGTTTAAGACGTGATATTGCATTTGTTGTTCATTTAACTATTTATGGTGACAATATTTTGAGATAGAATTTGAGTCATTATTTGAAAGCTAGAAATAATGGTTCTCGGTTCGATAAGTTGGTTTGAGTCGGATTTCAAAACACCTAAGGGAAGAGTAACTTTTTATTGTTAGTAATAAATTAATTAGCAACAATCAACTAGTGAGACAACATTTGAAATTTATATGCTTTTTAAAAGGGCAGATCCATTGCACTCACAAAGGTATCCATGGCATGATAATTTCTTTGTAGGTAATCTTCTTCTTGCTGAAGACAATATGCATATCAAGCTTTCAGAGTTTGGAATGGCCAGAGAAGAGATATGTGGTGAAATGACTTCTGAGGCTGGTACTTACCGATATATGGCTCCTGAGGTACATTTCATCTTTATATATATTTTTTTGTTACACAAATGTTAGTAGTTAATTTGTTATGAGAAGGATAAAAATATTAGTAGCAGAGATCAAACTTAGACCTCATTTCATAATTCGCTTTCGATGTATCAACTCAAACTGCTAGACCAATCTTTCAAGGACCATTTCATCTATATATGTAGCATGCTTGTACTTATTCATATTGCTAATATTTTCCACCAAAATTTGTTGTATTCATGTCTGATTTTTCCATTATGCTACACTAGTTATTCAGCAAGGAACCACTTCCAAAGGGAGAAAAGAAATGCTATGATCACAAAGCAGATGTGTATAGTTTTGCATTAGTTCTATGGAGATTGACAAAAAATCAAATTCCATTTAAAGGAAGGAGTGAATTGATGGCAGCATATGCTACAGTACGAGTATGTCATTACATTTTGCTTTCTTGGTTCTAACGTGTATATTTCAATTATAATCTAAACTAACCATCTATTCAACTTAACTACGACATTTTTGCGCACCGTTAACTAGTTGTTGCATGTGTCTGAAAATGTGGTTACCATGACACATTTTTGTTCAGGATTTAATTTATATGTACTATTAATTAATGTAAACTTTTTTGAAGATATTTAAGAAACTAATATGAGAAAGTAACATCCTAATGTAATTGTGTAAAAAGAGATTACCTTGTCTGTGCATTAGTTAACTAAACTGGTGCTTGCAGAACATGAGGCCAAGTGTGGATGAGTTTCCAAATGATCTACTTCCCCTGTTGCAGTCCTGTTGGGAAGAAAACCCGAATCTCCGGCCGGAATTCGCCGAAATCACAAAAATTCTCACAAAGCTTCTCCATAACTTCCACACAAAAAGAACAACAGCACCTCTGCAAGAAGCTGTCTCAAAACATATGATACATGAAGCTCAGAGTAAGAAGAACTCTAGTGGTTGCAGCACAGAGAAACAGTTACATAGTATAAAAGTGAGTGCTAGTACATGCTTACCACAAAGCAAGTTGAAAAAGAAAATTAATAAGTACAAGTCTTTAGTGCTTCGTTTCAGCAGATGCTGTGCCAGTTTTTGACATGTTGGTTATGTTTATGTTTTTCTAAATTTGATATTAAATACATTTTGGAGAAGCATTCAATGAACTAATATCGTTCATGTGCTTGTCTGTTCATATTAAAAAGATACTGAATTTTGATATTTAGTTAGTTAGTTTTGTTATTAAATGGATCAAAGTACTATTATTTTTGGCTTGACAAATCTCACACCCCTTTTGTGTTTTTTGCTTAATTGAAATGTTTTATATTGTTCTGTTCATAAATTTATTATTATATATTTAAAAAGTTTCTACTTACGAGAATTTAAGGGCAAGAGGTTGCAACATGGTCTCTATGTGCAACTTGTGCCGCATACATGAAGAATCTAGCAAACATTTATTTTTTGAATGTGATTTAGCAGTTCAGCTTTGGTATTAGATTACTTCTATATTTAATATGCATGTGAACACGATTAATGTACATACTGTGTTCCAGATTTATAATAAATCTTGGTTACCGCAGTTTAGAGTTGTTGTCATTGCAACCATTATAATATCAATTGGTGGTCTGCTGCTAATTTTGTGTGTTCTAACACTTCTTTGACTGAGAATCATACAAAGGACATGCAAGAATTTGTGATTTAAAAAGTATTTTTAGTTCACGTTCATGCGTCTAGTGCCCCTTGCACTAAGGAAGTAGTTAAATGTAACATTGATGCCACTTCTATAAGAGCTTTCAGAAATTATAATATGATTCATTGGCACTTAAGAAATATATGGTTGAATTATATGGAGTTAACAAATTAACATGCAGTTTTACATCTTTTATATTTTTAGGGAGGGCAACCAGTGTGTATCATTCAAAATTGTTTCTATTGACCTTCAACAGAATGAGATATTTTGGATGCATTTATCGATGGAGTTTGGTTAGAACATAGGATTACCATGGTCATCCTAAAATCGTCAATAATTTTTTTTCAATAAAAATAATCTACAAAATAATTACAAAAATATAAAAATCAATGATATGATAAACTAAAAAAAAAAAATCGAAATCAATTAAATTGATTTTTTTCGTATTCGAGTTCAATCTGAATCAAATCAAATAAACTTAATCTCTGTTGATTTGGATATGATTTTAATTTATTTGAAATCGACGACCGATATCTGAATAAAATCATTATATTATATCACTAGTGTTATATTAAATATGTATTTTTAAGTATTTTTTAATCATTTATATATTCTTTTTCTTACTATAGTTTATATGTTACTATCGTTAAAAAGGATTTATGCAATTGTTTTAATAGTATAAAAAATCTATTGTTTTAAAATAAGTATCTTAATTTTATTAATGTCAATTTGAATGAGTAGAAACAAATCAACATATTATTCATCGGTTTGATTTTAATTTTGTTAGAAAACTTATAAAAACTCAACTTAATTAACTATCTTTTTTGTTTAGATTTTTTTTCTCTTCAAACATTAGAACCAAAATATGTTGAGGATTATACCATGCACCCCCACACCTATACCTGCCACCCCTTCAATCAACGTGAAAATATAATTTTGCCTTTTATAAAATCTTAACTTTTTTAACTTATCATTTTTTCACCCCTCTCCAAAATATTCGAAAGTTTCCAAAGTTTCGAAATGACAATTTCCAGAATTTTCGAAACTTTCAAACAATTTGAAACTTCCGAAATAGAAAATTTCAGAAATTTCGAAACTTTCAAACAATTTAAAACTTTCGAAATAGGAAAATTTCAGAACTTTCCATATTTGGAAAATTTCAAAACTTTCCAAATTTTCGAAATGTAATCCTTATTTCGAAAATTTCCAGATTTGGAAACTTTCGAAACTTTCCAAATTTTCGAAATATATTTCGAAAATTTAAAACTTCTGAAACTATCAATTTTGAAACTTATTATAAATTGTTAAAAGAATAAAATTGTATTTTCATGTGTTTTGTCGGGGTGACAGGTATAGGTGTGGGGGTGCATGATATAATGCTCAAATATGTTATATTCATAACTCCTTCTCTCTTAAATTTATGCAACTTTTCGGTCCAATTCCCCCTTGTAGTTGTACACTTGTACTTGCAAATTTTGTTTTTGTTTATATTACAAATTTACAACCTAACATTCCAATATATAATAAAATATTATATTTAATTCATCATTTAAATTTTAAAAATTCAACACTCCAAATTTACTCTCTTGCATTTTAGACTCTTTAAATTAGAATACATTTTGTTAATATTAATATTTGTCAAGCGTTCTCTTTTTCTTGTTATTGTTGTTTGCTTTACTATTTCTCCCTTGCCAAATTGTCCTCTAGATTTTTCTGACAAGATTTTTAATAAGACAAACGTTGAATTCTCTTGATTATTTCCTATGTGATTTGTATCTTTCTTTTTATTTAATTCATACTGCAAATGATAGACGGCAGCCAAAGAGTACCAAACTAGTTGAAATATATGAGTTTGTCATGTAATAATTTTACACTATCTTTTTATTTAAAAAAACATAAATCATTAATGCAATTATTTAAATAGATCAATTAAGTTTTTAAGTTTTTTTTTCTCTATTAGATAGATCAATTAAGTCAAATTACGTATAAACCACTTAATAGAGTTAACACCATTTAAGAAAACGAACCTAAATATTATTCATTTATTCAAATGAATAAAATTACAACACGTTGGACCTTTTTATAATCAGAGGCAAACAACAAACTATGCTAAAAATAAAGAAATTCAATAAGGTTAAGAAAGACTAATAATCTAAATATACACAATACAACTAACACAAACTATCAAATTAAACTGTAAGTTATATAACTACTACCCCTTCTCTCAAGTTGAACCATGTAAATTCAAAATACTCCACTTAAATAGTAAACTGTGAAACATGACAGGTTCCAAGAGTTTAGTGTAGGATATTGGATCAAGAGGTTTTGCTCCAAACAAACCCGAACCATTGAGAATTTCCAAAGCGTCGAATGATATGTATACCTTCCTTTGAGCCTCATATTTCAAGACCAAGAAAAAACTTAAAGGTCTTAAATATAAAAATGATGAATTAATGTAGAAATTGTCTGATAAAGTTGATTTCGGATTGGAAATTTCTTGCAATAACGATGTTATCAACATAAACTAATAAAACAATAAAAATATCATCAGCCAAAACGGGGTTCAGATAAATGAAACACTTTTACTAATTTGGATACTATGGATCTGACCACCGAGTTTTGTTTTTAATCATGGCTGAGAGTGCTTCGGTGCATAATATTTAAGACAATTTTTATGGTAGTTTAAAAAACAAATGTATCGGTATTTTTAATTTTTTAATTAATAAATTTGTTATTTTTTTCTACATCAGTATTTATATATTATATATTAAGTTAATTAAATTATTTTATATCGGTATATTTATTTTCTCAATTTAATTTTTTTAAATTTAATAAATTATTTTTTAAAATTTTTGTATTTTAATTAAAATTAAAATCATTACTAATTCAGAAGTTCAAAACTTTTTTCATTTCTCTTGCAAAACCGCTCCACTACCAAAAGAAATAGTTCTTCTCCGCCGTCCTTCCACTATTATGAGAAAAACTCTCAATCGTTTTTTCATCACCGCGAGAAGATCCTTCATTTGTCTCACTCCGAATTCACTCGTATTTGCGTCGATGTTGTCTTGGTACCGTCAACCATGCATCGTCATCGTTTTCAGGTTCGACTTTGATTCTTAATGAACTAACGACGGAGATAAACAATCTAAAATGGATGAGAAGTCGGTGAAGAGCGGCATAAGGAGTTAGTGTATCGGAGATATAACGTTCTTTTCGTTATTTTTATATATACTTTAATAAATAAATATTAATTATTTTAATATAGAATAAAATGTAAAAATTTGATGGTATTAAATTTAAAATATAATCAAACTTACTTATAGAATACATGTCATTAAATTATTGATAATTTAATTTGATAATATCAAAATATATTAATTTTCAATTATACCATAGAAGTCACCAAATATTCAAAGATAATGTATTGTCCTGTTAATAACTCAATTGTCATATAATTAAAATTTGAGAAAAGACTAACAAGTGACTCAAGACAACTTGTTAAATATCTAAAGATTAAAATATTATATTAAAAAATATATTAAAATATGTATTTAACTTTTAAAAATTCAATATTATTTTTTTCCATACAAAATTTATATTTTTGTATTAGATCAATTATTAGCATGGCCATTAAAATTCAACCTTGAAATGCATATGTGAAACAAGTTGGATATTACTAAAAAATTGAGTAGCCACTTCATGATTTAAAAATTAAAATCGCAAATAAAATAAAACAGTGGAATAAAACTGTATTTAAAACTAAATATACGGTAGTTATTTAAATTAAATAAACATTTAATATTTATATGAAAAATAAATAAATACATTAAATAAGGTTATCCACAAAGGCACATAGTTGTCATATGAGTCATCGTGTAACTTGAATTGTCTCAAATCAAACCTAATCCAGTGAGACATCGACAGGCCACAGCTGTAACCCTCTTCTTCGCACGTGTCACCCCACAACCCTAATCCCAATCCAACTCACTTTCTCTTTATAATAACCCTCCTTTTTCTGAAATTACTCTTATAACCCTCCTTCACTCCTACGTTTAGTTTCAAAACTTTCAAGTTTCACATTTCAACCACACAATACTAATACTTCCAATTCTCACACAAAATCCACAACGATTGTGAAAAATACTTATTTTTACCTTAACCTTAATTAGTGAAAGCTAGAAAACCTTAAAAACAAAAACAAGAAAAGTTTGGTTTGAATTTGGGTAGCTACATTAAAATACAAGTACAACAAACAAAACCAAACCAAAGCTAAGAGTGTGGTGTTGTAGACTTTGAAAACCAAACAACCTTTGTCCCATCCCACTTGGACTTCCACCTCATCCTTTTTTTCTTAACGCCATGAAACACAGGTCACTCCCTTTTTCTTTCTCTCGTCATCATTTTTCTTGTTAATTACTTTATACCAATTTTTGCAAGATCTAATTTTGGACCTTATGCTATGCTTAATTAGTATTCCTCTTTCTGTATTTCCCTTTTCAAGTATACAACAATGCTTTGTTTTTATTTTTTATTTTTTCCTTTTATGATATTGTTATTTTTGGCTTGCTCGTTCAATTTCCTGTTTTTTATCTGCTTTGTAACTTTGTTTATTTGATAATTCACAAAGGGGTAGCTCTAAAAGGGAAAAGGAATAGTTAAATGAATGATAAAATTATTACACAATTTTTTGATTTTTGCTTGGTTAGGACAGTAATTTTGGCTTTTGGCATTCTCTAGAACAGAAAAGCTAGGTAACTGACGAAGTAAGATTTGCTAGTGCTTAATTATACTTAATTTAAAATCACTATAGCTTAATTATGCTTGGTTAGGTCCTATTTTACCTAGATTTATCTTGATGTAGTTTTGGATAAAAGTAGGTTTTGGGTTGGTTTGGTTCACTGATCTATAAGAGGAAAGGAAATAACAAATAGTACAATAGAAATTTAGCATCTTCTGTGAATAATAACTTAGGTAGAAAGCGGGAAAAAATTGGTTTGATCTTTTAGGTGTGCAGAAGAGAAAAATAAAGGAATTTGAAACAATTAAGTAAATTATATTTGTGAGAAAAATCTTCATATATTTTCTTTCTCAAATTGTACTTCCAAAAAATAAGGATATCAGGAGGATGATGACTAGGTGAGTAGTTGATGGCATAGTATAATATAATAATACTCATTTAATTTAAATAATTGCATTTGTGCCATCTAAAATACCAAAGAAAATAATTCTAATTACATAGATTATGTTCAAGTATACCAAAAAGTCTTGCCTCGCTTGAGAATTGAGGCTAAGAGTAGTTTATAGAAACTCACTCTTCTTAACCCTTGAGGCGCCTTTTAACTAAACAAAATTGTGAGAGCTTTACACAAGACTCAAAGCAAACAATACCTCAGAAAACGGTGTAGTGAACTTGAGGTCAAAAAATTGGCACTAGAAGGAGGCCCGCCACACACGAGGGTTGACAGACCTTTAATCTCTTAGCCTCGACTAAGGACCGCTACTCGATTGTCTTTTGGTAAACAATTAATAATCTTATACTAAGCTCATAAAAAAATAATGCTATATTGAAATTCTAGTTTATTTTTCTTTTTGACAAATTGAAATTCTAGATTCTCATCACTTAAATTGCACTTATGAATTGATGTGAAAACAAACATCTATAGATGATGCAAAGCATAGCAAAAGAATTTAATTGACATCTGTAACTGACAAAAATTTGAATATTGTTATTTGCTTTCCTTTAGTGGAGATGAATGGATATCTTCCTGTGTATTGCATAGAAGGATATATATACTTGATGGTTGAGCTCATTGTCTCTAGTCCATTAGTTAAAGTACGATTATGCATTAAGGACTCGGCATTTTAAGTCTATTTTGGACAATATACAAAATTATTAAGATTTGTTTCTTGAATTGAGTAATTCCTCCATAAAGTTTGTTGTTAAAAGATTATTATGTATCTAAAACCATAATACAAGTGGCTCAAGTCGTTCTGAAGATTACTTAATCCTGAGGCAGAGTTCAAACACCTCTGTTGTTAACCGCAGAAGAACTGTTAAAAGAAATTGTTTTTCTTTTTTGAATCGGAAAATGTTAGTATATTAGTTGTTATGTTAGTACTTTCTCCTTCACCAGAGTTTGAACCTCGTTCCTTTAACTTCTCCAACCTTTAGCTGTTCTCTAATATTTTTTTCTTGTAGCTAATTGTTGAAATCTATCTAGATAATTATCTTCTCAAGTTAATCAGATAAATTACCAGCTAAATAGTTTCTTGGGTTTTGTCTTCATTTTGTGACATAAAATTCTTCTGGTTGAAAAGTACTTAATTATATATTTTGAGGACAAACTACTCAATAATATTTCGAAACCATTAAGTTTATATTATTGCATTAGATGTGATAGTTGCTTTTATTTGATTCGTGTATTTTCAATGACATGTAATTTGCATTTCTGTATTCAGCAAGTGATGTCTTACACAAGTAGCTGTTCAAGTTGATCTCAAGACCTCCCCATATATCGACACTTGATCATAGGTCTTTCTTTTTAGTGAACCAAAAGGGCGGTGTTTCTAACCTGATTTTTATGGGGACTAAGGAGGATAGCACAACTAAACCTTCTAAATCACCTTCATCAACTCAGGTTTTTTCGCTACTATGTTCCTATGATTTTTTCTTTCTTTTGCTTGTCCTCGCTCTCTTATGTTTCCTTATCGTCTCTATTGGCTAATACAGGAGGTACCAACAGTACAACCATCATATCCAGATTGGTCAAACTCCATGCAGGTAGTGGAACATATGATAGATATTTTTCATCGCACTTTTACTTATATTGAAGCACTTATGCAGATAAGTTATGTCGGTAACTAATGATTAGTTTCTTATTTAGGCCTACTATGCACCTGGAGCCGGTCCGCCTCCCTATTTTGCATCAACTGTTGCTTCACCAACCCCCCATCCGTACATGTGGGGAGGCCAGGTAAATGTTGCCCATCATTTGCAGTGTTGTCAAATTTCCGCCATGGCGTTATAGCATGGTGGATATTGTGCCAGCTGCCATCAGTTGCAACACCTGTTATATCTGCCGTAGGCCGCGACGCCATGTTTATATGACGGATTTTTGGTTGATTGCCAAGATCTGCTATCTTTCATTTCATAACAATGATCATTTGGGATGCATGCAATTTTACTCTATGGCGTAGAATCTTCTCATGAACAATTTTATTGATTTTTTCAGCATCCTTTAATGGCGCCATATGGGACTCCAGTCCCATATCCGGCTATGTACCCTCCCGGGAACATGTATGCTCATCCGGGCATGGTCATGGTAAATAACTTTCTCATTATCTATTAATTATGTTCACCACCTCTATGCTTTTGCAGAAAAATTTGAATTTTTAAACTTCTTATACCGGATGTATTCACATTTTCCCGGCAACATTTTTGCTACATTCGTCGAAATTGGGCATTTTAATTCGTAATACTTTTTATTGGGTTCTTTTTGTTTTACTCTTTTTATTATTTTTCTAGACTCCAAGTGCTATGCACCAAACTACAGAGTTTGAAGGGAAAGGACCTGAAGGAAAGGATAAGGATTCATCTAAAAAATCGAAGGGAACTCCTGCAAATACATGTGCAAAAGCAGGAGAGAGTGGAAAGGCAGGCTCAGGTTCAGGCAATGATGGCTTTTCACAAAGGTTTTCCAAACCTCTGGTTAATTTGAGATCGTTTCGAGATTTTCCTCTTCAAATTTCTTTCTTAATATGAATTTCTATATCGTTAAACAGTGCTGAAAGTGGTTCAGAGGGTTCATCAAATGCTAGTGATGAGAATACTAACCAACAGGTATATGACATACCATCATTAAATGCGCTATTACTTGCTTTTAGTAACTTGTTACTTTATTTGCGACAAAAGTCGGAATTGAATTGATTGAATTACAAGCTAATTGACCAGTTTTCTGTACTTATTTTTTGTATGATGAATTCTATCTTTGTAGGAATCGGCTAGAAACAAGAAGGGAAGCTTTGACCTCATGCTTGTTGATGGTATGTATCTCCTGCAATCATAATTATCTTTTTTATGTCAATGTTTTGATGAAACAAGTTAGCGATTCTGTGAATTTCAGGAGCCAACGCACAGAACAATACTGCTGGACCCATTTCTCAATCATCTGTTCCTGGACAACCTGTTGTTTCGATGCCTGCAACTAATCTTAATATTGGTATGGACTTATGGAATGCATCTTCTGCTGGTGCTGAAGCCGCAAAAATGAGGCACAATCAATCCGGTGCCCCTGGAGCTGCTGGTGAACATTGGATGCAAGTATGAGTCCCAATCCCATAGTTGTTTTACTAAAAATGTTCTGTTCTTGTATTGCTTTTTGTTGTCAACATTTTCCATCATCGTGCTTATGCCAATGGATCCGAAAAAATAATTATTTTTGTTGATATCGTTTATCTTCTACATGTTTCTACTGACAGACTTTTTTTTTTCTTCATATTCCTGACATTGCTTTCTTTTGTTAGATCTCCACATGGCTAAGCCTTACTTTTCATTACCTTTTATAACTTCCTCCGATCTTCTAATGTTTCTGATATTGTTAGGATGACCGTGAGCTGAAACGACAGAAGAGAAAACAGTCTAATCGAGAGTCGGCTAGGAGGTCAAGATTACGCAAGCAGGTAACTTTCTGATTTATACATGGTGCTCCCTTGACGGGGAGACTGAGCCGGTTTGTGGTTTCTTTAGTTACTTAATTATTTGCAGGTATGAGTTATATTATTCAAATATAGTTTATAGGTGGTTTGGGAATGTGTAAAAAAATATGTTGTTTCTGATAAATAGTTTTGGACCTCGTCGACAATATTTTGGGATCAAGATCCGGAGTGTTTGAGTGAATTGTTACTGAATCAATGACCTCATTTTCTCCTTCGTTCCTTCCTTTTTATTGCCAGCCCTAGTGGGCAGTTTCTCCCTTAATGCATCTCAAACCCCTCTACCCTATGTTCACTAGGTTAGAGTGTTAGGCCGAGTAAGATAACATGGTGTTTGAGTTTCCCCTGTTGAACCAAATACCCTACCTGCCTTATCCTACTCGGCCTGTATGTGATTTTGGGCCTCAGTAACTCGGTCCAGAAGCGTAAAATATCTATGGCAGTAAAAATATATATAAGACCTAACAAGAGAATAAATCGGATAGCAATCCAGATACTTTAGAGTCCAGCCAAATTTCTGTCATTGTATCCAACTACAACGTGGATCCAACAGATGAGTTTTTGTTGGACATGGTGGACGGCTACAGAGGATCTGGGTTGATCAAATTGTAACCCAGATCCTCTGCAACCACCCAGTAGGTCAAACTTTAAAAAAAGTTAGATTTAAATGGTTTGTGATGAGACACAGTTTGCCATACGATATTATTTGTTATCTAAACTATGCAGCCAACCTTAAAATAAGGTTGTGTTTTTCCATATCCATTTATACTACCATTTTACTTAAGAGAAAAATGATGTGTTTTACATTTCTTGTACCAACCAGGCTGAGTGTGAAGAGCTACAAAAGAGGGTCGAGGTGCTGGGAGGTGAAAATCGAACTCTGAGAGAAGAGCTTCAGAAACTTTCTGAAGAATGTGAGAAGCTTACATCTGAAAACAACTCTATCAAGGTATATTAATGGTTAGCATGTAGTATATTACAACTCACAACCTTAAATTTGATTATTTGAAAACAATTGCTCTAACCAGGAAGAGTTGGAACGGTTGTGTGGGCCAGAAGTAGTTGCTAACCTTGAATGAGACGAATCTGCAGCTGGAGTTTTCTAATCAGTGGCCCGTTCACTTAATTGAGAATAGGATATAATGTTCTTTTTTTTTTCATTGTTTTACTAATTTTATACCATTAACCTTCAACTGTAATTGCTCTTATAATTTACACGTAATTTGTTGTAATTTTTACCTATGCGGGAGAATAGATTATGTACGCTACTGAAGCACTGCTGTTAAGAATTTACTTTTGCTACTGATTTGAGAATCTAGCTTCAACTTCCAATTATTCAGTTTTCATTACCTTAGTGTGGATTGTGGAGTCATTTTTTAATTATATTGCAGAGTCATTATTTCTTCGCAACTTTTATTTTTGAAGGGTGTTGTCAATCTTCGCTAGAGTTTTAGGTGATTTTTAAGTATAGATCTACGGTAGACCACATGTTGTGCTAGTCCACCAATACACTCTTTTATCTTAATTGTTTTTCTAAGATAATACTAGTATACAATTAGTCAATAGGCACATTTCGGTTTAGAATATAATAAAAGTGTATGGTGTAAAAGTAAATTCGTAGAAAAAAAGAGCAAAGAACATACGTGTTAGTTGATGTTTGTATGATAAAATATTAATAAATATTTCTCTTTTTTTTTGGTAAAAAGGTGCATGTCTTTCATTTCAGTAATTGTCAATATAGTATACTTGTAAAATCTTGGAAATTTCAAAACCTTTAAATGCTCATAAAGTCTAATTTTGCTAACTACAACATGATAAAAGAATTTGTTAAAAAATAGTATAATTCTGGAAGTGATGCTGCTTACATAATCAGAAAACACAACTAAAAAAATACTACCAAGTGTTCCTTTTCTTTTGCATTCTGCATATGCCTGAGTAAACGCCTGATGAGTCAAGGAATGTTCTTATTCAGAAATAGACATCATGTGATCATGTCACGTATAAACTACTCTGGCAGTTAGATTTGAGAGCATATTACATACAAGTATCAAAACAAAAAACCTATGAATTGGGTATAAACATGATTAGATTAGCCAAATGAATTAAGAACCTGATAATATTCCATTCTGAATATGTCCATGTAATATAATATGTGATTTGATCTCTCACTTTTGCAGCAAAATACAGCATACTACAAGGTATAGAACTATTTATTTTCCCAAACATTTCAATCCAAAATACCAGCGAGGTCAATTTAGATATCACAAGACACACCCTTCCCCCTAATTTATCATCTATATATTAGACACAACAAATTGATCTGGAATAAATACAAGTCTTTGTATATCCCAGGTTTTTAATATCTTTAGTTTTACATCATTAAAAAAAAAGAAGCTAAATTAAAGTTAAAATTACATTCATGCTAATGTCAGCTTAATGGTAGAAGCTCACATCTTATACAAGGCAAAACTAATGTTAAGCAGGTAGGTTTTTAATATCCTTAAATTTCTGTGTTTTTTTTTTCTTCATTTCTACGTGGTTCTTCTAACACCGCCAAGCTGACGTGGCAACCATGGCCCTTTCGTGCCAGAAGAGAACCAACTCAGCTTGCCGTTTTGCCACGTGGAAGCCTCTGATTTGCACCTTCGCCAGCAAGCACTCTGCCTGAAAATCAGCGAACTGACTCAACTGCACCGGCCTCATACCAGCGCCGTAAAACGCCTCTCTCCACGGCGTCGTTCTTCTTCCTGCAGCTTCCACCGCCGCAATGATCTTCGGCCGCAGCAAAAGCATCTCGATCCTCCGCGCCCACTCTCCCCCTCCTCCCGCCGCCACCGAAGCATCCAGCGACTCCAGCATCATCGAGTAAAACTCCAAGCTATTCACAACTCCACGGCGAAATGACGCCGCCGCTGCAGCCTCCGTCCATCCCTCACCATCAACAAAAACCACCACACCGGGAGTTATCCTCCGAATATCCGAGAGAAACGCAGCCGTACCGTCGGATCCAAGGCGGCAGAATATCGCCGGCGTCAACAGAATCGCAGTCTTCTCACCGTCGACGAACCTAACAGCTTTAAACGACACCGTTTCAAAAGTCCGTAACGGAACAAAATCAACCTGAACGCGGATCCCAAGGTCATTCGCAAACTGATTAAGATTCTCGCGGATGAGACGGCTTTCAACGGCGTACTCCTCCGGTACGACGGCAGTGATACGGAGTAACGGTGAACCGTTAACAGCCTTTTCAGCAATCTCTTTCATGAGTGAAGCGTATTGAATTCCAAGTCCAATTTCGAAATCAACAACGTGCATAAAAGATGAAGCATGAAGAGCTTCGAGTAGCGCTTGATTAACGGTGAAAATTGAAAACATTGGAATCGGTGAAATTCCAGAAAAGGCCTTGAAGGTTCTAATGGTTTGAACAATCTCAACCATAGAAGATAGGCGCGGAGGGTTGGTCCGGTTGGAACCGGAGAGAAGAGATTGAAGAGCGTCTTTGAAGTGAAAAGCTGCTCTGTGTAACGGTTTACCAGTGGGAGATCGTAGCCGTTGATTTAATCGCTCCAATATCGCTTGAGCTAATTGTAGATGATTGTTATCGAAACAATCGGCTGCACGGATAAGCTCTTCAATGAAATCCCAATTACTGTTATTATTGAAGTCATTAACCAAATGATCGAGATTAGTGTTTGTGTTTGGGTAATTGTATGCCAGGTTTTGATTAGAGTAAATATCTGAGAGAGTAGTGAAGTCTTGAGGTTGATCAAATTGGTCGTGAGAAGGGTTGGGGTAAATTTCAGGGATACATGGGTTAGAAGTTTCGTGGGTATTAATATTTGTGTTTTTCAAAAGGGGTATGGGTGTGGAAGAATCGTCTTGTAAGCCCAAATCTTTCATGATAGAATCCCACCAATCCAAATTAGGCAACGAAGCATGATCCTCTTCCACTTCTTCTTGATGTTGTTCTTGTTGGGTGGGTTTCTTTTCTGGGCTTGGGCTGCGGCAAAGTTCGAGAACGGACCTGGGCTCGTAGCACAAGGTGGTTGTTGTTGTTGTTGTT
This sequence comes from Cicer yamashitae, assembly GCA_037974755.1. Lineage (NCBI taxonomy): Eukaryota > Viridiplantae > Streptophyta > Magnoliopsida > Fabales > Fabaceae > Cicer > Cicer yamashitae. The sequence continues at coordinate 14,729,757 of JBBPBQ010000002.1, forward strand.
GAGTTGGTATTGGGAGTGGGAGTGGGAAGAGTGGTGTGGACAACGACGTTTTGGGTGGTGAGTTTTGGTGGGGAGGAAACAGGTGGAACTCTCATCGCTGGCTATAGGCTAATAAGGTGAGAAAAGATGATGTTGTGATGATGGCTTTGTGGTTGTGATTAGAGTGGCTCTTGTTGGATGCTTTTGTTTGTGAAAGTGAAGAGAGTGAGAGGGGACTTTTGATTGCCATGATCGTTGCCTTTTTATCTTTGCGTGTGTGCATGTAAAGGCTGCTTGGTGGGGTGGGTCGCTTTTAATATCTCTAATTGTCATGCCATGGTATATATCTATCACTATGGATCATAAACATCTCACTGCTTCCATTCCATGCATGTTCTATTCCATCACCCAATTACAACTTTTTTAAAACCCAAATATCTTAATCATTAATAATTATTTAGAGACTATATTAGAACACGCAAAAAAATTAGACATTAAATTGTTTGCTTACGAGTTTAAAATGTTATTAAAGGGATTCTAATGCAATTTCTTTGTAATTGTTCCGTGAATTTTAAAATCATCTCTATACTTTAAATATTAGGGAACAAAAATACAAAATGTTAGCACTATATAGATCAATTCCTACATTTTATTTATGAAACTCATTCAACTTATACCACATGATTATACACTTCAAGGACACCATATTAAAAGCTTTGGATTTTTGCTCATAAGTTATTGATTAGTTTTGAAGTAAAACATCAATAAATTTAAAAATTACAATAGTATAAAGTTCATTTTAATTTTGATTTTTTTTAGTACATAATTATATGTTTATATTATGTCATATTAATCATCAACAATTTGATAAATTAACATATATAATGTATAATTTTCAAAAAATTAATTAATATTACATAAATTATGTTTACTGGCCAGCAAAATAGTAAGAAATTTATATTACATTAAGTATTATTAAAAATATCACCAGAAAATTAGTTTTGTGCATCTTTTGAATTTTTTTAATTTGTGACAATTTTTTATAAACATTTTTCCACGCTTCTAAATTGATGTAAGAAATATAAAGAAAAAGAGGGAGGAAGAGGAAAAAATAGAAGCTACGCTCTCCATTCCAAAATTAAATAGCAGTTATATATGAGAAATTATAAATGAAAGAAATATTATAATAATAATTTTATCAAATATTCAAATTAATCTTGTTAATAATTGAGTATTGGCACTGTTATTATAAATGTAATTGTGAAGAGTACTAATAATTTGCGAATAATATACATGTTATTAAATGTGATCGATTATTATTGCTTACAGAAAAAGTTGTGATTGTAATTATGCATTAGAGGAAGTAATACTGAACAAAAAAGATTAAAGACAACCAGAAAAGATGTGATAACAATATTTTTAAAGACAGTTGATACGAGGAAAAAAATTGAAGATTGAAAATTTTGTCATCAATGCTGTCGCGTGCAACTTCAAGGTGAAGCCACTTTGTCTAGCCTTTTTGTCGTTCTTCTTTTTTCCTGCTAGAGAAAATTAGAAGACATGTTAAACCATGTATATACATGACATGATAATCGATGACACACTTTTACACCAATCATTTAACTTTTACTCTTATACCACTTAATAAATAATATTGGATCATTAAAATAAAATATAAACAAAAATAATAGTTAAAAAATATATATCTGATTAAAAATTCAATTTAAACATATCAATTTTTTAACTATCATTTTTTTTTATATTTAAACAATCAAAATTAGTCCACTTCTTACAAAACTAAGAATAAAGAATAAAGTTTTTTTTTCTTCATAATAATTTTTACTATCTTTTAGTAATTTGAGGCCCGATTAACTATATATAAAAAGTCATTTCATAATAAATTTAAAATTTACTTTTTTATTTTTGCAAAATATAAACAACAATTGATTAAAGAAATTTAATATATTTAATATAAATTTTGAATAAAATAAAATAATTTTCTTTAACATTTTTTTGTTTATTTATAATTTGAAAGGAAGAAGTATAACTTTTTTTTTTGTACTTTTGAGGGAAACATGAACAACTTTTGGGATTTTTAATTTTTTAAAAATC
>JBBPBQ010000002.1:14732055-14794372 GCA_037974755.1 Cicer yamashitae
TAATAGCCTAGTTTCAAAAATCAACATTTTTTGCGGTTTTGACAACATTTTTTAACTATTCTTGAAAAGAATAAATGTTGTAGTGGGCACCATATGATAACTATATATATTATTGAACTAAAAAAACAAATTTAAGCTAACTCAATGTATCTAATGAAAACTCTAAAATAATAAGTTTTTATTAGAAAATTAACTTATTTAATAAATGGTTAAATAAATTTTGTTCCTATAAAATTTAAAATTTTCGTTTTTAATCTCTATAAAAAAATTATATAGTTTAGTCTCTAAAAAATTATTCTACAAGTTTTTTTAGTTTTTTTTTAAAAATTAAAAATTTTAAGTTTTTCGTTATAACTTTTAATTATAAAGAAAACTTATTTAACCTTTAATAAATTTTTTAGATGTATAATCATTAACTTCTACGAAAAAATTGGGGCTATAAATTTTAGAAAAACTCTTTAGTTATTCTAAATGTTACTATCAAATAGTTACAAAAATGGAGGATTTTATTTTAAAAGGGCATATGATGTAAAAGCAGAGAAAAAATAGGTTTCGTAAACAAGGTCTCACTTTTTTTAGTTCGTAGATGGAGTGGTAAAAAAATATCACCTAAATTCACGCATATAACTCCAAAATTTTGGGTTCCACATTGATATAAATCCCAAAAAATGTATTTATTTCATTCTTAGATATGTTCTTGAAAAAATTAAATTAATTTCTTAAAATTAATATCCATATTTTATTTGTACATGACTGTAAATATTTTTACTTCATTTTTTACATTTTAGATTTACATATTTGGATTAATTGTATTATTTTTATAGTTTCACATTTTGTTTTTATTTAATATTTAAATTAAAATGCTTTAATTAATAATAAAAAAGAATACTTGGTCAGTTATTACTAAAAGTAAAAGAAACTTTGTTAACTTTTGTTCCTGGGCAAGTCCTAAGAGTGACGTGGGATGATTATGTAACACGCAAAAATTGACTCTATTAAGTTGACCTAATATTGAACGGTGTATATTTGGAAGATTGATGTTTGTTGATGTTAAATTGATGAATGGCTGGACCCGTACGTAGTTTAAACACCTAATTTTCTATAAATGAAAAAGGAATATTTGGAGGGTATAGATAATATTATATTCTACACACAAAAATTTATATTATTATTTATTAGTTAAAATACTCTTTAAATAGTTGAAAATATTAAACTTTAATTATTATTATTTTAAAATTATATATAATGATTGATTTTAATTATCGACAACATTAAATGTTTTGAGAATAAATAATATACACATGTAAATTAATTTTTATATTAACGTTCAATTAAAATTGAGTAAGAGATAATTTTCTAAAACCAGTTACAATATATATATGACAAATTAATAGATTATTATTAAACGATATTGTATATTATTTTATAGGCTAAATAGCACATGCAGTCCCTTGACTTAATTTCAATTAACGTTTTAATTATTTATCTTTTCTTTTTCGATTTGGTCTTTTATTTTAATTTTAAGTGACAATGTGATGTTTTATGTTTTAAAATGTCAACAATGTTATCTTTTTTTTTACAAAAATTCAAAAAATTCATCAAATTTCAAACAAAATCCATAAAATTAATTATTATCTTCAATATAATACAAATTTTATCAAATGCATAACTCAAATATTCAAATAAAAATACATAATCACTACACTCAAATGTTTTATAATATTCTGTGTGGAAATCTTTTACCATTTTATCTAAGAAAAAAAAAAACAAACATGGCTTCATTTACATACTCACAAGAGACACCGCACGTTTCTTTATCTATCACCTCCATTATTGTTAATAATGCAAGGCTTTTTTTTTCTTTCGGCTAAGATTGTTAATGGAATGACAACTTTAACAGAAAGTTTGGCCAACTCAAAAATAAAGTGTCTTTATGCCAATTTGCTATTCGAAACGTAACACGGTGTATATACACTTTTATTATGCATGTAGGCGTGGATTACACTTGTCATCATTACTTAATAATAATGCGTTTGATTATCAACTTTACATAATTATGTTAATTTATACACACTTTTTGGATTATAGTAATCCCATATTTTTAACGTTAAGGAAAAAGACGTATATATGTTGTAAACAATTACTCTAGCCAGAATCCTCGTATACACTCTAGAAGACTGGATCCAATGCTAGCTCTCGCATATTACGTTATACTATAATTTTTTCTCTCCTAAGTATATATTCTTCAATTGCTAAATAAATCAATTCATTACATTGCCTACATAATGTGTTTGATAATAACCTTTTCTGCAGGGTCTTATCTGTTTAATTATGCATAATTTTGATTTCATTAATATTCTAACGACATATGTGTAAAACTATAGCTAGGTAGTATATCCTATACATGTCAGTCCAACTAATACTATCAGTATCTTATTTAAAAAATTTAAATATATTTTTTGTTATTTGTTTTCTACTAAAATTTGTTTTGTTTCTTTATTTTTTTTAAATATACTTTTGTCTTTTATTTTTTATAAGTAATTTAACATTAATTATTTTCATGTTGGATGATTATTATCATAATAAACGGTTGACATCTAATGTTGAATTAATTGTAAAGTTAAATGAATAACTTTAATAAGAAAGTGTTATTTTGAGTTTCCAAAAAACTTTTCAAAATCAATTTATGCCACCGAAAATATTATTGGATTGAGTCGCGGACTAGGTCGCTCTCTTTAAAACGTTTCGCGGCACTGCCCAAATTTTGCAAGGCAGACTATCAACCACGAAGTTCCCAAGATAAAACAGCCCAGATACACTGTATCGAAGTTTTACTGTACCGTAGAAAACCGTTCTAGAATTACACCCTCAATATGGCAGTCGAATGACTGCCACTCGTAATATGGTGCTAAGACAACTCGAAAGAAAGAGAAGAAGTGAGTAAGAAAGGGGGAGAAGAGAGAAAAACCTCAGATTCGGAGAGCTTTTGGTGTGTTTTTCAATTGGATCAGAGAAAACCAAGGATCCATCAAAACGTGCACTCCAAGATTTTGACCTCAGAAACGTGCGCTCCAAACTTAGGGTTTTGAGCTAGGTTTTTGACTGGGCAACAACAAATGCGTGAGACCAAAGATTAGGGTTTTGACTGGGCAATAACAGATGCAAGAATGTATAAAAAAAAGATAAAAACGCAAGCATTCTTTTAATATTAAGAAAAAATTTATTACTTTTTCATATACTAATAATACACCACTTCTTCCTCCTTCACAAAATTAGGGTACCGCTTGGGCCACACCCCAAGTTCCATACCTCCACCTTATAAACACTGTAATATTCCTCCTATGTGGAACGTCTTTATTTTTCAATTCACAATAACACTAGTTCTCATCAATATCATCATTATTTCCAACAATATTCCATTAATATCATCATCAATTCCAACAGAAAGAGATGAAGATATAGAGAAATTTAATAAATATTCTCTATTTTAAAAAATTGTATATTTTTTTTAAAATATATAAAGATAATTTTTTTCAAATACAAACATGTTATTGGGTTAGACGCAAGGATAATTTGATAAATCTCACGAGAAGATATACCATAATATTCAATAAAATCCATAAAAATTTTTTAATGGATTTGCAATTTTTATTTGAATAGATGAATGGCACATATTCAACCCCTAACTATGACTAAAATAAATGCAGCCCCTTAACAAGAAATAATGTATATCTATATATTCACAAAGATCATTCGTTTGGTTATAAACTTCTAGTTCTTCGATTATATCAACAATAACAAAACAAATTGTGGTAATTGTAGTTTTATTCACCTATTTTTATCAATTTACGAAATCGGTCTCACTAATTTTAAATATGACAATTTTAGTTTAGCTTTAATTTTTTTAACTAAAAAAGTGCAATGTGACTTGCTTCAAATAACGTGACATATAATACGATGATATAGAATGATTGACATCCATAAAATCGTAATAAAAATTTAACTTTCAACTTTGAAATTTTTTTATTTTTGTAATTTAATTAATGACATATGAATAATTAATGCATCTAGATGATTCTATATCATCAAATCGTATGCTATATCTTTTGAAATATATCAAATCATCATTTTTTAGTTGAAAAAATCTGAAAGAATGACCAAAATTGTCGAATTTTAAACCAAACAAAAAAACTTATAATTTCAATAGAGTTATGTTCCTAATTAATATAATAATAGAAATGCATTTTTATTATCACTAAATTACAAATTGTAACTATTGCAAAATCGCACTCATCTTAATATCAAACATAGTTTAAATTGAAAGGCCGGTCAAAAGCACGTTTATTGGTATGATTGATTATTCCATCATCCGATCCTTGTTTGTCTGAACCTCAAAAATCATGCATTTGTGTATGTCGTGGGACTGAAATCTATCTTTTACATATTCTCCAATTAAAAATGAAACTTCTTTAACCATATTTCTCGTTTCTTCTAAAAAAAATGTATCTCCCAGTTGTTTCTTTTTTCATTTAAAATATTATTTTGAAATTAGAATAGGCAAGGAAAAAATAGGTTATTTGAATCCACCGGGGTGGAAATACTAATAAGTAGTACCTCAATTACACTTTGTTAAATAATTTTTTGAAATTTATGTAATTAATTTCTGAAAAATTTTAAAAGTAATATTTTTTATTTAAATTATCTTTTTATTTCTCTTTCTAGTTGTTTAACGAGTGCCCTTAAAACATTTATTAATCACACTTTTTAGCATGACCATAAATTAAATATATTTCAATTCTGATAAAATTTAATTTATATACACTGTAATATAAATTTTTTTTTACACTTTCAATCAATTACAACAATTAAAATCATTAATAATATTTAAATTTTATCGTAATTATTTATAAAATCAATTACATATTTAATCATAATTTATCGGCAATACGTAAAAATTAAAACTCATTCTAATACCGAAGCTAATCATTGGAATTATGAATTTTTAAAGATACGGTAAAGGTGACATTTTTTATGAATAAAAAGGTGGAGGGGCTATTGAAATATAAATAAAACATAAAGATTTATACAAAAAGAAGTAAAAGATAATTAAAAGAAAAGAGAGAAAATAATAAAATATGAAGAGATGAAAAATGAATTTTTACATCATATAAAAAAATGCATTTTTATAGTAATAATGAAAAATGAATTAGAGATAAGAAGAAAAAAGATTAAAAATAGGCATAACTAAATTGGATTGTAAAATTAAATATGAAGATCAATATTATAATTAGTTGATTAAATAAGTTGGAAAGACAAACATGCACTTATTATTAAAGTATCATATATATATATATATATATATATATATATATATATATATATATAGCATAAATCAATATACTTAACCATTAAGGATCCATGGAAGGAATGTAGGACTGAAAATGACGCGTTAGAGAAAACAATAAGGAAGCTTGAGGAATACAAAAGATGAGAGAGAGAGATATTGGGAGTGTATGTATATGTTGTAATAAGAGAGATTCCAGTTTCTATCATGGGTCAGATAAAGAAGTCTCCATTCACTCCACTCCTAAAAAAAGAGGGAAAAAAGAAAAGGAAAAAGGGTGTCGATGAATTGGAGGATGTGATTTATCATTTGTGGGATTAATAGTGGAGGATCTTCTATCATCTCTGTGGTGTAGTGGCACATACATCCAAACCTCTGCCATTGTCAAGGATCCAAAAGTTGTTTTGAGTAATTATATTATTACAAATCAATTATTATATAACTAAATTATAAAAATTATGAAAGTAAATAATAGGTTTAATTATTTTTTATTCCACTTATTTTATTACATTTAAAAAATAATAATACTGAATTTTTTGCCATTTAAATTATTTTTAGTTATTTTTTATTTTAACCATTTAGTTTTTGGTAAAAAATAATCTTAATAATTTAAAATTCGATCAAGAGTAAGTAAAAATTTTCTATTGATTATTTTAGTCATGATTCATCGTCCTTAATCGAAAATTATTAATCATTAAATTGAGTCCGACCACTTAATTATTATCTTCTTAAATTTATTGTAAAATTAGAAAACAATAGTCTTCTTATCATAGTATTTATCATTGATTATAGAAAAAGACTTACATATATATGTTTGATCTTTATAAGTTAGAATTTTTATTTTATTTTTGTCTATGTAATTTTGTTTTAAAATTGTCCTTGTTGTTATTGAATGTTAAAAATAGCTAAAATGTCAAACAGAAAAGGGACGGAAAGAAAAAACGAAGTTACATGTACGAAAATTAAAAAAATATATATATGCTTTCATATGATTTTTCGTCTATGTAGGTTCACATTTTCTTTTTATTTTCGTCCCTTCTTCGTTTGCCATCTTAGTTTTTTTTTAACAGTCACTAATAGCAGAGATGGTTTTAAAATAAAGTTGAACTTTCACGGTTGAATTTTAAATAAAAAAGCTACAAGAACGAAAATCAAAAAGAACTAACTCACAAGAACCAAACATGTATTTAAGCCTAGAAAACACATAAAATAATAAGGTGTATATTGGTATAGCTATAAATAATTTAAACATTTGAAAATTAAAGAAAAAAAATCATTTAAAAAAGGCAAATAGATTTATCAAAAGGATTCTATATTTAAAGGCAGCAATTTTATTTTCAATCTTCATACAATAAACAATGTTGTCTATACTTGTTTTCTTTTAATTTTGATTTAATTATCTTTTAAAAAAATTAAATTTTTCATTCAACAAATTTCACACGATAAGTAATATTATTGCGGTGTTAACATAGTTGACTTAACACCTTTACACTCTGATTTTTTCTAAAGGAAAAAAAAAAGTGTTGTGATTTTACTCACTACTATATATGTTTATCTTTTACATGTGATTCCTTCACAATTTTGTGGACGTAATCTTGTTTTTTGATAATTTGAGAGTACTAGTTGACGTGAGATGTTATGACACAGCTTTGTGGTCTAAGGAAAAAGTGAGAAAGATTTGTGGTAGTGTATAGCATTTTGTGGCAATATTTCAATGGATGACGTTATCAACTCAAATGGTTCATTCACTTCTAAAAGGAATTTTTGTTGTCCAAATCATTAATAGATGGATTTGATCGGAGATAAGACAGCCCAGCCCACGGAGATCGCAATAAGAGCATTTGTTCCAACACTCCAATCCGATATATGTTTTAGCGAAATAGATTTTTCATCAATTTGTTATTTTGACCTTAATATAAAGAGACGAAAATGATTTAAAAAAAATATTTATTGATTACATTTTTTGAGTTCTTAATATAAAGAAAATTAAGCGTGTTCTCCATTTTCTCTTTTCTCCTTCTTTGTTTCGAAGTCATTTTCTCTCTTTTAAAACTTCTAAATAGATCTTAGTCTTTGTCTTCTAAGTCATTTTTATTCTCAAAGGTGTTTCAAATAGACATTGCAATAAGGTGAGACGGGCTAATGTTAGTAGTGTTTTTCTCATATTCATTTAGTCTAATTCAAAGATGATCATGTGGTTACCCATACATCATTTCACATTTAGAATTTAGCATAAAACTGATAAGAAAAACAATATCATAATATATATAATATAACAATATACTATAGGTTCACCATTCACCAAAGAGAGTTGGTTGGTCGTATCGATATCATTCTTGTGCCTCAAATTGGTAATGGTGCAAATCGAATTGCAATAAAAATTGGCTCCTGGTTCGAACATGCAAAACATTGAATACTCTAATCTCAAAAACCATTTCCTAGTGGTTTGTAATTCAATGTTTTTTGTGGAAGCTTTTCCATGAAGCCTTATTTGCCAATGATACTTGTTGTAGCTAAGATGTGGTGACCTCAAATATTTGTCAAAGATGTAATCAAGAGTTTTAGTAATTAAATTGATATTTATTGTTTTAGAATATGAGTGAATTGCAGAAATTTAAGGGTAATATGTAAGTTTGAATTGTAGTGCAAAGACTTATTTTGTCTCAAAGTGCAAAGGCACAGTCTCGTAGTAGAGAACCTTTTTTCCATAATCCTAAACTCCTTGTTTGGTTTCGCAATGTGAAGAATATATCTCGTAGTGCGAGCTACTACAATTTTGTGAACACAAAACTCCCATTGTAATGCGAAACTCAAATTTGCAATGTGAAGCAAATGCTTTTCAAACTAGTAATTAAGTTTTTCATTAGATTTTTCATTTTTCTCATCTTCTCCATTTCCTTTTGCAAGACTTGTACATTTGTGCTCTTGTTTGTTCTCGTTATATCTTTGCTTAAGAAATGCATTGAATGGGTGGAAATAAATCATAATTTGATCATTGAGAGGAATCCATTTCATTAAAAACTAACTAACTTATTATAATCCTTGGTTTTCATAGTGAATGTATTAAAAGTTCTAATTTAGTGATAAGGAGTGGCCTTAAGTATAGGGAATCTTGTTTTATTCCCTTAGATATATTTTTCATTCTTTTTAACTTTGTTAGTGACACTTATGTGGTTTTAAAACCATATATTGAGTTATATACATTCAATTAATATGAATGTTTTAGAAAGTAAATTCAATTACTTACAACTTTTGTGTTTCGAAACAAATTTAATATGTCAATCCTCTATGTCAAAATTAGCGATAAATTTAAACTTTTTCTATTGAGTTTTATATTTGACATATGCAGAAATTTAGCAATACCTTGAGCTACACAACTCTTATTTTAATGAAACCAAAGCCATTAGATTCCTAACATTCACACCTACATTTAATTCGAACACACTAAGATATATTTCTTCCTTTGTTTGTTGTATAACGCAATGAGCTTATCGTACAAGCTGAGTCAGTACAAAATTAGGTTGTTTAGTTTAAGTTCGCAATGCAATAGGAATCCCCGCAGTGCAAACTGGACCAATATTTAAGAGTTTTAATCAATCTTTTCTCTCATTTTCTTAAAAACCCTAAACCAGAATCACCCATTTTCTCTCTATTTGTTCCAAAACCTCATGTGTTAAAGCCATTTTTTATCTTTGGTGGTTCATGTTAGAACTTTGACCATAGGGAACTGAGTATATCCATGAAAATCCACGTTCTCTAGCAATTTCCATGACAAAACTAGGTTGTTTAGTCTAAGTTTGCAATGCGATACGGATCCCCGCAATACAGATTGAACCAATATTTAAGAGTTTTAATCAATCTTTTCTCTCATTTTCTTAAAAATCCTAAACAAGAATCACCCATTTTCTCTCCATTTGTTCCAAAACCTCATGAGTTAAAGCCATTTTTTATCATTGGTGGTTCATGTTAGAACCTTGACATCAGAGAAGTGAGTATATCCATGAAAATTCAAGTTCTCTAGCAATTTCTATAACCACTTTGAAACTCATTCTTAATATTACCACACACACTTAGCCATTTCAATATTTGGTGTTTATTAGTGCAGTCATCTCCATAAAAAAAAACTTGTGTTCCATTTATGAACATTACTGAGTGTTTCCCAACAAACACACTATGAAATCCATTTTTCCTCACTTCTATGAACTTCAACATTTTCACATTTTTTAGCTTGTTTTGAGAAATCTCAACCCAATAGAGTTGTTATTGTAAAAGGAGAAACTTTTAAGGAGTATTTTTCATCAAGTGGTAAAATATGTTTTTCTCAATCTTAGTTTATTAATTACATAGTTATATTTTACAATATTTTAAATTTTTGTATACCGTTTTCATGTGAGACCACTAATTAAAACACGTAAATTTTTTGAAAATAAATGTAATGGCGAAGTCTTTCATCTGAATTGATTCATGAGTATTATATTTGTAGGACAAGTTGGATTCCAAAAAATGTTAAGGACTTGCTACTGCGACAACCTTTTTGTAGTAATTTAATTAATCAATTAAATGTGAATTTGGAAATTTAGAAAATTAAAAATGAGTTTAGAATCCTTATAGGTGGTGCAAGAATTTATTCTAAATAATGATACGTTAATCCTCAATAAAAGTAGATATTTGTGAATTATTAATATGTGATATGATTATTTATGACCTGTTCAGTATGAAATATGACTTTGATATGATTAATTGCGACCTGTTGAATGTGAATTGTGAATATGTGATAAATTAAATTTATATATGAGTGATGAGTGTATGATGATTATGTATGAATATAAATTATGAAGTGGTTGTGTATTATGTTGAGCTTGTTAATAATTGCTATTCATTTTTAATAAGAATGTGATGTATGTAAATTGATGTGCACAAGTTGGTATTCACTTTAGACCCTAAAGTGACGTAAATGATCAAGGTCGATTCGAGGGTAAGGCCACTAAAAAAACCGTCTTAGACCTCTATGAAAAACAAAATTTTTATTTTATCAAAAGGCCTTAAAAAAAATTACTTAATAAAAATGCATCAGATTTTAATATTTTTAAAATTAAAACATGGAAATATTTTTTAAATTTAATATTGTCTCAACAATATTAAATCAATTGAAAAAGAAATATTACTTGACATCTATTATATTAATTTAGTGATGTCATGTTAAAATTTAGAAAATTTGTTTTAGTCCTCCAAATGTGTTGGGTCGGTCCTGTAAATGATGAACTCGTGATTAAATGAAATAAATGTGTGTGTCTGCATACGTGAAGTGGTGATTAAGATGGCTAAGTAATCTCGTGATGTTAGGGAAACAAAATATATTTAGCATTGAGGTGACAATCGAAAGATCTTGATGGTATTCGAGTGGAGAATTCCTATATAGGTCGGAGACGACCGCCAACATCAAGAGCTACTATGTAAAACACCAATACCTTGACTAGATGCAAACAGTGAGCTAGGGATTTATGATGTTGAGTGAGCTTACGAAGGACTTTAGTGAGTCCACATGAAAACGTAGTGTCATGTTCCTCTCAAATATTTCAGAGTTAGTTTAATATCACACATGATAAATGACATATTAGGTTATTGCATTAGAGAGCATAAACGACACATTCAAAGTGACATTGCATTGGCATATCATAAGACTTGTGCTGTGTGATTATGTCCATTAAAAAATTATATTGAGTATATCACTATACCTATGTTATATGATGCCTACGTGATGACTTGCTATTGAAATATCATGTTGTGATTAATTATACTTAGATGAATTATTGTTACCATGATTGACATGACTATGTGGATGAATGATACTCTCTTAAATGAGATTTTAATTGTGATTGTAATATGATGTCATGATAATGTGATTTAATGTATTATGATTTATTATGTTACTAGTGATCATGAGAATAGGATGTTAAGATTCACATGTTAAATGAATAAGTTGATTATTATTTGTTGTCTTGGAATAGTAATGAGATATGATTAATTAAAATGTTTTTATGACTAGGCTTAGATGATAAATGTGAATATGTTTAGAATATGTTATGATTAGATTTAAGAGATATTTGAGAATATGTCATAGTGTTAATATGATGTTGGAGATTTCTGTGCATTTGTAATTATATGTATTATGCATTTAATACGATTTTGATGACTTAATCGTTGTTGTTTGGGTTTGACGTGCAATTATGCGATTATACCATATGCTACGTATGAAGTTTAGAGTTTGTGGTCCATGTGAAAGTATTTATTTGAAAATTCCCTGCTTTGATAGGTGACATTGAGGCTGAGATAAATTATATGTTTTGAAAAAAAGAAAATCGAACTATTTTTGAAGTTTTTTAAAACGTCAAGTTGAAGTTGATTAAATTTTGATGTCTTTCAATTTGTTGGTTGAAGAAAAAGAAAAAGTGTTTATGATATAGTAAATGTGATATCTTGAACCTTTCTAAACTAAGTTTTTAAAAACCTCATTTTCAATCCGCAGCAAAAGTAAATTATTTTTGAATAAATATAAAAGATATTTTTTTTGGGTTTAAAGTGTCATGGTTTCCATACATTTAGAAACTACAAATAGGTAATAGAAGTTTGGAATCTCTTAAAAGGTATCATAGTGCCAAACTTATTTCCTATAATAGATTGGCACGATTGGTTGCTCTATCATTTTACGAATCATGCTAAGTTTTTTTATATAAATTGGTGCTTGATTTTTTTGGTGTTATGCTAGACACTATTTGGTGGAGTAGAAACGAGGTCATTTTATGTATTATTGTTTATCTCAGCATTATCAAATAAAATTTGCGACCATCTCATTGTATTATTTAGAGTTTATTGCATGGCCATAAGATCTTGTTGAACCATGATATTGAGGTATATTAAGATTATATTATGTGGGTTTCTTCAAATCCATGGACGGTGGCTATTAATAATGATGGTGCAGCTACGAGTTCATAGTTGTTGCGTGCTTACAAACGTGTTATGAGGAGTGATAATGTGAATTCTTATTTGAATTTTCTAATAAACGCTTGCAAATGTGCTTGATCTTCATTTTGCTTGGAGGAGAGGTTTTAAAGACACAAATGTGTATTTTGACTTGTGTGTGGTTTGTTTTTTGTTATCAAATGGTTGTTGCTCATCTCATGATGCTTAAGTTCTAGTCACCATGATTCATGGCATTCATAAAGTTGAAGGCTAGGTTAGATTGATCCACATATTGAGAGAAGTGAATAAAGTAGTTGATGCTTTAGCCAAGTATGGATTAAATTTTGTCTTTTTTTTTTTATTTTTTATTTTTATTTCTATTGTAATGTTGGTTGATGTTGCTGCTGTTTCATTTGTTATAGATTTTTAATTTATTGTTATTTGGGGCTTGACCCCTTTTTTATAAGAAAGTATTATATTTTCAGTATAGTTGCTTCTGGTGTTGATCAAGTCTAATTATAATATAAAATGATCCAAACCTATTAAAGTGTTCAAGTCGGTAAAAAAAAAAGTGTTCAAGGTTTGTTTTTGAAAAAAAAAAATGTCTACAAGATTGGTTGGATATGTTGTGTTTTTCTTTTTCTATACAATCTAGTCACATAATATTATTTGGACAAACATATGCATAAACTCTACCCAAAAAATACTGTTCCAGAATTTTGATTTTTTTTTTTAGTAATTTCATTTTTGAAAAAATCAAAGACAAGTATATTTTAATTTTTTTTAAATTACCGAAACAAAAATGTCTTTCAAAAAAATTGATTGTTCTAGAAATTTCACCAAATTAAAATATTATGTATTTATTTTCTCAATTGTTGTAAAATGAATATATTCTGGCAATTTAAAAAATTGAAACTTTTGGAATTTTGAAAATTTAAATTTATTGATTTAGCCATTTAGGACATTTATGTATCCAAAAATTTAAATTTTTAGAATTATGAAAATTTCAGTTTATAAAAATTTTTGATGTATAGTTTTTTTGGATATTTTCAATACTCGTATTCCAATAAAATTAAGTGATAAAGAGAAATGTCCAGAAATTTTCTTGTGAAAAATTTGGGATCTAATGGAATTATTGTGGGGTATGGAGGTTTTTTCCTTATGTTTGGAAAATTTATAGAAGTGGGTCAAGCCCAAAAGAAATCAATTAATAATATTAAAGATTATAAAAAGAATGTGGTTGTTGTGTTATCCACAGTCCCACATCCTGGCAATCACACCTCTACACTACAGTCTACATGACTGAAATAAAAAAATTACTCTCGAGTGACTTTTTTTGTGTTTATTAATATTGTTAGTTTTTTTCATAATAAATATCGAATCCACAACCTCCTTTTTTTTTTTGGGTGTGTTTTAGACTCATTTTAGAATATTTTTAGAGAATAAACTAGTTGATACATAATAGTTGATAATTTAACATATATTGAACTCAAAGTATTTAATAAAATATGCGATTTGAAGTAATTGATAAATTTGAAATGACACAAAAAGATATTATTAATTAATATTAAATTTTTTAATTGAGATAATAATTAGAGAAAATATTATATGTTATAGCTATAAGATGAAATAGTACTTGGAGTAGTATATAAAAAAACTACAAACTTATAAGAGCATATTATGTTCATACAATTCTACTTTGATCATGTGAGTGTATATGCTATTATCTATATGCTATTAGCTAACAATTTGACACTACCAAAAAGTTGATGAAATAGTTTAAGATGTCGATTTATTGGAGGATTTTTTTAACCTTATGGTTCTCAAAGGAATTATGACTTAGTAATTTGGAGTTCGGCGGAGAGTTAAGTAAAATCTATTTAATAATCGTGTCAGTCAAAATTTAAATTTGAATTTTTCTTGACGATTCGTCTTTAACTAAAATTCATTAACTATCAGTTAATTGTTGGTGGTTTTAACTATGTTGAAAGCTTCTTTTCTTCTCCCAAATCTTCTCAAAAGTCCTAAATTTTATATGAATTGAGTGATCGAGACTTATATTTGAGTCAATATAAATGGGAGGAGAAGAAACACCTTATTTGCCAACTTGGGTTGTAGCTTTAATGTGATGTGTAATGGGTCCATGGGTTGATGATGATTGTATGGCACAACAACTGCTATAAGGGAATAAAAGAAAGGCAAGTTTGCTTCATGGCTTGGACCCCAAAAAAATTTGATTGATGGCAACAAATTGGGAAAAGGTTTAGGAGGATAAAATGCATTTATATCCCTTTAAATTTATAGATATACTTACATTTTTCATTCATCTAATTAAGCGCTTTATGTTTAAATTAATATTATTTTTTACTACTTCTCTTTTTATTAGTAAATAAATTTCCCTCTTAAAAAAATTATCGACTTATTTAATACAAAGGAAAAAACATATTATTCTTATCTAACTAATATATTGCTAACAAAACGAATAAAATATGTTATAAATATAATTATAAACAACAAAAAAAGAATAAATTGATTACAAGTATATACTAAACCTAATAAAAAAATGTAATCAATTATATAAATTATAATTTTATTATTACACGGGAAATTAAGTGTAAAACATTAAAATATCTAAATTAGATATTACTATCATGCACAAAACATATTAATATATATTACTAAATAAATAAATAAAAATCCAATAAACTCAATCCTTGTGTTTCAATTAAAAAATAAGAGAAGGGTATGCCACAACACATTCACCTTTAGTTTCTTGGATATGCATGATTTGTGTTTTTTTTAGATAAGAGTGGATGTATGCAGTAAACACTCAATCTTATGAACAAGGGAAATTTTGTTTCATTGAATGTGAAAGCATTGGATAAGAAGAAAAAAAATCATTAGTGTTAAAGATAATGGCATTCAAGTTATTTTATTTTTACAAGCACATATTAAAATAGCTAAGTTATTTGATTATTTTTTTACAAAAGATAATTTATTTGATTATCAATTGAAAATGTGTTATAAATATATTATTCATAGGAGGTGTAGTTGATTTTAAGAGGAAAAGAAATCCTTCTATATTATTCCTATATTGTTCTTATCATTACTTGTGAAGCTTAACGTATTTTTAGCATCCGAGCATTTGAATTTAGAAATGTGGTTGTGTAAACTTTGAAGAGATATTGTTTGTTTTTTCGAAGCACACAATAATTCTTGCAAATTAGATGCAAGTTTTTCGGTATGGTTTTGTTCTAGAAAACTAGGGCTAAAGTTTTCAAGAAATTTTTTAAGAGATAATTTATTTATATTCTCCGTGGATGAGGACTATAGAGGACAAGACGATAAAATTGTATGTTTGCAACATGAAGCTTCTACATCTTCTCCTTCTATAGAGTCATTACCTCATGTCGATTGAACTCGACTGACATCATCGATTTGGAAGACATCGATGTTGCTCGACGAATCGTTGGGTGGCAATAGGAAATAAATGAGGACCTTGAGTAGGATGAGGGAGAGGTTGTACATCGAGAGGAGCATGATGTTATAAAATTAATAGATTTTTACGGTCACCTTTCAACCTTGAAAGGATTTTCACAGTCACCTTTTAATCTATGAAGAATTTTGCAAACACAAACACATTCAATCTAACATAAAAGATATACTTGAGTTACAAATAATGTGTATGAATAAAAGTGTTTGGGATCAAATGATTCTCAACTCTTTGTTTGAGATAAATAAAGATAAACTCATTAAATGATTATCCACATATATAGTTAAGAGAGTTGGAGTTTGCTTGAAGAGTTTTTGACTTGTTCTTACTTGAACTAATGTTGGTAGATTTGTAAATTGAACTCTTACTCTTCCAATTTATAGATTATAAGAGGTTTTGAATATTCAATTTAAACTTAATATATATGTTAGACACATCAGCCAAGTGTCAAATTTGTTTTAAAACAATTAAACACATGTTTATATTGTTGTCCAGAACATTCTCGACAAACCCAAAATGTTCTTGTTTTTGGGTGTGATGAAAAACGTGAATGGGTGAGTAAATGAGTTGTGAAATGTCAAATTTTTAACTCTGAAGCATGAAGAGCTTTTTGCAAAAGGATGCAACAACAGTGTACTATGTCTTTGTTGCCCTTGCTTACAGCTCATCAATCTGAGGATCAATTTAGTCATCAATCTAGAGGTTGTTTTCCTCCTTTAGACCTTCAACACGAGTTATGGGCTTGACCACTGATTTGAGTAGTCTTGATACTCTTTAGCTTGTGGTTTGAACTGTGGAAAATGATCTATCTTGACTTTGTGTTTAATATAGAATAACCAGAATGTTCTTCTGATCAATCTGAAGATCAATCTAGGTATCATTTTGCAGATCAATCTGCAGAACATTTTGTATGTTCATTTTTGCAAGTCTGCCTTCAAATCTTGACTTTTCATTTCTCATTAAAAGTTGGAAAGCCCATGTGCGAAATGTCAACTGATTTATTGTATGTTTCCCTTCCAAAAAGATCCTTATTGTCAATTGTTCTTTAATAGAACAACCAGAACTTTCTGGTGAATGTTCTTCCATCATTCTTTAAACAAATGACTTAATCTTGAAGTGATTTCTTCTTCAAAGATGATTCTTTTCATTTTGTTGAATTGATATGACTATTTACGAGTGCAATGAACTTGTTCATCATGAGAATATTATTTCGTAACAATTGAGAATGTTGTCTTCTATATGAAAGGAGAAATCTTTTGTTGAAGCAATACTTCCTACAATTTCTCTTGGTGTTACACATGTTGTGTCTTCTCCATCAAGTATCTCTGAGATGCAATAATCATTCTCTTGAATAATTAATATATGATATATTCCTTTTGAGATTCTTTCACTATTGAGTAGATACTTATGCACTTGTTGATGTGAATGACTTTTTTCTTGTCCACTTATGCAATTCGTGTTCCTTAAATAAAACTCAAGTGCAATCATTAGTAGATCACCATCCATAAAACTTAATCATTTATTTCATAAAGTTTGTTGTCATTAAAACATACATCAAAAAGGTTTTTACGTAAACAAAGGAGTCTATTTAACATGAAAAACATGTTCAGTTCCCTTGAGGATTGTAAGATACTTTCCAACTTAAGCGATATGAGCATCTTATTGTTCGTAGAGTGTGGTATATAGAGGTAAGTTAATTGTTTTATTTGTTTATTTATTCTTTTTTATTTATATATTAAATACATATATTTTATATGTATGCAAGAGCTCTCATCCTGAAGCTGACTATCGATGGTAAGTAGATGCAAAAATTTACTTTGCAAGTACCTCGAGCAATAATTGTTTGGATGCAGACGTTTGACTTAGATCCATTCAACACGAAAATCTTAAGTTGATCGTCCAAAACCTGATATTTGCATTGTGGAGAGGTGGTACACAGAGACGTCGCTATTTTGCGTGTCATTTGGTGAAATGGCAATTACACTAGATGATGTGGCCAACCTATCGCCCATCCTGACTAGAGATGAGTTCTTGAGTCCACCAACAAAAATGAATAAGACTATGACATGTACTTTTTGCCATACAATTATTGGTGGTGTCTACCGAGGAAGTTTAGGTTGAGACGAAGAATATCAAAGATATTGCCTGTTATAAGTTGGAGTGGTTTCAAAAGGTGTTTCGTAGACATTGTGTTACTGAGATGTTTAAGTATGTTTCGAGGACATACTTGCCAAATTTGGTAGTGTGTACATTATGGCTGACAAGAGTCACACATTTGGCTCTTTAGGAATTTGTCACAATACAGTAGGTATGCCTGAAGTCTTGCTGCTCTTGTTGTAATATATGAGTATTTCTACAATTAAACAAAATAAAGATAAGCATTGCATAAATGTAGAACAACTTATAACACTTTGAATGACCTTAAAAAAATAGGATAAAACAACTTGTAGACATTCATACAACTAACGGAGCCGTCTAACATTATAGAGTTATTATATTTTTCAACTTCATTATCATTTTTTTATATAAAAAACACCCATGCGAAAACTTGTGCAAAATACAAGCCCCAGATATACCCATTCAAAGGTCCCTTAAAATAACAATTAGATTCAAAAGTCAATAAACACTTTAAAAAATTGACCGGACTTCAAAAATTATTCAGTAGTTCAAATTTTTCCTCATCAAATAGGCTGGGTTTGCAAATGGTAGTACTTGGCTACTAAATAAAGCTGCCAAAAGAAGCAATAAGTTGGGAATTTTCTAACTTGAAAAGAATATAGAATAATTACAATTTATGACATTTACGTAAAAGAACATTAATTACTTACTAAAATTTAATTACGCATTAACTCCCAAACAATGGGCAAAAGTGGAAAATCCACAATGTGACAATAATTCAACAGCCAAAGTAGCAAACTACTACTAACATCAAAGTTTCCTAATTTATACCTACATCTACAGACCAAATCATCCATCGGAGGAATAAATGATTTGATCAAAACTGTCCAACCAAGAAACCAAAACAATATGTGACCTTCAAACGCGCCACTGTCTCTAAAACTTACCACAACCATCTTGGCATTAACCATATGCACACACCCTTAATTTTCCACAGCCTGTGTTGTCCATAGCAAGCATATTTTAAATAGTGGCCTTGTTAAGGTCGCCTTTTCTTTTCCTATAATATATAGCACATATTTGAAACCTCGGCAAGTTTAACAAAATCACATTGCCGTGATTTTGTTGAAGTTCTAAAGTATAACTTTTACAAAATGACAATGACACACTATGATTCTACCAAACTCATCCAAACATGGAAATAATAGTTTTTTTCCTTCTTCGCATTAGAGGGGGCAAGAGATGAAAAATACTGCATTTGCACATATTACCTGTTGCATTAATCCATAGTTGCATATTAGTATATCTTAATCTTGTTAATAATCAATCCCATGTGCATTGCAACTTCAGAATATGCATAGACAACAAATGACTTTACAACCAAAACATTTGAACAGATAACTATAGTTGTTATTGCAGCCACAACTATATCATGAGCTCCTTCCAATATCTTTGCCAGAGAACTCTCCATTACCAAAGGATGCTGCTGCAGTAACATCCAAACCACCACCACCACCACCTCCAATAGATGTGATAAGTGCAGACAAGCCTCCACCGGCACTGCCGCCAGCAGCCATTCCCAATCCTAGAAAATCAAGAGTGGTTTGCTTAGGACCAAACATGGATGGTGTCCCCAACATCAATTCTTTGAGTCCGGAATCACTGTCACAAGGAAGCCCGAGTCCAAGTCCTGCTGGAACTAAACTAGAACCGTCCGGTTCAACTTGTCCAAGACCCCAATGCAGGCAATCTTGCTGACTGGATGATGAAGAGGGAGCCGACGAAGACACAATGCCGAGCCCACGAAGCAAAGAGGCATTTGTGGTGGCAGCACCCATTTGAGCAGCTTTCTGCAGCAATGCAGTGGCAGACATGGCGGGCGGCTGCGGCGTCGGCGCATATTGACGACACTCCTGCCCTCCTGTTCCAAAAATTGATGATCCGTGATTGGTAGAGAGGCAGAGTGATATAGCCTCAGACGTCGGAGGAGCTGAGAAATCTGCAGGGCGATCTGGACAACCCATGGACCTAATTAGGTCAGTGAATGCTAGTGTTTGAGATTGCAGACTGGCAGAAGTTG
Organism: Cicer yamashitae; assembly: GCA_037974755.1. NCBI lineage: Eukaryota > Viridiplantae > Streptophyta > Magnoliopsida > Fabales > Fabaceae > Cicer > Cicer yamashitae. The sequence continues at coordinate 14,752,051 of JBBPBQ010000002.1, forward strand.
AAGCTGTTGAGGAAGCAAACAAGCTTGCAAACACACCACTGCTAGTCGTAGCACCGCCGTTGCTCGTTGAGCTAGCACTGTTGCTGCTACAACTCCCATTTAAAGCATTAGTAGTAGTAGCAGTACTAGCAGTAGTTGTAGTAACAACAACTTGTGGCTCCTCTATGATTTGTGCGGGATTTTCTGGAAAATCAAAATCCGAATATAGAATAAGGAAAAGTAAAGCAAAGCAGGAACAACAACATCATTATTTTAGTTTATAATCATCAAACTAATAGGAAAAAGAAAGTGCAAAAGCAACCACTTAAAACACATAGACAAAGGAAAGTTGGTACCTTTCTTTTATGTTATAAATTAAAGTTCAGATTTTCAGAACTAAAGTAAAGAACAAAACAATATTTTTTTCCACACTCTTAAAAATTCGCTCCCCATCCCCCTCACCCCCTAAAAACAAATCTTCTCTCTTTATTAGCTTTTGAGATCTTTGTAGTTTCTTTGTCAACCATTGCATAATTTAGATCAAACAATCTCAAAAAAAGAACACCTTTTTTAAGTTATATTTATTTTCATTACTTAATTAGCCACACCCGAATCTCAGATCACTTGATCCTGTTCTCACATTCTCACAAGTCACAACAAAAAACGATACCAGACAAAAAAAGACTAACCAAACACAAACAACAACATCGAAAACAAAAACATAGGTTTTGAAATTGTTATCTTCTTTTAACCACATCAAACGAGACAAAAAATAAAAAATAACATTTACACGATTCAAGAAATATCTACCTATCTTCTGCGTTTCCAAACCAGAGGACACTACACTATTCGACTGAGCAGTAGTTGCAGCAGTAACAGTCGCCGCCGGCATCGACGGCGGCGATGAATCTCCGGTCAAAACCTTCGAATCAGATTCTGAATTAGCCTTCACAACACTCTGAGACTTCGCATTTTCCTCCGCTAACGCATCGCAAAAAGCTCTATGCGTGATGAAACTATCCCTCCTTCAAAATCAAAAAACAAATTATCAGAACCAAATAAAAAATAAATTAACAGATTAAAAAAAATAAAAAAATAAAAAATAAAAATAAAATAAAAACCTAGAAAAAACGGTTCCACAATCGCATTTATACTCTCTGGAGCCACAAACTTTAGAGTGAGCTTTCCAATCGGATTGAACAGCGTATTTCTTGGAACATTTATCGCATTTCCACTTCTTCTCACCGTGCTTTCTACAAAAGTGCTTTTTAATCCCCGTTAAATCTCCCAAAGCTCTAGAAGGATCATGATGAACGCAACTCGGTTCAGGACAAACATAAACCCTTTTCCTAATTTCCTTACTCGATCTTTGCCTAAGTTTCCATGGTAGATTATGACCTCTTCGATGAAGTTGAAGATTCTGATCTCTTTGAAAACCTTTGTTGCATATTTCGCATACGAATCTGTTTGTTGCTAAAAGTGTCGTTGGTGATAAAGCAATAACTTCTGCTTCTGGATCTTCAAAAATAAAATAAAAAATAATAATAATAATTAATTAGTTTATTTACTTCAATTAATGAAAAACGATGAAATTAAATGTTTTATTTTTGTACCTGGCATTCCTGGGAGGTTACGTTTTTTCTTTGTGGTGGGTTTTGGAGTTGTTTGATTACCAGAGGAGGAGATGCTAGCTTCACCTGAAGGTGTTGAAACATTGTCTAAATCAACAGGCATCGGAACCAAACTAACCTACCTAGTTAGTAGTTAGTATTATAACTTATCAAGAATCAATAATAATCTATTTACAAAGAGGGGAAATATCTTAGATGCATTAACACACACAGTTTTGATTTTTCTTTTACTTTTTTTTTGTTGTTTCTAGGGTTTTCTATTTAGCTTCTCAATAGCTTCTTCTTTTTTGTTTAGCTTTATCTATATCCACCGGTCAACCTGCAAAGTTTTTATTCTTCTACTTCTTCTTTTTTATTTTTTTATTTTTATTTTTTTAAGTTACCTTGTTACGCTCATTTACACACACCAACTACCACCTCCAATAATGCTTTCTCTCTCTATCTCATTCAAAATTTCATCTTAACCAACAGAACTTAAAACTTTGGAACGCGATAACCATTGACAAAAAATACCTTTACACACAACTCTCTTTAGAGTTCACACGGTTACCATCTTGAATCACCTTAATTGAATTCTCATGATCTCATCTTTTTACCGCTTAACTTAATTTGTTAAGAATTTAATTCATATTTACACAGTAATATAATAATTTTTTTATTATTAATTAATTAAAACTGTTAAATTATTAGATATGTTTTATTTTTACTATAATTATATTTAAAATTAAGTTAATCAATTATATGTTATTCCTATAAAACTTTTTATAGTATTAGAAAATTAAACTCATTTGGTATTTTCTTCTCTAAAAAGATTTTTCATTTTAACAAATTTACACAATAAAAAATGTGATAAATAAAAAATTAATAATAATAATTTTATTAAATTATTTTATTAATCATTAATGTATTGTCAAGTAAAAAATAATAAATTAAAAATAATATATAGAATATTATTTCATTAAAAGTATAATTAGAAGAAAAATAAAATAATATTCAAAACTAAAAACCACAATTTTTTAAACAAAATCTTTTTATAAGTGTGAGATAGAGGGATTATTTTTAGTGATAATTTGTTGGTGAGTTCTAAGTTATCTATGAAAAATTATACATAACTTACTCAACCTACAATAAAAATTAACAACATAAATAAACTTATAAATTTTACCTTTATGTGATTAATTTTTGATTGAAAGTGGGATAAATTTTTTCATTTGTTTATGTGACAAGTTTTCATTGTGCAGTAATTCAAAGGTAAGCTACTAAAAGACAAATGGTAATAATTAACATGGTTAAGTAAGGTTAAGCGTATGAGTATTTTTTGTTTTTGTTTTGTGGACTGAGTCGTTGAAAAATAAAAGGAGTTTATCGTGTCCAAGTTCGTATCCTCCACTTGTCGAGGCAAATGGTACAGTGAAGGACGAGTGTTTAATTACACTACGTTTGTCGTTTTGTGCGGTGAGTCTATTTGTTTGAACTTTGAATCCGTATTCTGTAGAAACCGACAGAGACAGACACACACCACCATTTCACACGGAACTAGATTCAGTGCAGTAAGAGCATCGTGCAGTTATCGACTTTTAGCCGTCAGATCTGAATCGACAACAGATAATGGTTAAAGTTGATTTCCCTGTGCCAAATAGAATTAGGAAAGAAAAAAAAAGTAAATAATATCTGTAATTCGATCAAATCAATAATTAATATTAAATATATTTATGATCAATTATAAATTTTTATAATATTAATTATTAATTTATTTATTTTATTAATTTTATTAATTTTTCATTTTACAAAACACTGACAACATCTTTTATTTTCTATTAAAACAAGCTTTGAGAAGAAAAAAAATCTTTTAAAAAAGCATGCATTTGAGAAAACTATGGATGATTTATGCATAGTTAAGTACTGCACATAAAACCTTAAAGATGCACCAAAATTATTTTCCTTAAAATTAATTACTATGTATATCTTTCGCGGTGAATCCTAATGCATTTCACATTCACACGATGTTGAATATTTTGGACAAGCCAAATGCTTCCGACAACGCTACTGAGTAAGATATTTAATTAAGATACTACAAATTTTTTGTTTGAATAAAAGACACGGTTTTAATTAGTTTTGCTTTAAATATCGTACGTCATTTAATAAAAAAGTATGTATTTAGTAAGTAACTTCGGATTTTGGGATACTGAGTAATCCTTATGTAAGAAAACAAATTTATCATAGAGTACAAAGTCAATGAAAAAGAAGGAAACGTGGCAAATCCTTACTGGTGCAAAACACTGAAAAGCTTTTCTATTTTTTCATATAGATGAAAATTATTATTTTCTTGGTACAGCTTATTATTATTATTTACATTTTTATTTCCTTTACTTTTGGCTTCAGCCATCATGTGCTTCGAAGCAGCTTTTTCTGTCAATAATACAAGAAGCCTACATTTTTCTTGACAATACAAGCATATTATAATTAGTTTTCTTTTTTTTTTTGACAAAATATTATAATTAATTAGTTTTTATTTGCTTTTTCATTTATTATATGCCATTTTAGAAAGAAAGCAAACAGTTATATATAGCGAAGACTCGAGGAGGTGAGGAAACTTCGACGGGCATGATCTTCCGTATCAGATTTCACATTCTTTTATGAGAAAAAATAATTAATATGCATAGTGATGACCAATAAAAATTAAATAAGTGGGGTTGTTAAGTCTTAGTTTGTAAACGTCAGATATTATCAAATTGGACGATTTATTTGAATTAATTATAATAAAATTTATAATTTATTTTAAAATTAAAAAAAAATTAATAAGTGATATTTTTTAAAAAAAGATTACGTGATATATATATATATATTGTACCGATTGTTATTATCTCAAGTCCACAACACTATGTCTACGTCTTTTAGGTATTTTACAATTTAAGTATGCAGTAAATTCTCATGATGTTGTCATTTTATAAAAAATTGTCTCCGTAATTAAAGGAGTGAAGTAATTTATAAATTATCTTTAATTTTGATTAATAAGCAATTAATGTGAAAGATTAAAAAAAATAGTTTAGATTGTTGGTGCATAATCATTGTATTTTTTTTATATATGTACTAAACTGATAATTTGTGTCCTTTAAACTGATAAATTGGTAAAATAGGTTAATATATTATAGTCACATATAATTGATCATGTATATATACAAAATAAAAATTATTCACGTAATGATTTATAGTTAATATTATTTAATTTATTTTTTAGAAAAGATAAATCTGAAAATGAAAAGAGCTAAAAATAAAAATAAAACAAATTATAAAATATAAATGAGATGGAAAGAATTATCAAAAAAAAAAAGAGATGGAAGTATTAGAAATTTTACGTGTATACTTATTGAGGAGGAAAATTCTTTTATCTTACGAAGATGAAATTTTCTACGGTTTGTCGTTTAAGGCAAAAGAAAACTAAAAAATAAAGATATACAAAAATCACAACAACAAAAGAATCAATTAATACGATAATTAATGACTTTTATTTAAAGAACTGGGTTATAGTCACTAGCGAAGACAATTGATATATAGGAGGACTGCTGATCATAGTGATACTCTCTATCTTTTGAAATAAATTATATTGGTTTAAATATGTTTTTATCTTTGTAATCTCAAATGTTAATTGACAAAGGGAAACATGGACCAAACATTTAAATATGTTTTTTGTGTCTGTAAATATAACAGTTTTCAGTTTTAATCCCTGAAAAATATTTGTTTGGATTTCATCTCTGCAATATCAAAAAACTTTATATTTAGTCCTTAACATTAAATGAACGTTACAAAAACGTGAGTCGACAAATAGAGGAAAACGTAGATCAATCGTAGCACTTCAATGAAAATATTAATTTAAATATTAGAATAATTTCTATTTAAATATTTAAATACTGCTGAGGAGGGCAACACTTGTAAGATAAATATTGATAGTCCAACACTTCAACCACGATTTAGTAGTTTTTATTTTTGCTTTGATGGATGTAAATAAGGGTTTTTGAGATGTTGTAGGTATACAAATTATTCTAATATTTTAATTAATATACTCATTGAAGTGCTACGATTGATCCACGTTTTTCTCTACTTGTCGGCTCACGTTTTTGTAACGTCCATTTGACGTTAAGGACCAAAAATAAAGTTTTTGGATATTGCAAGGATGAAATTCAAACAAATATTTTTCAGAGACTAAAACTGAAAACTGTCATATTTACAGCGACCAAAAATATATTTAAGCGTTTAGTCCACGTTTCGCTTTGTCAATTAACGTTTTTGTAATGTCCACTTGACGTTAAGGACCAAAAACAAAAATTTTCTGATATTACATGGATGAAATCCAAACAAAAAAGTTTACAGGAACTAAAACTAAAAATTGTTATATTTACAAGGACTAAAAACATATTTAAATCAATTATATTTGTATTCATTTAATTATGTGCGAGTATTCTTTTAATCGATATTTGAAAGGTTTTAAATATTTGTGAGTATTAATAGATATATATATATATATATTACTTTTAAATTAAAAAAAAAATATGTAAAAAAAATATAGTTTTTGTTGTATTTATGTTGAACTTTTCTCACTATTTTGACAACATAAAAAATATTAATGCTTAAATAAAAAAATATAACAAAATTTTATTGTAAAAATTATTAATACATTAATAAAAAAGAAAAAAAACATTACAACATATCAATTTTATTAATTAAGTATCGAGTACAAAACAAAAAAGACATTTAAGAATTAGTCTTCATTAATTATTTGTCTATAAAATTACAAAACAAAAGAGACATTTAATAATTTTTTTTTTAATTTTAATAAATTCAGAAATTATAACATTATATGTAACAATAGTTGAAAAATATATATAGTGCTCAACTACTCAAAAAATTTTATGCGTATGTCTCTAAAAAATAGTTTAAGAACATCTACACATAAAAATAACTATTAATTTTTTTTAATATATGTGAAAAATATACCGTGCTTATGATTAAAGATGTGTGTAGTATTGTTTTTAAAGTTATGGTATATTGATCATAGATTTTTGTCTTAAATATAATTTTGGTCATTTATTAATTTTATTAATTAAGTATCAAGTACAAAACAAAAGAGACATTTAAGAATTAGTCTTCATTAATTATTTGTCTATAAAATTACAAAACAAAAGAGACATTTAAGAATTTGTTTGTAATGTTAATAAATTCAAAAACAATAACATTATATGCAACAATAATTGAAAAATATATATGGTTCTCAACTACTCAAATTTTTTGTGTATGTCTCTAAAAAAAATAGTTTAAGAACGTCTACACATAAAATTAACTATTAACTTTTTTTAATATATGTGAAAAATATATTGTGCTTATGATTAAGGACGTGTGTAGTATGTTTTTAAAGTTATGGTATATTGATCATAGATTTTTGTCATAAATATAATTTTGGTTATTTATCTTTTACTTAATAATCACTTTAGTCGTTTATTTTTTGCAAAATTATACAAGTTTGTCCTTTCTTTAAGGGCTAAAACGAATATTACATAAAAGATGAAATGAATAAAAAAGAAAAATAAATAGTCAAAACGAATAAAAAAAAGATAAATTATTAAAATGAATATTAAATAAAAATTAAATTATTAAAATTAAATTTTAATCTAGATTTTTTTATATGTTGAGAATTTAATCTGAAGACGATGATCTATTCTAAGGTAGAGAAGAGTAGAAAACTTTAGCACTCAGTAAACACACAATTTTATGGATAGGAAGTCTTTTTTTTTTCCGCTAGACTAAATCATTGAAATTATTAATTATAAATTTAAATTTACATTATTCCCAAAATATGTATTGTTTTATTTTATACTAATAATCATGTATTGTTTTGTAAAAAGTTATAGTATTTGTTGTGACAAATTTGGACTTCGTCAAAATCAGTAAAATGAAAATAAGTTGACAAAACAACAGGTAGGTTTGTGGACTTAGAAAAGTATAGCCCAAATAATCTTAATGGAAACCCTTCTATCAACAAAAGCTTAACATGACTGAAACACAAGTCGAAATATTTCTAAGTTCTTACACCAACTCTACGCATTGAAATAACAATTTTGTTTTTTAGATGGGTTATGTGAAAAACATGCATCTACTAAGCCTTTAGGACTCATTGTCTATAAATAGTGGTCGGTGACTCTAATAAAGTTTGCTTAATGTTTCAAAAAATTCACATTGATCTATCACAGTGATTGTCTAATTTTTCTTGAATCTTAAATAGGACACTTTACTTTTAAGTATTTTGATTCATTGTCATTTACTTTTTCAACAATTTATTTTTCATGTTGTTTACATTCATACAATTTAATTTGTTGTACTTCAAGATTCATACAATTTACATTTTTTGCACTTTAAATTCATGGTATTGTCTTTAAATTTCATTTACTTTTTGAAAATTGACTTTCTATTTAAATTTTAGTCATTTAATTTCTAGTCAAAATTCTTTTGTAAATCATTCACCGTCCGTTTTAATCACATTCAAGTAATTGTTTTTGCACTAGTCTATAACTCATAAGTTTTGAGGATAATCATATGACCATGAATGATAACTTTGAACATCAAATAAGCCATTCCTCCTTGAAATTGTGTTTTTTATATTTATTATGAGTATGTATTTAAAAAAAAAGTACTTGTTCTCTCACTTTTAATATTCTCAAATATACAAAATATATGTTTGAATTGATTGATTTAGATGTAAATACATTTTTGAGCTAATCAATTCGGATAAAATTTGAAAACTTTTGACAATACATAAAGGTGAGAAAACAAATTTTTGTTAAAAAATTTCATATATGAGATATTATTTGAAAATGGCTTCTATAATTTCACAATGAGAGTGTTTAAGAATTTGAGAAGTGAGATGATGTGCAATCAAACACCTGACACAAAATGTAACACTCTCGTTTATAAACACTTTTTGAAACACACTCTTTATTAATACTATTATTTTGTTTTGAAATATAAAAAATCAAGTTTAACACATTTAAATATAAAAATTATTTTATCAACATTAAAATATAAAATAAATACATTAATTATTCTAAAAAATTATTTATTTTAAATAAAAAGAGATGCTTATAATCAAAGGCTGATATAGTATATGTTTGAATGTTTAGAGACAAATATACCATAATTATATCCGATGATTATTATTTTCAAACAGTTAGTCGTAGAGTTGTGCTAAGAAGCCTCGTTGTACCTCTAGATTATTGTTGTTATAGGTTCTTCCATTTCTCCATCCTTTCGAGAATATCAAGTTTTTCTGAATTTTTTTTCTTCTTCAAAGACTCCTTAACATTCTGAGTTAGTAAAAAAGAAAATTCACAAATTGCATAAAATAAATTATTTAATGTTTTTTAGCTAAATAGAATTTTAAAAACTCTTCATCTTGTTTATTTAAGATAAATTCTAAAATTACAGAGTGAGTAATATGTGGAATTTTTTTTGACAAAAAAGGGATATTTATTCATTCAAATGGATAGAAATTGCATTGATCGAGAATAGTGCAGTTCAAAATCACTAAAACTGAAAATAATGAATATGCGAACAAACTTACAACATTCATGTTAATAACATAAAACAACAAATATTTACAATTGTGATAAAATCTACAAATATGACAAAATTGAAGTGTTCATTCAGAATACACATTCTCCGGAGTTGTAACGTTGATGACGCTAAAATCATTAATTGAATCTAAATTTGCACTTGATCGAAGTTAATTTGTCAATCTAAATTAAACGAACACCACACTAAGACAGAAAATCAAACACCACACCAAGACGGAAAAAATTAAATAAGTATGAAAAACACTTATTTAATTATAAATAAAAAAAAAACGATAGAAGTGTAACTTTAAGACAAAAAAAAAAAAAGACTATAAAAAACTTTCGATAGATGAAGAAGAGCTAAATGGAAATGAAAATGGAAGCTAGGTTTGACTAAGGAAAAAAATAATATCATTTGATGATTGTTAAGGTCTATGGGGAATAAGTTAGACCCACCAGTATTATTATTAAACAATTTTTTCATTATACAATTTCAGTACAAGGTCAAGAAAATTAAACAATATTTTCATTGTCCAAAAAATTAGATATCATTATTGTAGTACTGAGATCTGTTTGATATTAATTGTTAATTGATGTAATATTCTAATTTTTTTATGGAAATATTTTATTGTTTAAAAATTAATATCTTATTTAATGAAATGAATTTCAACAAAAATTATTAAGTTTTTAAATATTTTATTTATTTAAAATTAATAAATTAAGATTTATTTTGTTCATAGTCAACCTTCGTGCGTAGTGAGTGTCTCGTTGACTTGCCGTTTAAGTGTGTAATTGATAATATTATGGTAATTGATAATATTCCCTATCGTGTAAGCCTATAATGTTTTTATTTTTTATTTTTAAATAAAAATGATACCGGTTCATTGTTTCTATCTAACTTTTCAACGAACTATTAATCCAACAAAACTTAACCGAAGCTCTTGGGCTTCTTGTGAGAATATGCTCAACACTATATAGATACCCGTTTTTATACGGGTAAAAAGTTTACCATATTTATACAAGTATAATTCTTATGCACAATAAATTTTATATTATTAATATATCACAATTATTTATAAAATAATTTTAAAAATAATTTTGATAAAAATTAAATATTATTATTAATTTAATTGTTGTAATTGAATTATAGTATAAAAACTATTTACATTATCAATCAGTATATATAAATTAAATTCATTTAAAATTATAATAATTCATATTATATAAATGTGAATTTAAAAGTAATTAAATTTAAAATCAAATATTTTTATGTGCGTCAAAAAATTAATAGTTATGACTGATTAATAATATAAAAATATTATATTAACAGTGGTTATAAATTAGATTTATTGTATATTCTACAAAATCGATTGTTTATTGAGCTTACACCCACATTGCGGAATTCAGATTTTGATTTTTCATGCAAACTTAAGGACGGATCGAGTACAGAGTACACATTAAGAAAAAATCAAAACACTGAAAAAAAAAGTCCAAGAAGAAAGTAAATTAGAATAATGTCGTGACGAATCATTAATCAATAGTATTTTGTTCTTTGTAAACAACTTAATGAAGACTTATAGTACAAATATTTATTATATAAGTATATATATTAAATTATAACAAAAATTAAATAAAGTGAGACCATTTTCATTTAAGTTGTAAACTTTTTTCGATTAGTTATTCTAAAGAGCATAGACTTAGCTTTTAAAATACGATGAGACTTAAGTTTTTTTTTTTTTGAAAAATTATAGATAATTTATTCATTTTTTAATAAAAATTAATTAAATAAGTAATAAATTTATAAGTGGTATTACGAACTCATATTTACTCCACTTATTAAGTTATTTATGTGTCATATTTTATTAGATGTTTGTTAAATTATCTACTATTTTCCATAAGTAATCTAAAAAAAACTTTAAGAAATATGTAAAAGTCGTAGTCCTTACAAATATTTAAAATAATTTTAGAAATATTATAGTAATCTGTTTAGAAATCGCGTAAATATTTGTTAAGAAATCTAATTTTAAAAGTTGAAATCAAAATTGTCGGAAAAATTCTAAATTATTTAATTCTAATTTTTTTTCCTTATTTTTTTATTTTGTCAGAGTCGGGCCTAACCCAAAACAAATGAGACTAGGGCTTTAGGTCTCAAATTTTTAGACGATTAAAATAGGCCTCCAAATAATTTTGGTGATATATATTTTTTTTAACAGAATTTTTGATATATTATTACTTCTATTAAATGAATGGAAAACAATAGTGGTGTTGTGGTAGTGTATGTTATAATGAACATAAGGTTTAAAATTCAAATCTCACAATTTGCTTTTTACACTTAAAATTTGTTATTTATTTATTTATTAAACTATTTTTTTTATAAATAAAATAAAACTTAATAATTATTGTTTTATTTATTTATTATAATTATTGTTAAATGACTACAACTATATCTTTTTTTTGTCACAATGTGAGTGTCAAGCTTCTCTTCATTTGCAATAAAATTTATGGTAAAACACGATTAGTCACACTGCTTCTCTTCATTTTTACGGTAAAACACGATTAAAACATCATAAAATAGATAAATTCGGTTGAAACACATTCACTATTTTTGTGTGTGTCATAACGTGAGTGTCAAGTTGGTGTATTTAATATATAACTTTTCTTAAAATAGATTATACTCAAATATGTAAGGTTTTTTTTTCTTCACCCTAGTTTTATCATTCTGAATTTTTCTCAATTTTAATAAATTTTATAATTTTAGCCTAGGCGTTGCATTATAATAAATTTTTCTTTTAAATTTTAATAAAAAAATTAATATTTAAAAATGTATTTGAAAGAATTCATCTAGTAAAAAATCTCATCAATTTTAAATTTTTTAAGAAATATTTTAAAAATGTAGTTTTTTGTTCGAAGAAAGGTAACAATTGAAAAATGTTCCTAGAAATACTTAAGGGGACAATTATCATATATTGACAAAAAAACTACCACACAGATGTTTCAAAATTGTTCCCATAAATATTTTAGGGAACGTTTATATAGTGTTGCAAGAACAGTGATGACAACAACCATAAAATGTTGTCTTATCCACTTTTAAGCAACATTTTATACACGTTGCTTAAAAAAGTGTTGCTAGAGACCACAATTGTTGTACTGTCTCTTCAAAGAACAAGGTTTCCTTTGTCAATGGTCTTTGCCATCACCACCGCCATCTGACCCAGACTTCAAACTATGGGAAAGATGCAATAACATGGTACTTTCTTGGACACAAGAACTTTATCACCTCATATCTCTCAAAACATAATTTGTTTTGATAATGTTTCTGAATTACGGATGGACCTTCATGACTGATTCACCAAGGGCAACCATTTTAAATTCTCAGATCTGCTTAAGGATTTGCACTCGATCAAACAAGGTGATCATTCTTTGTCCACTTATTTTACTGATTTAAAGATAATATGGGATGAATTAGAATATTTGAGACACACTCCTTCTTGCTTATGTTTGCATCGTTGTTCTTGTGATTTGAGTTATGCTGTTCAAACTTTCAAACATAAGGAATATGTTGTTTGTCTTCTTAAGGGACTTAACGATCAATATGGAAATGTTAGAACCAAATCCTTCTTATGGACCCTTTACCTACTTTAAGTAAGGGATATTCTTTGGTTATACATCAAGATCCCACCCCTGCACTTACTACTCATGATTCTACTACTCTTGCCATCAGTGCTAATGCCAATAATCAAGGTCGAGGACAAGCAAATCAAGGGTGCAACAAAGGTCGAGGAAGAAGCCAAAAGCTCTGTAGTCATTGCAATAAAACCAATCATACAGTGGAAAATTGCTATTTCAAACATGGTTTTCCACCGGGTTATAAATCAAAAACTCAGATCAACGATGAATCAAATAAAGAGAGCAAGAATTTTTCTCAAAATGGTTTTTCTAATAATTCTACTCCTCTCACACAAGACGTTTATCAATATTTGGTCAATCTTCTTCATTCATCTAAGGGTGAGACTTCCAAATCCAGCAATGATAAAAAGGTTGATGTTGATTCCTCTCATCTAGTTTCAAGTATTTCCAATCAAGGTAAATCTACCTCAATTTTTTCTTATTGGATACTAGATTCTGGTGCATCAGACCATGTGGGCCCTTGCATTCAACACTTTTCAGAAATTTTTAAAATTAAACTCATTTCTATTTGTATCCTTAATGGAATTGTTTTGAATGCATAATTTTTTGGCACCATATATTTTCCACCTACCTTGTATCTGAAAGATATTTTCTGTATCCTACAATTTCAATTTAGTTTAATTTCTATTTCAAAATTGACTAAATCTCTTAATTGTCAATTAGTTTTCTCACTAAATTCTTGTGACATTTAGGACATTAAAACCAAGAAGATGATTGGACATGTGGAGCTTCTTAATTCTTTATATTTTTCACCAAATTCTTGTGACATTCTTAATTCCTGATTTTAATCAAACTTATTGTCTATCTTTTGAATTTTTGAATGATTTTTTTCACTTAATGTCAAGACATTATAAGAAATCTACATACAAAAATTTAGAATTTTTTAACAACCGATAAATTAAATATGAATTTTTAAGCATCAAAACGTTGAAATTTCATATTTAATTCATCATTTGTTAAAAAATTCTAAATTTTTGCAAGGTAGTTGTTAAACATGTCCTAAACATTACTGAAAAAAAATTATTCAAAAATTCGAAAGATACACAATAACTTTTCACAACTAAAAATTAAAAAAAAAAAAATATCTAAGATTATGTTGACTATTTATTAAAATATAAAATAAGTGAATAACTATTTTAAAATTAAATAAATTACCGTGGTGATATTAGAGCGATCCTCATATATAATTATTAAATTTAAAAAGTACAATATCTGATACTTTTTATAAGAATCCATCTAAATTATAGTTTGTTTTAATCAAATGAGCTAATTTGGTCAATTATTACTCAAATGTCATCAAAACTCAAACACGCCTTAGAAAAATCTATCACAAATTCCATAGGTACCATATCTCATTTCCACTCAGAAATTTCTAAAAGTTGCAACATTTTTGAAGGCTTTTGGTGTTCAATCTTAATCTTTTGACACACTAAACATTTAGACACAAAACTAGCTACATCTTTTTTCTTTCTTGGCCACCAGTACATTCTTCTCAAATCCTGATACATCTTAGTTATTCTTGGGTGTATCGGGAACTTACTCTTATGAGCTTCTTGTAAAAAACTTTCCCTAAGACTCCCCTCCTTAGGAACAATGATCTTATTCTTAAATAACAGTAAACCATCAGCAGATAAGGTATAGTACTCTTTGTCCACAAGTGATTGTAATTCTTTATCTAAGAGTTGTTCTGTTTTAATTAGCTCTCTTAAGTTGCTACTAATTACTAACCTATTCAGATTCAAACTTAAGACATTAAGGGACACATCCAAATGCATATCACTAAACACTTCTAATAGGTTTTCTTCTTGTACCATTATACAAGCAACATTTAAGGATTTTCTACTTATAGCATCAACCACTACATTAGTTTTAACAGGGTGATATTTCAACTCAAAATCATAGTCATTAAAAAACTCCATCCACCTTCTTTGCCTTATATTTAATTCCTTTTGATCAAACAAATACTTAAGGCTCGTATGATCACTAAAAACCTCAAATTTTGCTCCATACAAGTAATGCCTCCAACTCTTCATAGCAAAAACCACACCTACTAATTCAAGATTATGAGTTGGAAAATTCACCTCATGCGACCTAAGTTGTCTAGATGCATAAGCTACCACCTTTCCTTCTTGCATTAAAACACATCCAAAATCATTTTTAGATGTGTCATAATAAACCATAAAATTCATGGATGGATCTAGTATAACTAAAATAGGTGTTGAAACTAATCTTCCCTTAAGCTCTTAGAAAATATTCTCACACTCTGGGTCCCACACCAATGGTTTCTCTTTTCTAGTTAACTTGGTGAAAGGTAAGGATAAGCTAAAAAATCCCTCTATAAGTCTCCTATAGTAACCTGCCAATCCTAGGAAACTCATTACTTCCGTCACTAATTTAGGTTTTGTCCAACTTAGTATTGCATCTACCTTACTAGAGTCAACTGTAACTCATTTACTTGATATGGTATGTCCTAAAAACTTCACCTCCTCAAGCCAAAACTCATATTTCTTAGGTTTTGCATACAATTTTTTATCTCTTAAAACTTGCAATACTATCCTCAAGTGTTTCTCATGCTCATCCAAACTCTTAGAGTAGATTAGAGTATCATCTATGAACATCACAACAAACTAATCTAAGAAAGGTCTAAAAATTTAATTCATATAAACCATAAAAATGGCAGGGGGATTGGTAACTCAAAAAGGCATTACTACATACTCATAGTGTCCTTATCTTATCCTAAAAGTTGTCTTGGGAACTATTTTCTCTCTTGAACCTAATTTGATGGTACCCATACTTCAAGTCTACAGTAGAAAATATTGAAGCTCCTCTCAATTGATCTAAGAGGTCGCCTATCCTAGGCAAAGGATATTTATTCTTAATATTGACCTGATTCCATTTTCTATAGTCTACACACAACCTCATACTCCCATCTTTCTTCTTCACTAGAAATATTGGGGATCCTCAAGGTGACACACTAGGCCTAATGAATCCTTTTCCTAATAAGTCTTCCAATTGTTACTTGAGTTCATCGAACTCTAGTGCTGACACCCTATAAGGTGCTATTGATATTGGACTATTCCCTAGCACTAAATCAATGTAAAACTCTAATTCTCTATCTAGGGGTAAGCTAGATACATCTTTTGAAAATACATCAGGAAATTCACAAACTACATACATCAAAGTCAAATTATCCTCAACATCTACCTTAGAAGAAAATATGAGCATGTATCCTTGAGCTCTCTCAACCAACTACTTATGACAAGCTAAAACGAACACGAAACATTCTAACAAAGATGAATTAATAGTCATAGATTGAGGTGCAATAGAGATAGATTTTTCATAACAATTTATAACAATATGATTCGATGACAACCAATCCATTCCTAGAATAATATCTAACCCAAACATAGACAAACATATCAAATCAATAATATAAGGCATATCTTGATAAACAATGGTAGAATTCAAACATGCAGTGGAGATAATAAGATTGTTTTCAGCAAAAATAGTAATACATAAATCAAAAGGTAGACAAAAAATAGTGAACTACAAGGCTTGCATGAAAAAATTCAAACCTATAAAAAATTAGTCGATTAGGTTTGGTTCAAATTTTGCGGTAGATTCTCATGAAATTCAAACTAAACCAAGCCAATGAAATCCAAGTTGAGTTAGATTGGTTCAATCGGAGCAATAATTTTAAGAACTTATTTTAAATAATCTATTTTTTTTCAAACACTATGAATTTTTTATACTACTAAAATATATATATATATATATATATATATATATATATATAGTAAAATATAATAAATATATACAAATACTAAAACATATATCAATACAACACACTTTTTAAGACAAGTGTGAAATACAAGAAATAATATAAAATAAAATGGTTTGATATAGTGTGAAATAGAAGACATGACGACAACTAAGAGAAAAAGATCACTTGTTGAAACAGTCTTTAATAATAAGATGAGTAAATTGTTCAAAAAAAATATGATGGGAAAATTATGGAACTCACGCGAATTCATACTCATTGTAGTATTAAAAGAAAAAAATGATCGACTCGATTCTTAAATATTGAAACAAAAAATGAATGGGTTATTTTAAAGTAGTCTTAAAAAAAAAATCAAAGTGATGTATTAAGTAGACTTTAACCACTAGGGGTGTACATGGGTGCGAGTCGACCCGCCAACCCGGTCACCAAATCCAATCCAACCCGATTTTTATCCGTACCCGGTCACTTTCGGGTTCAACCCAACCCAACCCGTTGAAACCCGCTTATATTTGAATCGGGTAATGGGTTTAACAATTTGAACCCGTCGACCCGACCCGGTAATTAGTTATATTTTTTAAAAAAATTTGTTTGGCAGCCCAGGAGTCCAATAGGGTTTCAGATATTATTAATAACTTATTTTTATATGAATGCTGATCCAAGGTGTTTATGCGTCTAGCCTAAATACTTAATTTTTCTCGCAATTTAGCGTTTAATTTGTTTTGGCCTTGTAATCTCGTATATCTCACAAAATTCGTATCTAATTTTTGAATTGTCTCTTTCAAAAGAGCAATTTAATGTTTGAGTTAAATATTATTTATTTAAATGTTATATTTTGTTATAGTTTTACATAATAAAGGTATGAACGAAAAGCTTATACTTATAATGAATTTAGTTTAACTTTTTTATATTTAAATCTATTAAACACTTTTTTTTAGTATTTTATTTAAAAATAGTAAGTACTCTAACTATAAATAAATGAAGCACTACTATTAAAAAATTATGGTAGCTTAGTAAACTAAAATGGTTGGTGGGTTATCTGTAATGATCAAAGTAATGTGGTGGACCAAGTAGCAATGCTAGCTGTTTTCTCCTCATTTTTATTATTAATATATATTTTTGCAGATTCTCAATTATTCCCTTCCAGACTTTGAGGAACTTGTTAAGTGCTTGTACTTGAAGTTGACAGTGCTTAGAATTGATGAATTTTTATATTTTATTGATATACTGTAGTTGAATTTATTTATGTATTTGAAGATTGTTGAATTTATTTTTTTTTGTGAGAGGTTGATGATTTTTTTAAAGAATTGAATGATGTGATTGAAATTTTATAGTTTTTGAGACATTTAAGTATTAAATATATTTTCATTCAATATATTTTCCCGTAAAATAAAAAACAGGTTATTATTTATGTATAACCCGCCAACCCAACCCAACTCGTTCTTGTTCGGGTCGGTTCGGTTCGGGTTAAATGAAAAAAATACGGGTTTAGAACTTAACTCAATCCAAAGATAATTAATCAGGTTTTGTCAAAACCGGCTCAACCCAACCCACGTACACCCCTATTAACCACCACAATAAGTCGCACAGTTGAGTAATTTAGATTTACTAATCATTCACAACATACATTTACGAAATCAGTAACTATGTGATCGTGTGATTGAGATGAGACGATTTAAATTTCAAGCAAATTTTGATTTTTTTAA
This sequence comes from Cicer yamashitae, assembly GCA_037974755.1. Classification (NCBI taxonomy): domain Eukaryota; kingdom Viridiplantae; phylum Streptophyta; class Magnoliopsida; order Fabales; family Fabaceae; genus Cicer; species Cicer yamashitae. The sequence continues at coordinate 14,770,433 of JBBPBQ010000002.1, forward strand.
AGAAATTATAGTTATTCAATTTAAGATTTAGATTGTCTCATCTTAATCAAATAGTCATATAATCATTGATTACGTGAATGTGTACGGTATGTAAATTAGAGCATCTCCAACGGGAGCAAAATAAGTTTGTCCGTCAGCGTGGAGTTACATAAAATTGAGTTTTGGAGAGTTCACTGTCGAAGTTGTGTCAGACTATCATCACGGTTCCCTCAAGAAGTAAATGTACTTTTATAATTTAATAATAATAAGTTTATAACCGTTAACTTTTTTTATTAATTTATTAATAATAATAAATTTATGACCGTTACCTTTTTTTATTAATTGGTGACGTTAACTTCTTTTTAATTTATTAATAATAATAATTTTATAACCGTTACCTTTTTTTTATTAATTTATGACCGTTAGTTTTTTTACTGTTAATTTGTATATGAAAGGAACAACTTGTTTTCTTTGTTACTCTTATTTTCTCTTTCACAATTTTTGTTACAAAAGTTTCTTTAAGCTTTTATTAACAATAACTTTTTACTTATTTTTTTATATTATTGTTTCAAACAAAAATTGTTTGTGGCAAATGGATCCAAATAAATATAATCTTCAACAATCTTGGTTGCATTTTATGCAAAATTATCATCATCCTAATATAAAAATTTAAATTTATAATTTAATTTTATCATTTTTAATTATTTATGTCATGTATTTAACATTTAATTTTTATTATTGTTATAAAAATTTAAGTTCAATTTTATTTTAAATTTAAATTAAAATAATGTATAATAATATTAATTGAAATATTTAAATTAATATTTTAAGTTGTAATAAAATTAAATATAATTAAAATATTAATATATAAATTAAAGTTGTAGGATCTATTTAATAAACTCGTATTAATGAGTTGTTTCAAGATGATATGATATAATGAACTCTATTTAGTAAACCCATGTTGAATTCACCTTTAGAGATACTCGGGACAATTATTTTTACTCTTGAACGGCACTTTGAAGGATAATTGCTTTTTACAGAAAAGATGGTAAAATAAATGGTGTACTTGGTGGCCATAGTGGGATACGTTGCAAACGACCAATATTAACGGTTCTACAAACAGATAAGGTCTCTTTCGGTGAGTCTTCGTGCAGAGCAAGTAGCCCACAAATATAATTGCAAATGCATGCTTCACCTCACAATTTCATCCAATGCTCCAACTGAGACAGGTTCTTTTAAATAGTTCGCTCACAATACACATGCCACTATAAATCTCATAATTTTTAATCAATAACACTCCAAAATAAATTACTCTTTTAATTTTTAATATATTTTTTAATATCATTTAATTAATGTTATATGCTTTATTTTTAATGTAATATCTTTTACTATACATTTATAATATTGATAATGTACTCATACTTAATAAGAATAATTTGATAAAAAGTAATATTTTCTATTTTCTTAATACATTTTTTTAATTTGTGTAAAATGATCAAATGACTCGATTATTATTGGACGAATAGAGTATAATTTTAGAGTAATGTTATTGAACCACAAAATTTAAAACAAATACAATATTTTGACATTTTATAAAAATCAAAATATGATCTCACTGCATTTTATACAGTATGGTATTTGTATCAAATTTTATATTCTAATAACTGATAATTTTAGTATGCACGTAAATTTAATCTGAAAAAGCATTTTGTCATGTCGTTTTTGGCAACTTTCAAATGAAACAACATTCTCATTTCATTTGAAAAATTTTAATCGACATAAAAATAGTGTTAAAGTAGTGCACTAAGAGGGTAAAATAACTTCAAATTGTCATTCAATTATAATAATTCAATACGTCACATTGTATGGTTTTAAAATCAACTATAACTATTTAACTATATAATGTCGTGACGAATTATGATTAAATGATAATATAAAGTTGTTTTACACTATTAGGGTCCGTTTGATGGACAACATAGGATAGAGACAAGATATGATAAGAAACATGATAGAGACATGATATGATATGGACAAGATAAAGTAGTTATCATGTCATGTGTTTGATATGCACATGATAACAAACTTGATAAGTTTAGTTTATCATATTCAGTGTTTAATACACATCAGATAACCAAATGATATGATTTATATTTTGATAAAATGACAAATTTGTCATTATAATCTATTTAACTTTTTTTCTTTCAAAATAACATTCATATATTTTTTTTTATAAATAAATAAAAAATGCTAAAAAAATGTAAATAATTTATGAAGTAATTTTATATACTTGAAAAAATTGTGATTTCTCTATCCATCACAGTTGAAGAATGACTCGCTATCATAAAAATATAAATATTTTATGAAGTAATTTTATATAAAAATTATAATTTCTCTATCCATCACAATTGAATAATGACTTGCTATCATAACATCATCTCAATTGATCAAACTGTCTAAAAATTCCCCCTTTAATCCCTCTCTATCCATTAGTCGATTTCTAATGCTATGATTTTCATAAAACCATATTGAAGAATGACTCGTTGTCATAAAAATTGCTAAACAAATTGCAACTATCTCTAAAAACATTTGCTCTAACATTAGATATGACATCACATTATTCTGTTCTTGTGAATTCATATTTACCTATATATAAAAGTATCAACATTATTATTATCCATCAACACAAAATAGAATATCGATACATCATAACACAAAATAAAATAACAACATCATTATTTTATAACAACATTATTTTATGTTGTTATAGAATAAAATAAATAAGAAAACAACAAGAACATCACATAAAATCAACCCAATAAAAAAACAATCATAAAATCAGACAATTATTTCAGTAAAAAAATTAAAGGAAATTAAGAAATTAAGGCAAATATGAAAAGAGGAAGAAAAAAAACAGACAAAACGGTACCTTGGGAGAGTGCGACGGTGGAGAGGAGCACGACTGTGCCATGGCAGTGGAGAGAGGAGAGCGGCAGGGATGGAAAGGAGAGGACAATGGGTGGAGAGGGAGGGGAGGAACACGATTAGTTGAGAATGGAGAACAAGAGATAAAAGTGAATAGGAAAGGACAAAAATGAGAAAATATTTGTTAAATTTTATCGTTTGAAAACATTGGTGCATCGAACAAAAGATTAGGATTAAACAGTGTATCATATCTATCCTGGACATCAACCTGACACTTAGTGCATTATCTTAATTTATTCTCATAATAATGTTTGAAATTTATGGGACACTTTATAGATTAAAACAAAATTAGTATTGGTTAATTGAGTTTTGAGAAATACATTCGTTTTTCTTTATTTTTTATCAAATTTATATCATAAATTATTATCTCAGTCGTAAATATTAGGATAATTGTAAATCTATATCTTTAAGAAATATAATTGATTTTCGTCAAAATTTCGAGTAACTTCTAAACAACGGTCAAGTGTTTGTTTAGTCTAAGTCTATAATTACTCATTTTAAAACTTATTTTTACACACAATCAATCCAATATTTACTTATCTTTATAATTTTTCCTTTATTTCTTATGTTACCTCAAATAATAGTTAAAACATTTAAGGTTTGTTTGATTGTGTTTTACTTTTTAAAAACTATTTTATAAATAAATTTTCTAAAACTGTTTTTAAAAAAAAAATTTTAAAAAATCTGTTTGTCAACTCTAATTTTTTAAAACAGTTTTTGACTAAACAATTAAAAAAACTGAAAAATAAAAAGTAAAACGTCATTTATCTGTTTTGTTTTTTTAGTTTTAAAAAGTATAATATTAAAAATAGTTTTACAAAACAGTTTTTAAAAACAAGAAATCCAAAGAAATTTTTTAGTTTTTAAATTTTAAAATACGAAAATAGAATTTTTAGGATATGAATCAAACAAGCCCTTAGTTTCGGAACCCAGCCTATTTATCGGCAAAATCGTCTAATTAAAATAAGGATCGTTGTTAGAAAAAGAAGTGGCCAACATATCATTTTCTATGTTGATCAATCAACTAACTAGCCAAGCAAACTACTAATTAGTTTTGTATATTTTTATTATATTTCAAAAATTTAATTAAATTGTGTCTCATTTTTAAGTGAAAAATATTAAAAAAAATAATTAGAAAAAATTAATATTATTTATGGTGAGATTTGATTTGGTAAAATCTATTATTTCTATTAGTCATTTTTTCTTCCGAGTAGTCTAACTAATCTCTTCCTAATTTATTTGAGAAACTTACTCTAGTCTAACTAATCTCTTCCTAATTTATTTGAGAAACTTACTCATTTTCAATATACGTGAAATATTTCTACTTCTTTCATTTTTATTTATTAATAAAAATTTTCCCTCCGGGTGATCTTCTTTTGATTTTAGAGATATGACATATTATTGTTATGTATCCTCCAATTTTGAAAAATGACGTGTTGTACTCAAGGGGATTTGCATTCATCGGACAAATAAATTGCCTCATCTTTGGATATTTTTTATATTTGTTCAATATTTTGTAAGTTTGATTAGAGTTATTAATAAAAGAAATCAATCGAATTGCATTCACAGTCTATTTTAACAACAATTAGTCGAAACACCAAATATCTCTAGAGAACAAAATTTTGGTTTCTTTAGTTTAACATTTAATTTATGTTTTTACTTTTTAGAAATATTTGAAGTCAATTTAGATATCTGTGTAAAGAACTTTTGTACATGACCAGTGCAATATATTAGAGCAGTTTATCATGAAAAAAATTATAAAAGATAATTAGATGTTTGCGTTAAATTTATTTATTAGTCATTAAAATATATTAAAATCTAAAATAAAATAAAATTATACATTACCGTTTTCAAGGTGTGAATGCTGATGTTGTGTATATTGATTTATTTGGAGCCACATTTAGTGGCGATAATGCCATACTTTATTACTTCAGCATGAGTCATCGCTATACCCATATATATACGCTTTAATTTAGTCATGATTCATCATTAACTTTAACTAGTAAACATATTCTTCTCGAACGCATTTGATGACAGCGACGGTTACATTACATACCAAATTCAAAACAACATAAATTCGGTGATTTTAACGGAAGTGTCCTTGGAAGAAAAGGAATCAATATTAACGCTATGTTGTAAGAAATTACATTAGAAGATTTTGTTATATATCAGCATTCTAATTCTACTGTACTAACCATTGCTATTAGATGTCAAAATGTGCACACTAATAATCATTGTTATCAATGCATAAAATAATTGAAATCGAAAAGGGTATAACAAAAAGTAAAATAAACTATTCAAAAAATATGTATTGACTTTTTACATATTTATAGATATAAATGGACTGACTATAATTCTGTGCAACTGAAGCATTTACACAAGCTCTAAATAGGGGTTTTAAATTTTTTATAATATATCTAAACTTTGAAAAATTACATTTATATCCTTAATTTTGTATACTAACTTCTCTAAAGTTTAATATTTGCACTTTATGCCCAAAATAAATATCAATTTTCTAAAACGAAGACTATCTTTCCTAAGACTAAACCTAATTTCTCTCAACTATCTTCTCCTCTCCACACCCAACCCTGTGAGTATGTGACAGCTTCTACAACTACCAGGCGCCACCACCAAAGTCCAAATATTAGAATCTTGAATCTTGACATTAGGGTATTCTTGATGTTCAGGTTTTGTGATTTACTGATTTAGGAACTCAATTTGTAATGGTTGATTTATTGATTTTAAGAACTCATTATCTATTAGGATTTAATTTGATGTTAGAGTTTTATATTTTAGGAACTCATTATTGATTTTGTGATTTACGGTGGTACTATTTGATCCAATAAATTAAGATGCTCTTGATTCTAAAATGAAATTTGTTTGAAATGGTTTGTTGAGACAAAATCCCAAATTAATGTTTTGATGATAGTTAAACAAAAAGTTAATTAAGACTTCTAATTATGATTCTAAAGTGTTTTGGTATTTAACATGTGTATTTGAGTATATTAAAACAAGATAGGTACCAAGCATTACAAAGCAGATCTTATTAAAATCAAGAAAGCAAAATCAGTAAAACGAAGAACGTTCTTGACAGATTTTGGAAAACGAAGAACGTTCTCCACATATGCCATAAACAAGAATGATCAGATTTCTATGTAAAAGATTAGATCCAAGAAGTTTTATTCATTCCATATCTTCATCAAAAATAAACAAGGATCAATCTAAGCAAGAATTATTTCAGAATTCGAAGGCTCAATAATGTGCTTCATAAAAAGCATAAAGCAAAATCATTCTCCAAAACAAGCAAGTGCAAGTACAAGCTGACAAGCTGTAAAGGACACTGTTGTTGTACCATCAAACATGCCTACACACGTGACTCAAAGCTTGTAATCATTTCAGACAACTGTCAAGATCACAATATAAGTCAGCTCATCTCAGAAAAATTCCAGTAACGTTCTTGGATCACAAAGAACATTCCTGGGTTTAGCAAGAACGATCTTGCTTTATGGCTGATCTTATCCATTCACTTACTCATGACAGCTGGCCTACTTCCAACGGTTAAATGAGTTGTCATAAGCTCTTTTGAAGCCTATAAATACAGCTTCACGATGAAGAACAAAACACAACTCAAAGTGCCAAGCAAAACATCAATCATTCAATCATACTCGAGCTTGTCAAAATCATTCTAAAATTGCAGTTTCATTCTTTGTGTTAGTTTAGAATCAGTGATAACTGAGTTCTAAAATATAGAATCTATTTCTCAAACAAGAGTTGAGCAATACCCTATGTAGTACCCTAATTTTGTCCAACTTATTAGAAATATTTCAAAAAGTAATAACATCCATTTTATTATATATATATATATATATATATATATATATATGTAAAGATGTATATATTTCTGCCTTTTTAATCATTAATACAAAAAAAAGAAAATATATTAAAAAAGGAAATAAAAATAATATAGCTAAAAGTAATAAATTAGGCTCATTTTGTCCAATCAAATTACAATTTTAAATTACAATTACAATCTTAAGCCAAATCAAATTATAGACAAATCAAATTACAACCATAAATATTAAGTCAAATCAAATTAAAATTTAAAAACAAAAAAAAAACCATTTTATGGTGCTTTGCCAGCTGCTACATGCCTTGTTTGGTTTGCTTTTGCTCCAGCTGCCTGCATTTTGAATTTTTCTGTTGCTACACTGTTTGAAGCACTATCCTTGTGCCTTTTGTAACTAATTAAAAACATAATTTTTATAAGTTAGCCGTTGTACACATTATACATAGCAAAGAGACAAACTTTTGAATTTCAGAAGATAATAAGATAAAAATAAATAAAGCTATTCATTATTTGTCTTACAATCAGTTTTTATATTGATAAATTGATATTGTTGTTTTTCCACTAACCAAGAACGTTCTCCGTTTGTAACCAAGATCAATCTTGAGTTAAATAGTTCAGTTTTTAAACAGGAATTTTTAAAAGGGGCAATTATAACTCAAACCCACCTTTCTTATAATTGATATTGTTACTTCATGGTTGATTTACTGATTTTAAGAACTCATTATCTATTAGGATTTAATCTGATGTTAGGGTTTTAGATTTTAGGAACTCATTACTGATTTTGTTATTTACGATGGTACTATTTGATCCAAGAAATTGGGATGCTCTTGATTTTAAAATGATCGATTTTTTAGTTACGATAGGTCTTAAAAGAGATTTTTTTTCTTAGTAAAGGGTGTTAAGGATAATTCGAAGAGACGCTTTACAGCTAGTTGATATATCAAAGTTTTATCAAATAGAGAAAATAAAGAGAAGTACGATAGAGATTGACTTGTTTATTTGAAAGAGCTTGATAGAGTATTTTGTATACGTTGTAAAAAAATTTAAAAGGATCGGTAAAGGTCAATTATGAAGTGACAATGTCAGTTACAAGGAATGGGGTTTGAATTGTAATTGCCCCTTTTTAAAAAATTCTTGTTTAATCTCAAAGTATTTAACTCAAGATTAATCTTGGTTACGAAAACACAATAAAAGCATAACGTTCTTGGTTAGTGAAATCACAAAATTAACTTATCTATAAGATATATGGTTAGTTGATTATAAACAAATAGAAATAAGGGAAATAATATCACACAGAGATATATCATAGTTCACCCAAAGTGGGTTACGTTCAGTCCTCACAATTGTGAGATTTTTTACTAAGTGTTCCAAACAAGATCGTTCTTAGTTTTCATACAGCCTTTCCAGATCAATCTTGATCTGTTACAATAAGTTACCTTTCAACCTAGAAAGGATTTCCACAGGTTATCTTTCAATCTTTTGAGTGGATTTTTACAAATTACCTTTTAATCATAAAAATATTTTTACAATTTACTCAAACTATATTCAACACAATAGTCTTGAGTTACAAAGTGATTATTTAAGGAGTTTGTAGAATCTGAGTGTACTCAACCCTTATTTGAGTTTAGATTCTTGGCCAAGGACTCAGTAGAATGATTCTCATATCTAGATCAAAACAAAACTGAACCTTTGCTTTTGCTTGAAGAGCTTATGAACTTTCGTGTATGATAATGTAAGTGATAGATTGCTTTGAGAGGATTTTTACAGATTACCTTTTAATCATAAAAAGATTTTTACAATTTACTCAAACTATATTCAACATAATAGTCTTGAGTTACAAAGTGATTATTTAAGGAGTTTGTAGAATCTGAGTGTACTCAACCCTTATTTGAGTTTAGATTCTTGGCTAAGGACTCAGTAGAATGATTCTCATATCTAGATCAAAACAAAACTGAACCTTTGCTTTTGCTTGAAGAGCTTATGAACTTTCGAGTATGATAATGTAAGTGGTAGATTGCTTTGAAAGGATTTTTACAGATTACCTTTTAATCATAAAAAGATTTTTACAATTTACTCAAACTATATTCAACACAATAGTCTTGAGTTACAAAGTGATTATTTAAGGAGTTTGTAGAATCTGAGTGTACTCAACCCTTGTTTGAGTTAAGATTCTTGGCTAAGGACTCAGTAGAATGATTCTCATATCTAGATCAAAACAAAACTGAACCTTTGCTTTTGCTTGAAGAGCTTATGAACTTTCGAGTATGATAATGTAAGTGATAGATTGCTTTGCACTTGAAGCTCTGCCTTATCCTTGATCTTGAAGTTCCTTTTATAGGCTTTAAGAAGGCTTATGACAACTCATCTAACCATTGAAGAAGATCCAGCTGTCTTGTGTCAGTTTAAGTGGATAAGTGTTATCTTAAAGCAGGAATGTTCTTGCAAAACTAGAACGATCTTCGTTGCTATTTTGATGGGTGCTAAGGTTAAGTTTCTTTGACAGTTGTCTTGAAGTATTGCCCTACTTTCTGTCACGTGTGCAGGCTCCTCAGAGATGCAGCTGCAGTGTCCAATCGAGTCTATCAAAATCGTACTTGCTACTTTGCTCAAATTGGAGAATGATCTTGCTTGTTTGATTATGATGCATAGCTTTTGTCTTTGTTCTTTGGAATGATTTTTTTACTGATGTGATCCTTGTATACTTTTGGTAGCTTTGTAGAGAATGATTGAATACACCAGAAACGGCATTTTCCTTAAGAACATGAACATTCTTGGTTTTGAAGATAACTAAGAACTGTGAAGAACGATCTTCATTTTTTCAGAATTCTATCAGAATGTTCTTCGTTTATTTGAATGAAGTTGCTTCTTCTAATATGATCTTGTGTTGATATGCTTAATACCTATCTTTACACTCAAAAACATATGTTAAACAACAAAACATTTAGAATCATAATTAGAAGTCATAATTAACTTTTGTTTGATTATCATCAAAATATTAGTTTGGAATTTTGTCTCAACAAATTAACAAAGGAGAATTTTGGTGATTGATCACATATTGGTGAAAGACTTAGAGAGCAGGAGATAAGCATGTATCATGTTAAAAATATGACCATTTGGTATGAGTTGTGTCAAAGGCTAAAAAATGGTTAAACTATTGATAAAACGACTCAAAGACTAATTATGAAAGAAAAGGAACATTGAAAAAATGTTTTAAAAAGAATTATTTTAATAGCGAAATTTCTTTCTAAACATAGTTTGACCTTTCGTGGTTCTAATAAGATATCGTACGAAATAGCAATGAATTTTTTTTAGGTTTAATTGAAATGTTAGCTCCACCCAGATCATGTTACACATATTACAGATGATAATATTCACTTTCAAAATGAGTTAGTACTTTTACTTGATTTTGCAATTAAAAATAAAATTGTTAAAAAAAATCAAACAAACAAAGTATTTCTCAGTGATACGTGATTGTACTCCTTATGTTAGTCACCAAGAGCAAATGTATTTGATAATAAGATATGCAAATGTCTTTGATAATAAGATATGTTGATGTTTCTTCAAACTCTGTTACTATTGAGGAATCTTTTTTAGGAAAGTTTAAATTGTTTTCCCAATACAATTATTGTATATAGAATTTTGTTGACTTTTCAGGTCATAATTGCTTATGTGGAAAGAAGTTTTTCAAAATTGAAGTTGTTGAAGTTTTACTTGCGGGCTACCATTTTACAAGAAAGACTTAATGATTAGCATTTATAGCAATTGAGAATGATCTTTTGAAGACAATACAATATGAAGACTTTGTTGATGAATTTGCTTCAAAAAGTATTAGAAGGATGACTCTTTTTAAAAAACAAAAAGATTAGTATTAGCTTTATGGTGTTATTTACAATTTACTTGTTTTGATGAATTTAAATAAAATATTGAGTTTTTTGTATTTCATTCAGTAAAAATATAATATTTTAAAATAATTTTTTATTTTTAAAATTGCATTTGTACGTAACACCACAATTATAAAAAAAAATTATAAAAATTCATTAATGCTATCACAATGTAATAATTCATTTGAAAGAAATTATTATTATTTTTTTTACAAGAAGAAATCATTATTTTTTATCAAATTATTTATTTGAAAATTGTTAAAACTAATTAAAAATAAAATAAATAGAGTGAAAAATTTATAAGAAAGATAAAGTAAAAGTAAAAGTACTCAACTAACATATAATTATCTACTATTAAATTTAATTTAATTTTAAAAAAAATGTGTTAGGATATCTTTAATTAAATGAAAAGATAATAAATAATAACGAAATATATGTATATCCAAATTTTATAACAATTAACTAACAAAGTAACCAAAGTGCAATTCTTTACAGTAATGCATATATAATATATTAATAACCAATGAGGTTAATTAAGTCTAACCGAAAATAGACCATCACAATGCAATAAATCAATATTTAAATGTCAATTGAGAGAAATATTTATACGTAGTGTTTAACGTATTTTATTAAGATTATTGTGATGTAAGAAACTTTACAAAAAAAGCAAAAATAGATTAACTATAATTTTCTTCATTCCATTATCTTCCATTCAACGTTTCTTCACTTGCTTTTAATAAGTATTTACTTATTATTTTAATATAGTAAACATTTATATCAAATACTTTTTATGTGTATTTCCTTAGTTTTTTATTTACCTTTTTGTTACTGGAACACTTAACATAATAACATTATAAAAATAAGATTGTGAACATTGAATAGCTCAAAATAACAGCTTTTTTCTTGTATAATAGTAGTATACCAGCAACATTATTCTTTTGCCCCAATAAAATAACATTACTCTTTCAATTTTTATTTTCCTAAGTATGAAAAAAAAGTGAAAAAACAACACGTTTCTATTTTTTTTTTCTTTCAGAGTGTTCCTTAACATTATTAAATGAGCCTTTCAAATGTATATCGACTCTTCAATTGTAGTTATTTCTATAGATTCATTACTTTATTATCATATTTAACAGTGGCTTTTTTTGTGTTGAAATTACGATGGTTTTTTATGTTGAGAGAGAAACAAATAATAATATTTTACGATGGCTAAAATTTATTTTATTTTATTTTTGTCTTCATCAATCCATTTTTTGTTTTTTCATGTCCAACTTATTTCCCTATTTTTAGAGGAAGTGAGGACCAAATGTCACATAATAACAACCGTGCAAGGCTACTATGAAACCGAAAACCTACCAAGAGAAACATCCCGGAGGAGAGGGGATGACAACAACATTGACCATTGGAATAATTTTGTTTTTATCATGATAATAACAATAAAACTTAATTAGTTCCCGTTAATGTTTAACTAGAGAGTAATTTCAATACCTATTGCTCTTTAGTCCTTATTATAATAAATAAAATAAAAAATTGAGGATTTTTTAGTTTTATTTATAAGAAATAGTCACAATTGAGAAATATTTATTGACTAAAAGATTTTTCCTATTTAATATTTTTTTTAATATTAATGAATACATTAAATGTATTATAATTTTTTATGAGAGTATATTGAAAAAATATCCAAAAATTTATCACAATAAATAACTTAATTGATTTTAATATTTTTAATTTTTGACATTTTAAGATAAGTAATGATTACGTGTCTCTTAGTCAGTGAAAAATCAGGTGAGGTGGAGATTACAAATTAAAGATTTGTGCTCATGTTGTTATCCCTATTATAAATGCTAATATTAATGCTATAAATCTTCGGGATTTCTATCAAACTAATTTTCGTTCCTATAACAAAGATAATCATAAGAAGATCGGTAATCTATATAAATCTTGAACTAATTTCCCTAAACCCTTCTCATTGGATTTGTTTCATAAGCCTACCCCTTACCTTTAACAAATTTTAGACCTAACTTTATCTTCTTCTCTTTAGATTTTTTTCAAAAACAAAATATATTATTCTGTTTTGACTCCCGTCATTTATGTGTCACTCTACCTATATATATTCATCCAATTAGACCCCTATAAATACACAACCAAGTTTGACACTAAGAAACAAATAGAAGAGATCACATTGAAGGATTAGAAATTTGTTTGCTAGAGAGAAAAAGAGTGAAAAGCCTTTAACTATTTCAAGATTATAATGGATCAAGGTGACCAAGAAAACCAAAAAACCACCCTCAACAAACATGCCTTTGGTTGTGCCATTGTAGCTTCAATGGTATCCATCGTATCTGGTTACGGTAATATTATTGCATTCTCTAATCTCAAATTTAAATTAAATTCTAGACAAAAAGAAAATAGATTAAATTAATTTCTATATGTTCTTTCTAATTTTCACTCTTTTGTAACCTATGCAACTATTGTACAAGTCAAAATATGTATTCCACAAAATAAAAAATTGAATTAATGTCTCTAATTTTTTGTGGTTAAATAATTCAACTTTCTTAACTAGAAATTGAGGTTTTTGTTTTTCTTTAAATTGATTCTAAATTTATGATAATTATTTTAATCATTTATCTTTTAGAAAATTATACATTAGAAATACAGAAATCTCTTACTAGTATTAAATAAAATAGTAAATATTTGAACAGTAAGTATTGTATATACATGATGAATTTCAGATACTGGTGTTATGAGTGGAGCAATGTTATTCATAAAGGAAGACATAGGAATAAACGACACACAACAAGAGATTCTAGCAGGAATATTAAACCTATGTGCATTAGTCGGATCATTAGCCGCCGGAAGAACCTCCGATTACATCGGCCGTCGTTACACGATCTTCTTAGCCACCATACTCTTCATGGTTGGTTCAATTCTAATGGGATATGGTCCAAACTATGCAATTTTAATGTTTGGAAGATGTGTTTGTGGTGTAGGTGTTGGTTTTGCACTTATGATAGCACCAGTTTATTCAGCTGAAATTTCATCTGCTTCATCTAGAGGTTTTTTAACCTCTGTACCTGAACTATGCATTGGAATTGGAATTTTATTAGGTTACATTTCAAATTATTTTTTGGGAAAATATTTGAGTTTGAAACTTGGTTGGAGATTAATGTTTGGTATTGTAGCATTACCTTCACTTTTATTAGCTTTTGCTATTTTAGCAATGCCTGAGTCACCTAGGTGGTTAGTTATGCAAGGGCAATTTGGGAAAGCAAAAAAAGTTTTATTAAAAGTTACAAATTCATCACAAGAGGCTGAACTTCGTTTCAATGATATTAAAATTGCTGCGGGATTAGACCAAAATTGCGATGATGAAAATGTGAAATTACCACAAAGGGCACATCATGGTGAAGGTGTTTGGAAAGAATTATTTTTGAGGCCCACACCTAGTGTTAGATGGATGTTAATTGCTGCAATTGGTATTCATTTTTTTGAACATGCAACTGGAATTGAAGCTGTTATGTTATATAGTCCAAGAATTTTCAAAAAAGCTGGTGTTACAAGTAAAGAAAAGCTTTTGCTTGCAACGGTTGGCGTTGGGTTAACAAAAATTGTGTTTCTTTTAATTGCTTTGTTTTTGCTTGACAAAGTTGGTAGAAGACGGTTATTGCAAATAAGCACTGCTGGAATGATTTGTGGGCTTACTGTATTGGGCTTTAGCTTAACCATGGTGGACCGTTCCAATGAAAAGGTTTTATGGGCTTTGACACTTAGTATTGTGGCGACTTATTCTTATGTTGCTTTCTTTAATATTGGGCTTGGGCCTGTTACTTGGGTTTATAGTTCGGAGATATTTCCTTTGAAGCTGAGGGCACAAGGGGCAAGTATTGGTGTTGCTGTGAATAGAACAATGAATGCTGTTGTTTCAATGACTTTTATTTCGATTTATAAAGCTATCACTATTGGTGGGAGTTTTTTCATGTTTGCTGCTGTATCTGTGTTGGCTTGGGTTTTTTTCTATTTTTTTCTACCTGAAACTAAAGGGAAAGCTTTGGAGGAAATGGAGATGGTTTTTTCCAAAAAATCAAGTGGTAAAAATGTTGAAATGGGAAATGATCCAATACATAATAATGTCTAGTATTTTTTTAGTTTTATGATGTAATTTCCAATATCCACTATACACTATGTAGGTTTATTGCCCTTGGAAGATGGAAGTGAATTATTCAAAAGTTTCTTATTGTATTTGTTAGCTGAGACATCTTTATTTGGTTTTTGATGCAATTGTTTTGCACTTTAATTTTTGTGTTGCATGATTTACACACTTCACAGCAAAATCTTGGATAATTTGTGTATGAAATATGGTGACGAAAACCCCAATATACTAAATTATATGACGTTTAGAATATAAATGAATCATTAATAATTTTTTTTTCTTATATTTTTTACTATTTATTACTCTATCTTTTCTTAAATTTTATAATTTATATTTCTCAACCATTCACGGAAATTATTTTTGTAATAAAAGAGACAAAAGAATAAGAACAAGATTAAAAAAAAGGTCAAAAAATTATCGGGTTTGATTTACTCTTCAGATTACCCGTCCAGTCTAAAATTAATTTAAAAACAAATGATTATTTGATGTTATTATTGATTCACTCTCTAAAAAAAAATTATCAATCAGATTACTAACTTAATAATTTAGGTTTGTAAAACAATGTTATACATTACCATTCTTGAATGAAATGACAAGTAGTAACCATAGGTGACTTAATAAGAGTTACTTTATATTTAATTTTATTCTTTCTAAAACAATGTTTAAGGATTACTATTTAACAACTTGTGTTGCAACCCACCCAGCCCGATCTAGTCTTTATTCATCTTCTCCTTATTAAACGTGCAACTCATCAGGCTCGGTTGTTATGGGTTAAAAATTGACCCAATTAAATATTGGAACTAGATAAAAGACACATCAAACTCGATCTAACTCGTTCTTTCTACATCTATAGTCAATATTAACCAACTTATGTAATACTACCAACTTATAACAATAGAATACCCTAACAATATCTAACGGCTCCGTAAGTTGAAAGTGTGAATTAATATTTTCAACTTAGAATGAACAATAGAAAGAAAAAAGAGGTTATTGGAGATTGATATTTTCTCGGATAAAAATTAGAATCATCTCTTCAAAGTGGATGTCATGACTAAGGATGAACTCTATAATTTTGAGTAGTGGAGACAACATATATATAAATTTGCACCATTAAGTACTCCTTCCGTCTCAAAATATAAGTAAAAATTGGTCAAAATATTTGATGTACTTAGTTCAAAATTTGATACCTTAACTTTGTTTGATCAATTTTTATTTATATTTTAGGACGGAGTAATATATACTAATACTAGATAAAAAGCTTGAAGAATTTATATTTAACTCTCACACACACAAGAATGGAAGAGATTTGTTGCATGTTTGTTTGATGTATGGACCAAAGTTAGTTAAGTCAAATTACATTCTCTCTAATAATTTATTTTACAATGCATCAGTGGTAGAGCTTAGAGAATTTAAGATGGGTAAAAAATATACATGAATATAGTAAGATTATTTATAGAGATTTATGTATTAAAATGAATTAAATTGTCAAAATAAATGTTTTAAAATGAAGAAAAATGTTTGGTGTACACCCATAAGGTGTTACACCTTGAGAAATAAATATGTAAAGAGAGTGATGTGATACATGTAATATGTTGATGATGTGATATAAATAGAAAGATAAAAAAAAATAAGGTGTTGAATGAATGATGGTATGTGGTTTAGCCTCTTTATTTTCGTAAAAGATATAAGGTTTAACTAGTTTTTGTTGAGAATGACACACGTTCTTTCATTCAACCCTCTTAAGTGCATCATGATCAAGTTTCTAATACAACAAATTTCTAAGTGTCATACCTCGAAAACTTATATTTACTTTCCTTTGAATTCTTAGTCTCACCTTTCACTCGAAATTTATATTTGAATTGAATTAACTAAGAATATGAACATAGATTAACATTCAAAAAGTCAGTCAAATTGAGAATCCGAACATGGTGGATGCAAACATCTTTAAAGGAGTTTTCTAAATGAAAAATGTTCGTCCTTAGACTAAAATAAAATTTCCTATTTATTGATTGAGCATTGCAAGAGCTAGTTTTTGCAATGCTAGTTTATTTTTCCTAAAATAAAATGCACGTTTTTTCATTCAACCCCCTTAACTGCATCATGATCAAGTTTCTAATACAAAAAATTTCTAAGTGTCAGACCTCGAAAACTTATATTTACTTTCCTTTGAATTCTTAGTCTCACCTTTCACTTGAAACTTTAGTATTTCAATCTTCAATTTATTTATTTAAAAAATTAATCTTTCGATCTATGTACCTTCATATTATTATTTTCATGTTGATTCTTTTTTCGAACTCTGAAATCAAATTGTAGAATTTTATATATAATAGAAACATTATTTATTACTTTGCACAATGAAAAAAAATTGAGATGCAAAAAAAACAATCAAAGGAATCGAACATGCCAAATCTAACTAATCAAACTTTCTTAATGCCAGTGCACCAAAGTATTTATTTATTTCTTTTTTGATAAAAAAGCATTGCACCAAAGTATAGTTGCATATTATTTATATTTTAATTAAATAGTTGCATATTATTGATTGCATATATAGAACACTTACTATATATAAAATATTTGGGAGGGTCATGGCTACCCCCCTCTCACATTAAAACTCCACCATTGTAGTGTACTACAGTCGTATAAGTATTAAATTTTTCCCTCAACCTACACACTCTTACATTGGTCACGAATTTTGTTCTATGCTGAAATGTATGGTAGCCTCTAATAAAAATGAAAATATTTGAGAGAAATAGTGAATTATTAATTTAAAATGGATTCAATGAGAAAAATAGATTATAATGAATGTGTGATACATTTTATATATAGTGATCATAATCCAACTAATAAATTTTTACTAATTTGTAATCAATACCAATCAACTTATAATAACCTATAAGAAACTCTTAACATTATCTAACTTTGTATGCATTTTTTCTTATATTTTATTGTATCGAATTTGTTTTATTTTTAAGTTTTATAATATTCATATTATTTAAATTTCATCAAGTTTAATAAAAAAGATTAACGCTCACAATGCGGCGAATCATGATTATAATTTTGATTGGGATATCAGTTCACATTTATTGTTAAAAATTAACTCGAATAAAATTACTTTTAATAAAAAAAATTATAAAAAACCAAAAAAAAAATTCAGATTTCAATGTCAATATCCATGTTATATTTTTAAAATTTGAGTTTGTAAAGATTGTGATGTAACGAGTTTCCTATATGATATTGATTTAATTTAAATTTTCTTAAAAAATTAAATAAAAGCTATTTTTTTTATTGATTTTAAGAAATGTGCAACGAAAAAATAAGAGTTATCATTATATATGAAATGATGATAATCATGTAGATGAGCTATAAATTTATCTGTTATCAATAACATTATCCTTATTCTTATGTACATTATTTTACTTAATAGAAGCTATTTTTTACGTTAATTTTAAGAGATCCGTTGACTTGTGCGACTATCCTGAAATTAAAGGAAGGATTTTCCTTTCAAATTATGGATAAATTAATAAATTAAGTATTTTTATTGAAATATATAAATTAATTATATTTATTAAAATACTTTAATTGATTTATTTAATTATTTAATATCTCAATTTTTTGACTTTTCATATTCTTTAATTTGTTTAGATTTTGTTGACTTTTCATGTCATTTTACCTAAGAAAGAAGTGATCTTTATTACTTTATATAATAATAATAATCTTAATAATAATAATAATAATAATTATTATTATTATTATTATTATTATTTATTATTATTATTATTATTATTATTATTATTATTATTATTATATAACATATATAAAATAAGATTGTCATATAATAGATTTTTCCTTCTAATAAGTTAGGTACATTTTAATAATTGACTTTATATATTTTTGAATTTTGTATTAATTGTTGTTTTAGTAAATGTTTTTATTAATTATTTTTGTTATAATATTTTTTCTTATAAAATAAAAAATTTGCAATAATTATTATTTTACTGTGAAATAAATTTTTATTATACATCTTTTTCAATTTTTTACAAACCACAATTTTTTTACAAGCCTTTGTAAAAAAAAATTACAACTCACTTTACTAATTGCACTCCTAAAGGTTGGATAAAGTTTAACGGTGCACTTGCAAAGGGAACCTCGAGACTTCAAGGTAGAGGTCTTTTTCGCAATTTTGATGGGCGTTTTTTTCAAAGGTTACCCAAAGAAGATTGGTATGTGTGACATTTTCATGTTGAGATGTGGGTTTTATACCTTAGTTTTGATATGGCGTGGAGAGATCATATTTTACACCTTATTGTGAAAAATGATTCAAAAAATTGATTATTATGGTGTTGGAAAATTGTAACATCGTTGGGGCGGTTCCCACCATAGTGAAATGCATCCAAAGTCTCTGAGTGTTGGATCGACACATCCAAGTTCGTCATACTTGGAGGGTAACAAATGTGGTGACCGACTAGCCAATTATAGTATTTTTTTGGAGAACTTCAGCTATAATACAGTAGAGGAACGTCCTAACGACTTTTATCATTTGCTTTTTGATGATTAGTCTAGCGTTTACATATCCAGAAACGTCTGCTCTGTTTCTTAGAATTTTTTTTTATTCCGTTTGAATTTAGGTTTTCTCTATATACCAATAAATTTAAACAGCTATTGTAATTTTTGAATATGCAGTTTTAAAATTTTAATTGATATAAATATAAATAAATTAAATTATATTTATATTATTAAAGCGAAAATATAAGCATTGACGTGTTTGTCCATTCATTTTTTTATTGTGTTTTGATGCATATATATTGTATCAAATTTCACTGTAAAATATATTTTTTTCCAATTCATTTTTCATTATCTAAACTTTTCAAAATTTTAGAGTCAATATTCATATTATATGTTTATAAAAAATCACTTTTGGAAATATTATATTGGTAAAGAACCACTTATAATTGTAGTATTTATTTAAGTTTAAATTATAAAAAAAATTATTAAGAGCAAATTTGTTATAAAAAAGTTGGATCAAAATTAAAAATTTAATTCCGCCATTTAAAAAAAAATCATTTATGTAATAGTATATATTAGGTAAATCTAATTTTATTTTCTTATTTAATATTGTTTTAGCATTAATCATTGATAACAATTGTTGTCGAACTTAAAAGTTAGGCGAGTGATTAATTACTAACTTTCAACTATGATTTGTTTTATTTTTTAACGATTATGTTAAAGAAGGAAATGTGTTCATCAATTGTGGGTTTCTTAACTCTTTTAAAGAATGTTAAGTACATGGCACCCCACATTTGACACCTCTCTCTCTCTCTCTCTCTCTCTCTCTCTCTTAATCGTGTTGTGTTTGTCACCTTGAGTTACAAACAATGAAATTGCTTGTTCCATGTGATTTTATTCAATGCAGACATTTCCACGATCCTGATGAAACTTATAAACTAAGGAAGACTCAACTAACTCACTTTATATTGTCCTAGCTCGACTGATCACTTACTCAATTACCTTGACATTGACTCACCCTTAATCTCAGCTCCAGCTCATTCTTGATTAACAACTTACATTTATTTTTAGGTATAAACAACAACAATATTTGAAAATTGAATTAAAAATGTATATAGATTATAGGTCATGATCAAATTGTGTTGAGACATGAGTGTCTCCTCCTCTCACCTCAACTTGTTTAAGCTCGACGTTGATGATTCCTATATTTTCAGCTTTAGTCTCTTGTAGTGATGTTTATTAAGGACCATAAAGGCGGATATTTATGTTATTTCTTTGTCATTTAGGGTCAAATGACCTTTATTATATGAGTGAATTGTGGAATTGGTCCATGATTTAAGATTAACAAGCAAGCTAGACATTATCTCTCTCACTGTCGTAAACATGGTTCACTATAGGAATTAAGGCCGCAAATTTGTACCTAATGCCTCTTCTTCATGAAGCCTTGAATGTGTTATATTGGTAGATTAGTATTGTGAGGTTAAACACATTTATCTTTAGGCTAACCATTATTCAAATAACTTAGCAAATCATGAATGAGGAGTCCCGGGGAACGACAACAACGATGAACCAAATACCTCATAACTACAAGAGACTTTGATAACACATCTTGACCAAAAACTTTAAAGCAATTGATAAATGAGTTATCTCTCTTATATATCCAACTTTTAACTCATTCACAATTGAAGTTTGACTTAATAACTCACACTTGAATCCAACAACCCCCTCAAGTGTGAGTCTTCCAAGTCTTATAATTGCACCGCCTTACAACCAACAAAACACACCTCATGACTACATTGCTAGGAAGATTTTCAATACAAGGATCCAAAAACTATAATCCATTTTCGTTCCCGACCAAGCCAAGTTAGGACTCCGATACCACTTGTTAGGGCATCCCGGGGAGCGCGAGAGCAACAACATGCGAAAATTTTCAAGACTGTAAGATTTTGACATCACATGTCTATCCAAAATTTAAGATTTTGTTTGCAAGTTTTGAGGGGAAGAGAATGGAGATATTTGAAAAAACAGGAAATAATATATGGAAGGAATGAAGAGTTTTGGGAAGAGAGAGTTTTGAGGCGTTTATTTTTATTCATAATACAAAATCTCCCTATTGGAACTCAAAAATTTTATTGGAGGGTGATTTTTGAGGACATAGAGTAATTTATCATATCATTGTCATGTTGTTATAAAACCTTTCATTTGTAGAGCCAAAAGTCCCGACAAAGAAGGAAAACAAACACAAGAGACAAATTTGTGGCGGTCTAGGGCAGTCACAAATAACCAAATCACAAAGTTATGTGGTGGTCAAAACGACCAAAAAGGTTGTTTTTTGGCTATCATTTGTGAGGGCTTAAGCAATCACAAATTTGTGACGGAAAAGTCCGCCACAAATTTATGAGGGCTTCAACCGCCACAAATGATAAAACTAATGAAAAAAAATCACAGTTATGAGGGTTAAGGCCGCCACAAAATGATGAAAAAAAAAACATAGTTTGTGAGGCTTTAGGGCGCCACAAATGAGTAACTTTATTAAACAAAATCGAAATTAATATTAAAATTTAATATTAATATATTTTAAAAAATGAAAATATAAATTAAAATGAAATATTATATATAAAAACAAAAATATAATTTTAATATTAATTAAATTATTACTACCGAACAAAATAAAACATTACAAAATAACTACATTTCATTTTGAGTAAAAATTTTACAATTTAAATATTTTACTAGCACTTTTTTTTAACTAACCTTACTAACACTAATGTTTAAAAGTAATATTATTACCAATTTCAAAAATAATATATTCTAAATTCTAAAATAAAATATTAGCGCTCTAAAAATAATTTATAACCATATAATGTTTTTTTAATAATAATTATATAAGTTATTAATTTATATTTAAAATATATTTCATACTAACTTAATGCAGGATAGTGTCTGACTTGAAGTTTACGAACAAATAACAACTCTTCACAATCAACCCAATAACACCACTGTCAAAATAAAATTAAATAATATTCATTAAATAAATAACTTCAAATAAAAAAATAACATTAGAAAAATAAAACATAAAATAAAGATTTACTGAAACTTAAGAGAGAAGGTAGAGAGAAAAGTTGGAGAAAAATAAAAGTTTGAGGAAAAATATCTATATAGAGAAGTTATAGAGAAAATTTAGAGAGAACGTAGAGAAAAAATTTTAAGAGAAATTAGAAATAAGAAATGAAAGGAAGAGTCGTATATATAAAGAGAAAAGAGGATATTTGTGGTCGTCAAATCGGCCATAAAATGTTAATAGCTCTATTGCCTTTGTGGCGGTCTGAGCCCTCAAAAAAGGTTGCCTTTGTGAGGCCTAAACCATCAAATATAGTTATACTCTGTGAAGACCTAAACCCTCACAATGCTTATTCTGATTTTGTGAGAGTATATATGCCCCAAAATTCTAAAGATATTTTCAATCAATCAAGCCCGTTGTGAGGTTATTGGCCACCACAAATTCAAATAACATTTTCCTCTAACAATTTTATGACTGTTTTTTTGCTGCCACAAATGTTACAATTAACAATTTTTTTTTTGATTTGTGAGGGTTTTTTCGGCCACTCATAACAACCAATTTGAATTTTAGTATTTGTAAGATGTTTTTGGACACAAAAATCTTTTTTAAGTTGACCACATTCTCTTACCATTCTCTACAAAAAAAAAACTCTCTTAAAAAATGTAAAATAATTATCCCTATTTTTCTTTCTCTCTATCTTCCCCTTCTATTCCCTTCAAATATCAAATAAAACTTAAGATAACGAGTATATGTGTCATATTTCTTATATATCATATATTTAACTCGTTCATAATTTACGTGAAATTTAATCATTCATACTTAAATTCAACAATAGATAAATTTAGAATTACAAATTCTTCGTTAATTTTGTTGTATTTTTCTTAATCAATCAAAAAAAAAAAAAAATTCGTCAACTAGTTTACACTCGGTCTCTCTTCTACAACAATTTCACGTGTGCTATTTGACAAATGAGCTCAATAACAAGGTAGAGAACCAATCCGGTCCAAAAAAAAAAAGTAGAGAACAAAATATCAAGCCTTTTCGAATATATCCATAGTATGTGACGCGTTGATTTTGCATGTATGTATTAGGAATCAAAATATATTTTTGGACCATTAGAAAATTAAAGAATAATATTTTCTTTCACGTAATTAAGATTTACCATAATTTGTAAATGTCAATATTATTAAATTATATCTTATATTTCAAATTTAAATTTAAAAAATTATAATATTGTTTAAATTTTAACTTTTACCTCGTGTTTACTACTCTATTTATATATAATAAAACGAATTAAAAATAAGTAAAATATAAGAGTTAAATTGTTCTTTTCCGAAAAATGATCAATTGAATTTATTTTCTCTAAATATGAAAACAATTAAATATCTTAAGAATTGACTAATTGTCAAAAAGAATCTTAAAAAAAAACATTGTGTTAAAATTAAAACCAAATAAAATAACAGATCTATGTTGAAAAATATAAATAAAATAATAAAAATCCAGTCAAATAAAACAATTTTTTGAAATAAATATTTAA
>JBBPBQ010000002.1:14794694-14806560 GCA_037974755.1 Cicer yamashitae
ATCAGATAAAGAAATAATCTTCTCTCTGGTCCTAATGAACAATAAGAAAAAAAAATTTATACTAATGAATTCATTAATTATTGTAATTTTTTGGATATTTTTTTAAATTCATTTTTATAAAAAATTGCGAGACATATAACCAATTTTTTTTTGAGTATTGAATATATTTATTATTAATATTAAAAAGCAAACTTTAAATAAATATTAAAATTTTTGTAACTTTTTATAAGATGAAATTTTTTCAAGAATTTCCCTTACAATAGAGACATTAATAAATATAATAGATATAAAGAATAAAGAATAAAAAGAACCAAAATAAAATAGAAAATATCCAAAAGTAATGAATGATGATGATATAAACGGAATTTAAATTCAAATCTGGAATTAAAAAACAAAATCTTGCTATATTAATTAAATTGAAGATATTATTATTATTCCAAGAATTTTCTTCCGTTTTTGTAAAAAGAAAAAAGAAATTTCTTCCGTGGCTCAATCTTTACGCCCTTCTCGAAAACAAACACAGAAACCTACAATCTGAGCCATTCAATATCTCTCCACGTCATCGATCCTCGTCGTGCGAAATCCAACGGTGTTCATCACAGCAAGACAAAAACTCGTCGAACCGCATTAGTCGAACCCACCTGAACCCTAGAGAAAACCGGTTCGCCCCATAGAGAGGTTTATCCTCTGTTTCCCTGCCCTAACCAGTAGAAGATAGAGAGAGAAAATTATAAAAGAGAGCTAGAGAGAGAAACACAAAAATCTGCAAAAACCAGTGTCTTTGAAATTCCACACTACAAAATTTCAATCCTTTCGTTCCCTTTACAACAACCGTTGATTTCAATTTTCAATCTCGTTCATTATCATTCCCATAGACGAAAACACGTTAGGGTTCCGTTAGAACTTCGTAATAACTTATTCATAGAAGCACTTTCAGAAACGAATTTCTTCTTGTGTTAAATTCTTGTGTTAAATTTAAGGTGAAATACGAAGCGCGTTTTGTTTCGTTTTGCGGTTTTGTATGAGATATAGGATTTCGTATTTGATGGATGAGATCTGGGAAAGAGCCGTGGAAACGGCGTTAGAAGGCGAAAAGGATCACGCTTCCGCTAAAACGCTAACACTTGACGGCGCCGTTAAGTGCGTTCAAGGACGGTTACCACCACCGAGCCTTCTAGAACGGTTCCAGAACCTTCTTCACCTTTCGATTGCGAACGTCGGCGTTTCGTCTCTGGAGCAGTTCCCGAGGCTCCGGAGTCTTCAGAAATTGAACCTCTCCGACAACAGGATCGCCGGAGGACTCGAGTTTTTGGTTCAGGCAGGCCTCGATTCGCTTCGAGACCTTGATCTATCGAACAATCGAATTCAGTATATCGAGGATCTTGCGCCGCTAGCTCAGTTGAAGCTTGTTTCGTTGGATCTGTATGAGTGTCCTGTTACACGTGTTAAGGATTATCGATCTAGGGTTTTTGGTTTGATTAAGTCGGTGAAGTATTTGGATAAGATGGATGCGGAAGAGAATGAGAGACCGGAGTCTGATGATGAGGAGGAAGAAGAGGAGGATGAAGAGGAAGAGGAAGTAGAGGAAGATCCAGGGAGTGGTGAGGTTGATGGTGAAGAGGATCGACCTTTTGGGATAATGAATGGACATAGTGAAGGTGCTGA
Organism: Cicer yamashitae; assembly: GCA_037974755.1. NCBI lineage: Eukaryota > Viridiplantae > Streptophyta > Magnoliopsida > Fabales > Fabaceae > Cicer > Cicer yamashitae. The sequence goes on from JBBPBQ010000002.1 coordinate 14,796,360, forward strand.
TGGAGTTGTTGATGCTGATGAGGAAGAGGAGAGTGATGCGGATGAGGAGGTGACGGAGACTTCGAGAGGGAGAGTGAATGGGTTCAACCATCAGGAGAATGGGTTTCATGTTGCTCCTGTTGTAGGTGGTGATTTGGAGGACGAGGAGGAGGATGAGGATTCTGGGGAGGAGATTGATGAAGAAGAGGGTGATGATGACGATGATGACGTTGTTGAGGTTCATGAGATTGAGGATAGTGATGATGAAGAGGACGGAGTTGAGTTTGATGAGGATGAGGACGACGAGGATGATGACGAGGAAGAGGAAGAGGTGGATAATGATGAAGGGGATTTTGCTGAACCTGAGAGTACTTCTGGACGGTTGGTGAGTACTGAAGGTGAGATCGATGGACATGAGCAGGGAGAGGAAGATGGAGATGAAGATGACAATGGGGAGACTGGCGAAGATGAGATGGGGGTAGAAGTAGAAGATGACGACGACGAGGATGATGGAGAGTTTGAAGATGATGATGAAGTGAGACATTACTTCTGAAAATCTGTTTTTGTTATTTGCATGCATTATTGTTGTGTTATGTTTGGTATATCAAGCTGCTTATTGTTTCTGTTTCGTATTGTCTTGATGTTTTCAGATTGGCGGAAAAGAAGGGGATGATAGAATTAATTATTTTGAGTGATTCTTGCTGACTGGATTTGAACTTTGTTTACTTTGTTGATTCTTATCCTTTTTTGTGTTTGGTTTAAACCAATTTTTTTTGCCAGTTTTGCACTTGAAAAAGTAGATTTATTTTGTCTGTTCATTTATGCTGGTGATATATTTTTGTTAAAAACAGGAAGCATGAATTGCCAGTTTTTTAAAAATATGCTAATACATATATGTGTCACGATGAACAGTGTACATTATTACTCTTTATGCTATTGATTTAATATTATGTAATCCGTCGTTATGTGAAACAACTTTTTGCATAATTACAAATAATTACAAATTTTCTATCTATCTGAGATTTTAGGTGTAACCCAGTTGCTTCTTTTATGTAGTATTTATTGTTATTTGTTTTGTTGCTGTGGTTGAGCTTGGATTTCTTGAGTTCTGATCATAGATACTGTGCATTATTTTAAAGACATCTTTGCTATGTAGCCATTAAAATGTAATCTTGTTTGTAAACAAATGGCATATCAACTCAAATTGCAGGTTTGGCTGGTAGAAATTTTTTAGTTTGTAACTTAGTAAATTTCTGATATTTGAGTTTTGTAATTATATCTATTTTAATTTAATATTCCTTATTATGCTTTTGCAGTTGACGTGACAGTCTTTTCCATCATCATAATCCTGATTTATTCAAATCTTTGTACTGAAGGATTATTATGTTCATTTTTGTTATTATGCACTGAATTATGTGGTTTTTAGCTTTTACATGAATTGTGGATAATTTAGTCTGGGGACTCCTTGTAGGATTATGGTTGTTGTCTTCCAAGTTATCTTGTTTCTAGGGTTAGGCTTGTGATGTGCAAGTTATCTTGAACTATTTAAGCTTTGATTGGTCTATCCTGAGGTTGGAACTAGTATTATATTGATATTGAAATTATACTTTTTCTGAAATTTGAACATGTGTATTTGTTTAATGAAGTATCCTGATTTATTGATGCTTTTTGTTTTTTTTATGTGTTCGTGTGCCCTGTGACTTTTAATTTATGCAATCACCATTTATTTGGCTGGTGAATGTGTAGGAATACTTGTGTCATATGGATTTGTATATTTTATGAAGAAAATTTATTTTCTGTTTGTTTCATTTTCCGTAATATTTTCCTGATTGAATATTTCATCTAGCTTTTTAATCATATACTAAGGAATTTTGCTGGAATTGCAGGAGGAAGACTATGGTGCTGGATATCTTGTTCAGCCAGTTGGACAGCCTGAGGCTCTCAATGGTGGGGGTGCTGACATTGATGATGGGGAAAACCTGGATGATGAAGAGGAGGAAGAGGAGGAGGAGGAAGTTGATGATGACGACGATGATGTTCAGGAGGTGTTGCCCCCTGCCTCTTCAAACCCCAAGAGGAAGAGGGACAATGATGATGAAGAAGATGATGAAGACGATGAAGATGAAGAAGCATTCTCAAAGCCATCCAAGAAGCATCATTGACATTGACCAACACCATTATAAATTATGTCATGTTCTTGTTCTGTGATGGCTTCCAAGTATTGGAAGCAGAGAAACCTCAGTTTAGATGAAAAACGATGGTTAGTTTTTAGGAATTTAGCTGTTGGACAAAGGACATGTTAGGAAAAGGAATTGTATGTTGGGTGGAAATGTGTTTAGTTCAAAAAGTCGTTAGTGTTTTTCCCCCTTGAATTTTACATATAGCCGTTGCTCTATTAATTAAATTTTCAAATGGTAGTTATGAGAGGTTTACCGCTCATGTGCTCGATGCAGGTGTGTGTTGACTTGTAAAGGAGCTGGGTGATGATGCTTGGAGGGAAGCAAAGGGTGCGAACCTTTTAAAAATTTCCCCAAACCTCTAGTTTAATGAAGCACTTTTTGGCGGCAGAAAAAAGGAAAAGCTTTTGTAAAAAACACATGTAGATAGAGCAGTTCTTATGAAAATGATTCCTATCAAGCAAGTTGGGTGCCACTGTAATGACGTGGCCAGTTTCTATGATAAATTTATTGAGCTTGATGACAATATATATATATGAGGCTAAAATCTTGGTCCCGTCGTAGTAGTCAATTGCCAGGTAATAATGTACCAATGGGGCCCTCGATATGTGTATAAGCAATTGTTTTACTAATGTTTTACTATATCTAATAAAAAGGAAGGGAAATGATTTTCTTTTTTATCTCCTCAATGAGCATCCAACATCGCACTTCTCCATCAATCATGGACATCTTAATTTTACATTTCGCCACGTGGGTTTGTTGGGTTTTGCATCTTCAAATGGACGGTGAGATCATGATTGATTTTTATATCCCATTGAAGCTTGCTTTATTCACACTTTAGAACCAAGCCAATTAGAGTAGGAATTAACTTACCGTTTTGTTGTTCTTTCTTAGGAGTAATTGTGAAAGTTCGCGTGAGGGACACGCTGTTTTTGTGCGAAGCATTGACATCAAGCCTAGCTGAGACAAGGTGCGGACTTCTTTCGATTTAATGCGAGTTCTTGTCCGAAAGCCTATATCTTGAGATGGTACAACACAAAAAGCTGCCTATATTTATCTAAATGGCACCTAATGTATACACACAATTTTTGGTATAAATTTAACTAATTAATAACAATTTCGATAAAAAATTATTATTAATTACAGATGAAGTCTTTTTCATTGGTATAGTTTTGAGAAAAAAATTGGAGTAGAGAAAATAATAGAAAAATTGGAGGAAGTGGAATTTATATATTATTTTATTGAATAAACGATTCATTACCCAATTTTTTTAATGCATTTTCTATCCAACTAATTGATGTGTTCGAACCTCATTTCATTTACTTTCTCTCTTTCAATTACATAAAAATTATAAATATTGTATTTTTATTTGGTGTTGGACAGTGTCAATTTTTTTATGTTCAAATAACATCATTTTAGTAATAAAAAGTTAGTTAAAAGTGCATGCAATATTAGTATAAATTATTTATACACTTACATTCTATAAGAACTTACTGCTTTGCTACTTTGTACAATCGATTTCAAAATATGACAACAATAAATTTGTATTGAATGTTATTTTAATATTAATATATTCTTTTTTTATGCATTGAGTGGTTGAAAAAGTATTGAGACTTTGAGGTAACCCGAAATAGTAGATTTAAATTTCATTTGGTAAAATTAATCTATAAGTTAGCTGATAGCTGATAACTAATGATTTAGCCGAAAAGTTAATTAATTGAAATTAAAGTGTTTGATAAATTTAACTTTTAACAATATAAAATAATATAATTATTTAATTTATAATAACAAAAAATACGACATTTTTATCCAATCTTTCTTAGGTATTGTTTTACTTAATTTTCTTTTTTTAATCAATTTTTCTATTTTTAATTGATTTTTATACTTTACTTTATTATTGTGGTAGAAACTCAAAAAATACAACAAAGCTTTGAAATAAAAATAAGAACCATGCAGTTCATTTTTTTTTATTACAATACAAACATAAATTTAAAGAGTTCTCTAAAAGTTTAACAAACTCCATATGTATAAATAGTAATTGTAAAAACAATGTAATTTATTTACTATTTACAATTTAATATAAAAAAATGAATTAACTTTATCACAATGATAAATTAGAAGATGAAGAAATAATCATAATTATGACAATGCATATCTTAATCAATTTCTTGTAAGATGAATAACATGAAAATTTATTTATTCAGTTATTTTAGCAAGAAAATAAAGAAACAACTTTGTTCACCATAAAAAATAATAAAAATAAAATAATAAAGTTATAAATGGAAGAAAATGTAAAAAGCTATAAGCTATAAGCTCAAACGCTACTTAAAATAACGTATCAGAATTAGCTATAAGTTGGTGGGAAAAACTTGTTTATTAAACACATGTCTTTTAATCTAACAAGCTTAAAAGCTAGTTTAAAAGCTATAAGCTAGTTTATTGGCGTTACCAAAAAGTGTCTTAAACTTTTTTTTTATTTATTGTTTTCAGGAAAAATAAAATAAAACAATTCATGCTAAAGTAATTTTTATTGTCTTTAAGCTCTAACTCAATTGACAAAAACTTATATTGTTAGATTGAACGTCTTGTCCCGGTTCAAATTCGGACCTCACAGCTGTGTGAATTAATTATAATAGAATTTGTCATCTCTTCTAAAATAAAATAAAATGTAATTTTTATAATTTTTTCCTCACAGAATTTCAATCTCAATCTTTCATAATTAAAATTTTTATCTATGTAGATTATAATATTTGGATCAACATTCAGTAATATTTAAGTTGAATTACTTTCATATTTAATTAATCAATATATGATATATACATTAAATCATTTTTACTGCCTTTAAAAAATCATGTGTATGAGTAAAAAAAATCATTTTTATACGAGCATTGATACTTACATAGATAATCCAAAACACAAAAACCTCAACAACAAAAAATCCATACATCTCTCTTCATCTCTTTTTCAAAGTTCACGAACCTCAATCATTTTCCCCTCTAATAACAAATCAATTTGAAAAACCGAAAGACAAAACAGCCCATCAACACAACGATGCCAAACGTACAAAACCCCACATAAACTAATCATGCTAAAAAAAATTGACAAAAAATAAAAAAGTCTAAAGGACAAAACTAACCCCACAAAAATATAGTAGTATCATCTAACCAAAGTGTATTCAAATAAGTTAAAACATTACCGTTTGTGTTGATTCAGTTTTTTTTATTGCTTAAACTGAACAAAATATTCAGCTCAAACTAATAAAGTATACTGTATAGGATTTAATTCATGTAAAAAGTTTTTATACCGTCATCAATTATAACCGTTAGATCGTTAGAAGTGTTTGATTTTCATTAAAACTATTTTTAAAATCATTCATGTGAATAGTTGTAATGTATTAGTAATGCATAATAATTAAACTCTAATGTATATTTATGTATTTAGTAAAAATAAAATGTACATCTATGTATAAAATAATTAAAATAAAAAATAGGAAAAAATAGGGATAATAAAAAAATTTAAACTAAAAATTGTAAGAGAATAAAATCTAGAAGAAAGAATAACGTTATTCGGAACAACAATGAATAAAGATAAAATTTATATATCGTCAATATAAAAATATTTACACCGTTAATTAATCATAATTATTAAATCATTAATAATGTTTGATTTTTATCATAACTATTTCTAAAATCGCATACATGATTGATCACAATATGTCAACTGTGTAAAATTTAGATTGTGATTGGATACGAAAATTAAACTCTAAACATAATGTGGATTATATATGATACTATTTAATAACATAATTTTGTATTTGTAATAATAAACATAATTATGTAAAGCGGTTATTTAGACTCTATCACTGGTGGAAAATTTTATAAAATGAATGAAATAAATAGTACTATAAAGCCTTTCAAAATTAACAATTTTGTAATTGTGCTTTCTTTTATTTGGGAGGGGGGTGTTATTAATCTATTTAAGGTTAATATTTGTTATGTGTTTTATAGATCCATAAAGAAAATTATGGGTGGAGTAATTTGATGATGAAATAAACACCAGCCAGAAAATGGTAAAACCTATAATTGAGTCAAATTAAGGAAGAGGTGGCAGAGACAGAGGTCCTCCTTTGTAGGAGACCATTGAGGGAAGACAGAAAATTTCCTTTTGTGTGGGTTTTATCATGTAACAATACCTCTCCTCCTTTTCTTTCTTTTGAGAACCCTTCTAGATTTCCATTCAGGTATGTATTTCATTTTTCTTCACAATTAAATTACTCTCTTCATTTTTATTAAATCAAAACAACATTAAAAAAATACACCATGTAATGTTTGTTCCGAATGACATTGAATTTTGATAAAACTACAGTAATACTGTGATTTTGTTAAAAATTCAAATGACAACTTTTACCATAATCGACATTATTCCACCAATTCAGTTTTTTGTTATCTCTAACTAATTAAGTTGATCTGAATTATTTAATTAAATTAATTTTAAAAAGTCTTTATTGTTAATGTGATGTCAGGGTTCTCAACCATTGTGAAAAGAGAAGGTACAAAATAGGGGAAATTAACGTTGTGTTTCCGGCATCGTGGTGTTTATAACGTAGAAAAGATTAATCTCATAGCCGGAACACAACACACACAAAAAAAAAGGAAATTAATTAATTAATTAATTAATTACCATGGCTCCCTCTCACAACTCATCTCCAGATAACGATACACCCGATAATGCGACACCTGATAATGCGACCCCTGATGACGCTGATGGATCATCATCAAAACAATCTGGTTCGTCACATAAATCAGTTTCATCAAATGAAAAATCGCATAAAAACAATAGTTCCAACGATGATGATAGTAAGGCACTAGTTGGAGCTGCTCTTGGAGCAGGGTTTGTCCTTCTTCTCCTTCTTGTTTTTTGTTTCATTTGGTCCCGGAGGAAGAAGAGAAAGCAAAATTACTATTATGGTCCTGGAGATCCTTCCCTTGGAAAAGGTAACATACATATCTATTCTTCTATCCATTTTTCTTACATTCTTTTTTATCATGTCATCGTTAATTAGGACAAACACATGTAAAAAAGTTTAATGTAAATAATAATGAGCTAGGATACTTGTTATAATTATTAAGTATTAATCTATTTGATTTGAGAAAATATTTTATTATTTTTAAAGATTTGTATAGTCCATGACAAAGTGAATAACAACAATAAGTTTTTAGAGTTTCATGTACAAATAATTGAAAAAAGAAAAAATATGAAAAACATTGTGTTTGTTTTGTAATTGAAAATGAAAATAATTAATAAAAAGGAAAAGTGTTTTACTCAAGGGAAGCATGTCCTAAGGTTAATTTTTGCAATTGTATTTCCAATGTGATAGATTTTTGCATTGGCAAGCATTACTTGCCATATATAACTATGAGTTTAATTACGTGACACTCTCATTGTAAAAAATTTAACAGTGTTGATAAATCACAATCAAACATATGTGATTTTAAAAGTAAATATTTTTATTGATTTAATAAATGTGATCATTTGATATTGTAAAAAAAAAAAAAACTGATAGTGCATGTAATTAAACTCTCTACGAATGCCAAAAAAAGATAATATTATGATCATCATACTTGGTTGGCATTATGCATACTTATATCATGTTTAGAATTAATTGGTTTGAAGAACTTGGAAGAATGAAGACTGATACTTGATTCTTAGACTACTTATTTCGCACTTCAGAGCGAGATCTTTCTTCACAATGTAAGTATGTTATATATTGGTTAATATATGATTTTGGGTTCTAAAAAAAAATAATTAATGAAGCAAATTAAATAAAGTGATTGATATATAGTTATTTTGGGGGTCTAAAATAACTTGCACAGGGAGTAATTACTACCACAGTGGACAACATCCTCACCCCAATTGGCAAGGAGGACCAGGCCCACATGGGATGGATCATGTTGTTAGAGTAAATGGAATGGGGCCACCAAGTGGTGTTTGGGGTCCACCACACCCTCTAATGAATAGTGGTGATATGAGTGGCAATTACTCATTGGGTATGGGCCCAGGTGCTATGCCTCCTCCTTCTCCGGGCCTGTCTCTTACTCTCAAGGGTGGTACCTTCACTTATGAGGAATTGGCATCAGCTACTAAAGGCTTTGCTAATGAGAATATTATAGGACAAGGTGGTTTTGGTTATGTTCATAAGGGAATATTGCCTAATGGAAAGGAAGTTGCTGTTAAAAGTTTAAAATCTGGTAGCGGACAAGGAGAACGCGAGTTCCAGGCCGAGATTGACATCATTAGTCGTGTTCATCATCGTCATCTTGTGTCGCTTGTTGGATATTCTATTTCTGGTGGACAGAGAATGTTGGTCTATGAATTTGTTCCAAACCAAACTTTGGAATATCACCTTCATGGTATGTCTATTGTGTTGTATATGCTTTTGCTTTTCATTTATGACTAAATTAATACTCTTAGTATAAACTGTTGGTGCATAACTATTGAACTCTTTTATTAATACTCTTTTGTTCCTATTTATAATTTTATGAGTGCAAAAAAAGTGTTATGAAAAAAGAGCATATAGAGTTGTGTATGATGATATTATATGATAATGCTGATCATAGATAGATAAATATAACACTTATGAAACTAATAATTATATTGATAGCTTATATGTTTGATCACAGGAAAAGGTGTGCCTACTATGGATTGGCCCACTAGAATGAAAATTGCACTAGGATCTGCTAAAGGGCTTGCTTACCTTCATGAAGATTGTAAGAATAAGAAATATCTTACATATGATATTTTTTTAATTATTTCTTTTCATTATTTTTCTCATATTTGTTTTATATATTAATTTATTCAGGTAGTCCTCGCATTATCCACCGTGATATTAAGGCTTCAAATGTCCTAATTGATGACAGCTTCGAAGCTAAGGTCTCTCACATTTACATTTGTTGTTAGTGGACTTTATTATCTATATATTTACTCATTCTTCTATGTTGCTTTTGAATTGAAAGCTTCTTCATTTCTAAACAAATTGAGGTGTCGATTACTATAATTTGCTGTATAAATGTTTAAATAATGACATTGTTTTTAAAACTATATTAATAAACATATTCATTGAGTCAAAACAAAAAAACATATTCATTTCTTTTATGAAATAAAGAGATACTTACCGAAGGTTACCAATTTACTCATTCTTAATTACTACTATTTTATCACTTATGATACCATTATATTTTCTTGCTAAAGATTGATTAAACCAATTATGCATCTTAAATATATAGGTGGCTGATTTTGGATTGGCTAAATTGACTACGGATAATAATACACACGTCTCAACTCGTGTCATGGGAACATTCGGGTAATTTTCTCTCCTATGCTCTGAATATCTACGACAACTATACATCTCCTTTTGTTCATTTTTAATTGTCGTTTTAAAGTTAAGTATACATATGCCGCCGCTTGAATATTTCTAACGTAACAACACCTAAATTTGAAAAACGACAAGTATGTTTAAATAAATTAATCTAACTTAATATCCTAATTTTTCATGTTGATACAGATACATGGCCCCTGAATATGCATCAAGTGGAAAATTGACAGAGAAATCTGATGTTTTTTCATTTGGAGTCATGCTACTAGAACTCTTAACTGGGAAGCGACCATTGGATTTGACCAATGCCATGGATGAAAGTTTAGTTGATTGGGTTAGTACTATAATATGCAACATTTCATTATCTTTAATCTAGTTTCGCAAAACTATAAATTTCAAATATAATATGACATTTTTTGTGTGAATAGTAATGCATATGACTTGTTTGCTATCATAAAGTACTTTTTTTATTTGATTGTTTTTTACATTTAAGTAAAAGCTACTACATTTTTTTCACTTAATTTTAAGTTCATTTTTTAAAACATGAAACATTAGTGTAAACACCAAGTGTCAAACTTAAATTGAAAATAAATAGATAAACGAAAAGAAAAAATATATATTTTCTAAACCAAATTAACAAACTCTAAGTTAGTCATTGATAAAAAAAAAAAAA
>JBBPBQ010000002.1:14806647-14953823 GCA_037974755.1 Cicer yamashitae
GAAAAAAAAAAAAAAAAAAGGCAACTATTTTTTCAAGTTTTTTCACTTATTGAAAAAAAAAAATTAGTGTTAAAATTAATGTGAAATTGTGTATTGAGCAGGCTCGACCTCTCTTGAATCAAGCATTGGAGGAAGATGGAAACTTTCGAGAATTGGTGGATCCATTTTTGGAAGGAAACTATAATCATCAAGAAATGGTAAGAATGGCAGCTTGTGCTGCTAGTAGCATTCGTCATTCTGCCAAGAAGCGTTCAAAAATGAGTCAGGTACAATAATATGATGCTTAAATATATAATAGTATTTTTAATTTAAAGGACATTTTGAAGAAAAAGAAATAGATGATATAAGTTAAAAGTATAAGTTAATTATGTGTAGATTGTAAGAGCATTGGAAGGAGATGTGTCACTAGAAGATTTAAAGGAGGGGATGATGAAAACTTCAGGGCATAACAGCGCTTATACCTCCTCAGCTGGTAGCTCAGACTATGATACTGTGCAATACAATGCTGATATGATGAAATTCAGAAAGGCAATTATGTCCAGTCAGGAATTTGATAGTGCAGAGCTCTCTACAAAAGAGATGGGTCGTCACTAAATCAAATCAATGAGCTTGTTAATAATTCTCAGCTAGCTTTTGGATAACGATTCTCATGACATAACCATTTTGTTCATCACGCGCTTCATAGGTAATGATAACACATATATGAAATTCATTGGGGGTTGTGTTGTGTTGTGTTCATATCGGGGATGGATATGTTAGTTTTTGAGCAGTGTTTGGAGATTTTGGGGTGTTTGAGATGCACATTTACAAGACACAAATTAATGCAAACTCATTTTATTCGTTAATTGCAGTTTCGTGTTTCGTCGTAGTTACTAGTAAATTGTAATATAAATATTGTGTTTGTTTTCCACTTTGTTTTTATGAAATGTTGTTAGTTAGTTAGTTACTTCAAAGACTTCAATCTATTAATTAGATTAAAACAAACAGAATAAAAACTTAGATTTAAACAAACTAGATTCATTAAAATTAAATTATGTAATCAGATAACATAACATAACATAGATTAAAACAAAGCAATTTAATTGAAATTCCTAGCCATATATTCTTTCATTCTTCTAACTCTAGCATTCTAATTCTCACGAGCCTTACTATAAATATCTGTCAACTTTATGTTTGGATTCCCCTTTATAAATGTGATTAATTTATTTCCCTAATAAACCCAATCTCATAAACTTTATCCTATTTTTTATATTACGTGTGTCATCTAACTTTGTTAATTATCACGCATCTTCACGGGAAAGCTTGAAACACAAAGCAACCCATGAATAAAATCACCTTTGCAACCAACTCTTACTCTAGTTTTGTCATTTTTCAAAAACTTAAGATCTCTTCCATTATGGACAACATAATTAGTAATGTTCTCCTTGGAATGATATATGAGGAGTAATGTCCTTTAATAATATTGTTATTTTTCATCGTCCGACTCATCTTGTGAATTCCGAGTCTCCTATTCTTCTATGTGGTAGTTTTCATCAAAATCCAATGCTAATTAATATCTTTCTCTTTCTCTTTTTTTTTCCAACCTAAAGGACATTGTCACCATCTAATAATTTCTCTTTTTTCCAACCTAAATGACGTTGCCATCATCTAATAAATCCTCCTCCACCTGGACAACACTAATATGTTTTTTTAGAATTTCTAACCTCCTTCTTTTTCTTTGGCTTGCCACCTTTGTTCTTTATTTGATTTTCTAACCCAATTGTCCTACAATTTCAATTTCATTATTCAATAAAATTTCATCAATCACCAACACTTCATCATTAAGCAATAATTCATCATCTGAGTCTTTAAATCTAATATTGAGTGCATTATTTCGCTTTCATGGTCAGATTAGGTCTCAACAACTTCAACTTGAGCCTCGTACTCAGTGTTGGCTTCAAAACACCAACTTTAGTTTGCGCCTTAACCTTTACTTCAATTTGGGCTTCAACACCACCATCTTTAATTTGGGAAAATTTTACCCTCTATCCCTCATTTATCTCTATACCTCCGAAATTCAGATGAAAAGACTAAAATACCCTCGTATTATATTAATAGAACACACAAAGTAAGTGCCAAAATTTTCATTTTTACCGGAAATTTTTTTTCAAGTTTTTCGGAAATAATGAACTACCGGAAAACTTGTTGTTGACTTTTCCGGAAGTTACCGGAAAACTTCACCCACAAGTTTTCCGGTAGTTTCAGATTTTTTATTTTATTTTATTATATTAGTATTTATTTAACTCATTTGATTTTAACTATATATTTTTTTTTTCAATGGGTAAGGATAGAGGTAAAGACGGCAAAGTTATAGCCACGGGCGGAGCTTCGTTAGGACATAGGGTGGACACGACCACCCTAAAATTTTCAATAATTTTTTAAAAAATACTACTATTTTTACTTTAATTTTACAAAGTGATCTAAAATTTTATATTTGTATTTTCTATATTCAAATTCTAAAATTACTCTTCTAATTTCTCTTTACCGTCTCTATATTTGTGGAGATGAGTATAGGAGGGTGTTCTCAAAGTAAAATGTAGAATTGTGATCTCACGTATAATTTGAAAGAAACTTTTACGGATGAATTTGATTGAATATATGTGGTATCGACGCATGTTTATCCAATAAAATTAATAAAATTTAATTTTTTAAAAAAAAAAATAAGGAGTGTACCGGAAAACTTTTAGATGAAGTTTTCCAGAAACAAGTTCTGTACCGGAAAAGTTGGAGAAAGTTTTCCGGTACACACATTTTTCCCTTCTGTACCGTAAATCTTTTTCTAAGTTTTCCGGAAACATCCTTTTTTTTACAAGTTTTCCGGTAAAATCCTGTGTACCGGAATTCTTGAAAATAGTTTTCCGGAAGTTACCGGAAATCTTAAGTGAAAGTGAATTATGTAAAAAAGTAAAAAAAAAAAAAATTGAGGGTATTTTTGGCATTTTCAGAAAATTGTGGGGTATAGGGTTAAAAAGGGTGTACACGGTAAAGTTTTCTTAATTTGGGTCTCAACTTCAACTTTAATTTGGGCTTCAACACCACCAACTTTAGGAGTATTGGATTTTGTACCCCACAATTGAACTTATACCCCTTCATTTAAAAAATTTATCCCTTAACTTACTAAAATACCCTTAAGTATACAGTAAAAGTAATTTCCGAAAAAATTAATTTCCGAAAAAAGTAATTTTTTTTCTTCTGAAATTCTCTTACCAGAAATTTCATGAACGAAATTTCCGGTAGTTATTTTTCAATACCGGAAATTTCATTTTTTCGAGAGTTAGTCTCGATCAGAAACTTGAAAATAATTTATTTTGAAATTTCCGGTATTGAAATATAACTATTGGAAATTTCAAATTTCCAGTTGAAACTCCCAAAAATTTCATTCATTCTTAAAATTTCCGGTACAATTTTTTTTTTATTTTGAAATTTTCGGTAAAATAAAATAAACTATCGAAAATTTAAAGGCACAAATTTCCGGTAGAACAAAAGTAACTACCGGAAATTTCAAGGTACAAAATTTCTAGTAGTATAAATAGTGTACCGGAAATTGTAAAAATGCAAGTTCCTTAATTTGTAAACGGATTTATGGGAGAAATAATTTAATTACCGGAAATTTTGGTGAGGGGGTAAGATTTTGGAGTAATTTTTTTTTTTACCTTTGATTGAATGAAAATGAAAGGGACAAAATTGAATTTTTTACATTTTGAGGGGTATAGGTCCAAATTGTGGGATACAAAATCTAATTTTCTAACTTTAGTTTGGGCACAAACCTCAACTTCAATTTGGGTCACGCACTTTATTTCATCTAATGCCTAAACCTCAGTACTTCAATTTCTCCTCCTTATCCTCGAATTCGTTTTCCTATCTCTGCCAGCTCGAATTCGCAATCGGTCGTTCTTCCTCTGTCGCTTTCGCTCGTTCCGTTTCTCTCTTCTCGATCGCCTCCATTCTACCTCTATTTGTTCCTCTATCATGGTTCTTCTCTGTCTCCTCGATTTCTCCCGTCATTTGCTACTTTGTTTTGTTGTGATTGTTCATCCCTTCTCTGTCACACCAACGCTAAAAGGGTGATTAAAGTTAAAAAAAATAAATAAGTGTCTGTCATATTTTACTTAGCGTCGGCTAGGCCGATGCTAATAATTAATGAAAACACAAAAATATTATTGTGCGCTAGCGTGCGCTTGGCCGACGCTAAACAATGTCAGTGTCGCTGGCCGACGCTAAATATGACATCTAAAAATAGTTTTTCTAGTAATGAATGTGCGCACCTATTCTCTTTAGTATAATCTTCTTTATTATTGTTGATGTCAGCTACAATTTTTCTTCTCTTTTTATCTTTTTATTTTTGTGTTGATTTTAAGATTTGATTTTATTGTTAGGTTGATAGGTTATTGTTTATTGTCGATACATATTTGATTTTGTTTGTTTGTTTGATGTATCATGTAACTACTATTTGATGTATGTAAGAAATACCAATTTCATAAAAAATGTTGAATTTTTTAAAAGACTATTAAACTTTTTATTGTTTGTTTAGGATTTTATATAATTGTCCACTATGATTATTAAAAGTAGGTCAAAACCTATACATTTTTCTATTTTAATTAAATGTATTTTTTTTTTGTATTGTTGATTCATTGGGGTATATAGAAATAGTATAATATATAAGCTTGGTTATCTTTTTTTATTTTTATAACATAGTTATCGATCTTAGGACGCAAATAAATCATTTTACTTGTGAATATAAAAATGACGTGTTAAAGTTTTTAAACTTTGTTGAAACTAATCTACCTAATAGTAATGGAATAATTTATTGTCCTTGTGTTAAATGTTCGAATAAGACACCTATATAAGTTGACATCGTAAAGGAACACCTAGGAATGTTTGGAATTTGTAAAAGTTATACGACATGAATATGACATGGTGAAGTCACAAAAACGGTATATGGCTCAAAAGAGATGAAATTTATGTAAATATTGACGATCGTTGAGAATAAATTATTCGTGATATTAGACAAGAATCTTTTAACATGCACACATGTATGATACTCTCTGTAGTGACAATGAAAAGCCATTATATCCATGTTGTAGAAATTTCACACAATTGTCGACCGTGTTGAGGTTGTTCAATTTGAAGGCGATAAATGAATGGATTGAAAAGAGCTTCACAAAATTGCTTGAGTTGTTGACGAAAATGCTTCCATATTGAAACACATTTCCGAACCATATGTAGTTGGCACTGAAGACAATGGTGCTACTTGATGAAGTTGTTTGTCTTGTTTGGAAAGCCAGGGGTGGCATTTGGAGTCTTTTTTTGGTGTTTTGATAATTAATATATTTTGGATATTTTGTCTCACCTGTATCACACAATATATGACGACATCATGTACTTTCATTTAAATTATATATACACATTTTAAATATATTTATAAACAAATTAGTTACTTATAAACGTATCAAATTAGTTACTTAAGTTTCATTATGAGACGTTGAACGTCTTATCCAATGTCTGAGATATCTGGCAACAAAAGTCTGTAAGATCCGTCAATATGAAGTTGTCACAATTTAGAAACAATGAACAATATGATTTGTCTCTCACAAATTTACCATGTTTTTCGATTCAATTTTTAACCTAATCTAAAGTGAAATTAGTAGGGATACACATATTCATCCTACGAACTACATTCCAACCACATAAACACATATGTTTTTCTTTTTTAAAAAGAAAATGTTAGGAAGGATTACGGTCCAAACATTTTTGAACTTAAAGAATCTAGATACCTGTTATAGGGTATATGCTCGAAATGATGATGATAATAATAAGAGCTAGTTGATGTTAATTGAAAAAATAAGGAAGTCCCACATAGGAGGGATGACAATTGGGGGTGTGCCCCAAGAGATACCTAATTTGTGAAGGGGCGAGAATGCACACAAATAAACCACTACACACGCGCACACCGTTGTTGTCCAGCTCGGTCGCGTGACCTTGGGTTAAGTGGTGTATTATTTTTTAGTATCAGAAAATTAAAAAAATAATAATTATTTTTAAATAAATGCGTGCGTTTTTCTCTCTCATTAATATGTTGTACACGTGTCTGTCTTCCATCGAGTCAACATTCAACATCTGATTTGGTCAATTCCTTCCCCGAATTCGCGCAACAGTTTGCCCTAGTCAAAACGTAACATTTTTCGCGTTTCAATTTTCAATGGATTCGCAAATCAGTTCTTTACCCCTGGTCAAAACCTAACAAAGTTCGGAGCGCAGTTTTCTGTGGATCGTGTTTGATGAATCACACATTTTTCTCTCCTTTAGTTGCAGAGTTTCTCTATAAATAAAGGACTTTGCTTAGTTGGAAAAGTACACCAAAAGTTCTCCGAAAATCCAAGACTTTTCTCTACTTTTCATTTTCTGCATCATCTTCTTTTCTTTCTTTCGAGTGGTCATAATACCATATTACGAGAGACAATATTTAACTGTCATATTGAGAAGGTAATTCTATAACGTTTTTCTACGTTGCAATAGAACTCTGATACAGTTTGTTTTATGCCGATGACTTCATGGTTGAGAGTAGTCTGCCTTGCACAATTTAGACAATGTTGCGAAACATCTTAAAGAGAGCGACCTAATCTGCGACTTAATTCAATAATATTTTCGGTGACATAAATTTATTTTAAAATAGTTTTTCGATCCTCAAACAACCACATATTTTGGTGAATTTAGAAAAACGATAAAGTGTCCTCCATAGATAATCCATTTGATTAGCTAAAAGACCTTGAGAATTTTAAAAGTGAAATCTCAAAGTCAAAACATAAAAAAAAACTAATAAAGCCACTATTTGCTTGCATTTGCATATCAAAATAAAAAATCATCGGATATATTTTGCATTTATTTTATTTTTATGCACTATTATCTCTATGTGACACCAAAATACACATTCCATGCGTGAAAGGCTTCACTATAAATACCTGGCAATAACAGTGACGATCGAGAATCGGTTAGGTCCCAATATTCGAGACCTCAAATCGGATCTCGCGATCTCTTTAGAATTAGAATCCATTCTCTCGTGATTTCATCAATTCTTCACCATGGCAGACTTCAACAACAACAACGATCCTCTCTTGCGCAACCAAAACGCCGCCGTTCAGGCTCGTACCAAAGCTCAGAATCGCGCCAACGTCCTTCAACTCAAGCTGGTACATCTTCTCTCATTCCTTCTAGATTTATGTTATGTCCCTCATTTTCAATCCTTCATTTGCCCTAATTGTTCTTCACATCTATGAGATTGTTGTTAATTTACAATAGCTAGGGTTTATTGTTCGTAACCCTAGACAATAGATTTTTCGCGAATCGGTAGCTACTGTTTTTTTTATTTTTTTTTTATTTTTTTTTTTATGATTTCATTTGCCTTTTAATTTATGCAGATTGGACAGAGTCATCCAACTGGTCTTACCGCGAATCTGTTGAAGCTTTTTGAGCCTAGACCTCCCTTGGAATATAAACCTCCTCCTGAGAAAAGAAAATGTCCTCCGCTAACAGGTATTTGATGATTGTTTTTTGTTAGGGTTTCGTGATGATTTTATGATTTTATTATTGATTAATGATGATTATTGATATTTATGCGATTTAAGCGTTTGTTTTTGTTTTTTGTTTTCAAGGGATGGCACAATTTGTGAGTAAGTTTGCTGAGCCTGGTGAACCGGAATACTCTCCGCCTGTGCCTGTTGTTGAAACACCTGTAATGTTCAGTTCTTTTGAGACTATTTATGTATAATTATTAATTTGACTGTGTTATGCATATAGCTTTGTAATGCCTGTGGAGGTTTGATTTAATGCTATATTTTGTGTTTTTTGCTATATTTTGTTACTGAAGCAGCTTCTCCAGGTTGTTTGTGATGGACAGAATTCAAAGTATTTTTGCCTGTATGATTGATCTAATTATATTATTTAGTGTTGTCAATTGCGGATAATACCAGTTTTTTCAAATCCCGCTATGCAATAGTGCTATAGTGCTTCAATAGCTGCTATTTGACAAACTTTTATACTAAATAGGGTATCGCGGAACAAAAGTGATTTGTTCAAATTCCGCTACGCCATAGTGCAGCTGCTAATTAACAACACTGATATTATCCATGTTGTGTTTGATTGCCTTTTCTAAGAGGTTCTTGAGACCGAGTACTATAACTATTAGTTTGCAAAAAAACATTTGTGCTCAGAAGTTTATCTATGTTATTGCTTAATTTTGCAGTTAAGTTTTCCTTTATGTAATAGTTTGCTAGCAGAATGTCTATCTAACTGACTTTGACTCCTTGCCTGCTCTTTCTTATGGTTTTAATTTGTTCTAAGAAAATATCTGAATAAATATTCTTTGGTCATTAATAACAATTAGTTAGTTTGGATGCTCAACATATCAGTTGAAAAATATAATAACCATTGCTTCTTCCATCGTTACCAGGTTCCAGTTTTTCTTGAATTTATTTAACAAGTGACTATTATGATGTTTGTTTGACTGACATAGCTGCTACATATACATAGATTTATTGCGGCAATTGGCAAATAAAAACAGTAAAGTAGTTTATGCCAAAGCCCTTGTTTCAATAGTGAAGAGTATAACACAGTTGCTGATCCATTTTGGTGTACTCAGACAGAAAGAAGAGCTAGAGTACACAAATTAAGGCTAGAGAAGGGAGCTGCGAAGGCTGCTGAGGAGCTTGAGAAATGTGATGACTCTCATATTGTTATAAATTTGTTGATTTTGGAGGGTTAAGTTATCTGATTTTGTTTTTCTTTCTGCTTCAATGTAGATGATCCACATAACGATCCAAATATATCAGGAGATCCATACAAGACTTTATTTGTGGCCCGACTTGTAAGTTACAATTTCCTATTTAGTAACTCTGGTGCTTTTTCATATTGCTCGTCATATTTTATTGATTTTATCTTCCAACAGAGTTATGAGACTACTGAGAGCAGAATCAAAAGGGAGTTTGAGTCATATGGTGCAATCAAACGGGTAGGTATTTTGAATATGCTCAAAATGGTTCGGTAAGCTTATCATCTATGTTTGTTCATAATTTATTCTATTTGACATCTTTACAATTTTTTAGCCTTCAAAATGTATTTTCAAATTTAACAATTTCCATATGCAGTAATTTATCAAGAAAAACTAAATACTAGCTTATTTTAGCATAATAATATAGATCTTTATCCCTTTTCTTTTGTTGTTGAAGAAACTGTTTCATACGACTTAACTGGCTTTCGTGACAAAATAGCTTATCGGAAAATCAGTCAGCTATGCATAATATTTATCTCATCCTATCCAAAGCTTCGAGGGTATTGAATATGAACATTCCTAATTATATTTGTAACTTTTTAGTGCCTTTGAAATGGTAATCACTGCTTTTGGTTGCACCACCAATTTGTTGCTGCTGGTTTTTATTTATTTTCTTTATCACTCCATTCAACTATTTATATATATGGATTGTAAGTCTTGGGGCGTTGGGTCTCTAGGAGTATTTTTAGCTGCAAGTTTAACATCTCGATACATATACCTGGTAATGGTTGGTCGTCTCGATTCACATCCCTGGTAATTATTGATAATCTTATGTATCGATCGGTAAATGATTCTCATATCAATCAAACCCAATTTCCATTCAAGGTCTTCCTCCTGCATGGTATTTTAGTTGGGCAGAGCAATGATGCAAAATTGTGCCTTTGGCCTTGTTTTCAAGCAAGTTAAGGAGACTGACAACTTCTGTTCTTTTCCTGCACTGGGTAAAATATGTTGGGAGTATTTCGATCTCTTCACTTTTTGCTTAAATTCTTAGTTAGCCTACATTTGATGTTGCTAAAACTTTATTTTTGGCTTTAAAGGCTATCAAAACCAAATCAGCCGTTGAGAAGATGTAATGGTATTTTCTATATTACCCACAGTTTTCATTTTATCAATTCTAAAAAATAATCATCCCTGGTAAGGGGACGCTAGTCAACATCTGGTTAATTGGGCCCAAATACATCCGTTTTACTGCAACTATTGCTGGTGGTGATGCATCTCACGATGGGAGCTGTGTGATTTAAAGGTGAGCACGGCTAATTAGGCATAGTGCCTGTCTGCCGTGCCATTTAGGATTATAGTCTTAGTATTTTATTGATTCTTAAGTGAGACTGTGAGAGAGCAGCATCTTGTGTTATTTTCATTTGTGCTATTACTAGAATGTTCTCTTCTGACTATTCTTTGTTTTTTTTTTCTTCCAATTTTTTATGATTTAGGTTCGGTTGGTCACTGATACTGAGTCAAATAAACCTAGGGGTTATGCATTCATTGAATACCTGCATACCAGAGACATGAAAGGTGGATTGTGGTTTAGTAATATTTGTCTGGTTATTTCACTATATACATAAAATGTACATACATATCATTTTAAGTCACATTTTTCATGAATTATGCAGCTGCTTATAAACAAGCTGATGGTAGGAAAATTGAGGGTAGAAGGGTGCTTGTGGATGTTGAACGTGGGAGGACTGTTCCAAATTGGCGACCCCGCCGCCTAGGAGGTGGGCTTGGTACTACCAGAGTGGGGGGCGAAGAAGTTAATCAGCGACATTCGGGGAGGTAAACGGTTCAAACTTTTTTTTTTAAGAAATACGCTGAAGTAGATTTACGACTAAAACTGAAAACTGAAAACATTAACTGTTATGACCTTATTTTATGATATGTATATTTATATGTTGTAGTTGATTAAGAACTTGATATTTAGACATGGCAACGGAGCGTGGCGGGGGCAGGTTTTGTCTTCTCCACCCCCGCATCCGACTAGTCGGGGAAAACCCGCCTCCGTTTCTTATCGGGTGTGGAATTTAGGTCCCCATCCTCGCCCGCGACGGGGTTTGGGCTTTCCTGCCCGCACTCATTCATATATATAAAATAATCAATTTAAAAGTCATATTAATTATAATTAATATAATAAAATTATTATTATTATACAATAATAAAATTGAAAAATGTTAAAACCATATTTTCAATGAAGAGAAGATTATAATTTTTCGTATTTAAAAAATATTAAATATGTTGAATATGTACATGTATATAAAATTTAAAAATGACAATAATATTATTAGCGGGGTGGATATCAACACCCCCAAACCCGTCCCCGCCCCCAAGTTTTAATTTCGGGGATAATCCGCACCCAAGCAAAGCGGATTTCTCCACCCAAATCGGGACAGATTTGCGTGGGTGCGAATTTTGTTGCCATCTCTATTGATATTTGCAACTATTGAATTCACCTGAATTGACCTGGCAATTGAATACTTCTTCTGCTGTTTGGAATAAGTGAAAATTTCTCAAGTTGTATATGTAAATTGGACCCGTGGCTGATTATTATTATTATGTTCATCTGTTGGAGAAATCTGGCACATACCTGGCTATCTCCTGCTCACCTACCTATCTGTTGAAACATTTTTGCATCAAGATTGCTTGCATTTAACATTTTTGGTTCATGATTGAATTGGTTTGCCCAATATGACACACTGATTGTTGTAGTGTAGCTAACCATCATCCTAGATTCAAATTGTTATATGTAATATGTCTTGTTGAATATTGTGTCTATTTAATTTGTTGGATGCTTCCTCTGTTACTGCTGAAGGGAAATTCTAACATGTCTTATTTATTCAGGGAGCAACAGCAGTCAGGACCATCGCGTTCTGAAGAACCCAGAGTGCGGGAGGATCGGCATGCTGATCGGTAAGAATTTGTGTTTCTGTTTCAATTTTAACTAGTTAATTGGTTTTGGCACTCAACAAGTTTGCTGAGTGTTCATTGATTTGTTGACAATAGAGGGGGCTATAGTTTCCCTGCATTATATTTTTACACAAACATGGAGGATTCTGAAACAGATTTCTTTCATCAAATGTTGCATAAGTTATTTACTTTGACTGCTGTATGCTGAAATCATTTTAGGGACAGAGAAAAGTCACGTGAAAGAGGTAAGGACAGAGATAAGGAAAGAGATAGAGAACGGGAGCGATCACGCGAACGATCTAGCGATAAGGCTAGGGATCGTGATCATAGAGAGGATAGACACCACAGAGACCGGGATAGGAATAGGGACAGAGACAGGGAAAGGGAAAGAGAGAGAGATAGGGGGCGTGATAGAGATAGAGGACGTGACCGTGATCGTGGTAGGGAGCGGGACCGTGATCGAGAGAAGGATCGTGATCGGGACCCAGAACATGATCGCTATCGCGAAAAGGGTAAGGATTATGAAGTTGGGGAAACTGACCGCGGGCGATCGCACGATAGGGGAACTGATTATGATCATGTTGAATCTAAACATGAGAAGGAGTCTCACGGTGAAAGAGGGCGTGACTATGAACCTGAGGATCAACGCGAGTGGTACAACCAACCTGGACATGGACATAGGCATGCTGATCCTGAACCAGATCCTGATCACTATGAGCATTATGAGCATCAGAGAGGACGGGGGCAGTATGATGACGGAGATGACCGTGATGATTACAATCAATATCCTGATCATGAGAAGACAGAAGATGACCATCACGCTGAACGAGCAAAATCTAAATCACGTGATAGGGATAGAAACCGTGATACAGACCGGGATCATCATCGCTCAGCAAGGTCCCATTCTCGGGAATATGATTACTAGGAGCACAATACTTCTCAACTTCACTGGTAAGATTCATGGTTTCCATTTTGGTATTCTATTTGGTTATTGTTAATTCTTGGTGTCATTCTGGCTTTTATATTCTAGATTGGTTCTTAGTAGCTATTAATGGATTCAGGCATGGAGTGAGTGATCAAGGCACAACAAAAGAACTTTTTGCCCTGCCTATCCATATTTACTCGCTGATTTTCATGTTTTGATGTTGAAAGCTACCATTGCAGCTTTGGTGATCTCAATTTCTCAGTATGGCCGTGAACTGCTAATGCTGGTTATTGTTGGTTTTGTTTTCTTACAGACATTTTAAGAACACAATTTCTTTTTCAGTTTCTGTGGGAACTATTGTCTGGAGTGTTGTCCTTTATATTTGGTCTATTGACGTGCTCGGAACTACACGAGTTTGCTAAGTATTTCTTATGTCAAGGCGTCAGGTTACTATACCCTCGGGTCCGTTAGATGTTGAATATTGAAGGTTTATTTTCAGTATTTTATTATTTTCAACTCAAACTTTTGAAAAGTGATAAAGCAAATAAATTTGCTCTTACCAACTTAAATTTTAAGATTTTTGTTCACTGTCCCTGTCTGTCTTTGCGTTGCTGCCAATTTGGGAAGTGCAGAGGTCCCAGCAGTTGGGCATTTCTACTTACAATTGTTCTGAGATGGATGATATTGCTATTCTTGCCTAAAATGTCAGAGCATAATAATGTTTTTTTCGATCTATTATAATTTTGGTGAGCCCTTGAGAATTTGGGCTTGGCAGGATGTCCTAGAAAGGAAATTTTTATGAAGCTGGAGTAGTATTTGGTTTTTCGGAAAGCGTTGCATGTGCGAATTATTGAAAGCTTTTGGAAACTATTGTCCACCAAAATATGTGAAAATATAGTTTAATAATGGAATTATGCTTTTCAGCCACAGTATTACTTCGAAAATATAGTTCCATTAGTTATTGCAATTGGATTTAAAAATAACATCTGAAAAAAAGCGATTATATGAGAATATATATATTTTGACCCAAGAAAGGAGCGGTATTGTAGTACTGCAATATTTTTTGTTTTGTTAGTATTAAGTTTCTTAATTAAACGGTAAAAGAAATGAAAAGGGGAAGGAAACAAGTGAAATAACCGTGAAGTTTCTTAATTTCGATGTGGTATTGGATTGAAAAGGACGTACGGGTTCCCTTAGAATGAAAGCTAGAAACATGAAGCTCGGTGTTTTCTGCTTCCCCATGAAGCTTCCTAGAACCCTAGGCTTGGTACCCGCGCAAGTTCCTGGATGTATTAGGGTGCTATAATTTGTCCTTTTCTGTAAACTGGTTTATCTCATCCAAGATAAATCGTTGCTTAGTAGGCATGGCAATGGTATAGGGAGAATTTTACCTCCCCCGTCTTCAACTCGTTGCAAAAATATTGCACTTGACTCCTATCTTTGTTATGGTTGGAATTTGTTTCTATTCATGCTGCTGCCGGGTCGGGTTTTCAAGCCTATTGAGTGTTCAGTGTTAAAATTTTAAAAATATTTTTGAAGATATTTAGAAAACTAAATAATAGCAAACATATGATTTAATGTATTTGTAAAATAGGCTCAATAACAATTTAAAGCAGCCGAACGCTTCTTTGTCAAAACTTTGAAGCCTTCAACCAAAACTATTAATAAGTACTAAGAGAGTTTCTTACACATCTTTTAGATCATAAAAATGTGTCAATCACGAATTCACCGTTGAAGCACGTCTTTGTGGCAGAAATTCACAAATAAAGTTGCATTTTGAAGCAACACGTCCTTGACTTTATAAAATTGGACATATAAAATTATTTTTCTACAACGTCAATTATGTTAAAATAGACAACTTAGTTCAAGGTCTCAAAATAGACTTCAAAAACACAATATTCGTTATTTCCTTCACTCAATTTGAATTTGTAAATTTGACCGTTGAGATTTTCAGTAAAAATATTATTTGATGTTTGTTGTTTGACACATATATGTTGCATTTATCTTCCAACAAATTCTTATAGCGTTACACATAAAATGTTTCTAATAGTACACAAGTACATACATAAATATCAGTACCCTACCTCGAAGAGAATCTTTAGAAACTGATGCTAGAATGAAACTTGGGTTCGGAAACAGGAATGAGAAATAGAAGAAAAAAATGTGTCTTCGCTATATAAAGAGAGGATAGTAGTAATACCAAGGACCACACTTCTTTCCAAGTCCTTACTTTCCATAATTTCCTCCCTCAAACATACTCGTAGAATAAAAACTTGAGTTAGCAAAAATAAAATAAAATACAAAAACATTTTTATATACTGTATTCTTAGCTACCTCTTGCTTCAAAATTCATACATGGCTTTACAAGTTAAAAAGAAGACAACATCAACAATTTTATGGCTAGTCTCATGGAGCCTTATTATGATCTATCATGTTAGTTTAGCTGAAAGAATTTTGGAAGACAAAAAATCAGAAAATCTTGTTATTATGAAAGAAAGACAAGGAGGAGTTATTATAAATAGAGTTATTGATTTCTTCTCGTATAGTGGAAAATCCTCCTATGACCGTGTTTGGCCTGTGAGTTTATTATCAAAATATCATTTTGATACTTTTGTTATGTTTTTGGTTGTTTATTACAACATCCTTTATAATATCAATTTTGTTAGTTATACTTTTATTTCCAGTTACATCCAAAAAATAACTTTTTGTATGGGAACTAAATTCACATATCTTTTTAACTAAATATACATAGATTACGTGAATTTATATGGATGTAACTGGAAATAAACGAAGTATAACCAGCAAAAATGATATGATGTTAGCATTATGTTATGAAATTTGATGCATTGCAATGGTTTATTGAGCAGGAAATGAAGTTTGGTTGGAGAATTGTAGTAGGGTCTATTGTAGGATTTTTTGGAGCAGCATTGGGAAGTGTAGGAGGGGTAGGAGGTGGAGGAATTTTTATCCCTATGCTTACTTTGATCATTGGTTTTGATCCAAAGTCTTCTACACCCATCTCTAAGTGTTAGTATATTTCTATGTTCTGTTTTTTCATTCATGCTACATATAAAGTAAAACATAGCAATATCATGCATTCTTTCTTAAAAAAATGTATTAAGGTCACTTCTTATTGAGCTATTTATATGTAATTAAGCTATTTATATAATCAAAGAAAAATAATGTGGTTATCTGTTTCATATAACTTATTAGTTGTTATCCTGAGCTATTTTTGAGAGATTATTGAAACAAATTGAAAATAACTTATTCACATGTGACCAATTTTTCAAATAAGCATTCTCAAATACTCTTATAGTAGTAACTAAGCCTAAATAAGCTGCTTATAAGTCGATCCATAGGCAGCCAAAATATTATTATTTAAAAAATAAATTAATTAGAGAGAAGAAAAATTATTATTAGTTTAAGTGACACTATTAGTCAATCATTTACGACTGTTTCTAAAAAAATTTAAACTCTATCTCTTAAATTTTTTAAATCAAACTATTACCACCGAACTAACATACCTCATACACAACCTAAATATTATTACCTTGTTTAGCATAAATAACTATAAAGAAAGAAATATAGTTTCACATTACCCCAGAACTGACTTTTCCTCAATTAGCATGAAGATATATTAGTTTGGTGTTATGCAACTTCATTCCATTTATTGATTTTTAATATTTGGGTGTTATTTTGTTATTGCAGGTATGATTACAGGAGCAGCTGGTTCAACTGTGTATTACAATCTGAGACTAAGACACCCTACACTAGACATGCCACTTATAGATTATGATCTTGCTTTGCTCTTCCAGCCTATGCTAATGCTAGGAATAAGCATTGGTGTTGCATTTAATGTCATGTTTGCTGATTGGATGGTCACCATTTTGCTTATCATTCTATTCATTGGTAATCATAGCATAAACATATTCTCATAAATTAACTAAATTTTCTTATGTGGCAACAACATAGTATAACACAAGTGGTAGATATTTGAGTCTCTTAATTATTTAGTTGATGGTTTAATCTTTGGTTGGTGCGTATGAAAAAACTTGTTTCGGGAGAAGTCAATCTCTTAAATATATCTCAGTTACTTCGAGAATAAGTCGCTGAAAATTCCTATATATTTCAATAATGATGTATTTTATTTTTCCAAGATCTAATATGTAGCTGATGTAACACATGGTGATAGGTACATCTACTAAAGCTTTAATCAAAGGGGTAGATACATGGAAAAAGGAAACTATTATGAAGAAGGTAATAAACTTTATTTAGTTAAAATAAATTTGAGTTGAAAATTTGCATTGTTTTCTACTTTATAGTAAGAGTATATACTATGCTACTGAACTTTCAGGAAGCAGCCAAGATCTTGGAATCAGGTTCTACTACTGGTTGTAAGTCCCTACAAACTTTCTTAAAAAATTGAGAGAAACCTTTTAGTAACTATGGTAATCAAAAGTTAAAATTGAGGAACTTAGTCAAATATAATCTAGGGGAACATTTGACATATCTTGATATTAATTAACACAAATAAGAGAGGCTTAGTTCTTAATTAAAATTTGGAGGATCAAGTAAAAACTCTATTATTATTGTTGAAACACTAATGCAATTACCCTTTATTTTAGATGTTTCTGAGGAAGATTACAAGTCATTACCAGCTTATCAACAAGATGAGGAGGTAATTTAATTGGATAGGTTTTCAAAATCAATCTTTATAGAAAGTTCATTGAGATTTTATTAAGTTTTATACAACAATATGTTAAATTCTTGTGTGCAGGTCCCTTTACTAAACAACATTTACTGGAAAGAATTATCAATTCTTGTGTATGTTTGGGTGGCTTTTCTCATTGTTCAGATTTTTAAGGTAGTTAAACTATTATATTTAGTTTTTCTAATCTGATTCTTTAGATATAAAGTGGTATGTGTTAGCTCAATGGTTAAAATTTGACTCAGTGACTACTCTCAGCTATCTGATCACAAATGTCCGACAAAATCTTTAAAGTTAATTTTGTTATATTGTGTAATTTGAATCATCTAATTTCGAATTAACAACCGAATCATCTGTATTATAAGCACTTGATCCAACATAATTTTGTAACTGAATATGCATCTTTTTATTATGTATTTGTTTGCAGACTTACAGCAAAACTTGCTCCATAGAGTATTGGATTCTTAATTCCTTGCAGGTAAATATTGTAAATATATATTTGGATTTCAAAGGTTAATAAAGTTAACAAACCTAGAAGAAAAAAAGAGCAAAAAGTGTGATATACATAGTTTTGAAGTAAAATACCTATGTTGACTATAACTGACATAAGAATATATAGCAAGGTCTAACTGAAATTTGGTGTGGTATTTATTTATCACTTAAAGGTGCCAATTGCAATTTCTGTAACGGTTTGTGAAGCCATATGCTTATGCAAAGGAAGTAGAGTGATTGCATCAAAGGGAAAGGAAGTAACAGGTTGGAAGTTTCATCAGATTTGTGTGTATTGTTTATGTGGAATAATTGCTGGTATGGTTAGTGGACTACTTGGTCTAGGAGGTGGCTTCATTTTGGGACCATTGTTTTTGGAATTGGGAATTCCTCCTCAGGTACAATTTCATTCATATATTTACTTAAATAGATACGTTTCTAATAAGCTATTTAAAAAAAAAAAAAGTCTGATCTGACATAGATTAGAGCGTAAGCTTTGACGAGTGTTTTTCTTCTTTGGCAGGTAGCTAGTGCTACATCAACTTTTGCTATGGTTTTCTCTTCCTCCATGTCGGTAGTACAATATTACCTTTTAGATCGTTTCCCAGTACCCTACGGTAAGAACCAATAAGTGATGTAATTTAACATGATTTTGTAAAATTGAATTTGAAGTGATTTATGTTATATGCAGCTACATACTTAGTTTTGGTTGCAACAATTGCTGCATTAACTGGCCAACATGTGGTGAGAAAGATAGTTGCTATATTTGGCAGAGCATCTATCATCATCTTCATATTAGCCTTCACCATTTTTGTGAGCGCAATCAGTTTAGGTACTTTACATTATTTTTACTCTACTTTTTTTTTCACTTTTGTTTTTACATTTATATTCTTACTGTCCCCTTTTTGGGCATCACAGGTGGGGTGGGAATAGAGAGCATGGTTGAGAAGATGGAAAATGAAGATTATATGGGGTTTCACAATCTTTGCCACCAATCTTAGGAAGGAAAAATATGTGGTTTCACAAAATGGTCACCTATTTGTCATTTTCATTCAAGTTGTTTGTTATGAACTCTATTTTTTCGTCAACCAAATCAAAAATAGCATTTCAAACGCAACGATGTTGTTATGTGTTTTTATTTGGTTTCTAAAGAATTATCAGTTTATTAAATGTCATCAAACTATGTAATGGATGTAAAAAATTCCATTGCCGGGAATCGAACCCGGGTCTCCTGGGTGAAAGCCAGATATCCTAACCGCTGGACGACAATGGATTAATGTTGGATTCTGGCATACCAAGCTATATAATCGTTATTTAATCCTCTTGTAAAAATTGGCAAAATCGTATCTATATTTAAAAATTGACAAAATTACAATTAAATTTATTTATCTTATTTAATTGTAATATTTTATCTTTACAAATATTTACAACTTAAAATGGACATGCACATTCTTTTAGGAAAAATTTGCAAAAAAAGTTTAAATCGTAAACTTTTATAAAAATAAATGATCTACCTAGGAAAAAAGAAAATAAAAGGTACATATATTATAATTAAATTAAGTAAAAGACTTTGAATACAATGTTTACTAAAACTCACAAAAATTTTTATTAAATATTTTTTTTATAAAGTAATATCCCATACCAACAACTGAAAAAACAGATAATGCAATTGTTTTAATTTATACATTGTCAATGTAAATATATATTAAGATTGTAAAACTTTCTACACAATACATAATGATTAAACTATAATTTAAATAGCATAAAATTATAACGAGTTGCAATATTTTCTTACAAAACTTAATATCATTATATTTTTAAAATTAAATTCAAAATCACAACATCTCTTTAAGGTAGAAAAGACTTGTAATCTCATTCAAATGTTCAATGTAAATCTTTTATATTAATTATATTAAAAAGTTTTAACTGATAAGTATGAAACTAACAATAAATAAAAGAACCAACAAAGTTTAGCAGAAAACCTATAATTAGAACAGAAAACCTATAAAAAAATAAACAAAGTAAATGAAAGTTTCATTAAAAAATAAAAGAAGTAAGGCAAAAAGAAAAAAGAAAACTAGGCATTAAAATTTTGAGATTAAAGTCATAGTAACTGGGTTTTGATTTATTGGGGTTTATTTTGTGTTCATTCATCCGATAAAAAACGTGAAGACAGTCAGTCGGATTTGCGTTGCAGGAAACATGAATGGAATGGAATTGTGTTTATGTTGGCACTTACAGTAGCATGTGTATGATCTGAGACACGATTTGTTTGGGATTGCGAGTGAAGTTGTTGATAACTGTCTAAAAGGGGTTTCGATACCCTTTTTGGTTCTAATTAGAATTTATTTGAGATGATAACCCGTTCTAAACTTGTTGAACAACTCAGAGATTACCAGATCCGATCTCAGCACAAGTATTCTGCCCTCACTTTCTTCTCTCCCAAACCCCATATCATTACTTGGTAACCTATTCCTTTTCCTCTCACTTTTTTTTTTTTTACCATTTCATTTTTTTCATTCACTACTGTTTATTATATTTCGGGTTTTTAATTTTATCATGACTTTGGAATTTCAATTACATTATATGTTGTTTGTCACCTCTACTTGAATTGCTTGTTTTGCTAATTTTTAGTGACACAAACACCACCTCACATCACACTGACACTTCGGTACATGTAATAATTTGAGAAAATAAAAGTAATTGAATATAATTACATATGCCGGTGTCAGACACTGGAAATGTCTTCAATTTGATATGTGTGCGCTACATATATCGAATCTTGAAAGTGATAATTAACAAGAGATTGTTGGTGCTTCACAGTTTTCCTTTTAAAAATAGGCGAATGAGCTTGCTTTTCTCTTTTTAAAAATAGGCATAATTGTGATTATGTAAGACTAAGCTTGAGACCAGGTAGTGGTTAGTTACAGCTATTGTTGCTCTAGGATTCAAACTTTTCAGTTTGCAGGTTAAATCTATCCTATGATCACAATCTACTTTCTTTACGATCAACTAGTGTTGGGTTTATCTTGAAGTTATTTAGCGTACTTGTTGTAGTTGTGTGTGTGTGTGTGTAGAAAAGATTGATAGTTTGGATTGGGTTATAGGATCACGCAATATATAGCAATTGTATGATAATTCAATGTTACTAGTTTTCTATACCCCCCTTGTCCATGTAAATTATCGACATTAAGGGACATAGCATTGAGGGGAAGAGACAGGAATTATGTACATTCATTTGTTTCAAACCTGGGTATCTGAATGCCATGCTATGGTGAGTTTTCTGCTAGAAATGAGTGTTCCATAAGCATAACACTACTAAACTATGGTCTAGATTCAAGGATGTAGTAGAAAATATGCTGGAAATTGCAATTCCTATCCCGACTCTCGACATTATAAAAACTTCTATAGGCTTCTTGTGCTTTTAGGTTAAGGTTTTTTTCAGGGTGCACAAAAATATGGACATATGCTGTTGAATCTCAGGCAAATAAGTAACTGAAGAAAAGATACAGTTGTTGTGAGCTTCATAGGCATTTATGACCTAATAGGTAATTAATGTGGATGGAGTGCCAAGCAACCGCATTTTTAGCTTATGGAAAGGCACATAATATCCCTAATCCTAAATATGGCATTCAAATTGCTGTTCTAGTTCTAGTTCTAGTTACCCTTTTGATTTAACCCTTTACGGTTTAATCATGAAATTTTAAGGAAAAACAAAAGGAAAAAAAATTAATGAAGTTTTATCCCGAAGGTTTGTCTACTGGAAAATCTTTCGCATTCCCCTTTCAAATTTTCAATACTGTCTATAATATAAGCTTCCATAAGATTTACGGAAAAATAGTTTGTCTCTGAAATGAAAAGGTTTATGCCTTTTTTTAAATCAGTTTTATGGAGTGAACTACCACAACACTTATCACTGTTGCATTTGGCTATTCTTGATCAGTGTACTTTGCCTTTCTTGGGATCATGGATCTCCATTTTTCTTGAAGAAACAAACCCAGGGAACCCAAGTCTTAATTTTTTCTCCCTTCTTCCCTGTTCATTAAATACAATGACATTGTCTTTTCAAATTAGCTAAGTTATAGTTCTTTAAGAAGCATGCCATGAATCTGTTTATGAAAACTGAATGTTTTCTTCCTCTGAAGCTATCATTATATCTTGAAGCATATAAAACCATTAACTGAACCACGACTTAAGTGCCTGGCAGTACTAGAGCAGTGTTAGCAATGGCGGATGGAAGATTATAGTGTCAGCCAAAAAATCCGCCATATAAACATGGCGTTGCGGCCTATGACGGAAACATGGAGGATATAATAAGTGTTTTGGCCTTTGGCCACTGGCACAAAATCCGCCATGCTATAAAGCCAACACTGTACTGGAGCCATAAAACTGGCCAAGGGACCACTAGATTTGTGGAATTTAGAAATTACTTGTATCATGGAGAAAACTACATTTAAGTTGTCAAAGAACAAATTGATAGAGATGCTGTTTAATATCCTTTGCGGTCAAGCTAGTTTGTAAAGTTGATTTTTGTAAAAGTTTATGACTTTGTGTCTTCTGCATTCACTTTTATTTGATTTGATTTGATTTGTTGATGATATTGTTGCTCTGTACAATCCAAATTATAATGTTTCTCAGGGACAGCTGTGATTATGTTCATTTCATATTTTAAAAAAATGATTATTTTCTAATAGCTCCAAATAAATTTAGTGCATGCAATAAGATATGGAAGATTTTTATTCCACAACAATGATTTCATTTCCTTTGCTCTTGCTTATAATGGGGAATTTCACTTGGAAAAGTTGTTCCATGTTAGCTGACTAAGGTCCATAACTATGGGTTCCATCGTACAAGATCTTATTACATTTACCAATGAAGCTCTATTCATACATATTATATAAAAGGAAGTAAGTTATCAACACTAAAATAATTAGATTTGCTGTTAAAATGCAAAACTGGAACTCCAAATCCAGGTAGGATTTATCATTTATGTAGGTTATGTGGCGAAGCTCCATTAGTTTAGAGATGAAAGTTAGAGACTACGTCATACCACACATCACACAGTTTAAATTTCATAGGCCCATTGTACAAAACGATGGAAAAATAGAGGGAGATGTAATGGAGGAAGGTCTCGAGTATTTTCTATATGATAAAAAGGTACTCTCAAACTAAAGGAATTTCATCGTACAATTATAAGACCAACGAAGTTTTATGGGACGGAGTGTTGGGCGGTAGAAAGCCAATACCAAAATAAAAGTAGTGTAGTAGTGATTAGAATGATGTGCTGGATGCGTAGAAACATTAGACGGGATATATTTATGAATGATAGCATTAGAAGGAGAGTTGGGGTGGCCCTTATTGTAGTAAAGACGGTTGAATCTCGACTTAGATTGTTTGTGCATATATAGAGGAGGCCTATAGATTTCATAGTAGAGTAAATCAGATGGAGGGTAACTCAATTGCTAGATGTAGAGGAATGTCAAGAAAAACTATAGAAGAAAGTATTAAGAAAGACTTAAAAGATCAATGATTTAATTAGAGATGTGATTTATGACAGAACACTATGTTGCCGTTTGATTCATGTAGCTAACCCCACCTAGTGGAATGAGACTTGGTTTTTGTTGTTGTGGGATGATTTTATCAAATTTACATGTAAAATACATTGAATATGTTTAGGACATGGCATGACGCCATTATGCTTGACAATTTCCTTAACTTGTTGCAGGGTTGATGTTTCTGTGGCAATTTCTGTTGCTCTAGTGTTCTGCATGCTTGTCGTCATATCCTGCATGACCCTTTATTTGAGACGTTTTTGGATTTTTCTTCTTGTTGTATGCTTCAATATATTTCTTCTCATACGCCTAAGAGCTTCTAGGCAAACATTGGCAAGGAAGAGAGAAAGAAGACTGCCATTGTCTATATGACTATTCTCTGTGGTGAATGATGATATCTCACATGATGTATACTGGCAAGCAATTGGTCTTTCATGAATATTCATATTTGAGTGCTGCCATTACTAGTGTAAGACAAAAAGAACTTTTTCCTACATTTTTAGGGAGATGATATTCATCTTCACAACCCATATGCACAAGCCAAGTGAATTTGTCATACACTTGTTTCACTTGTAATACTTATAAAATTGATCCTAACAAGAGGCATGCATTTTTTTTACTGTAGATTTTTGTCATGTGAGCTATTCCCATTTTCTCAGGATGTTATGAAGTGACTTTTCGCATAAGCTCTTCTGTCAAAGTAGTATAGAGATGTGATTTACAAATGTAGATAGTTGCAGCTGATGAATAATAATGGAAATTTACTCTATGGAAAACCACAAGCCTTGGCTTTTGTATGCATTTAACTTTTTTCCCCTTATTTTTTTGTTAATTGCCTTGCCATTTCCTCTCAGGAGCATCTTTCTGCACCTGTAAAATTACTTTGGATGTACAATTTTTGTATAGTTTGTATGCACACTTCTAGATAAATTATGCCGTCCAAAATACATTTCTGAAATCATGTGTTGTGTTTAAAAATGTGGGGTAGAAAAAGTGGATCCATTTTCTTTCCCCTTTCATTTTCAATGAGGTTTTATGTGGGCTTTTTGTATGGTCCACCTCAATAGTGGGATGTTAAATAAAACAAAATGATCAAATTCTATTGTGAGTCTTCTCTTATTCCTAATGTTTTTTTGATTGGTCAATACGAGCATGTCCAATTAACCTATTCACTTAAGCATTTTCATTGTGGCATCATCTCTAACATTTTCTTTGTATTTTAATTGAAAAAAACGGATCAAAATGTAGCATAATTTTTATAAAAAAATTTAAATTAACCAAATGGTGAAAATTATTTTCTAAATAATTAGACTTTTTATTTTCATTGTCTCTCATTTATATATATATATATATATATATATATATAATACATATTCTAATGTATTTTCTCTAAATTATTCATTATCTTTTCGAAAATAATTTTCATCTCACACTTTTCTTTTTATATTCTAGTAAATTTCATGTCATATGTGGGTTTTTAAACAAGGTTGGCAAACTTGAGGATCTAAGTAAATTTGAGGGGTCTACATAGACTTGAGGGTTTATAACATATATATAAATAAATATAATATCATTTAAATAACAATAATTCAACATTTCATCTTCTTAAAAAAAACATTAATATATTAAAGTATAATTTGAAGAAGTTATTCTTCACAACAATATTAAAAATGTAAATTTACATTTGAAAACCAATATATATTAGAATCTGAAAATCAAATTTCAAATAATATTGATCAAAATTTTAATTTTAAAGCCAAACCTAAGTAAAATCCTTCAAATCCTGCGGATAAAATCGATACTTTACTAATTTTATTAGAGTTTCTATGAATGTCATTGATGCTATTGTTATTAGTACGTGTTTTCTCTATAGTTTGTAGGAATGTCAATTTCCTTAAATATTTCATCTGGAATTTAAGGCTCTCTTTTTAAGGAAAGCTGGATTTTGTATTCTCCAATTAACCCTATACCCCCGTTTAAAAAAATTAAGTTTGAAATGCCTAAAATAGCCTTAAGTAAATTGTAAAAATAAAAAAGTGTCATCATACCTCCACAATTTGTATTTTTCTGAAAAGTAAGTTTTGCTCAAAAAAAAGTTTCACCGGAAATTTCAGAAGGAACCAAATTTCCGGTAGTCATTTTCAATACCGGAAATTTCATTTTTGAAATTTTCAGGAGTTTTCATCCGGAAATTTGAAATTTCTGATAGTTTGTTTTCAATACCAGAAATTTCAAATTTTCGGGTGAAACTCCCGAAAATTTCAAATCAAAAGTGTCAATCATATATATGAAATAAAATTTTAAATCAAAAGTGTCAATCATATATATGAAATAAAATTTTAAATCAAAAGTGTCAATCATCTGACAAAGACATATAATCTGATGTATGTTCTAAATTCAATGAACCCCAATGTTGTAGACGCCCTGTATAAGCTATAGCCCATGATATAGACTCATCATTACGGTGCTTCTTCCAATGCCATGCAAGTGGAGGTAAGGGACATGCTGATTTCAATTTAACTTGAACCCAATGACTTTCATTAACAAAACCAATACTGATAATACGATCACGTGATAGGTCTTCATTGTGTGCACACCTCAATGGGAAAAAGTCAAACAAAAAGTTTTCCCAATGTAACAAGAACGAGATTATATTTTGTTGCTATCACGTAACCCATATCTGGAATGCTCATCCACTTCTCGTTGGGTTGGTTTTTCAAATCAGTTACAAGAGTCTGTTACTTCTTGCAAACGTTCCTTAATAATGTAGCATATAAATCAGGTTTGGACTTAATCTCTATATACAACTGT
This sequence comes from Cicer yamashitae, assembly GCA_037974755.1. NCBI lineage: Eukaryota > Viridiplantae > Streptophyta > Magnoliopsida > Fabales > Fabaceae > Cicer > Cicer yamashitae. The sequence continues at coordinate 14,832,900 of JBBPBQ010000002.1, forward strand.
CGACGCACAATACTCCAATATTTTTTACTATGGCCAAGTAAAGCAGCAATAGCACGATATCCGCAGTTTCCATCTACTTTAACATTAACTATGTCTTCAATATATGGATGAATTAAAGGAGGAAACTCGTCCAAATATTTTCTAACTTGACTCGTCATAGGTGCTTGCTGAGAGACTTGTTTGGATGCTTGCTAGGAGGCTTGTTGGGATGCTTTCATGGGTCCTTGCCGAGTGACATGAGTATTTGCATTATGTGCTTCGTCGCTTATAAATTTGAGAGATATTAGTTACATTCTCCTTATCTCGATCTCTCAAAGATGACAAGATGTGTCTCGGTGCAACGTGATACTTTGTCAGGTCGTTAACATGTTTCTTATCTTCTTCTTTTAAGCGTCCCATAAATGCATTATTCTCAAAAGTAACCACTAACTCATGGTTGTGAAGTCCACCCATTAAACTAATAATCCATTCCTCAGCATTTTTCAATGGTCTTAATCTAAGTTTAAACGAACAACCACACCTTTTAGTTGAAGTACCCGAGTTACTTTTATTTGATTTATATTTTCCACCTCTATCACAACCAATAATTAATTTTGACTTTCTTCCTCTCTTTTCGGTCTCTACGTCAGAGAGAGTAATGATAACAGCTACTCGATTTTGTCGGCCAACCTCTCTTGCCCATAATATGACAGCTTCTCGTGACTCAAAAGTTTGATCAGTTGTGAATGTTTCAGTCAAATTTATACTTAATGGTTGGGTTTTTTCCATCCCTATTTCAAAAAAAAAAATTCAAAAAAAAAAAAAAGTACATACCAGATTTTTGAAATTTCCGGTTAAGTAAAAGTAATGGAAATTTCAAAAATTTGAAATTTCCGACATTATAAAATTAATTACAAGAAATTTCAAGGCATAATTTTCTGGTAGTATAAATAATGTACCGGAAATTTTAAAAATGAAATTTTTGATAGTTATAAACTGTGTACCGGAATTTTAAGGGAAAAATATTACTTACCGGATATTTGATTGAGGTGTCAGATTTTAAGTAATTTTTTTTAATCATTTACTGATTGAAAATTAAAGAAATAATTTTAGGTTTTTAACAATTTGGTGGTATAAGTTGAATTGGAAAGTACGAAATCCATCTTTCTTTTTCAAGTTTACCTACAACACTTTCCCAACTGCATTGTATCATTGTTTCCAAGTGCTATTTTTCAATCTATTTCGCGACACAAACCATCCCTATCACGATTATAATTTATTTTTTAAGTGTAAGTGATTGATTAATTATTATTTTTCTGAAACAATGTCAATATTTATTTTATTTGTCTTATAATAAATATCGCTTAATATTTTTGCACATATAGTAATAAATATAATAGTTAAAAGAAAGAAATAAAATGCATTTTATTAAATTATCCGTTTTAATTATTGGTGAACTTTTCACTATTATCAATATAAAATATAATGATATTTTAAAAATTGTATATACAGTGATTATTTAAGGATAATATAAGAAAAAATAATTTAAATTACACACTAAAATTTATAAATGACATTAATTTTGAAACAGTTTTTTATATTAAAATTACACTCATTATAAGACGAAGGAAATAATTAATTTTTGAAAGTAAATATGGAGAGGATGCAACGCTAGATGAAGCGACATGTGTAGAGCTAAAGGCTAGAGGCATTGTCTCTAATCCATTATAGATGTCATTAGAGGCATTAACTAGAACATTAATGTCACATCAGGGTTAATTTATTCTGAATTAGTTTGTTTATGAAATTTAATCTATAAAACAAATTTGTCATTAATTACAATTGAGTGAAGACTAGTTAGTGGTAAATTAGTTTTTAAGAGACATAGACATAAATTTTATAGATAAATTAGTAGTTGTATATGATTTGGGATCGTTAATGTGAGATCAACGTAAAGAAACAATTTAGAGTTAATAGATAAATAGATCTCTTAAATTGTAAACGTCGATCAAATTAGTTCTTGAATTTTGCAAATTGTTAAATACATCATTAAAATTGTAAAATATCAATTAAAATGGTCCTCACTCAAAATTTGTTGTTAAATATTTTGATGTGACGTTGTAATTCAATATGTGACTTATCAACGTTGATCTCACGTCAATATTATCTTTTCGGAGATAAATTTATCAATTAAATTTTGTCATCTCAAACAAATTTGTAAGTAATTGTAATTATGCATTAACTTATTATTGACAAATTAGTTTATGAAATATTTAAATTTCATAGGAAAGTTAGTTGATGTTATGATGATATTAATATGAGATCAATACAGATGAGTCGTATATTTAATTAATATGGTACATCATAATCTCTAACGATAAAAGTCTAAAATAAACTATTTTAATTAATATTATATAATTTTAAATATGTATTTGTCAATTTATAAAATTTAAAGATTGATTTAACTAACACTTACGATTTTAATAACCATTTTATCTATTCACTCGACAACTTATTAAGTTAATCTAATCACATCACATTCTCGAATTATAAAAGTAAACAATAATTAATTCAAAAATATACTCCGTTAAATATCGAATAAAAAAAATCACTTTATAATTTAAATAGTATAAACAAATGTTAATTAATATTATTATTTCTACAATACTTTTTCATTAATTTAGTAATACATTTTATTTTAAAAAAATCTCACCTTTGTGAGACACTTATTAATAGAGTGGTTTTCCGCAGTTTGAACATAAAATAAAACCATATAAAAATAATTTTTATTAATTTTGATAACTTTAATCCTATCTCTTTTTTTAACTAAAATTTTTCTCTCATCCAAAATAATTTTTATCAATTTATTTAATTATCAATTTTTTTCTCAGTCTCAAAATATACTAAAACTAAACACAGATATCAAAATTCATAGATCCAAATTGAATTCAGAAAACATTAGATCTTAAAATTGGGATGCCCGAGATATGAGTATTTAATTAGAGTGTATGTAATGGGTGGAAGTGGTCAAAGATTGTTTGTTGTAATATAGAAAGAAGTGCCATTGGGGATAGTCTAATATGCAATGCCCTTAATTAGACTACTTGCATCATGTGGCCACGTTTTCAGCCAAACCTAAGCCTGACCAATCATTGAGGTCCCCCCCTTGGTTTGCTCAACTTAAAACATCATCTGTCCCTACCCTCCTTCTCTTATTCAACACTAATTTTACCTTTTCAAATTGTAACCTTATCAACTACTCCCTCCTTATTTAATTGTAACAATCTTTTGATATATACGGTGTTTCTATGTCTTTAAATATGACATCTTTAATAAATTTTTAAATATAATTGGGATTTAGATTTAGTGTGTTACCTATTTTAGATTTCAATTGTTTATATCAAATAAAAGGTTGACCACATTTATTTATTTTTTTATTATGTAAAATAAACCATTTGATTTATTTTTTATACTTCATTATTAATAAAAATTAGTTAAAGAAAATTGATGTAAATGTGATTTTATATTTATATTTAAAGTTAGAAGGATATGTAAATGTAAGTTTTTTATAATGTGTTCAGACTTATTTTCTTATTTAGTTTGATATTTATTTCATATTTTTTTCTTAATATACTCTCATCTTAATATAATATAGTCAAAAGTCAAAATATATTTGTTTCTAAATTTGAATAAAATATATTTTGATTTTTATTTATAATTCATTTATCTTACAGTGAATATCATTTAATGTTTTTGTACAAATATTAAAAAATATAATAAATAGAAGAAAAAAATAATTTATTTTAATTATTGATAAGTTTTTTATTGTTATCGATGCAAAGTATAATAATATTTTGAAAGTTGTGTATATAATAATAATTGAACGATAGTATAGAAAAAATAATTAAAATTGCATTGAAAATTATAAATAATATTTATTTTAATTTTTTTTTTAAAATAACATTCATTGTAAAACAGATGAAGTATCTACGACTAAATGAAGTATTAAAAAAAAAAATAGTATATTTTGTATGTACAATATTTTGTATGTACATGTCTTATAAAAATTAACTAAAAATAGTTTAAGGTCATGTTTAAAAGTATTTTGACACATATCTTATATTCAACTTTTAAAAAGTTTAAAAATGAAGCTTCCAAAAAAAAACTGTTTTTGAATTCATTAACATGTTTTTATTGGATAACTCATAATCACAAAACTTTTATAAAATATTATAGAGTTGTACATGTTATCGATGGAATACTTGTATTTTTTTTTTCCAATATAAACAATATTACAATAAATAAAACTTTCTAACATCATACTTACGCATGAAGTTCACACACGTACTATCTGCTACTTTTTCGAAGTTCGAACCTTGAAGCTTAATTTGTTTGGTTTTGTTCTCTTGTTTGATTGATGTTTCAATTGAATAAATACTTGTCTGGAGGTACTATATATAACTCAGTCCCTTCCTTTCCTTTCATTTGGTGTGTGTCAGTACAAAAAAACACCTCGTTCGTGTCAAAGAAATAAAAGACCGGTAGTTGGTTGGGTTGGGGCTACATAACATAGCTCTGTACTTTGTGTTGTGTAGTGTGGACCATATCAACATTATTATTATTATTATTATTATTATTATTATTATTATTGAACTTCAATCAAAGCTGCATAACCTTTCTATCTTTTGCTATGTCCTATACACTGAACATCATCCCCTAAAATCCCCGCATATTAAATCAAAACTGCACAGAATCTTCATCCATTTATTATACGCTAGCTACTACACATTATTCAAACTTAATTTTTCAAGTCAAAATGTAATTATTCATTCCCCCCAATTCTCTTGCTTCATCTTTATCAATGTAGTTATTATTATTTTATTAACAAAAGCAAAAAAAAACAAAAAAAACCAACTACTTCATAGGGAACGAGAATAATGTTACAACTACATTATTTTTTATTATTTAAAACTTATGAGTTATATTAAATTCATAAAGAAAAAAATTCTCAAATCATCTTCAAGTAAAACAGAAACAAATTCTACCAGTTGAGTCACTGTCAATTACTACATAATTGTGGCTTTTTTACGACATGAAATCTAGATATACACCTGGATCTTAGTTGAAGATTAAGAATAGATTGATCACTTTAGTTGTTCTATTGAAGATTAGTGCTCATCCTGATGAAGTCATTTGAAAAACATATAACCTTGAGTACTTAGGTTTAGTGTCTAGTTTATAGTTCCTTCGAGGTGGTTCTGAATTTTTCATTTTTGAATTAATTTTGAAAATAAATTTCTTTCAAATAAAATAGTTGTTTTTTCACCTTATTTAAAAATACTTTTCCCCTAAAACCCAAAATCTCATCAATAAATTTTTTAATTTTTGATTTTGTTTAACATTATCATCAATCACCACTTCAACTATCGTGGACTACTATTTTGACCACCTTAACCATCACTGAACTGACCATCATCGTTGACCATTCCAGTCCCTATTAGCCACTGCTAACCACCACGTCCATCACCGATCGTTTATATCACTCATACAGCTACCTGCCACACCTCCGACGACCATGTGTTAGATAAAAAAAAAAAAAATTAAAGCATGTAGAAGCAAGGAAAATCAAAGGTCGAGTACATTGTCATTAATTATGAACTTAGTAAAAAAATTATGAGTTAATACTCAACTAAATGCTAACAAGGTGAAGAAAATACTCCGACCTATATGAGACGGTTGTGGCGAGGAACAAACTGTTGGATAAAGAATTGAAGTTGTCGACAAAATTGGCAGTTTAGAACGTAGGCCTATTTCGTTTTCTATAAATAAGCATCAAATACTCATATTTTCTATCGATTAATTCCAATATTTGAATTCATTCGTTTACCTCCTTGCAAAATTATCATTACTGTCATTTACTTTCTAGTCATAAGTTTCATGTACTATATATTCATGTCATTTCCTTTCCAGTTGTTTAATTTTCTTGCACTTTTCAATTCATGTCATTAACTTTCTTATCATTTATTTAACTTTCATACATTTTACGATTTTGTCATATATACTTTTTACATAATTTAATTTCCAGAACAAATTTAATTCAATTTAGTTGTTTACTTTCATGTCGAAATTTCTTCAAAGTTCACATGCTATTGCTTCTTCATGTTCATCCGTTCGTTATAAAAACATTGTTTCCATGCATTTATGTCCACATTCATTTTGCATAACCGTCAATAGAGTATGTCTTGCCAAATAAAGATAAATGCTTTTCATTTGATAACTTGGCATAAATTTGCCCAAATAGATGGCTCCATTCTTTGAATTTTATGCATATGTATTAATATGTGAAGAGTAACATTTACATACTTCTAATACTACCGAAGAATAATATACTAGCAACACACAATTTTTAATATACTTTTTTTGATTGATTAAAATTCACACGTCAAAATCATATAGGACATACATGATTTAGTGAGACTTATATAAATTTTAATCAATAAAAAATAGCATATTAAAAAATATGTGTTAGAAAATATGTGTTAGAAAGAGTGTTGCTAGCACTCATCTACTATCAATTTGTCAACCACAACAGTATTGACATTCATTTTTGTGTCTTATGTCCTTTAAGTTTATTTATTTATTTATTTTCTGATTTGATTTTTTAAGTTATATTCGAATTGCACCATTAACCTTTAAGATATATCATATTACACATGTTATCCCTTAAGATTAAAATTTTTATCGAGTTACTGTCATAAAATGTTAAAATTTAATTGAAACGCTGCAAACAGCTGATTACCCAAGTTACTTTGCATGTGAAAGGAAGTTAAATGCATTGATTATGTGGGTAAATATTTATTACTTTATTTTTAATGCTACATTTGTATTTAAATTGTTGTAGAGAAAATCAAGAAATATAATTTTTTATAAAATTTAATAAATGTTTTTTGAATGACTAACATGTAGGATATGTTGTTGTAAAATTTAATAAAATTTTTAATAATAAAAAACTTTCAATTAAATTAATTATTATCGAAATTAAAATAAAAAATTAACGATCTAAATAAAATATAACTTAAATAATAAAATTAAGATAAAATAAATTTAAAAAACTTAAATGAAAATTATCATCGTTTGCAGCAGTAGTAAATTGTTGGAGCGCAAGTAAACACATCGCATCAGGCACACGTGCGTTCTCGCCATGCTGCAAAATATATGGTCAGAGTTATACACATACATACACTAGCAGGCTATGGAATGATGGAATAATTGCTTTGTTGCCTCCTGCACGAATGCCTTTTGTTTTTAGTCTGACACTTCTTACCTTAACCGCTTTTTTACTTTTCATTTTTTTAAAAGGTGTTTCCATTTCATAATAATAATAACACTAATTGAAAACAAAAATTTATGTATACATACCCATTTATCAACAAAAATAAATATGAATTGTGTAGGCGAGGTAGGTTTAAGAGGAGGATAATTCTAACAACATATTATTTAATATATTTTTTTATTAGTTGAAATTACATGAGTCTTATTAAATTTACATAGAATCTATATAATTTGGCATGATTGATATGAATTTCAACTATTAAAAATGGTGTATTAGAATGTATGTATTAAAAAGTGTGTTAAAAAAAATTATTTACTTTTTATATTAACTTTATGTAGTCCAACTCACGTATAGGGTATACTTTTTATATCATTATGCTAAAATATTAGAAATCATTCGAGAGTATATAGATAAAGACATTTTTAGTTGATGTTACCGGTGTGTCATTTTTAAGATTTAGTAATATTGTTTTTTATTTTTCACTTTTTTTATTTTCTCATGTAACCAAAAAAAAAACACAATAAACAAGAAGTAGTCACTAGTAAGCCGTAATTATACCTACCCAAGAAGTAAAAAAAATAGGGTCTAGCTAACATGTACTCTTAAGACATTTGTTAAAGATTTTAAAAGTATAAAAAACTAATGTTTGAATTTTTAAAGAATTGAATTCACAAATTTCAAGATAAAATTTCTACATTTGATATCTTAAAATATGTTTTTTGAACATTAGTAAATTTAATGTGATTCTACAATTTGTACATCGATATCCATAATTTCACAATAAAATATTTTAGTAGATAACTAACTTACAATTTTTACAAAGAGAAAATTACAAATCATCTAACACTTTTTTTTTTACATAAAATTGTAAATTCTCTCAAACCTCCAATATATATACTCAAGACTATTATTGAATTACTCAAACTAACTCACTATATTTATAATTATTATTTATTTACTTCTTCTTCACACAACTCAATGTAAGACATAAATGAGTATCTATTCCAGCACAACATTTCCTCTCATTATTCAAACTCTCACATTTCTTTACTTTCTCATCAACTTCAAACTCATGGAGTAAAAAATCATTATCATGAATAACCATATTTATCAAATGAGCACTCTTCAATTTTTCTATCTTCTCCGTCATAAATCCTCCATGAATTTTAGACAATTAATTTGCATGTGATCAAACTCTTCACAATTACAGTAATCATAGATTTTGGTTGAAATCTTCCACCATGTTGGTCAAAGTAATTCTTCTTTCATTGTTCACTTTTAGTTACTAGTAGTTGATTGTCTTTTGAAAATTTATCGTCGTCCATCATTTGTTGATTTTCCTTCAATGATCTCATCACCTCATCTAGTTGAAGTGTATTCTTTCTGGCTAACACTAGCTGAATTAACTAGAGGTTTATAATTACGTTTTGGATGATGAAACCAACAAAAGTATTGTTTATTTTTCATGTTTGATATTTTCTTCTGCATTCATAACGCTATATATTTTGACTCGTTGAACTTATTAATATAATCAAATACATTACCTTTATCTTCCATCTTCAGGGAATTCAAGTTCATTGTCATCCCAATTGATTGGTTAATGTAGTTGCCGCAAACTTGCATTACAACAAATTCCATAATTTCAATGGAAATTTTTTTAACACGGTCACTTTAATTTGAAGAGCAAGTATCAATTGGATGGTTTCCCCTTTTTTTTTTTTGTATTGTACTCTACCAGAATCTTTCATTTTAGTTGGTTTTTCTTTTTACAAAGTTCAATTGAAACTCTATTAGAGTATATAGTTTTGGATTTTACATTGACATAGAAAAAGTTTATCCTCTCATCAAACAAAGGAACATCCAACTTCAATACAACCATAAAACACATCTAAAAAAACACACGTAAGATAAAAACTAACCTCTTCCAATGAATGCCACAATCAAGGGCGGAGGGTTGTGTACCTCTGCTGCTTTGGTGATCCTTTTACTTTTTGAAAAACAACAAAGGCACAGATAGTATTAGAGCTATCAAGTAGGAATCGTATACTTATTCAAATCAACTTATCAATTTTAAATAGGAAAGGTCAAGTAAAATTACTATTTATTATAATAAACTAGAAAAGTTATCTTAAATGTATTACGATCATTTTCTTTTAATTATTTACTATACAGTTGTAGTTTTTTTTTCTTTGAATACTTTAAGAATAATTACATTAATTGTTTAGAAGATATATTATAAATAATTTGTATAAAATTTGATATCTATATATTTATTGGATGAATTTTAACTTTTTTTACCGACCCCTACTATGAAGCTTGTTTGGCTCCGCCCCCCTTGACACATCACATTGATGGTTTTTGTTGTTGTATTTGCGGAAGTGGAATTATATGTGATATGTTTTAAATTAGATATATTTTATTTTAGTGTGAGATCTCATGTCATAAAATTTTATTCATCGTTCTATATAAAGAGCTAAAATTGTAATATAAAAATATATCGTATCTCTAAAATAAAGAACAAATATTAGAGGATTAATCCTAATCATATTCTAAACATAAATATATATTATAAATCCTAATCAGTTTTTGGAAATCATATAAGAGGAAATCTCTTGACAAGTGAAAGAACACCTACATAAGTAACAAAAACAAACAACAGACAATTCACAAATCTAATGTGGTTCGACACTTCGTGATGAATTTAACAATATGTGATATATACAACTAATGATATATTTATATGATAAGAAATAATCATGAACAATGTATCTATTGACAGAACAAAGATGAAAAAGACTACCCTCATTGTCATATAAGGTTTACAATGTTAGGTTAATCGTCCAATCAATGGTTAAGGACAAAGACCTCTTATTGGACATAATATATTGGTCTTCTCCATGACGGTTCATTCATAAATTAATTTAGAACTTAATAATAATGGACCATATTGCTCCCAAAAAAAATGGACCATAATATATATTAATAATAATTAATTATTTTCTAACCATAGTTGATTAATTAAATAATTAATCTAATATTTTTTCACTTGAATGACAATAATCAATTATGGATAAAACACTTGTCATCCAAAGCAAAGTAAGTTTAACACTGCATAAATTGTATCCAATAGGAAAAATAAATAATACATGTCAAATACTTATATTTTATATAAGAATGATGAGTTTAGAATGACCAAAATATTTGAAAATGCTATAATAAAATTTCACTAAATCAAAACACCAAAAAACTTTAATCTAAATGATATAAATTACATGACTCGTATATATAATAAGTCTTTGGTTGATAGTTCTGCCAACGAGTTTTAAATTTCATAAAAGTCATATAATATCGATTTAAGTTTAAGAATAGTAATTACATATATAAGCATAGCATATTATAAGATTACTTACATTTGATCAAAACCAACAAATATTTTAATGTATTACATTTAATTTATCCAAATCTTGGCAAACTAGTGGGTATGAAAATCTCCAACAGTTTAGGAAATCAAACTATTTTTAATTGGATTAACGTAGATACTTGATTTCCATAAAAAACATAACAATACTACTCATGTCCGCCACCCCTACATCTGTCCCTATCATTAAGACAATGTCATACTTGATAGGGGCACTAATATTATGCTTCTATTTGGACATTTGTGATATTACGAAATATGATATGTTGGTTATAAAATAAACATACTTTCATTGCATACTAAAAGATTATGGTGCATTAAAAAATTCTTGCATGCATCAAAAATCTCATGTCCAGAAAGGTAAATGCATGAAAAAGGGGCAAATTTTAGCCGATCGTGTTGCTACACTTGGCGGTGAACTCGCTAATCAACCTAAACATCCAATAATGATGCTTACTGAAATTAAAAGAATATATATATTGTGTGTAAAATAGAATAAGACTTAATTTTAAGGTATTGTAGAATATGTCATATGTTATAATATGTGCTATAATGTATAACAATATGAGATTGTATAAAGTTGTGTATACACGTACTCCCACTAAACCGTCGTATATAAACAAGTATTTGCAGACAAACAATGGGACATAGTACACTGATTTAAATTTTCAAAATTTTTGTGCGGAACATGGTATTCAAAGACATTTTCAGTTCGAAAAACACCACAACAGAATGGTGTGATAAAAATAATGAACATGTCTCTATTTGAAAGGACAAGATGTCTTCGTTAAATGCTGGACTTCCTATGGATTTCTGGGCAGAGGCTATTAACTTAGGGTGTTATCTTATCAACAGATCACAATGAGCTTCATTGGAAAGGAAAGATGAAGAGGAAGTATGGACAGGTAACCCCATTAATCTTGACACTTAAGGATTTTTGGGTGTCCAACTAATGTGCATATACCAAGTGAAGATAGATCTAAGCTTGATCCAAAGTCGAAAAAGTGTGTCTTCCTCAGTTATGCAAAAGATGTGAAGGGGTTTAAGTTATGGGATTCAATTTCAAAGAATATGGTGATTAGTAAGGATGTTGTGTTTGATGAACAGTTCATGTTGAAACATACATGTCTACTATAGATAGAGATATTTCTAGCGGTAAGGTGATTTAGGTTGACGTTGAGCCACTACCAATAAGAAATACTCGAGTAGTACCTAAACCACAAGCCGAACCAGACTCTAATACCATTGAAAAAACAGGTGGAGTACAAGATTACTCCTTTGTACATGACGAAGAGTGTCGTCAGATCAAGCCACTATAAAAATTTGGGTTTGAAGACTTGCTAGATTTTGATCTTCTTACTAGTTCTGGAGATCCATCCATTTTCAAGAGGCTCTAGCTAGCCAAGAGAAAGATAAGTTGATGGGTGCTATGGTGGATTAAAGAAAAATCAGACTTATGAGCTTGTTCAACTTCCTAAGGGGAAAATGGTTATTGATTGCAAGTGGGTGTACAAGAGAAAACAAATAGTAACATAAAAAGAAGGCGAAACGTTCAAGGCTCAACTTGTAGCAAATGGGTATTCACAACATAAGGGGATTGACTATGATGAGAATTTCTCTATGGTTTTCAGACATACTTTTATTAGGTAGATATGAAGACAACATTTCTTCACGAAAGTCTAGATGAGAAAATTTACATAATGCAACTAGAGGGTTTCAGTGATACTAGATAGGACAACTGGTTTCTAAATTTGAAGAGGTCTTTGTATGGTCTAAATCAGTCTCCAAGGTAGTGGTACAAGTTATTAGATTCATACATGCCTCAAATTGGATACAAAAAGTGTGAGTATGATTGTTATGTTTATGTTATGAGCCTTGATGACAGCTCTTTTATTTTCCTATTTATGCATGTTGATGATATGTTGATTGCTGCTAATCATCTACATGATGTAAATGAACGAAAAATCATGTTAATAAGGGAATTTGACATGGAAGACTTGGGTGCTGCTAAGAATATTCTTAGTATGGAAATTCACAAAGATATGAGGGCTAAAAAAAATTATGGTTCTATCAGAAAAGCTATGATGAAAAAGTGTTAGACAAATTTGATATACGAAATTTGAAGGTTGTGAGTACCCTATTGGAGAATCACTTTAAGGTGTCATTGGATCAATGTCCAAAAAAAAAAAGCAAAAGCTGAGTATGTGTCAAAGGTTTTGTATGCCAGTATTGTTGGTTGTTTAATGTATGCTATGGTGTGCACTAGATCAAATTTGGCACGAGATGTAAGTCAAGTTTTCAAGTTTATGTCTAAACCAAGTAAGCATCATTGGGAAACAGTAAGTGAATTTTCAAGTACTTAGAAGGTACAACAGGTCATGGTATCATGTTTAGCAACGGTATGGATGATTCTTCAGTTGTAGGATGTGTTGATTCTGATTATGTAGGTGATATGGATGATAGAAGCTCTACAACAGGATATGTCTTCACCTTTGCAGGAGGACCTATTTGTCGGAAATTATCCATAGTGGTTATGTCTACAACTGAAGCATAGTACATGGCAGTAACTGAAGTTGCCAAAGAGGCTTTATGGCTTACAAGATTACTGAAGGAATTGGGTGATGAGCAAGGTGTATTTCAGTTGCATTATGATAATCAGAATATCATTTATTTGCAAATAATCAGGTGTATCATGCCAAGACCAAACATATTGGTGTGAGGTTTCACAATATTAGAGAGTTACTTGCCTCTGGACATATATTACTTGAAAAGGTTCATACTTAAGAGAATGTAACTAACATGTTAACCAAGCCAGTCACTAGTGACAAGTACAAACGTTTTTTGGACTTGTTACATATTTCTCATTGTTAAGTAGGATTTGTACCCTCGAGATGTCAGAATGTGAACGTCATGCATTAAATCTTCATGGAGTTTTATATTCTCCAAGGTGGAGATTTTTGAGTATGGCTCATAGGTAGTATCAAGTGGGCAATTTGGCCCAACTAATTGTTATGGGGTTAATAGGGGATGCGGGGGCTGATAGCTCTCTATGGTATGATTCAGGGGTGCTGTTGTAATCTTTACCTTATTATTACTATTTAGCACAACTTGTACTCTGTAAACCCTAATTCATTCATCTAATAAAAGGGATCTACAATTGCTCTAAAGTCAAAGACGTAGACATCATTGGTCGAACTTCATTACCAAACATCTTGAGTTCCTAATTGTGATATCTCTTTTTATTTTTTTAAGATCGCGTTGTTTTTCTATCACATACAATACTACTTACAAAAACAAAAGATCGAACAAGAGGAAATAAAAAATAAAACAAAACAAAAACATTTTTAATTATTGTTTTATAATAATATCTGATAATTTTATATTGTTTGAGACATTTTGTGAGGTGTGGCATTCTATTTCTCAATGTATGTTGTAGAGAGGTTTGTTTGATCATTGCCTTATTTTTCTGTCCAATATGATTGATGTAACACCCCGACCATTACCAATGCGCCTTTTTATGTAACACCCCGGCCATTACCGTTACCAGCGATGCTACCTCACGACATTCTCGTCCCCCCTAACCACCCAGTGGAAATAACGAGTTTTTGCCTTTTGCGAGATTCGAGCCCGGTACTTGGGGGATAAGTACCGCCTCCACACAGTCCCACTACCAAGGCCGGGGTGTTACATAAAAAGTCCCACTACCAATTGAGCTAGCTCAATTGGTAATGGGACTGTGTAGAGGTGGTACTTATCCCCCAGGTACCGGGCTCGAATCCCACAGAAGGCAAAAGCTCGTTATTTCCACTGGGTGGTTAAGGGGACGAGAAGATCGTGAGATAGCATCGCCAGTAACGGTAATGGCCGATGTGTTACAATTGAGATGGAGGATTGGGTCCCCATGTCGTTTATGATGTTGAAGTGTTGGTTTAGTTTTTTAGGCTATAATGAATTTGTGCATAACCATTGGAAGAATTTATCATTTGATGGATTGAAAGGTAACCATTTGAAGGCTATAGTGAGTTTAGGCTATAATGAGTTTATGCATAACCATTGAAGGAAAACTTGAAAAGCATTAAGTCATCTTTGAGGGAATGGGACAAGAATTACAATAGTAATATGGGTGAACAGTTGCAGTTCATTAAAGTGGGAGTTAATCGTTGGATGTGAAGGGGGAAACAACTAGTTCAAACGAGGATGAGGTCAATGAAGAGTGTTTTTTATCAGCTCAACTACATTCACTTTCAAATTCTTTTTGTAGTATTCACTGGCAAAAATAAAGGGTGAGGTGGTTGAAAGGGAGTGATGCTAATTCAAAATATTTTCATGATGTGACCTCAGCTAAGAGGAGGCATAATTCTATTTTGAGTATTGAAGATGAATGAGCTCGAATGGAGGGGTGGAAAGGGTTATAGGGGAACTATCTTTCAATACTTTAAAAATAATTTTCAATATGTTCAATCATTGCGAAACTAGGTGTATAATTTTCAATTTTAGACCATTAGTGTTGAAAGGGAAATCATCTTATTAAAATGTTTGATGAAGAAGAAGTTGAGGTTGGGTGTAGGAGTGCGAGAACTTTAAAAGTGTTGGACCTGATGGTGTCAATTTTGGCTTTTTAGTAGACTTTTGGGATGAAGTTAAAGCTGATTTTACGAGATTACTATGTGAGTTCATTGTAAGTTGGTGAAATGGACAAATTGTACTTTATTGTGTTGATCTCGAAAAGGAAAATCTTCAGCGACTGAATGACTTTCATCCTATCTCTCTGGTTGGGTGTATGTATAAAGTATTATCTAAGATTTTGTCTAATAGATTGAAAGGTGTAATTGGGAAGGTAATTTCAAAAAATCAATATGTGTTTGTCAAGGGGAGACAAATTCTAGATGGTATCTTGGTGGCTAATGAAGTTGTCGATGAAACAAGGAAAATGAAGGAGTAGTTAATTATGTTCATAGTTGATTTTGAGAATACATACGACTCAGTGGAGTGGGATAGTTTAGATATGGTAATGTCAAACTATAAATTTTCCTATGAAATGGAGTTGTTAGATCCTGGAATGATTGAGTTTGGCATCAATGTAATTTTTGGCTAATGGATATCAAACGAAAGAGTTTGTTTTGAGACGTGACCTATGACGTGGCCTTAGGCAAGGGGATCCTATCTCACTTTTCCTTTTTCTCATGGTCGTTGAGGGTCTAAGTTATTTGGTGAGATCTTCGGTGTATGTTGCTCTTTCCTCTAGTTATAATGTAGGTGTCAGACTGAATTTACAAGTCTCTCTTTTGCAATTTTTAGATGACACTTTAATCATAAGTAAGATGACTTCGTATGATGTAAGAACAATGAAAGTCATTTTGCTCCTATTTGAATTGGCATCTAATTTGAAGGTTAATTTTATAAAAGTCTTTTGGTTAGAGTTAATGTCAATGACTATTGGTTATTGGAGCAACTAAATTGCTCAATTTTAGAGTTGGAAAAGTTCTATTTAAATATATTAGTTTGCCTATTGGTGATAATCGAAGGAGTATATCCTTCTAGAATCAAGTGTTGAGAAAATTCATAGAAGATTATCAAGGTGGAGGAATCACAATTTGTTTATGTATGATCGTCTTGTTCTTATTAAGGTTTATTAAGGTTGTTTTGTCTGTGCTACTTGTTTATTTTCTTTCTTTCTTTCTTTCTTCAAAGCTCTAGCAGGGTGAAGTTGACGATTCACAACAATAGAGCAAATCTTCCATTTGTGTGTATTTATTGAAAGAGGCCTACCATTATTTGATACAAAATTCTATTTGAAAATGTTCTCCCTTTCGCGACATCATCATGAACAAATTGGCGCCGCTAAATGTCTCGCTTCTAACATTGTGATCATTTAATAATCACTTGCCTACAAAAGATAATATGTTGAAAGAGAGACATTTAGATAGTTGATTGAGCCTATGTGTGGGTGGTTGTGGTATAGAAGAGTCTATGCAACATTATTCTTTAAATTAATTTGGTGGAATATTCTCGATTGGCTAAATCTTCATAGCCTAATGATGCTACACAATAAATTAGTGGGCTAGGTATGAGTGGCAGGAAATGACATCAATTTTTCAATCTTATCTGACTCGCGTACATTTGAGTTATATAGAAAATATGGAATCACTTTTTAGGAATATAGAGTTTAATCTTCAAGAAGCAGTGGAACATGTTAATTAAATTGGTGTGGGATTATATATATGTGCAAAAAATTTAGATATAATTTCAATCCTTGGTAGTGAAATCTTCTTCGATGCTTGAATTGTTAATTTGTTTTGGTTTGCTTTGCTTTAGGAATGTGTTTGGTGTTTGTTGGCCATGCATATGTATTTGTTTTGAGATCGCTTTGTTACGATGTTTGGTTGAGGATGTTGTCCTCGTACATGTTTGTACTTTTTATTTTCGGATGCCCTCTCCTTTGAATTATTTGTGGATTGTTTAAAAAACTATTGCTGCAGAATAAAAAAAAGAGTTCATTGATTATACCAAAAAAAAGTTAATTGAATAAATAAAATTCGAAATATATATTTTAATGGTACATGTAAATATGTAATCACTTTTATCATAAATAGCAGCAAAATATTTTGTAGTATATTAATTATATAGTATTAAAATATATATACTATTGTAATTATATAGTATATTCGACTATACATATTTTATATATCTTTTTTATAGTTTTGGAAAACATAAAAAATATTACAATAAATTATATTTAAAATAAAATATATAGAAATATTTTATTCACTTATTTAATATATATAAGATCAATTGTTCATCATTAAAAATTTGAAATCAAATCCTTAAGTTCTAGCTTAACTGACAAATGTCGATAGTGTTAGGTTGCACGTCTTGTCTCGAATTCGAACCTAGAACCTCGCAGTTGTGTGAGTTAACTATAATAAAAAAAAAAAATTAAAATTCGATCATCAATGGTCGTACCTACACACTATATAACTTATTATTTTGACCCGTAGTACACACAATTTATATTAACATAATATAAATTTAGTATTTCTTTATAATTTAAGGTATGTTATCTATTGAAATATGTCGAAAAAATATCTATTAAAATGTTAATTTGTAGTGATATTTTTTTTAGAATTATTTCTTGCTAAATACTCAATTTTCTTATATCATATTTTTAGTCTACTATTAAAATTATGATGAATTTTAATTTAAATATTTTTACATGTTTATGCAATGGAATTATTATTAGTAGAGTTGATATTTAATTATTTATTTTAGAATTTCTGTATATTTTGATTTGAGTATAAATATTTATTGTTGCTGTTAAATAGTTCTTGATGATTTATCATTGTTGGACCAGTTGTTTAAGTTAAATAAATAAAAACGTTAAATGCATTACAAACAAAGGAACAGATAATATTATCTTCATGAATTATTTCTTACAGTAGCACACTATCAACCATGAATATTGAATACTTCTAAATGATAAGTGAAATTGATGTTGTTTCTAATTATAATTGAAATTGATGATCTTCATGAATTACTGTAATGTACTTATATTTTTTCTAATTATTTTATTGTAAATAAAATTGATGATTTTCTTATATATTAATATAATAAAATTTGTATATTTAAGTTAATTTATTGCTGTAATCAAATATAATTTGTGAATTTTTAAACTTTAATTATAATTAATTTGTATTATAAATTAAATAATTTAATTATTTTAGTTAAATTATATAAAAAAATCATTTTTTTTTTATTAGTACTCGTATTTAATATTTTTTAAATATCGTATCTTATACTCGAGTACCGTACAATACACGGTACTGTACCTGTCCATCATATCATAGTTAGTACATTGTTAAGTTGTCTCCTTGTTCATTTTATTTATTTTTTAATAAATATAATTATTACATTTAAAAAATGTGTCAAATAAGTACGTAACCATATTAATTTTGAGATTTCATAATAAATTACGAAACAAAAGTGTGCTAAAATAAATAAATATATTATTATTATTTATTTGAATTGAAACTTTTTTGACTCATATTTTAAATTGAAATTGAAAAATAAAATAAAAAATAAAAAGTAGAAATTGATAGAATTTGTATGTATACGAGGGTGTCACTTGGAAATATATAATAATATATTATCTTTTATGATCTTTTAAAACATTAGATTTTATTTGACCATATTAATTTTGAGATTTCATAATGATACAATTTCAATTCCACTTATTTAATTTTGATCATTTGTTTAAATTTTAACCATTTATTTTAAATAAAATTAAAAAATAGAAAAGTGGAAATTGCCGTAAATTTGGATGCATGACGTTGTCAATTGGAAATTTTTTTAATTTGAATTTTTTTTCCTCTTATAATATATAATAATGGATAAAATTTTATTTTTATTTTAAAATATCATATATTTCATTTGACCATATTAATTTTGAAGTTTTGAATAATAAATTACTATATAAGAATTTGCTAAATGAGTATATTTTAATTGTTGTTGTTATTATTATTACTATTATTTATTTGAATTGTAATTTAAAAAAAAAAGTGGAAATTGGCCGAAATTTTTGGATGTACATGAGGGAACTACTTAATTGGAAATTCTATTAATGAAAATTTTCTTGCTTTTAGAATTAGTTTGACCGTGTTTTTATTTTTTACCATAAGTATAATATGATTCGTGCCGTCATGATGTTTTTAAAAGAAAAAAACACTCAAGGATGTTGACTTAATTAATTTTGGATGACTCATTTTAGTCAAAACAAAAAAAATCAATATGGATTACTTTCATTTTAGTATAAAAAAAAAATGGATTTAAGTGATAGAGCATGTTTTTCGGAAGTGTAAAGCCAATTGAGCCAAAACAGAAAGTGTAAAGCCAAATTGTTCTACTTTCTGCTGTATCTTTTGTGCTTAAGACAGAAGGGAAGCTTATAAAAGCACCCTATTGGCTTCACAATTTCACTGTCTCCTTCCATTAAAAAAAAAAAAACACTTTGGTTTTTCTCATCTCTTAGAAAACTTCACATGCAACAAATTTCTTCTTCTTATTCTTTTTTTTACCCTTGAGAGAAAAATCAAAAGAAATAATTAAAAAAAAATATAATCATCTAGCTAGCTCCATGTCTTACTCACACTATTTTAGTTTGTATTTTCTTTCTTTCATTCTTCCTCTCATTATAATCTTCATTTTCATCATAAGAAAGAAAACAAGGTATAATCTTCCCCCTGGCAAAATGGGGTGGCCCTTTATTGGAGAAACCTTTGGTTATTTGAAGCCTTTCTCTGCCATCACAATGGGAGAATTTATGGAAAATCACATAGCAAGGTACAAGTTTAATTAATTAAATGATATCTGCACCCCCCCCCCCATTTTATGTTTCATGAAAAAAAAAAAAAAACTTGTCCTATATGTGTAGGTATGGTACAATTTATAAGTCAAAATTGTTTGGAGAGCCAGCTATAGTATCAGCAGATGCAGAATTGAATAGATTCATCCTACAAAACGATGGAAAATTGTTTGAGTGTAGCTATCCTAAAAGCATGAGTGGAATACTTGGGAAATGGTCAATGTTGGTTGTAATAGGTGACATGCATAGGGACATGAGGAATATTGCAGTTAACTTTATGAGCTATGCTAGACTCAAATCACATTTTTTGCAAGACATGGAGAAACAAACCCTTTTTGTTCTAAGCTCTTGGAAACATAACTCTACATTCTCAGCTCAAGGTGAAGCAAAAAAGGTAGTACAACTTTCATCACTTTCTTAAAAAATCCAAAATTTAAATTTTACTTTAAAAAGAATAAATTTTAAATTTTTTTAAAATGGAAAATGCAACTTCTAATAAATTTCTTATTAAATATTTATGGAAGAATGAAAATTATGGTGTTTTTATTTTTAGTTTCTTAATCAGTTTTCCAAAGATATTTTGTTAGTATTTACTTAATTTGTTTTGTTGTTAAATTTTGATTATTATTATTCTAGTAGGAAAATGAGAATTTAAATAAAATCTAATTTTTATCTCTATCTTAAATGCATGGCAGTTCACCTTCAATTTGATGGCGAAACAAATCATGAGTTTGGATCCAGAGAATCATGAAACAGAACAATTGAAAAAAGAGTATCTCTGTTTCATGGATGGTGTCGTATCTGCTCCTTTGAATTTGCCAGGAACTCCATACAACAAGGCACTAAAGGTAATAATAATAATAATAATAATAATAATAATAATAATAATAATAATAATAATAATAATAATAATAATAATAATAATAATAATAATAATAATAATAACAATAATAATAATAATAATAATAATAATAATTATCTAAGACCAAAAAAGAAATAAATTAAAAATAATAATAATCGTAAATACCTAATAAAGTTTAATTGAAAGACAAATAAAGTCTAATAATGACTTTTTAGTCAAGGTTCGTTATCAATTTTACTTTTAATTGAAATTCATAAACTATTTAACAAATAACTTATGTAAAATAATTTAGAGATCTTATTTATATATATATATATTTGTCTAATAAATAATAATTCTATTGTATTATATTGTTTTACAGGCTAGGAACACAATATTGAAGTTTATAGAGAGAAAAATGGAAGAAAGGATGAAGAGAAGCCAAGAAGGAAAAAAAGATTTGGAAGAAAATGATCTTCTAAATTGGGTTCTAAAGCATTCAAATCTTTCCAATGAGCAAATTCTTGACTTGATTCTGAGTTTGCTTTTTGCTGGCCATGAAACATCATCTGTTGCTATAGCTCTAGCTATTTACTTTTTGCCTAGTTGTCCTCGAGCTATACAACAATTAAGGGTAAGCTAGTGCCACAATGACACGTGGAATATTCTTCTAAGTAACATGTGTTAACTCAAAAAGAAAAAATATTAAAAAAATTACAAAACTTTTGACTCCTACTAATTATTTTATTTTATTTTTATTTTTTTGAAAATAATAGGAAGAGCACAGAGAAATAGCAAGATCCAAGAAGAAAGCAGGGGAGGTTGAATTAACTTGGAACGACTATAAAAGAATGGAATTTACTCGTTGTGTAAGTCACATATATATAAAGATTAATTTAAAATTGATAAACAAATTAGAATTTATTTTACTATACTCTAATTTGTGTCTCTTTTTTCTTTTCTATAAAATAATAATTTTTGGACTCATCTATTAAATAATATTTAAGTAATATTATTAAAAAATGGTACGTACTAATTAATAAGCAATCTGTTGTTTATTTGAAAAGGTTGTGAATGAAACACTAAGACTAGGAAATGTTGTGAGGTTTCTTCATAGGAAGGCTATCAAAGATGTTCGGTACAAAGGTAAGTAAATAAATAGCTATTTATAATAAATTTTCTATTATGGAAAGAAGAAAAAGAAAGAGGGAAAGGTTTGTTAAGGTGTTATGGTAAAAGGGAAAAATGTGTTGTTGTGTTTTGAAATTAGGTTATGACATTCCATGTGGATGGAAAGTTCTTCCAGTGATTTCAGCGGCACATTTGGATCCTTCACTTTTTGACCAACCTCAACAATTCAATCCTTGGAGATGGCAAGTGAGTGATCACTTACTTTTACTTAATATCATTATCATTATTTTCCATCTTTTTATAAAGACAAGGTTTATAAAATTTGTTAGACAAAAAGGAAAACAATTTTATGATTAAACACTAATTAAATAGAGGTCCCCGTCACCAGACTACTTTGAATCGGTGTTTACATTCAATTACTGCCTTTTTGGAGGTGTGGACCGTTAAATGTGACAAAAATTTAGTTGAGTTTTTCAAAATTCTAAATCATCAAATTAAATACCGCAACATTTAAAATACGTTAAATTATTATTTTTTAGTTTAAAAATTTAAATAAATAATCAAAATTATCTACTTTTAAAAAAGGGGATCAATTATTGGAATTGTTGAAAATAGAGAGAACAAAATTGTCAAATTTTAAAATAGGATGATCGATTTCGTGAATTGTTAAAAATATGAGACTAAAACTACAATTAAGTCTTATAAGAATTAAGAAACTAAAATATAAACTTAATAATTGGGTTTGAGTTGTTTACAAGTTTCATTTAAGAACAAATTATTCAGACAAATATGAATTAAAATTCTAATTAAAACAATTATTTTAACGAATTAGTAAAACATATTTCTCATAAACCAAAGGGTTAAAACAAATCCAAAAGTCTAAGATATTAATTTTTTTTGCAATAACCACCACAAAAACCTACCATGATTAAATTGAATGTATATGTAAAAAACTGACACTACCTATATATAAATTAAATTCAAAATCTAAATAAAAAAATGCATTTAAAAAAATTAAAATATCAACTTTAATTTTTTTTTCTAAATATATTTTAAAATTCAAAAATAAAAGTTATATTTTTTACTCCAAAAAATTACTTTTTTAAAAAATGGTCAGACTCATAATAAAATAAAATTTATAACAAGAATTTTAATAACTAATACACTTATTTTTACTTAATAATTAATAAACATTTAAAAAATATATTAAATGTATTTTTATACTATTTATGAAAAAAAGTAATCATTTAATTACAGTTATCTTTCATAAACAGAATAAAAGAGATAGTATTATCATTATAATTATATTATAAATTATATACAATATAAAATGAGGCACAAATATAATATAATATAAATATATAAAATTAAATTTTCTTTTTAATTAAATATCATAATATTATATTTATATCTCATTTAATATCAAATTCATTTAATATCAAATTTTATATTTTAATAATATTATTTTATGAAACATTTTGATTTATTTGAAAAATGATCATATTCTCGTGTTAAAACATTTGATATAAACCTGTGGGTCTTAGCTCCTTCAGCTGCCGCTTAAAAATTAGACCCCTACCTGAGGTAGACATGTCGTACAGCTTTGATAAAGCCGCTGACAAAAATGCTTATGTAGAATGAAACATAAAACAAAAATATTGTAATCCCTTGTTTTTTTCAATTTACAGAAATATTATTGGATTTTTAAATTTTATATCATAGACTGAAACAAAATATTACTTTTTTATATTTTAGTAAAAAATTTGAAAAAAAATAAAAACTATTTAATTTTAAACTAGAAAAATCAATTTCATAAATTATGAAAATAAATAAATTAAAAAATGCAATTCGGCGAAACTTAAAAAGTTAAGTTTTTTATGGTTTTTGAAAATGTTATAGATGAACTGTCGTAATCGGCGTAGAAGGATATCGTAAAAAGAGGGTCCCACTTGATGCGTGATGATGTTAATGACCCATTTTTGTGCACGTGTGGGCAGGGCCCTGTCATCCAGTTCAATTAAATACTACCTGCTGTCTGTATGTGGGCCTCTCACATGCACGTGCGTTTGTGCTTGTCGTTTTCCTTTTCTCAGGTTTATTTAATAATTGAGTCAAAATAAATAAATATCACCTTTTGGAATTATGTTAGAAAATGCACAGAGGGAAAAGTGGACGTACCAAGATCTTTATATAAAAATTTCGTAAAAGAAAATAAGATTTATATAAAATAAATATTATAATTCTGGATATTAAAATTAATATTATGGGATGTACTTTATCCGATTATTATTCTAAATATATTTATTCAAAGTTCATTTTTAAGAGTATTGTTTGTGTAGATTAATTATTAAAAAAATCTAGATATAGAGTAAACGTGAAAAGTAGAGTCTAATAATTCAACTCGATGAATTCTTCTAAAAAAATTAAATATGCTAATTTTTATATAAAAAAACAATAAATTTTACCGTTTTATAATATTATTTAAATATATAAATATAATTCTTTTATTATGATCTTAAATATCAATTATCTATTAATTATTACAATTTATTATTTCATGAATAAATTTTTTTCAGTTCATCAGTGAAAAATATATCATGGGAGAAACATTCCATCATCATCAGATAACTTCAAATGTATCATATAAAAAAAATATATTAAATTTTTCATCTTTTAGAAAATTTCAAATAAATTATATCATTAAAAAATAATTTTTAGAAAAATGTGAGGTGAAAAATAACCTCCATGTATCTTTGGTTCTTGAGCCTATTTTTGTTGTGTAGTTTATAATGTCAAGGCCCATAAGCCCATAAGCCCATAAGCCCGTAATGTTAGAATGCTAGTATTTTACAGACGATTTGATTTTACACTAAACTTCTTTTATTATTTTATTTTGTAATTCTTTGGTTTGGGTGATCAAATCAATCTTATATTATTTATTTTTTTTATTGATAAGGTGGAGGGCAAGAGTAAAAATGGAAATTGCACAAGCATAAATAACAATTTTATGCCATTCGGAGGAGGACCAAGGTTATGTGCAGGAATGGAGTTAGCAAAACTTGAAATGGCTATTTTCATTCACCATATCATCCTCAATTATAATTGGGAGCTAGTCGATGTTAATGATCAACCTGTTGTATTCCCTTTTGTCGAATTTCCCAAAGGTTTATCCATCAAAGTCCAAAGCCTAGCCAATGTTTAATTAATATACGAACAAAAATCCATCTAAACCCCTCTCTTTGTACCATAAATAATAAGAGTTCTCTCATATTTTTTGTATCAAAGGATTTACTGCGACAAAGAATATTTATGTTGATAGTTTGATATGCTACTTTGATTAGATCTTCCCAAGGCATCGAATTTAAGTTAGTTGAAAACCGAACCAACACAATATATATCATATGAGAGAGATTTTATTGAGAGGGTTGAAGTTGGATATACCACAATAAAAATCTTATTATTGGATATGCCACAATAAAAATCTTATTATTGGATATGCCACTTTTATATATACACATATAGTGGATTAGATTTATCGCAGTTCAGAGTCCCTACATTCATGTTAGTAGTTGATATAGATAATTTAGATTTATGTTTAATAGTTAAATTATAAAATAAATATTAAATATTTCGAATTAATATATTTTGAGGTATAGGGCAAATTTAAAAATGATGCATTTTGAAGTTGATAAATATATTCTAATAAATCTACCACACTAATTTTATTTCAATTTATATTTTTAGGTTTTTAAGATGCAAAATCATTTACTGAATTATTGTAAACGGTTTTTTTAAATTTTTCAATTAAT
This sequence comes from Cicer yamashitae, assembly GCA_037974755.1. Lineage (NCBI taxonomy): Eukaryota > Viridiplantae > Streptophyta > Magnoliopsida > Fabales > Fabaceae > Cicer > Cicer yamashitae. The sequence continues at coordinate 14,858,769 of JBBPBQ010000002.1, forward strand.
AATAAAGTCAATTAATTTAATATTATTGAGACGTTGTTGATTTAAAACAAAACCATTTAATAATGGTATTTGCAAGCATTATGATATTAAAGTCAATGAGAGTTAAGAGAAGTGAAAGGTAATGAATGAATATGTACTGTGTTTATGAATGTGTAACTCTTTATATAGTTAGGGAGGAGTGGCATGGAGGTGGTTACGTCGTTGCAAGTTATTTGGCACAAAAAGTGGATTACAGTCTAATCTCTAGTGAATGGCTATGATCGATTGAAGGTGAATTTGACACTTAAGTCTATGTTCGGCACCCATTAGCGCAAGTAATTTAACGTCTTTGGTGGATTTGACTAAGGCCCAATAAGAGGTTCTTGGTGGGCAAGAGTTCAGTCCAAAACACTAGCTAAGTTAGTTATAATTGTATTTTGAAAATTATACTCTTTACCTCCATACTTATACTTCTACCTCACATTTTATACAAAGTACCTATTTTACCTTTTTTTTACCCCAATAAATTCAACTTGGTTCCAGAAAACTTAAAAAAAAAAAAGATTTTCGAAACTCATGTGTTTTAAGAAAATTGATTTTGTGTACCAGAAAACTTTTTTCAAGTTTTCCAGTACACAAGTGTGTTTTGGTATGATTCAGGGTTTAAACCCTAAACCATAACCTTTGTGTAGCAGAAACCTTTTTTTTCAAGTTTTTTGGTACACAAATATTTTTTGTGTACCGAAAAACTTTTTCCAAGTTTTCTGGTACACATGTATTTTTGAAAATTTGAAGTTTGTGTACCGAAAAACTTTTTTCAAGTTTTCAGGTACAAAGTTCAAATTTATAAAAAAAAAAAAAAAAACATGTGTTTCGGAAAAACTTTTTGTAAGGTTTTCCGGAAATTTAGTGGGGTAAAAAAATTCTAAAAAATAAAAATGGGTAAAATTGGTAGTTTGAATAAAATGTAGGGTAGGAGTATAAGTGTGGGGTACAAGATATAATTTTCTTGTATTTTGTTAGTATTGTGTATATACACACACATAGATGTACATCTATTGTATTCACTTTTTCAATACTCAATAAAACCAATGATATATATTCAGCCACTTATTATTACTCTTTAAAAAAATAAAATATTTTCTCTAACATTCATATAAAAATATTATTCTCACTAGATATATATGTTTTCAATATATATAAATTATCACAATATTTACTACTATATACATAAATACACATAATATATTTTAATATAAAATGTAAGATGTTACATATTTCTTTTTTACCATGACAACCTAAAAAGCAGGGGAAGAAAAGTGAATTCGAGATCATCAAAATAACCCTTCCAGTGCCATTCAAGTGGAACGGTGAAAGGACTTGTCTCTAACAATCATTATGCCAAAAAATAGGGCAACATAATGTTGTTTGATGATCATTGTGACAGAAAGAAAAACAAGGCTACAAGTTACAAAAACACCTCCTAAAACTAATTGCTAACCACAATAACGAAAATGGTTCAACCATCGTGAAAGCAACTATGACCACCGCTTTGGCCATGAAAATAAACAAAAAATGGATAAACTTAAAAATGCAAAGATAAATTATAAGTCTACCAAGCAAGTGAGAAAACTTACCAATATGAATAGGATTAGAATTCGGAAGCAAGGACGACAACTAAGACCTTCAAACGATCTCACAAACAAGAATAAGACCAATTGCACATGGAAACCTAGAATAAGAAAAATACCAAAAATCATCAAAAAGTAAAAATTTTGTATTTATATGATTTGAAAACAAAAGGGAAATTCAAGAGACAAGTCAATTCGACGACTGTAAGAGCACTAAGAAACAATGCAACTATATGTTACTATAAAGGTCACAGTGTATTTGAGTAGCTACACATGTAGGATCCACACATCAATTGAGGACATCAACAACCGTCATTTCAAACCACCTCACAATTGCACAAAAACTCTTCAAAGAACAACAATGGACATATCTAAATAGTGAAATTCCAAGAACATCAACTGAGGAATAATTCATCTAAAATTCGAGCTCTACCCAAAAACTGTTGAATATTGATCCATTCAGGAATAAAGATCTAAGAGATGCGTGCTTCCCATACCCACTATTTGAGTACAAAGATCATCTACAAGATCCTCGAAATAAAACACATAGTCTAAAGACAAGGGAGATCGACAAGGTGTGACCTCCCTAATTAGAAAAGATAATCGATTAACAAACTCGGCAAAAACGTCATTACTCCATTATATGGAACAACAACTTGGGGTAACAACTTCTGGTTGGGCCATGACCCAAATCATTAGTAATAACATTTGAAGGCCCAAATATCATATGTTTTAACGCCTATGAAGATACACCATTTCTAGTTGACCCTAATTGTAACAGGTGGTAGGAAACACAAGGAAGGAACTATGGCACAACATCTGTCGATGATGAAAACGTTACTTTGTCAGTTAGACTTGACACCACACTATATATAGCATCGTCCATGCACAACCATGGTATAAACATTCAAACATAAGCCTCTACTCTCACTAAATCTTAGACTGACTTTAACATCAACATATTTGCAAGTAACACCCTCACCATCATAGAGACAAAATGTTATTCTACTAATCTAACCATCCTTATCGGTCCATTCTAGATCACTTCAATGGAGTATCAACCGAATAGTGTAAGAAAAGAAATAATAAAATAACTAAGAAGTAAAAAAAAAAGCTCAAAATAAAGAAAAGTAAAGCCATAATTTGATTTACACAAGCATGGATAATCAATATTTAGTTTTGTTTTGACACGAAATCCATTTTTCTATTGAATGAAACGATGAAGACCGATACATGCTTAAAATTGTTTGAACTTTCTTGTTCAGAATTTGATAAGTGAACTTGGATGGTTACAACGTGCATCAAAACAACAATACTTCAATCTTCTATGAAACCCATTCTAGTCATAAAGAGCATGCATAATCAATATTAAGTTTCATTATTTTGAGTTTTGATTTAGGGAGTGAGTTATAGAAAAATGAGTGCCACTCCACTTGGTTCTTCTATGTAAAGCTCATATGATATGTAGAGAAAACAATAGTGGCATGGTTGGAACTGTAAATCTAAGCAAATCATAGAAAATTTACTATTAGGTTCTCTTAGAGGAAAATGATACATTATATGAAATATATGGTTTGGGTTTCACTGGTTTAGACTTACTGAATTCGATACCTAACCCAAAAGCTTTGGGAGCCTAAAAATTAAAATTGGTTTTACCCAATCACTCAATTGGGTCGAGTCAGTTTGTGCGGGTTGATCTTATCCATGTACAATCCTACTCAAAGCAGCAAAAATCACTTCAGAGCAAGTAAAAGAGAGATTTACTATGGCTAAACAATGTGCCATAAGTCGCACTCCCTCCATCATAACTCACTAAGTGAGCCATAAAATAAAAAGTGCAAGTCACCCTCTAAAGGATGATCAAAGAAGAGGCAAGATGAACGGAAATGACTTCATTTACTCTAAATGTAAACCCTATTTGAATGCATGCCTTGATTAAACCTCCAAAGAAGGTTCTTTAACTTTATGTGAAACTTTCAAATTCTTGATAGACCTCTAATCGTCAAAAACATGAAGATGCTCAACAAAAAAATATGAATATACTAAACATAAAATATAATTACTATACATTAGCAATAAGGGTCAGAAACATGAAGATGCTCGGCAAATTTTTTTGAATATACTTGATATCAAAAACAATTTCTATAAATTAGCAATAAGCATACTTCTTTTTGGTGGAAGCAATAACTAGACATATGAGTGACAATGAGTATCCACGGGTGTATTTAGTAGTCATCTGCTATGCGTTTCGTTGAATAAAAATGATATCCATGTCCTATCTATATCTATGTGGATTTCCTCTAAATGAGTATTTAATGGGTTTTTAAATAGGGTAATACCAGGGCCGGCCCAATCCATTATGAGGCCTAAAGCGAAATTATCAGACGGGGCTTTTTCAAAATTATTAAATAAATTATTAATATTTTTATTTAAAATTAATCTTTCGTACTTTTTTTGATGCAAAATTATTTATCAAATCATTGTAATCGATTTCGTTTAACAATTCTTTTTCAGATGAAAAAGAAACAAATAAATTAAAAACACATACATTAATATACTTTTGCCACTTACAAGAGCTACTCACACAATGAAAATTCAAAACGAAAAATAAAATCAAAGCAAAAGGAAGTAGGGTCAATGATGAAAAAACTTTTTGTCGTGTTGACAGAAAAGTTTCAGACGAAGGATTCTAAGAGACATTTTTAGTAAAAAACAATGTCTGAAAATGAATGCATTTAATGACTTTTAGTGAAAATGAATGCATTTAATATTAAAAGATTCTTCCAATGGTATAGTATCATCGATTTTAATTGGCTAATTAAAAAAATTTTGGAGGCCTTTTTTGTTTCTGCATATGCTTAAAGAGTTTTGATAATATATTATTGGACCTCTATATCATATAAAAATTAAAGTAAAAAAATTATTTTTTGACGAGGCCTAAAGCAAGGGCTTTAGGCGCCTCCCCCTTGGGCCAACCCTGAGTAATACTTACCTGCAGTTGCATAGGTCAAGTTGGTACTGTTATCTAATTAAATCATGACATGTGTATTCGTTAGTCCACGTCACATCTTAAAAACATAGTGCAGTTAAGCCATTTATCACTCTGTCACACGAACTAAGAACATTGATCGACCAAATTATTTTCCCCTTTTATCTCTCCTCTCTCTCTCTCTCAATGAAAAAACTAAAAAAAAAAGTTCACAAAAAATAAGCGTCCATGAAGCTTAAAGCAAAGTAACAAGTTGTCAATCTCTTTTCTTTAATTCCTTGCAAAAACAATTCACATCTTTATTAATAAATTTTATCTTCTTTGACATGCACCATGATATTGAGTGAATCTAAGTGCTTCAAACCCAGCAGTGGTGTTAAGTGACCAAGTTTTGGTTGCTTCGTTCCGACAAGGTTGCAGTCATGTATGTGGTGCTCCAATGGGTTGGTCATAATTGCTTTGTGGTGATTCAACCAAGCGAGGGTGAAGCCCAAATATAATCGTTAAATATATATATATATATATATATATATATATATATATATATATTGGTTAGTTAGTTAGATCGGTTAGTTAATAATACTAGCTAGTTAGTTATTTTACATTAGTTAATTGTTTATCTAATTGACTATATAAGTATATGTAACCATTGATGTTATTCATTCTCTCATTTTACTATATCATTCAATTTACCTTTATCCATTTTTCTCTTATCAATGATTTAAATCAAGAATCGTGATATGATATTAGAGTATAACTATTCCGCTATATTCTTTTCATCTCAATATTTTCTTGAGAAATTTTTTATTGAAACTTTTTTTTCCTCCTCAATTACAATATTTTTTCATCAACACTCTAGTGCTTCATCTCCAATTCCACATTCATTATCTCAAAACACAAATAAAAATGACAAAATCAAGTGATCAAGACTCCAATTCATTGAATAAATATGGTGAGTTTCCAAGAAATTATTATAAGTGCATATATCCAAATTCTACGATCACGAAAACAGTTGAGGGAAAAATTTACCACTATGGGAAATGCAATCTTAAACCTCCTAATCCAAATATGCAATAGATTATTTCAAGTGAATCTTCAACCTACGCATCAAAATCTAATAGAAACAAACACTAAAGATATGAGATTGAGCAATGCGAGATTATTGTTTGGGTTCTAAGATCAAGATTTGTCAAAGTTTTTCAAAAACACAAAACTTGGTGATATATTTATTCTTTCTTTATAATTAGTTCATTCTTTCTTCTAGCTTTAATTGACATTTCATAATTTATCCATATTAACTTTATTTATAATATGAATAATCAAACACATAAGTCATATTATTTCGGATGAATTTTCGACATTATTAATTTTTTTTAGTCGATATCTTTTCTAGTGGAAGTCTTGTCAGGGAAGAATGAACAAGGAATTGCAAAGACATAGAAAACGGAATTTCTAACTGTTAATTTATTTTATTATTTAATTAAATAAAAGTTAGAATTAAAAAGGGCGCATGTGTATCACTTGGATGAAAAAATAATCAAAACACGCCCGTTAGAACTCTATATAAGTTTTATCTTTTTCAATATTCATGTGCATTAGCTTTTAGTTCTTATAAAATTTTAACGTTTCAAATTTAGTCTTTACAAAAAATTTATTTAGTTTTGGTCTCTATTTTAATATTATAGGAACCTTTACGAGGGACTAAAAGTATCTTTTTTTTATAAAAACTTTTTATAATAGGAATTAAACGTAAATAAATTGTTTTTAAGGACTAAAACATTAAGAATTTTTTGTAGCAACTTAAAATAAAATTTTGAAATTTTATAGAGATCAAAAACTTATTTAACCTAATATAAAAATATAATACATTAACACACAAACAAAATGTATTGCAAAACTTCATCATAACAAATATTAATATATTTACACATAAACAAATTGCATTAAAACATAATAATTTTATTAATTTACTAACAAATAAAAATATATGCGGATATATAATAGTCAAAACATCTATTTATTTTACCCACTAATATTCGTTAAGCTACCTGTCTCATGTTTGTTATAGATTTTACCCGTGTATATTTGCAGTACAATTTTTGTTTGCTATCTCTAAGTAGTCATTAATGTAATCATATTATTTATTCGATTTTCAATCTCTTATTTCCAATTAAACTAAATTAAAAAGAAGCACTTGAAATACCTGGTCTAACACATGCGATTGGGGATGTTCATGGGTTAAGCCAACTCAGCCTAGATTGATCTGAGAAAGTGATTTGAGTTGGGTGATTCGGTCATCTTGATTTCCAAAACAAGAAAATCGGTTTTCAAAATTGGGTATCAGATAAAACCATATCCAACTCAAGTAAACCTATGTGACCTATGGATAAATGCTTGGAAGTATTTTTTGGTGAACTTTATAACTTTGATATTCTTATTTATTGTAACTTTTTAAGCTAAAAAATTATTAAAAAGAAAATAAAAAACAAAAATTGGGGGACATGAATCTAAACCAAGAAAAGAAGAAAAAAAAGATAAAAGTGCTAAAAAATTTATTCAAATCATATATTTAATGGCCCTTGGGCGAAAGTTATATAATATAACTCATTTCTGCATATTCTTTTTTCTTGCCTTAAAAATCACTTCCAAAAAATGATCTTCAGTGGCATTAGAAAAATTCTTAAAATTGTTAATAATTGATGCATTCTCTTAATCTCTATTTTAAAAATAATATAACAATATCTCTAAATCATGAGCAATCTTGAGATATAGATTCTCATCAATAACAATAACATTTGAGTTGACTTCCAAATCGGGAGAGATTTGATGGTTGTTCTCCTCTAACACTCAATCACTATAGAAACCAATAATGCTCATATTTGGATATTGATGATCTTATTGTAGATGATATGTGTTAGCTAAATTACATAAGATAAAACCAAAGACCTGATGAATTACATTTATTTGGACCTTGTGTAGCTTGAACCTCAAATTTTGGAAGTGTATCTGGAATGGTTTATGATTCTCCAAAATCAATTGAATCCGAGTCAGAAGCTTCATCACGATTTTTATCAATTTTTTTCTAATCCGGTGGAGAAAATTCTTGAATAACAATGATGCCTCCTAGTTCAATGTTGGAGATATGATCAACAAAATGAGAGTTAACAACACGAAGAATATCATTACCCTATATATTTTTGTTTGTACCTCCAATCTCGACATTGGTTGGAGCATCAATGTTTTTAAGGACATAGTTCTTTGCCAATTTCTTTATCGCTCCTATTTATTGTGTGTTTATATATTTGATGGTAAAGAAACAAGGTTGAGTTATTTTCTTGAAAATATAGTAGTGATCCATCTTTCACAATCATATTTTTACAAAAAAAATAATTTGGGTAACTCAATACCCAACCCAAGTCAACTTAAAAATGAAGCATTTAATCTAACCTAACCTAAGTTTGTAATTGACGGTTTATTTACCAGATTAACCTATAATTTTCTACCTGATTCAAGTTGCAATTTTGGTGAAACCCAATTCAATGCGATTTATGTACAATTCTACATAGAATGGCTTGAATTATTGACTTTATGAAAATTTCATGACCGCTCTAAACAAGCATTTGCCTCACACCAAAAAATCACTTTGCTAAATATAATCTTTAGCATCCAAGTTTATAGCATTTAGTTTTTACAATTATTATTTTAATTAAAAAACATTAACTATTAATATAAATATAATTGAAAAGTCAATCTCTTCCTATGTTAAAGTTTATACGAATTAATTCTTGGTGTGGGGTAAATGTTTTTCTGGAACAATCTTAAATTTTTGAAATGAAATATATACGATGAGTAGATAGATAACGTGGTCTATCTATCTTACACTTTTGATATAACTAAATTATTGTAATGATATAAACTGATTTTGATATGTTTAAATATTAAATAAAAATAATTTTATAGTTTTGAATCCAAAAGTTATTTTAATTGAATTTTTATTATTTTATATGAATATATTTAGATATAAAAATAAGTTTATATTAAACTCATTTTTATCTAAAACTAAAATTAATCTTATACATAATATACGTAAAACCAAACAGACTTTATGTCGCGGCTTACAATGCACCACATACATTGCTTCGCCTTTCTGCAACAACTTAAATACTCCCGCCTTGCCACGTTGCTGCCTAATTACAAGCTTCAGCACCTATCATGGTCACATTCATTTATAGCGTTTTATTCTTTCTTGTGATTATAAGCAAAGTAAAAGTGCAATTAAAATTTGTTTGCCTTCCTAATCAACCACCATCAATCCATTAAATTTTAGATAAAATCAAAAATGAAAATCAGTCAGCTACTTAACTATAAAAATTAATTAATTAATTTTAATAAAAAAGCGTAGCTCGACGTGGCCAATTTCTACTCCGATCACAGAGTTGGCGTAACATTTATTGCCTCTATTCCGACCATCCAGTTTCATTCGTCAAAAATTCAAACACGAAAACTAACACACGAAAATAAGAAATATTAAAGAGAATAACTAAGGCAGAGACAGACACACGAAGAAGAGACTCCGAAAATCAAAACAAAGCGAGTTTCAGACTCATCAGAGAAAGAAAAGAGAGTGTGTGTGAGAGCTTCAAAAATGTGGCGTTTCGTGTCTCGTACTATTTCCGAGACATCCAATCCTAATCTTCAACCACTTAGATCTCACTTTTCAAGATTTTTCTCCGTCAGTACCAATTATCTTCAACCTTAGCTCTATTTGAAGATTTTTGCGTTTTTTATAAAAAAAAATCTTCTAATGATATAGGTTAATGATTTTACTGAAACGACGTCGTTTTGGTTTGTTGTGGTGCAGAGTGGTGGAAACTCGTCGTACAATGTGGTGGATCATAAGTACGACGCGGTTGTTGTTGGTGCTGGTGGTGCAGGGTTAAGAGCTGCTATTGGACTTTCGGAACATGGCTTCAATACTGCTTGTATTACAAAGCTATTTCCAACTCGTTCGCACACTGTTGCAGCTCAGGTATGAGATTTTCCGTTGCAATTGCACATGCATGTGTTTGTTGTTATTTATTTGTTGTGATTTATGAATTTTTTTTTCTTCGTTGGTCATTTTTTTGTTATTGAGAGTTTTGGTTGCTTATACTGTGATATAACCACTACTATGTATACGTCCAAGTTATTCAACAACGGACTTTTTTTTGTCTTAATCTGGTACGCTCCTGTTAATTCGAAGTTTAGTAAGAAGATAAGTAGAGTCCAACTAAAGATTGTTTCAGTTAACTTCGGACTTGGGTAATCCCGACCGATTCAACCTTTACTAAAATTCATTAATCACTTGAGTTCGAGTATTTGGTTATTCAACAAAGGGTTAAATAAGTAATAGTGAAATTAATTCATGAAATATTCTAAGTCTTTTTTGTATTAGGGGGTTATATTGGTTCCTAAACAGTGAAATTACGGCCAAGGTCGTCGAATGTGTAGTTCCTTGATCAAATTATTCCTGGATGTTTATTCAGCTGGTTGAATTGATTCCAGTTATTCCTGACAAAATTTGACTGACGAGTTATGCATAATTGGACATGGGACGTGATTTTGATTTTTCAGAAACTAATAAGATCGACTTTAAATCTTTCAGGACTAATTTGACTATTTATTCTTTGAACAATTTATATTTATGGACAAGCAAATGAGGGTTGTGACATTTTCTACTTGATGAATATTGCAGTTAGTAGTAACTTTTTTGAATTTGTTATCTATCAGACTATCATATATAGAGAAATGTTTTGTCATATTATATTTTGATACTACCCATTTGTTTGTTATAATAGACTAAGTGGTGTAATTTATCCCATTATCATAGTCTTAGGTTTGGTTTAACAAAATTACTTCATCTTTGTTTGACACTTGAATATTTTTTGGGATGAAAGACACTTTAAACTCAGCTTGTAGGATATTATTTTACAATAATGAAGCAGAGCAATCAGCATTTTATCCCTTACCCTATGTTTTTATCTGCTTAAATAATAAGTTCATGAAATATAAAGTATTATAGGATGAGGCCCCAAAGTGCATCAAGTTGTCATAATTCATAAGATTCCAACTTCTTTTAAAACCTGAATATACTGGCTATGCTCATGCATGGGAATTAAATTGTGTATAGGGTGGTATAAATGCTGCATTGGGAAATATGACTGAAGATGACTGGAGGTGGCACATGTACGACACTATAAAAGGAAGTGATTGGCTAGGTACAATATTGCTCAATCCTAGAAATTTTATTTTACTTATGTCTAAAATTTTGATATGGTTAGAAGTTGAGTAGTTAGCCATTATGAACATCGTGCTAGGTAGATATTCTTTTAGCATTTGCTTTTTCTTTTGTGAATGTTAAAATACAAGCTCCGTGTTTCACAGGAGACCAAGATGCCATCCAATATATGTGCAGGGAGGCACCGAAAGCGGTCATTGAGCTTGAGAATTATGGATTGCCATTTTCCCGAACTGAAGATGGAAGAATATACCAGCGAGCATTTGGTGGTCAAAGTTTGAACTTCGGAAAAGGTAAATGCAGATTTTGGCTTCCTTATGATGCTAACTGTTATACTCCAAGAGTTCTGATCTTGGCTTCCTTATGTTGCTTTTCTATAGGTGGTCAGGCATATCGTTGTGCATGTGCTGCCGATCGAACAGGGCATGCTTTACTACACACTCTCTATGGCCAGGCTATGAGGCATAATACCCAGTTTTTTGTGGAATATTTTGCGCTGGATCTATTAATGAACAGTGATGGTAAGTTGCAGCACAAAATGGTTTGCTTTTTTATTAGAACAATTTCCAGTCAATTAATTGAACAAGGTTTCAGCATTCTTAGGGAAGGATTTAATGAGCACGTGATGGTTAGAAATTTCCTGCACGATGTTGGATGAAAATTTTGTCCCTGAATTAGATTTTATATCCTCATTGTATTCTTTAGCTCCAATTGTTATTGTTCCAATTCTTATTAGTTCATAATCCACCTATTTTTATTTTGTGTTAATGGTTCAAGTTTAATTACTAACAACAATAGCATCGCTAGAGAAAAGAAACCAAAGTTTTGCTTAAAATATTCTGCAAAGGTAAACATTAGATACGTGCATTTGTTTAATAGTTGTTCCTGCAAATCCAAGGTAAGGTTGCCTATAATTGACGTGCAATGGATCCAACCCATCCTTACACCCTACCATAGCAAGAGCGTTCTAGCACTAGGTTTCCCCTAATCCAAAAAAGTAGGATTTCCTGCTTACCTTTTATGCTAGCTCCTTTGGTCGCATTCTGAACAAGAACCCCAGCGGCAACATAGGCAGTGACGAAAAAAAATTTGAGTAAAATTTGTTGTAGTTCAATGTCACGTATCACTTTCATTGGCCATTTTTAGGAATCACACGCCAATTTAACATTCTTTTTTACATAAATTTAAGATAATAGATTGTGACTATGTTTGTGATCACCACACATCTATCACATCACCTGTTCTTTACTGAATATAAATATGTTGTCAGTTTGTGATGCTAATTGCTTTCTCAAACATTTACAGTGATGGTAAAGTTCACTTATTTTCCATATGCAGGTAGTTGCCAAGGAGTAATTGCGTTGAATATGGAGGATGGAACATTACATCGTTTCCAAGCTGCTTCAACAATTTTGGCTACTGGGGTACAAGATTTTCTTTTGCTTTTTTGACATCAGAGTTTTTTATGGTACTTAACTTTTTATGGATATATGAGTATCATTCTTATGTATTATGTTAGGGTTATGGTAGAGCATACTTTTCTGCAACTTCAGCACATACATGCACTGGAGATGGCAATGCCATGGTTGCTCGTGCTGGAATCCCACTTGAGGTTTCTCCCGCACCTTGCAAATTTCAATATTAAGCTGATATCCTACGTAGTGAAGTTTTTGTCCCTCACTTCCCTTTGTCATATATTTTGTAGGATTTAGAGTTTGTGCAATTTCACCCAACAGGTATATATGGAGCTGGTTGCCTTATCACAGAAGGTTGGTATTTTTAAGTTTACATATGGGCTTGCTTTTTGTTGCATCCTTTCATATACTTTGTCCAACTAAACTGCAATATATATTGTTTCTCATTTTCTGTATTACCCCTTGTAGGGTCTCGTGGTGAAGGTGGAATTCTTAGGAACAGCGAAGGTGAGAGGTTTATGGAACGGTATGCTCCTACTGCGAAGGATCTCGCATCAAGAGATGTAGTTTCAAGATCAATGACTATGGAGATTCGGGAAGGCCGTGGTGTAGGTACGTTGGCTTTAAATTGATATATTTATGTTCTGATAAAATATTTATATTGTACATACTGTTGCAATATTGCTCAAGTGGAAACCAGCTTTTTAGCATATTGATTTGTACGTCAAGTATGCTTTTTCTAGAAATACCTATTCCTGAAACGTGACCTCTCTGTTTTTGTATTGATTTTTTTTTTTTTAATCTTCCAGTCAAGTTGGACATTTATTTAGTAATAATGAAAATTGTTTGCAGGACCAATGAAAGATCACATCTATCTCCACTTGAATCACTTACCCCCAGATGTGCTCAAGGAGAGATTACCCGGTATATCTGAAACTGCTGCTATTTTTGCTGGTGTGGATGTTACAAAGGAACCCATTCCTGTTTTACCAACTGTGCATTATAACATGGGTGGTATCCCCACTAATCATCATGGAGAGGTACGATGTTGTAACAAGCTGTTTAAACTTTGTAGTGAGACCTCCAATTGAAAAAGGAAGCATAAGGATGAAAAATATAACAAATGGAGATTAAAAAACCGATGTAAAATTTAGTTCAATAGTCACACTGTGTGATTACAAATTAGTGCTCTCTAATTTGTTTAACCTTGAAAAGATTGTGCTAGACTGGATTGGATTATTCTCTGTTCTATATTCTTTAAATAATTTTCTATTTCATTGTATGTAAAGAAAACCATTATGATTATATATTCAGGTGTTATCATTAATTTCGTTAACAGTTTAATTAGATTTAAGTTTTCTTTTGCATCTTTTGGTGTTAAAAAAATTCTCTTCGTAGTAAGATTTTACTAGAAAACATGAGATGATCAGAGTCATGTTGGTACTTTATACCTATTAGTTATTTAATTGATTGGTTCCCAGTTGTCATTATCATATTTTTGTGAACCATTTTGTGCATGTAGCATTACTTTATTTTCATTGCTGCATAATATCCATCACATATATGAGTAACTAATTTGTATAATTTTACTTCTATTTGAGGGAATTTGGTGCAAATGCATTATTTTATTGTGAATATTTTTATTCTTCATCGAGAAATAATTTCTCAAATTGCTTCACCGGAAATTCATTTAGAAATTGTATATATTAAAAGCTAGAATTGAGTCCTCTGTATGCACCTGTAACCTTGTCAGATTGCAAATAGCAAGATCTTCGTTATTGTTAATTTCTGTTTCTGGCCTCGTTGACACTTGTTTGGATTTATTGGGTCACATGTGCAGCAAGAACAGAAGTTGCAATCTTGTTATTTGGAATTGTTGTTGTATTTCATCATTTCTTCCAACAAAACATGAAAAATGGAACACTTTAGTCTAATATACAGTTTTCTTATTCAGGTGGTTACCATTAAAGGTGACAATCCAGATGAAATAGTTCCTGGTTTAATGGCTGCTGGGGAAACAGCCTGTGCGTCAGTCCATGGTGCCAATAGACTCGGTGCAAATTCACTTCTGGACATTGTTGTCTTTGGTAGAGCTTGTGCAAACAGAGTTGCAGAAATCCAAAGGCCAGGCAAGATTTACTCCCACTTGTTAAAATAGACTGTGCACTGAAATGAGGTGATAAAAATAAACATGTTTTCCATTTTGCAGGAGAGAAACAAAAGCCTTTAGAGAAAGATGCTGGGATGAAGACAATTTCTTGGCTTGACAAATTGAGAAATTCAAATGGGTCGTTGCCAACCTCAAAAATCAGATTGAATATGCAACGAATAATGCAAAACAATGCTGCTGTATTCCGCACACAAGAAACATTAGAAGAAGGTAATCCATTTTTTTTATCAACAATGCTTTATACTCTTACCCCTTCCTCTATTTCCCAAGGCGAATATTTCTTCTTTACCTCTGTATGTTCTCTCTCTGAATTTCATCTGATGTGTGGCAGGTTGTCAATTGATTGATGGAGCATGGGAGAGCTTTCATGATGTCAAGTTGGAGGATCGGAGCTTGATATGGTAAAATATTTTTTACTCAATGTTATATTGATTCATAGTATTTCAAGAAATATGCTAGTTCATTTTGAAAGTTTCTTGGTTAATAATTCCAGGAACTCTGACCTGATTGAGACTATTGAGTTGGAAAATCTTTTGATAAATGCCTGCATTACCATGCACTCTGCTGAAGCCAGAAAAGAGAGCAGAGGTGCTCATGCCCGCGAAGACTTCACGGTCAGTATGCTGTATTTTATTGTCTTGTGTGTAAACTCACGCCATTAATATCAATCAAGGTGATTGTCTAATTAAATACCTTGTGTTAAATTTGCAGAAAAGAGATGATGGGAAATGGATGAAACACACATTGGGGTAAGTCGTGTTTCAATTAATTTGTTAATGCAATAGT
Organism: Cicer yamashitae; assembly: GCA_037974755.1. NCBI lineage: Eukaryota > Viridiplantae > Streptophyta > Magnoliopsida > Fabales > Fabaceae > Cicer > Cicer yamashitae. The sequence goes on from JBBPBQ010000002.1 coordinate 14,874,016, forward strand.
AGAGTTGAGTTAGTTCCCTTAGGCCTTTTGATTTTAAGAGCATCATAGCTCTTGTCTCTCTTAAAATGACAAAGCAGCTATGCAGCCAATAAACTATTGGCGGATTAGTGGAATAATGTGATAGACATTATCTGGTGTTTGTGTTAATGAGTATATGATTGAAAGCCTAATTTGTAATTTGGTTCTTTCAAGCAATCCTTGCTTGAAGATCGCCAGTCACTGGGTAGTTTTCATTCCTGCCAGAGACAAGCCTCTTCATGTAATTTTGAGTTTAAATGAGATTATGCATAGTGAGCATGCATATAAATGTGTTAAATATGGTATTGAGTTGAAAACACCATATTCACTACAGTATAGAGGTACAAAACTTAGAGTTAGAACTTAGAGAAAAGGCTTAATAATTAATTTAACTAGAGACATTGAAAAACATGTAACTGTTATTTGTTATTTTGATTGTGTTCCTGAACACAAGTGCAGTATATTGTTTGGTTAGTAACCCATTAAATTTTCAATCAAGGAACGGTTGTTGGGTCAGCTTGCATCAAAGAAATAAATATGATTTGTTGGATTTGTTCCCGTTATGTTTTTTATGATAAAATACTTTTGTTTGCAAGTTGCATCTGTCAGCTAAGCTTTTGTGCATTAATTTGCAGATATTGGGAAAACGAGAAGGTCCGTTTAGATTACAGGCCGGTACACATGAATACTTTGGATGATGAGGTTGAAACATTCCCTCCTAAAGCGCGTGTCTATTAATATACCTGCACATTATTCTGATATGATTATACATATTGTTTCACAAGATGTGGAATGACTAGTGCAACTGAAATAGAATACAATAAAGAATTGAAGATGCATTCTTTGATGATAATTGTTTTATTCATCATCAATGTTGAACTGATCTATTCCATGGCATTCTCATGTTACAATTACAATGTATTTGAAGCTAAGAATAATAGCAATAAATGCCATCAAGTGTTAGTTTGCTGATCTATTTTGACTAGTGTACCCTTTGCTAAGTTATATCTGCACGCTTGTAGTGTCAAAAGATCTGCTCATTGTTCCATTTGTTATCTGTCAAACCATAGTAAATTAGTTATGGAAACGGCCAAAGTGGTTTTGTGGGAAAGGTTAAATAAAGTGAAGTTTGGAAAGTAATAGAAAAACCATTTCAGTTTCGGCATCTCCTACTCTGCTATCATGTTATGACTCTCTACTCTAGTCTCCTATGGTCCTACATTTACATACTGTGAAGGTTGGTTAAAGTACATCCGGAAGTTTTACATGAAGATATAATAGTTATTAGGTGAGTACTATTTTGGACCACCTTTATAGGTGGTCCATAATGATGGTCGACAATAGTCTTAAAAAATAATAGTTTATAACCCTTTTTATCTTTATAAATAAGATGTTGACCTGATTGATGTCGATTCAAAATGATATACATATATTTTTTTTTATCGAATCAATATCATTAAGTCATCTCAGGCATAGAAGAAGATGACTATTAACGTATACTTCTAAGAAACGATGTTTGAAGCCGTTTGAGATTTAAACTTTTTTCAAGTACAGTAGTTTATATTAGAATTTGTTTATGTTTGTATGAAAAATGTATGGAAGAGTGTTTAAGTTATCGTTAATATTGCAGAAAATATTGAACATTGTTTGTCTGATTAGAGTTTGTTGAGATTTAACCTGTTTTACAGCATATTGGGGATATATGCACATGAAATCTTTTGTCTCGACTATGCATATATATATGTCTTGTGTCTTGGATTATTTAAAGAATAATCCAATTAGAATTTATTCGATCTATAAAAACTTTTTTTTTGTTTATTTTCGCTAGTAACCAGTAAAGATGTTATTTTACCCGTTTGTTTGGTCGAATAAAAATGAACATCAATCCCAAAAGCAACACACAAAGATAATCAGTACCAGCTCTTGATCGATAGACCATTTTTCATTTCACTTCCAATGAATAAAAGAAAAGTTAGATATAGTGCATAAAAATCATTAAAAGGTGTTGTTGATAGCTGGAGATCAAACCTTTAGTACTGACCCAATATCTATTGTGGTCTAAAATAAACCATAAGATATGGTGGTATTTTCAAAGTTAACAATGATATTTATTAAAAATAAAAGAAGTATACTTTATTTCTCTTACGGTCTTTTTGGAAGCAAAATCAATTATTAGATTATTGTATTTGATTGACAATATATTGATGGATTTGTAATGCTAATTAACAAGTATGCGACTGGAGCTTGTGGATGAAAATTCACATGGCATGAATACATATTTTGACTCAAGTCTCAATGAACCTTCTAGAGGGCAGTAGGTATTTAAACTTCGACTACCCTTTAGTTATGGTAAGATATTTTTCCATATTTTTCCTTTTAATAAAAAAGACGATGACGATGATTTAATGATATTGATTTAATATTAGATATATATTTATTTGTCTCTATTTTTATTAAATTAGTATCATTTAAGTCACTATCTCAATAATAAAATTAAGATGATCATTAATATTTACGTTTAAGAGACAGTCTTTGTGAACATTTGAAATCTTAAATACTTTTTAAATTAATTTATAGTAGACCATAATCTATGTTATAATTTGCCCTATTTTTATTCATAATTTTATTTCATTCTATTTTATAGGTTTGTTTTAAATTTTCAAGTGTATGCATTATTTTATAATTAAAATACTCTTAACATCTTATATATTATCAATAATAAGTATTATGACGAAAAATATAAAATAATTATCTCTTATAAAATAAATTTAGAAAAATAATATTAATTATTTGGACTTAAATTTAACATTATCATCAACTTTCTAAAATTTTGTAATTTAATCAACGATGTCAAATATTGAAGAGCAAAAATATAAGCAACAAAAAATTTCAACCATTGGATTAATTAGGACATAGAATTCTATCATGTTACTTCAATACTTGACCAAACAATGTCTCTCATTTCTCAAATGTAGAAAAGATTAATCAAATGGTTTATTAGGACTGTGTATTGGTCTTCAATGGACACGTAGACGACTCATCTAGAAAGGAACCTAGATTATGGCCATTTTTAGACTTTCACTTTAAAATTGGTCATGCATCACACATGTTTTGTTTTTATATTTTTATATATATATTTTCCTATCAAAGCATCCACGAACGTGCATGGTATCTCAAATGGAAATATGGAATATTATCTTATTGATTCACGTGTTACACAATGCAACTAAATTAAGTAAATTCATATCATTTAGAGACTAAGTTAAAATAAAAGTTTAAAAGCGACATAGTGTGATACAGTTCACATATAACTGATCGTGGTTTCAAATTATGAACCACATCACGTTGTAACGCCTGCGTCAATTGCAATGAATTATACGGTGATTACAGAAATTATTATTCTATCTTACTATCTCTTTGTATCATATATAGATTTAAAGAGGATTTAAAAGATTAAGGATATATTAAAAGTGATCGGAAGTTGATAATGAAATAATTAAGAGATTTTTAGAAAAAAAATAAAGACATGTGAATTATAACTTTTTTATTTATTAAAAAACAGTATTCATTCATTAAATCGATAGAAATATACAATTGAAAGTCGTTAAAAATAAAATGCCTACAAATGTGACAAAGTTTATATATATTATAAAATTAATATGTCTGAAATACTTATGTTTCTGGAATTGCAACGTTGAAAACGTTAAAGTCATTGATTGAATTTACAATAGATCGAAATTGATCCGTCAATCCGAAACCAAACGAATACTACAGCAAGCAGGAAACCAAAACAACACCGCAACAAGACGGAAAACCGAAACGTCGCACTAAGACGACGAAATTATGAAAAATTTGTGAAAATTATTTATTTAGATAAAAGAAAATTGATAAAAATGATTTAGAAAGGTGATTTTGAACCAAAAATTGATCATAAATCACCCATCTCAATAAAGAAAAACAAAAGAGAAGAATGAGACAATTAGGTTTGTGAAAGAGAATGAGGTGGACCCTCCGACATGATATTTACATGTGAATTATAAGATAAGTAATAAATTTTCCTAAAAAAAATAAGTGATAAATTATTGGAAAAATTACACTCATGATACTTTAACTAATTATAATTTATTGTACAAATCATATATAATAGAAATATTAGTCACTACTATTTTAATACTATAATGTCTATTTTAATATAATGTATTAAACATACCATTTATTTAATGCTATGTTATATGGAATTAATAAGATGAAAGGGTAGTTTAATTTTTAAATGAGATTAACAACGATAAATATGAATGTATGACTAATTATTTTAATGAATGTGTAAATGAATTATTTTTGCTTATACTATTTTATTACATTGAGTAACTATGTAAGTTACCTTTTTCAATAGTTTAGAATTTTAGATGAAACAAAATTTAAGATGTATTCAAATTAATAGTATCAGTTTAATTTATATGTAATAATAGTGTAAATAATTTTTTTTTGACATTTAATTACATAAAAGTTGTTCAACATACTAGCTTGACTTTTTTTTCTTTTGAAGTTTGATTGGAAATTTGAAAAAAAAAGAAAAATGGAAAGAGTCATGTTATGTATTGCTTTGCCTGAAAAAGTTGTGTTATTTTATTGACAGAATAAAAATATCGTATTGGAAAGTTTGTAAAAGGAACCATCTAAAAGATAAAGGTATTAGTTGTTTCTAGAGTACCATGCCATTAACACCCAAAATAAGTAACAATAAAATTAAAGTCTGATTTTTTAAGGCATAAAATCATATTTTATTTTGATTTATATATATATATATATATTAGATAAATAATTTATTTTTAATCACTTCTTTTTTAATTCGTGTGGAGGTTCAAGTGGTATATAACATGTCACATCCTTACCATTAAATAGTATTAGAAATAAGAGTGGATGGAAGAACTTAACCGAAAAACATTTTGTAGAAAAATAAACAAATAATTTAAGATATTAATAGTATCAATGATTAAATTGATAATATTTTAATACTTTATAATTAAAATTTTGATATATTCAACTTTTAATTTTTAATTAAATATATTAATTTTTTAACTATAATTTATATTTATATTTATTGAAATAATACCATTTTTGACTAGTTAAGAGGTTTAGTCATTTTCTTTTCACCTAAAAGACATGCTTCTTTTTTATTTGTATTTATTTTCCCTCTTATAGACGTGTTGGTGCATTACGAGATGGATTTATTTAATAATGAATGAATTGATTTTAATTTAATTAATGAAGTGAAAGAGAAAGACCGGCTACCTACTAGTACTCCTGCACTTCCATCACAACCTATATTCTCTCTCTCTCTTTATATGTGTGACCGTTTCATTCACAAGTGATAACACATTAAATGAAATAAAATTGGCGTGACCCAAACAAGTCATCATTCACCTTCTTGACTACACTTCACTGTTTGTTTCCATTCCCAACTCAAACCATTAATATAATAACGCCCACACACCACACTCTTTCGCTCTTTCTCCAGGTTTGTTTCTCTCCATTATCGATTATTCATTTCCTTTTTTTTTTTATTCTTATTTTTAATTATATTCCTCACTAAACACTTCCACCATAGCTCCACGCACCGCTCTTACTTTCTGCTTATTTCTCGTTCCACCTGGATCCGTTTCAGTAATTGCTTTTTTCTTCAACAAAAACAAGAATCGCGTTTACACACTCAGATTTTAAACCTTTTTTTTTTCTTTCTGCGTTTTACTATTCTATCAATTTCACTGTTGAATTAGTAAAAACGGGACAATGTTTTTTATTTTCTTTTTCTTTTCTCGTTTTTTAGATTATTATTTTTTTTTTCGCTTTAAGTCAACGCTACTGTGTTTGAGGAAAATTCCTTCGTCTTTGGTGATTTGAAAAGTATAAAGACGAAATAGTTGGTCAATTCTGAATTACGAGTGTGAATGGATCGATTTTAGAAGAGAATAATTATTGAGGTTGAAAATGTTGACCTTCATTGAATTTGATTTGAATTGAAGTGCTGTGTTTATTTTGGTCAAATCAAAACTTTATGGTTTTAATTATTTCTGAATTTTGATTTTGATCTTATGTTTTACATCTCATGATTCTGTAATATTATGGATGTTATGTTTGAAGATGAAAAGTGGTCTTATTTGATGATTTTTGATGCAGGTTGGGAACTACATTTGCGAGTCAACAATTCAACATGTTCCTTCTTAGAAGGCAAACCCAGAATCAGCAGGAGAATGGTTCCTCACATTATGATGCTAAGGTAAAACACTCTTTTTGCAAAAACACGGTTGCTCGTCGTGATTTTGCCAATCCCACCGTGAAACCAAAACATACACTGAGTCAGTTATGGCTATGTCTATGTATACTTAGAAATACCAAAATAGTGTGACACAAATGTCGAATAATCGGGTCCTTATAGCATACATGGTCAAGAGTTTGATCTCAGACTAGGTAAGTTTGTTTAATAGATCTTAGTATCTCCAGAGTCTAATACTAGACTTCTGGCTGAGCGATACTCGGGTTCACCAAAAAACTCAGAAATCTCATATCGAGTAGCCGACGATTTTGATTTTTGATTGCATTAGATCTTCTCTCAATGGCATCCTGTAATGATAATAAGGAAAACTTATGCTTTCTTTATGTGAAAACACATTCACAGAATGCTACCTTTTATATGCACTAAGTGTACCGGATCTATGAACAGGTGGCTGAACTAAGAGCTGCTATTGGGCCCTTATCTGGGCGTCGATTGAAGTATTGCACAGATGCATGTCTAAGGAGATATTTAGAAGCACGAAACTGGAATTTTGATAAAGCAAAGAAAATGCTAGAGGAAACACTCAAGTGGAGGTCTACATATAAGCCTGAGGAAATCCGTTGGGTTAGTTTGATTTATCTGGCTCTAGCCTTCACATACTCAGTTGATGATGCCAAATCTTTTGTATCTTAAATATGTTATATTTGTAACATGGATCCATGTTATAAAACGATTTGACAAATTGATGAAGTACAAAGTCTTCTGGAGTTCTGATATTTATCTTCTAGTGTCAAACTTGTGTTGACCTTACTTAATGGTTGGTTTGTTGGTTTATTCCTTCTCTTGGCAAACACAATTCATTTATTTGTTTGTCTCTTCTATATTTTCAATTTAATTTATAATCTGCAGCAAGATACTTCTCTGTATTCTATACTATGAATATATCTAGTTTTTTCTTGGAGAAATATAATTCTTAAATTATAAATCAATAGTATTCAGATTACTCAAATGTAAGGTCAGCAACATGCATCTAAGTTACAAATTGTCAAAATTAAGTTGCTGTCATTGTTGAGTTAGAGTTCTAAAATTGATTAAGATCATATGTTAGCTTCAGAAGACATTTAGTTCCAAAATGATGATATGTTACCTTCTGCAAGAGTTTTAATATCTGCATAGCCTGCTAGGACTAAATGAAGTCATCATCAAGTGATAGACTATTTATGCATATTTCTCTTTCATGCATCATAAAACCCATACTTACAAATTACAATTGAATGGTTTCCTACATACAGGCTGAAGTAGCACATGAGGGTGAGACAGGCAAAGTTTCCAGAGCTAACTTTCATGATAGACTCGGGAGGACGGTTCTTATTATGAGACCAGGGATGCAGGTTTGAACTAAGATGTATTTTCATTATTATTAAGGCTATACATAGTTAAGAAGGCTTCTCTGTCCATAATAGGTTAACTTACTCTGTTTAATCCGTTTCCTTCTGTCAGAACACACCATCGCCAGAAAATAATATCAAGCATTTAGTCTATCTGTTGGAAAATGCTGTACTTAATCTTTCCGAAGGTCAAGAACAAATGTCATGGTTGATAGATTTCACAGGATTTTCATTTAGCACAAACATTGCTATTAAAACTGCTCGTGATATTATTCACATTTTACAAAACCACTATCCAGAAAGGCTTGCTATAGCTTTTCTGTACAATCCACCAAGAATATTTCAGGCTTTCTGGAAGGTTTGTTCTCCTTCCCTTCAAGTATATTTGTTCTGCTTCATTGTTGCACGCCTTTATATAGTTAGTTTTTCTAATCTTTAGGTGGTTGGTCACATTGCATGGTTGTGGTTTCTCTCATTTATATTTTACTTTTACAAGATTAAACACTACTTGGCTAATAATTGTTTTGTAAGTGTTTTTTGCTTTGTTTCACCAATAACTTCTAGAACATTTCATAGTTATTGAATAATCAAATCATATTGTTTCGCTTTCCACACATTAAACTCGATTAGAATTTTCAAGTATATGTAATTATTTTTGAAAGTCAGTCCTGAGGTGATTTTCCAATGGTCCCCTCCCACAGGTCCCAATTTTATGTCCTACTGAGTTCTACATGGAATTTGGTCAACTTCTTATGCTTATGATTTGAGGTTGGATTATGAGTTTTTAACAGTTACCTCTTCCATTTTAATAGGCTGTAAAATACTTCCTGGATCCCAAGACAGCCCAAAAGGTAAAGTTTGTTTATCCTAACAAGAATGACAGTGTGGAGCTGATGAAATCACTCTTCGACATAGATAATCTTCCAAGTGAATTTGGGGGGAAAGCTACTTTAGAGTACAACCATGAAGAGTTCTCACGGTTGATGACTGAGGATGATGTGAAAACTGCCAAGTTCTGGGGTCTTGATGATGATAAGCCCTTCACCACTAAGAATGGCCATTCTGGGGCTGAGGTAGCACCAGAACCCGTGGCTAGCTAGTATAATTAGTTGATTTATGAGTTCTCATATTATAGAGCTATTATTACAGCCAAACCGTATTTTGTGGCTAATTAAGGAGGTGAATAAACAGTGCTATATTGTTTCTGTTAAGTCTCAACTGTTAATCATAATTATAGCTATATATAATTCTCACATTTTCATTGATACTCCTTTCAACTCCTCATTAAAGAGTATCAAGGGTGTGGTGCTGCACTGCTGCATGCATACTTGATTTGACATTTCCAATATGTATTTGTGAATTCTTCAAGAGAGTTCAAAATGAAGTTATCGTGGCTTTTTGCCAACTTGTGACACGGATACATCAATGGTTTGGTTTGGGTAGAAGACAAAATGTACAACGCTATCACGCTTTTCATGCCTTGTGTTGTTGGCAAGCATTTAACTCCACGACTCTTGTATGGGTAATTCCAATGAATTCCTCTGGATTTTGGCAAATAAAGTTCTTGTGGGACTTGGAAGTTTAGTTTTGTGGAAGTTCTAAAGTTACAAATAAATTAATCATTAAAATTGACAAAATTATTCCCAAAATATACAGACAATTTAATCATTTTAAACAAATAAAAAAGTTAAGTACTACATATAACTTTCTCTTCAAAAAAATTTAGAACATTAAATTTATATATTTTAATTTTTTTAAATTGTTATTTGATAAATGTTTATACCGAATAACACCAAAAGATAGTAAATTAATTAAAAATACTTTTATAAAAATAATAATGTATATATATAATAATAATAATTTAGAAAGCGACTTGTATTTCCGGACAAATAAAGAATCTTTCAGCGATATATTTGTACTTGTGAATGGCGAGGAACCTTTCATTCGGTGGACATCATATGCTTGGTCAATTTTTATAGGTTGTAGTCTACCTTAAACCTTTCAGGGTGTTCATTGATTAGATAAAAAATTTGGACTTTATAGAAGACACCCAAATTGCCGCATGTTGTATTATTATTAGTTTATTATACTATGACTATATTGAAGTTTTATCCCTTAAGAAAATATTATGGGTGTATTTTCCATTTTCGTTTGAGTTACTGAAAGCTTTTCTAAACTTAGTCATTTGTAAGAATTTTCTATTTATTTTAATTCTTACAATTTATATTAACTTAATACATAAAAATTATTGTAATATTTAGAATATAATAATATACTATAACTAATTATTTGTAATTCTTCATAATTGAACCAAATACCTAGTAAATCCATCGTAGCTTCACTTATTCATTTTGCATTGGAAGGCCATATTCACGGGCAAAGGTAGGGGCCAGTCTAATGTTTATTCCAAAAACTTTAGGATCTTATCCTTAGCATGTCAAAGTTTTGGCGATAATTGGTACGTGGCACGGTAACAAAGCATGTAACTGAGCCATTGTTTGCTAGTTCCTACGTGAGTTTTTAAGTGATTAATAGTTCTAGATACATGAACATAAGGGCCAGTACGAGGGCGGATCTTTTTTTTGGAGTTAGTCATGGTATCTTCTAAGTTATTTTATTTTTAATAGGTATTAAGTACACATTATAATCAACGTATTTGTATATATTTTATCTGCTTCGCAATGTTTATTGAAGATTATAGTGGTGCATCGACAATGTGGTTCGTTTTGTGACATTACCCACTAGAGCAACAAATCAAGTGTTAAGATTTATAAAATAGATATTTGTTAAATAATTTATCCTCTCCACAATACAATTTAAGATCCGCCAGTGGTTAGTATTAAGTCAGGAGAGTGTGGTGTGTCACATGTGAAGTTTTAACATATTAGAAGCAAGAAAAATATATATATTTTTATTTCCTAAAACTAATGTATTGGTCCCGTAGCTCAGTTGGTTAGAGCGTTGGTCTTATGAGCCGAAGGTCGCGGGTTCGAGCCCCGCCGGGACCATTTTTTTTTTCTCTATTTATCTTCAGCTATTCATATACATGCATGAGCTAGACCCATACACTAAATAAATTAATCCAACTTTTATCCCAACTAGTAAGCCACTATTCCAAATCTTCAAGAATGTTAACGTCGAGATTGTAAACTTGATGCATATTGAGTATGAAGTAAAAAGATTATCAATGTTGATATTGTTTTGTTTCCATATACATCAAATACCTCCAAAAAAACTAGTATGAACACAAGCAACGCCATCAAACTCTAAATATCACACAACCCACTAATGCGAGGTTTCAAAAGAGCAATCAGACTATGATTGTGGATGCTGAGTAATGTCCCAAATATGTTAAAATTCATTAAATAATGTCTTAGGGTCACTCCTTGGATGTTTATTTTTGATTTTTTTTTTCTTTTCAAATCTTCACAGTATCATGGAAAGAATCAGCTAAATTGGTATATAGTTTGCACCTCTTATCCCTTGCAAAAAAGTAAATCTATTAATTGATTTCCCTTGAATTTTAGAAACCCCTTCACGAGACACGCCCCATTTTGTTACATACTTGGGTTTGTTATTTTGGTGAAGCTTGTCTTTTGGCATTTAAAACAACTAACCAATCTCCATATATAAAACTAATAATGTAGTCCATATAATAAAACATTTAGGCATCCATTCACAATATACATATTGGCTTCTTTCATTAGAAAGAAAATTGGTCTTGTACAATTCAAAACCAAGAGTGTCCACATTGAAATTTTAATTTGTCTCTTTCATTTCAAAGTTTACATATAATATAATGCGGTAACCATAATAGAATTTCATATGCATTGACTGGAATCCACGCTATTGACAATTGAGAGAACAACTGCAACATTGGAACTTTAATAATGACTTAGATGAGTAGAATGTAATAATAATTTATTTAGTACTATCATTTTCTTCATCATTTCTCTTGTTATATTGGTTAATTAGAAGTTACGGAGAGAACAAATGAAATGCCTAAAACATGGTACACTTGCATTAGAAGACCTCAAATTAGCACCATGGGTTTCAGCAGCAATAAAGGAAGTTAAGTAGCCCTGCATATTTAATATATTAACTAACCCAATGAAAAATTACTCCTTAATATAGATATTACTCTGGCCTTAAATATAAACACATATATTTGGTCTAAAATTTGGACCAACCGAATAATATCTATCACAAATAATATCCATCAAATTAGTAAATTGTCATTCTCTCTTATTTGATCGCTAAACAATTTATTAACTCATCAAGTTAGTCTCTCAATTTCTTTAAGAACAGGAGAGAGAATGATAGTTTAGAAACTAACTAAATGAATTAAAAACATATAGAGATTTGGATAGCAGTTTGGGCATCCTACAATGGGAAAAAAAATTAATTGTTGGGAGAATGTGTCTGAATGCTATTAGCAAGTGTAATAATCAAAATAATTTTTTAAATCGTAATAACTTAAACCTTGAAATCTCCATCAGTTCTATCTACTATTCTACAACCACTAGGCACTGCAGCACATATTTTTCCCTGTTTCCTAGTGGCCAATATTGTCCTTAAAAATCATCTATTACACTATATGTTTAATGGCAAATAGAAAAGTGCACAATGAATACACTATGATGCATAGAATAACACATATAAATACTGAAAGGTTCAGAATATTCCTCAAACTAGATATAAAATTGATTTTAAAGAGCTGGCCTAGTATATACCTAGTGTAAGCATAGTAGTTTCCACAATGAACTCCACTGTTATGAACCAAAACGCTACAAAAAAAATAATGCAGACAAGGTCCACATGTAGATTAGCAAATCAATGCAAAACTATTAATCGCTTCAAGCTATTGATATTTTTTCAAATGATATTGCACCATTCATATACTATATAAACTATATTCAGTTTTGGTCATCAATAGATAAATCAACTATAAATTTATTCTAAACAAATTCTAGCCTCTAGCTTCAAGTAGTTTCAGCAAGGCCAACAGGTGCAAAATGCTCACAACGCAGAAAACCAAGAAAATCCTTAATCATGTGATCATATTCACTCTAAAATCCAATAACTAAACTAGCTAATACAATCCTTAATAATCATAAGAGTTCAAAATCAGAAATACAAAATTTGGCATGGAAAGAGCTGGAGCTGATGCAACATTGATAGTGTCCATAGTCTGTAGTGTGACCATTTTGTTATACATATTAACAACAACATCCTCATTGACCTAACATTACAAATAATATCCATCAATTTCACTTCAAGGTATTTTCCCTGAGTACACGCAAATAATATCCATCAATTTCACTTCAAGGTATTTTCCCTGAGTACACGCAAAGGCAAAAGAAAAAGCAGTGAATATGAAGGTCGGTCAAGTATATTTGGAAACCAGCCTAAATGTCATCAAGAACACAATAATAAGGTATTCTGATTGATACTGCATAGTATATAACATTACAAATAATATCAGCCGCCTCAAATAATATAACCCCTCACTTTACAAAAGTATCAGCCGCCTCAAAACATGATTGATACTGCATAGTATATAACCATTGATCCATACCTAGTATACCTGGAAAACAAACTCATTTCTATTGTGCCAAATCTAATCCAAAGTCACCGCAAAGGACGCTTTTTGCAAAATGAACAGACCAAAAAATATGTGACGCCAACATTAGACATCCAAAAGCAAACAATTCAGCCATATGTGAAACCTAATTGATACTGCTTAATGTATAACCATATGTGCAGCATCCTGAGATTTTTGCATTGAGGTACCTAGTGCCATAAATTTAATTTCAGCATGTCCATAATTTATGCAAGCTCTTATCTACTTAATTTAAAGACAATTTTATTATGTGCCCATCAAATAGTCCAAATCCTTTAAAACTATAGTGTTTACTACTTCCCTTTTGATCATGTGATAAATAAGGACTAACTGGAAGATTAAACTTGTGATCAGTCACCTTATCAGTACAATGAAACTAAAGACTACCTGTAGACCGTTACTCACTCCAAAAGCAAAACTTTAGAGAAATACCCATTCTGAGATCAAAATATATTCACATTACAGCAGCATTTAAAACATAAGAGAAAAATGGACCATGCTGAAATTAAATTATGAATAAAGTATTCATATTGCAGATGAATAAGCTCAAACATGTCTCTATTTTGCATTATGAATTGTATTTCATAAGGGTATCTACGATCCCAAGAATTACATTTTGAATAAAAATTGCACCTGAGGGTCATTGAGGCTACACTCTACCATCCCATTTATACTTTGAGAATGAAGAATTCACATTGCAATAACATCAAAGTCTATAGTCACCAATGACTCAAACATATCATCCCATAATTTACATGATAAATATCAATTGGACTTAGGGTCATCATGGCTACATTTAACCACTCTAGTTATGTGTTACAAATAAAGAATTTTGTTGCATGTCCTCAAACCCGTATATTGACAATAAACCAAGAAACTCTACTTTTTTGCAAACCACCACTGGGCTTGTGATGTGGTTGGAACTCATTTGGCAAAAACTTGTGAAATAGCTCCTAAGTCATTAGTAGTACCTAAAATAGTAAATTCAAAGTAGTGAATAACTCTTTCCTTTTCTACCAATGATAGTTTTGTGACTAGAATAATAGAAAACAGAAAGTTGGCATAATTCTTATGAGTGTCTCCTTATGGAACTAACAATAGAAGTTGCTCGATCTTAGAAAAGGCAATCAGAATTGTTTCTTAAATCATGAGAAACTAAAAGCAATTTTTCCTGAGCAGAAAAATACAAATATTTTTGCACAACTAAAGTCACCTACACATAGTTGTAGTTATATATACCAAAGTTTAACTAACTTTTGTACAACTATAATGTTTCTTTATCAATTTTTAGCTTTTAACTAACTGATTGGTAACTGAGAAAACCAACCTATACTTGATCTCAACATGGAGCAGCACTACAAGTCCAGTATGATTAGTGAGACAACTAGTTTGTGTACCTTGTGTCTTGTGTTTATGCCAAAAGAGGTAGACCGCTATGCCAAATCTCTTTGCAATTTCTAGGGTCCAAGGCATGAATGTGCAGTTGCACATAAGTAGCCCCAAAAGTCTGCAATAGTACATCATTATGCGGCAACCTCAGCAAACATTTTGAAGTCATTTCATTATCAAATGAAGCTACCAATTTTGTACTTAGTCTCAGATGTTCTCTTACTGTTTCTGCTAAGCTTTGTAGTTTAGTACTCGTCGTCACTCCGACAAATGGTGACTATTTTTGGAATTATATCTACCAAAGGAGATGAAATCACATGATTTATCATCACAATCCCCCACTCTATAGCTGCATTGTACTTTCTTTGGCCTCAAATTTTTCTAGAGATCAAAACTTCAAAAATCTACAACTTATCCTGAAAAGGATTATTTTATTGTTGCTTTTGCTGTTTACCACATAGAATCACTTCTCTTTGATTTCACCATATCATATTTTGCTCTCTTTGCATTTTACCATGATGTACTACTTAAACAGTTCAATGGAGCATAAAAATCAATCACTAATACACAATTTGAGTGAAAGGAAAAGGGCATAGAACTACTTTTCTTAGCAGTACTAAATTGACTTCATGTATATGATCCCACAATTTGCATAGTCAGTAGATATTGAACTTGAGGGTCACCAAAGCTGCTGCATTTCATCATCCTAATTTGTATTATGAACAAAGAATTCACATTGCAATAGCATCTAGTTTAATGGTCATCAATGACTCAAAGATACCATCTCAAAATTCACACTATGATTAGCAATTGGACTTAAGGGTCATCAAGGCGATATTTAACCATCACAATTGTATACTTTGAATACAGTATTCACACATTACAATAGCATCTCTAAGTCCAACAGTGTCAATGGCTTAAACATATCATCCCACAATTTGCACATACTCAATAGCTATAGAAGTCACCGAGATTACATTTAACCGTTCCAAAATTATCATAGTCAATAGCAATTAAATTAAAGGGTCATCGAGGCAAAATTTAACCATCCCAATTTGCATTATGAACAAAAAATTCACATTGCAATAGCATCTAATTCCAGGGTCATCAATGACTCAATGATACTATCTCAAAATTCACATAATGAATAGCAATTGATCTTAAGGGTCATCGAGGCAACATTTAACAATCCCAATTTGCATTATGAACAAAGAATTCACATTGCCATAGCGTCTAATATCAAGGTCATCAATGACTCAAAGATACTATCTCAAAATTCACATAAGGAATAGCAACTGATCTTAAGGGTCATCGAGGCAACATTTAACCATCCCAATTTGTATTCTGAACAAAAAATTCACATTGCAATAGTGTCTAATTCCAGGGTCATCAATGACTCAAAGATACTATCTCAAAATTCACATAATAAATAGCAATTGATCTTAAGGGTCATCGAGGCAACATTCAACCATCCTAATTTGCATTATAGACAAAGAATTCATATTGCCATGGCGTCTCATATCAGGGTCATCAATGACTCAAAGATACTATCTCAAAATTCACATAAGGAATAGCAATTGATCTTAAGGGTCATCAAGGCAACATTTAACCATCCCAATTTGTATTATGAACAAAAAATTCACATTGCAATAGGGTCTAACTCCAGGATCATCAATGACTCAAAGATATTATCTCAAAATTCACATAGTGAATAGCAATTGATCTTAAAGATCATCGAGGCAACATTTAAGGTATCTTACACCTTGAACAGCAAATTCTGGTTTGTAAAGTACTGCCATTATACACAAAAGCTTTCAGGAAGGTGACATATATTGCAATACTGAATTTTTGGTCATCAAAAACCAAAAAATACCATCCCTGACATCATGAATAGAAAGAAATTCATAATGAAATTACATGTAAGTCTAACAACCACACTTTTACAATATGAATACAGACTCTACAGAGTTCATATTTCAGTTTCCTTTAGGATCATCTCAATTATATATTTTGAATAAAGTATTCACACATTACAATAGCATCTCTAAGTCCAACAGTGTCAATGGCTTAAACATATCATCCCACAATTTGCACATACTCAATAGCTATTGAAGTCACCGAGATTACATTTAACCGTTCCAAAATTAACATAGTCAATAGCAATTATACTAAAGGGTCATCGAGGCAAAATTTAACCATCCCAATTTGCATTATGAACAAAAAATTCACAATGCAATAGCATCTAATTCCAGGGTCAATGACTCAATGATACTATCTCAAATTCACATAATGAATAGCAATTGATCTTAAGGGTCATCGAGGCAACATTTAACAATCCCAATTTGCATTTTGAACAAAGAATTCACATTGCCATAGCGTCTAATATCAAGGTCATCAATGACTCAAAGATACTATCTCAAAATTCACATAAAGAATAGCAACTGATCTTAAGGGTCATCGAGGCAACATTTAACCATCCCAATTTGTATTATGAACAAAAAATTCACATTGCAATAGTGTCTAATTCCAGGGTCATCAATGACTCAAAATACTATCTCAAAATTCACATAAGGAATAGCAACTGATCTTAAGGGTCATCGAGGCAACATTTAACCATCCCAATTTGCATAATGAACAAAGAATTCATATTGCCATAGCGTCTCATATCAGGGTCATCAATGACTCAAAGATACTATCTCAAAATTCATATAAGGAATAGCAATTGATCTTAAGGGTCATCAAGGCAACATTTAACCATCCCAATTTGTATTATGAACAAAAAATTCACATTGCAGTAGGGTCTAACTCCAGGGTCATCAATGACTCAAAGATATTATCTCAAAATTCACATAGTGAATAGCAATTGATCATAAGGATCATCGAGGCAACATTTAAGGTATCTTACACCTTGAACAGCAAATTGTGGTTTGTAAAGTACTGCCATTATACACAAGCTTTTAGGAAGGTGACATATATTGCAATACTGAATTTTTGGTCATCAAAAACTAAAAAATACCATCCCTGACATCATGAATAGAAAGAAATTCATAATGAAATTACATGTAAGTCTAACAACCAGAATTTTACAATATGAATACAGACTCTACAGAGTTTATATTTCAGTTTCCTTTAGGATCATCAAAGCATTTCTTACAAGAATAATGGAACAAAGTTTCAATCTTGGAGTCATATTTGGGTTATTAGGCTCATAATCAACACCCCTTTATCAAATTACGAAAAATAGATTCAATCTCATAATGGAATCACAAAGTTAACGTCAATATTTTAGGGTTTTTATACCCGTTTAAAATTGATTCAACAAGAATGAAGGTTCTTGAATAGAAAATATGTAATCCAACAATCAAGCATCAAATAAAAGCCTTGCGCACAAATCTTTTGCAATGAATTTTCCAAGAACCCTTTTATCAAACAAAAAATAAAATCAAGAACCTGGGGTAAAAGAAATCCCACTAGTGTAGCAATCGAAGAAATTGTCTCAAACCATTGGCCAAACGCACTCTTGAGCCGTTACGCGTTTGCAAAACAGTACAATTGCAGAAAAAGAAACCAAAGATTTTTAAGAAATGGAATTGAAAATCAACAGAAGAAGAATGTAGCGATAAAAAACAGATTTCATACAAGAAACACTGAAATTTTTTGACATGTTTCACAATTCGTGTCTTATCATCGATTAATAGAAAAAGTGAGAGAAGTCGTACGGGTGGGTTTCTTTGAGTATAAATAAAAATAATTTTTGTTTTAAATAATTCAATTTTGCTACCCACACCCCAATTTTTACTATCCACACCCCTCAATATTTTTATAAAAATAAAATACCTAAAATGCCCTTATTTATTTATAATATTATTTAAACTCCATTTATCCGTTCAACACCCTTCTTAACCTCATAACTCACATATCACTATCATCCATAACTCACTCATCGTAACTCATAATCATTCAAAACTCACATTACTCACTCATAACTTACACTCCATTAGTCTTCTTTTCATATTGTGGTTAAAGTGACCCAACAAGATATATTTATTGATCTGTTTTTGAGTGTTTTTTTTCTTCAAAATCTGAGGATTTTACGTGAACTCAATTTACGTACGTTATTAAATTTTAGATATTTTAGGCAATACGTGAATTCAGTTCACTTAAGACTACGTGATTTAAGATTGCGTAGTTAATGGAGTTTAAGAATTCTCAGGCGGTACGTGAACCGAATTCACGCATATGTACGTGAATTCAATTCACTTGTGAATTCAATTCAAGTAAATGTACGTGAATTCAATTCACGTATCAGTCATCTTAGTGAATCATGTGAAACTTACGTGAATTGAGTTCACGTACGTGAGTTCAAGTAGGTTTGCAATTTCAGCAAACAGAAAAACGTGATTTCAGCAATAACAACACTACATTTTGTAAATAAAAAAACAAGAAAAACAACATCAAGATTAATGCATACCTGATGTAAATCAGAGGCAATAATGATGATTGAAGATGTTGAAGTTATTAAAAATGGAGGAAGAAGAAGAGGGGGTGTGAGAGAAAATGATGAATATGAGTGTGAGGGGGTGTCATGGAAGAGAAGAGTTGAAGATGGGTTAAAGATGAAGATAGAATGAATAAGAGGTTAGGGTTAAAAATATTATAAAGAGGCAAGGGTATTTTAGGTATTTCATTTTTATAAAAATATTGAGGGGTGTGGGTAGTAATAATGGGGATGTGGGTAGCAATATTGTAAATAATTTAGAGATTATTATTTAGATATTTTTTAAAAAAATGATATTTTAACTCCCGTTTATTTACTATTATAAAAATGATTATTTTAAAAAAAATATATATTTTTAATCTATTTGTATACAATTTTGTAAAAGTGATTTTTTTTAAATTACAAAATTACCATAAATGACATAAAAAATGATTTTCAAGAAAACATGTTTGTAAATATATGATTTTTCTAAATACACATATGTCTCTCTTACGCATCTGTATCTCCCTCCCTCCAATCTATGTAATATTCAACAACACTCAAAATAAGAAATAGTTATACTATTACAAAATTTCAATAAATGTACTAAATGAATTTAGTAGATATGTATTATTAAAAAAAGAGTACAATGGTAATACATTATAAGTGTAATATAATTTTATATTGACATTCAATAAAAGACTATCATTTATTTATGTTAATGTTACATAATCAATTTCAAAATAATCAAAAAAAGATGGAGTGATGTGGCAAAATAGTGGATTATCATTGAATGTCATTGTAAAACAATTTTACATTGTTACTCCATACTCTTTTTTTTTTTATGAAAAGAAAATTAAATTACGATATCAAATGAGGTAAACAAATACCCCTTACATCATCAACAAAATAATGTGTAAAGCAAGAAACGAAAAAAATCCACTACAACCCAGTCAAAAGAATGCGAAGAGTGACCTTTATTAACTAAGTAATTCGCATACCGATTGACCTATCTAAAGATATAAATGACCGAAGTTCTCCAATCCGAATATGAAGATAAATAACCTATTGGAGGAGAGGTTGGCTATGCACATTTGAAGACAATCTAGAATGAATCATATTGACCACCACAACATAGTCTGATTCAAAAATAACTAAAGAAATGTGTAGTTGTTGTACAAGCTTGATACCCAATCTTAACGTCCAAAGCTCAACCCAAACTATAGAGCAAGAACTAACTTTACTACACCAAATTCCTTTGGTAGAGTGTGCTGAAGCATAAATAATTTCCAAAGACTTCATTTTGGGTACTACTGCAAATCAACGTAAACTCCATCTTGCCTCTTAGGATAAATTTGTCATCCTAAATCTGAGGGAGGTTTGAATTTCAAAAATCTTAAGAGGCCAAACAAGGTTTGTGTGATGAAATTAGCTTGACAACTTATCATTTATCTTGATAAATTGTGGGTTAAGATTATGAGAGCTAAGTATGCTTGTAGCTCTTTCATAATTCCTTATGTGAACTTTCGTGCGGTTTCCTCCTTTATTTGGAAGATTATTGTAAATGATTGAGGGATATCAGAGAAAATATCACATGGATTATTCAAAATGGTCATGATACACAATTTTGGAAAGACCCTTGGTTTAAAAGCTTCTCCAACCTCCGGTCCCATTTATTTGGAGGAATTCTAAATGGTGAATATGATGTTTAAGAGTTAAATTATAGTATAGAAAATGGTTGAAATTGAAACAAGATTGAGAGGTATGTTCCGAGGGGGATATGTGACAAAATTGTTGTTATTAAACCCCCTATTCTAGAAACACAATAGTTTTCTTAATGGAATCTTATGTGATGAAGTTAAAGTTTTTTGAAATGATCTCATTAACCCAAATCATTGGAGTGAGTTTTTTAGTGTGGGTATGTATGCTTGGTTAGATTGGAATCTATCTAGCAATGAGATTGGTAAAGTTCTATCTCAATTGATTAATTTCTTTTGTGTGGTTGTGAACGACTTTTGGAAGGATCGCAATAATCTTGTTTTTTCTCGATTATCTTCATTGGACAAAACTTTATTTTATAAGGCTCTCAATCAGGCGCAATCCATTGAGAAAGTTATTATTCGACAGAAATCTCAACTTCCCTCATCTAGGCAGGAAGTAGCCGTTGGTTGGATCTAACTTCCTCATGGTTGGTTCAAAGTTAATGTGGATGGATTTTTTAAAGCTTCTTCTGATAGTTCTATCTGGGGTGATCTTGTTCGAGATACATATGGTAGATTTGTCAAAAAAAATTATAGTAGAGACAATGCATACTCTTATTCCTACAAAAATAGACATAATATTGGTATACAAGATTTTTCCAACATCTAACTAGAACTCCATATTGCCATATTAACCTAAACTGTCACGATATTTTAAAAATAATTACACATTACCAATTTTTATTGGAGGCGATTCTTAACTATATGGGTTTAAAGGTATTGCACTTACACTATCGTCCAATCATAATCATTCAATCTGTCACATTATATTAAACAATTTTAAAATTAGAGGTAGTTATTTAATATTTTGTAATTGTTGCAAGCTATTATTGATTGTCAATGTAAAATAGTTTTACACCGGTAATGCATCTTCTTTTGTTTTTTAAGTTATAGCTCAACTATTGTTAGGTTTGACATCTTGTTCCGAATTCAAATCCACAAATTATGTGAGTTAATTAGTAATACAAAAAAAAAAAAATACACCTTCTTTTAATCCTAATCCTAACTATATAACATTTTCTTAAATAACTAACATATTTCAACTATTTAACTTATATACAGACATTCAATACTTTATTTTCTTTTTACATTTTTGTTTTATCACACATTAATATATCTCACCTATCATATTAGTATCAATATATCTATGTCTCACTATATATAGAAAATGAGTGTTTGATTTCTCAATTAATAAAATTTAAAAATATAAATAAGTTTCAAATTTTTAAATAAAAATTCCTGATGGCAGTTTGTTCGTTAGCCATTTGTCTACACTGCATAACCATCGTGAAGCGTTCCCCGCCTTCAGGGACACAAAAAACCGTTCAAACTCCAAGCAATCAATCCACTAAACGACATCGTTTTCCTTTTCCATCATCCATGCCTATTCTCAACCACTCCCAAATCAAAGACAAATCAGAAATTACACTTGAAAATCAATTAAAATGGTGCACAGTGCCTACGATTCCTTCGAGCTTCTCACCAATTGTCCATCCAAAATCGAATCAATCGAATCGTACGGATCAAAGATTCTCTTAGGATGCACCGACGGTTCTCTCCTCATTTACGCGCCGGACTCGGAGCGATCCGCGACGGTGCCGGAGGAGATGCGGAAAGAGGCGTATTCACTGGAGAGAAGCTTAAAAGGATTCGCGAGGAAGCCTGTGGTTTCAATGCAGGTGGTGGAATCGAGGGAGCTTCTTCTCTCGCTTTCTGAATCCATCGCGTTTCATAGGCTTCCTAATTTCGAAACAATTGCCGTTATCACCAAGGCGAAAGGCGCTAATGCTTTCTGCTGGGACGAGCGTAGAGGCTTCCTGTGCTTCGCTAGGCAAAAACGCTTCTGTATCTTCAGACACGACGGTAATAATCAATATGATTTTTGTTTCTTTTAATTTAATTTTATTAGTATTAATTTGATATTTTAAGTTTATTGTTCTCAACTGATTCAGATTTATGCGTTATGTAGTTGTAGTAGTAGTTTATGTGTTATATAACTTATGAAACATCGATACTAACACAGACATCAAACACGACGCGTCCGACACAGATAATAATTTAAGAAAATGTATTAATATGTGTAATCAATGTTTCTATGTCGGACATCGGGACACACCTTAAATGAGAAGTGTTGGTGCTTCAGAGGTTATAACACTAAAACTTCATATTGAATATGTGTCCGAGTGTCAGATGCACACATATGACATATTGGTGTTTGAGACTGACATGGCATAGTTACATACAATCACTTCTGATTTCTCACATTATTATGAGTGTTGGTATCCGTGTCTTGTCCGATGTCTATGTCTTTGTTGGTGCTTCATAGATTATATATATAAAAAAGTGGTAGTTAGACATCTTCATTAGTCATTACTCTCTCCATCTCACAATGAGTGTCGTTTAAAGTTTTTGCACACATAAGAGAAAAGTCATTTTACTAAACTACTTATCTTAACTATTGGTGTATTTTTCACTATCATTAATGCAAAGTACAATAATGCTTTGGAAATTGTGTACATAGTAATAGATGAAGGGTACTGTAGAAAAAAATAATTAAAGTTGCATTGAAAATTGAGAATGACATTCATTTTGAGATTATTTTTTTCCGCAAAAGTGACACTCATTGTGAGACGGACATAATACTATTGACTACCCGGAAAGGTGCTAATGGCATGGGGCTGTCAGCATAGGCAAACCCAAAGGATTACTGCATAGGTCTAAACATCGATCAGTTTTAACCAATTACAAATAGATAACTAAACCACCCGTATTTACTACTAGTCTGAGTGTAAGAAGATCTCCATGGAGAGAGGTTTGTCCACTAAGCAAGATTTTCAGTTTTTAGTTTTGGTGGGAATCGAACCCATATCCATGGAGAAGATGAGAAATCAACCCCTTAATCCTTGATCACTAAATTTTAAATGTAGTAAAGTACTGCCATTTATTTACTCATTGTGGTATTTCCAATTTGACTCATATAGAAATTCAAAAATCAGGAATAGAACATAAATGTATAGCTAGAAGTGTATAAGTGAATACATGTCAGACACACGGACAAAAATACTGTTTTGATGTCTTTGATTTTCCTTATATAAGATGACCTGTTCTTGGTGTTTTTCCCAGATGGTAGAGGATTTGTGGAGGTGAAAGACTTTGGTGTTCCTGATGTGGTGAAATCAATGAGTTGGTGTGGTGAGAATATATGTTTGGGGATTAGAAAAGAGTATGTGATTCTAAATGCTACAAGTGGTGCAATATCTGAAGTTTTTACTTCTGGGAGGCTAGCACCACCTTTGGTAGTATCTCTTCCTTCTGGAGAGCTCCTTCTGGGCAAGGTATTCACTTTGTGGTTTGACTCTTGAATGATGTTAATGTCGGTGATAATTGTTTCTTATTTTCACAAGTGCATTCTTTTCCTAGTGGCTTGAAGTGCTTAGAAGATAGAGTATAGTTTATGTAGTAAATGCACGTTCTATTCTACTTTTCCTTGCTATGTTGGCAACGACATTATGCTGGATAGACATATTGCCCATGTTAAAACTGACCTTTAGGTTGAGAGTTGGAGTTGTTAACTGCTCGAACTTGGGTAAGGTAGGGTAGGGAGGTAGCGGTTATACATACAGCAATGAGGCAGTAAGTTTTCTGCCACTTGGTAGGGTCACATAGATCAAACAGTGTTATATTGCAATGAGGCAGTAAGTTTTCTGCCACTTGGTAGGGTCACATAGATCAAACAGTGTTATATTGTTCGAGTACTTCTGTAAATTTACTAGCGCACAATTTGCTTAACCCAAGATATCCCCCACGAAAAGTTTTAAAAGGAACAATGTTCAAGGGGATATGTTTCAGCAAGTTGTATATAAATTAGAATTATTGATGTGGGAACTCAAAATGTAGTTACTATTAGAGGAGGGGAGAGCAAACAAAATATTCGCAGAATAAATTGAAGAGGGAGATGGAAACAAGAATGCTAAAAAATTGAGCTGATCACTGTCCTTAAGGGTTCATCTGTGCCCTACCTGGAGCTATGCTCGGTGGATGTAGCCTTGTTGGGCAACAATCCAGGACCAAATGTGGATCTATAATCAGGAGCTCAATACTTGAACCTCACAGAGAAGGATTCTAAGTTTGAAATTCACGTAGACCTACAAAGGGCTTGTTTGGATTAGCTTATTTGAGCTTATCTACTGGTATGAGTACCATTGAGACTCTTTGGTAGGACTTATGAAAACAACTTATGACATGTCCATAAGCTATTTTCAGTTAATTTTCATAAACTCTCTAGGATAACTTATGAAAATAGCTTATGACTTATATAAAAACAATTAAACTTTATTTTATGTTTTGTTATAGAAATAGCTTATGCATAAGCACTTATATGATAAGCGCTTATGCTATAAGTACTTAAGTCTTGCACCAAAAAAAAAAGTCCGACAAAATATTCTGTCTGCTAAAGCATCAGGCAGATACCTTCTGATAAAGACTTGAATTCCCTTTTATTATTTGAAAATGAGGAGTGCATTTTCAGTTACAACTTAGAAGCCTCTTTTTAAACTTCTGCCTTTAGTGTCTTCCTTATTTCACTTCACATGCTTCTTGGTTTAAATTTGTTTTGCAAACAACTATAATTTCTCAAGATTGATGATTTCTCATACTTAAATAATATATATTACAGAATTCATAGGACAAAATTTATTGTCTATCTGGAATGGGAAGGGTCATTTGGTCAGTGGTACTTGCAAACTGTTATTCAGAACCTTATGCAATAGCTAAGTAAATTAGTTTTATTTATGTTGAGGCATTCTTTTCAAAACCTCCTGCTTCATACTGTTGCATTTTCCTGAGTCAGATAAACCGAGGTTCTTTTGGTGCATTTTTAGGAGAACATTGGCGTATTGGTGGACCAAAATGGGAAACTTCGTCCAGAAGGTAGGATTTGTTGGTCAGAGGCCCCAGCAGAAGTTGTAGTTCAGAAGCCATATGCTTTAGCCCTTCTACCCAGATTTGTGGAGGTAGCTAAGTATTTGGTGTCAAACTTGCTAGTTATGAAGAATAAATTTCAGGCTTATTTTTCTAGTGGAAGAGGTTGCGCATCTTTACACTTTATGTTGCTTGCACTTTGCAGATTCGATCTCTCCGAGGTCCATATCCATTGATACAAACAGTAGTTTTTCGAAATGTACGCCATCTTCGCCAGAGCAATAATTCAGTCATTATTGCTTTAGAAAATTCTGTTCATGGCCTCTTTCCTGTTCCTCTTGGAGCCCAGGTATTGCAATGTGATCGATTTTCATGATGTGGTACCTGTTATTGGGTTCTAATGCAAATGAGAAAATAGTGTAACACTTCCTTTTGCAATTATTGATTATACCATATTAAACTTCTCTGCATTTTATTATTATGTCACAAGTTAAGGATTGTACCATTTCATTGTAGATTGTCCAATTAACAGCCGCTGGTAACTTTGAAGAAGCCTTGTCGTTGTGCAAGCTCCTCCCACCTGAAGATTCAAATCTTCGTGCTGCAAAGGAGGGTTCAATTCATATAAGGTTCATTGCCATATTAGATTATTCTTTTTTTGTTACGGCCAATGTTTGCAATTAGTATTTGAAGAAAGTAAAAAAAAAAATACTTTCATATTTTATTACTACAGTCCTAAGCTGTTTATATAGGAAAAGAAATTACAATAGTAATACTGAGTAATAATGACAGCATTATAAAATAAACATAATAATATAAAATAAAAGAGAATCAAATCTGATTTCTCTTGATTCTTCAACACCCCCCCCTCAAGTTGGTGCATAGATATCGGTCATGCCCAACTTGGCTATAAGTTGCTCAAATTGGGTCTTGCCAAACTTTTTGTCAAGATATTAGCAGTTTGCTGATTGGAAGTCACAAATGGCAGACATATAATTCCAGCATCAATTTTTTCTTTTATGAAATGGCGGTCAATCTTAATGTGCTTGGTTCTATCATGTTGTACAGGGTTGTGAGCTATACTTATTGCTGCTTTGCTATCACAGAACAATTTTAAGGGTGAGTCAATTTCATTTTCAGTTCATCCAAGAGTTTACGAATCCATAAAAGTTCACAGATTCCTTGAGCCATTGCTCTGAATTCAGCTTCTGCACTGCTTCGAGCAACAACCCCTTGTTTCTTACTTCTCCAAGTAACTAAATTTCCCCAAATATAGGCACAATATCCAGTGGTGGATTTTCTATCAGTAATTGATCCTGCCCAATTAGCATCTGTAAATATAGAGACTTCTCTGTCATTAGTTTTCTTGAAGCACAAACCCTTTCTAGGATTGGATTTCAAGTACCTTAAGATTCGATAAACTGCCTCCAAGTGTTCTTCATAGGAAGAATGCATGAATTGGCTTACAACACTCACAGAGAAAGCGATGTCAGGTCTAGTGTGGGCTAGATAAATAAGTTTGCCGACTAACCTCTGGTATCTTCCAATCTCAACCGGAACACTGCCTTTCTCCCAAAGTTTAGCATTTAATTCCATAGGAGTATCTGCTGGTCTACACCCACTCATCCCAGTTTCTTCCAAGAGATCTAGGATGTATTTTCTTTGAGAAACAACAATTCCCTTCTTTGAGCGAGCAACTTCCATACTAAGAAAATATTTAAGCGCGCCTAAATATTTGATCTCAAATTCTTTTGTCAAATTTTCTTCAATCTTTCCATCTCAACAATGTCATCTACATATACAATTAGAATTGCAATTTTACCAACATTAGAGAACTTCATGAACAGAGTATGGTCTGATTGTCCCTGCATATATCCTTGCCTTTTGACCGACCGCGTGAATTTTTCAAATCAAGCCCTTGGGGATTGCTTGAGACCATAAAGGAATTTTTGTAGTTTGCACACATTTGAACCAAATTTATCTTCAAAGCCAGGTGGACTATCCATGTATACTTCCTCCTCCAAATCACCATTCAGAAAAGCATTCTTTACATCAAGTTGGTTAAGAGACCAATCTAAATTCACTGCCAAGGACAAGAGAACTCTAATAGTGTTTAATTTGGCAACAGGAGCAAAAGTCCCTGAATAATCAATACCATATGTCTGAGTAAACCCTTTAGCAACCAAGCGTGCCTTGTATCTTTCAACTGTGTTATCAGAATTATACTTCACAGTAAATACCCATTTACAGCCAACAATATTCTTTCATGTAGGTAACGTCATGACTCTCCAAGTTTGATTCTTCTCAAGAGCTCTCATCTCCTCTAGAACAGCTTCCTTCCACTTTGGAATTTTTAGAGCCTCCTGTATATTTTTTGGAATTTCTACAGCAGACAACTTAGAGGTAAATGCAGCAAATGAAGAAGACAATTTTGAGTATGACACATAATTAGACAAAAGATATTTAGTGCATGATCTAACAGGTTTTCTAATTGCAATAGGAAGGTCTATATCAGGATACTCGACATGACTCTTAAGAACAGAAGAAGACTTACCTGTATCAAGATGATGTGTTGGATTATCTATTGGTTCGGAATCTTGGAAGGGTCAGAGAATGGGTCCTTCATTTCTCTGTTTATGGTTTCTTTTTTCAAAGACATTTCCCTTCCAAGTAGGGTCAATTGTAGTAAACCTGCTTTGTGTCTCTTTATCTGAGTCATTATGTTGTGGCATTTCAGGTGATCCTTCATTATTATTGAGATCAAGAATGTGATCATTGTGATTTTGATTTGAAATTGTCGCCCCGAATCTGTCGAAACCTCATTCATAAGTGGATTGAGTTCCAATATGGATTCTTGGGCATTTTCTTTTAGTGCATCAATATAAGTCTCATTATTTTGTGACAACACTATATCAGTTAAAGTAATGATGTTTTCAAAAGTAAAAGATGAATCTTCCTTAAAATTTCCCCCCTGAAGATGGATGTCAGTAAAAAATGGTTGATTTTCAACAAAAGTAACATCCATGGTGACAAAAATTCTTTTTGATTTTGGTTCAAAACACCGATACCCCTTCTGAGTTGGAGAGTAACCGATAAACACACATTTTATTGCTCGTGGCTCGAGTTTGTCAAGGTGTTTATGTTCATGAACAAAAGCAGTGTAACCAAAAACTTTTAGTGGTAAATCAGCAGAGACACTAGTCAAAGGAAAATAATTTCGAAAAACATCAAGAGGGGTATGAAAATCTAAAACTTTAGATGACATTCGATTAATTAAATATGATGCAGTTAAAACAGCTTCACCCCACAAATATTTTGGAACCTTATTTGTAAATAGTAAAGCTCTAGCAATCTCAAGAAGATGCCTATTCTTTCTCTTTGCAATTCCATTTTGTTGGGGTGTATTAACACAAGAACTTTGATGAACAACCCCGTTTGCAAGAAAAAAATCGAACAAAAGTATATTAAAATATTTTTTATCATTGTCACTTCTAATGACTTGAATATGTGTTTGGTATTGAGTGTGCACCATTTTAAAGAAATTTTTGACAACCTGTCCAACTTCCGATTTTTCTTTCAATAGATAAACCCAACAAATTCTAGTATGATCATCAATAAAAGTTGTAAACCATTTTTTATTAGAAAAGGTGTTTATTCTATTAGGACCCCAAACATCAATATGAATAATTGCAAACGGTTTTGATTGTTTATATGGTTGTGTAGAAAAAGAAGAACGGTGATGTTTAGCAAATTCACAAGTTTCACAATGAAATAAAGACGGATCCTTCTTAGAAAATAATTTAGGAAACAAATGTTTCAAATACGGAAAACTAGGATGTCCTAACCGTAAATGCCATAACATAATATCATCATTATTAGAAGAAACAAAAATAGATTCAAAGTAGGTACTTGTTTTTGGTTGGTCTTTGAAGTTGAGTCCATTGTCAAGATAATAGAGTCCTCTACTCTCCTTAGCATTGCCATTCATCTTCCCCGTGCTCAAATCCTTAAAGGTGCAATGAGAATGAAAGAAATTAGCTCGACAATTTATATCCTTTGTTAATTTAGTAATGGATAATAGATTACATGATAAATTAGGAACATGTAAGACATCTTTTAAGGTTAACACAGGTGATAGAATAACAAAACCTTTCCCTGTAATGGCTGAAAGAGAGCCATTTGCAATTTTAATTTTGTGGTTACCTGCACAAGGACTATAAGAAGAAAACAGACTCGACTCCCCAGTCATATGGTCAGTAGCACCAGTATCGATAATCCAAGTATGGCTAGGAGTGACACTAAGTAGAGCAGTATTTGGAAAATTACCTCTCTGAGCTATAGAGCAAGAAGGAGTTTGAGACTCAAGGAGTTTGTACAATTGATCTAATTGTTCCTTGGTGAAAGGAGATGGGCTTGAAGGAGACTGCTTCTCTTGATCAGAGGTACCAGCTTGGAGTGCATAACCTTCGTTTCTTTCTTTTTTCTTCCAATTTAGAGGTTTTCCATAGAGCTTCCAACATGTATCACGTGTGTGCCATGGACGTTTGCAATGTTCGCACCATGGTTTCTTGCCATCTCTCTTCCCGTCTTCATTCTTAGTGACTAGGGCAGAGCTTTCAACCTCACCAACAGAAGGTGACTTACCCATCATAACACCTTGTCTCACCTCTTCTCTTCTAACTTCTGAGAACGCTTCCCGAAGTGATGGCAATGGAATCTTTCCCAATATTCTGCCTCAGACTTCATCAAGCCGCTTATTAAGTCCAACCAAGAACATGAATACTCGGTCGTTCTCCTGTCTTTTAAGAAACAAAACACTGTCCTCACAGCACTTCCAATTATCATCATAGCAGAGATCCAATTCTTGCCATAGTGTCATCAACTCATTATAATAGGTAGTGACATTTCTATTTCCTTGTTTGGCATGCCACAATCGTGATTTGAGATCGAAAATTTGAGAAGAATTCTGAATGTCAGAATATGTTTCTTTGACAGCCTCCCAAACTTCCTTTGCAGTAGGCAAAAACATAAAAGGTTTTCTAATCGTTGATTCCATATTACTAAGCAGCCAAGCAATAATAACATAGTTCTCAGATTTCCAAAACCTGTAATTCGGATCAGTTGTGATAGGCATTTGCACCTCTCCTGTGAGGAAACCATATTTTCCCTTACCGTCTAGTATCAATCTTGCGGTTTGGGACCATTCGACATAATTTTTTCCATTGAGTTTTTGGATTTCAACCTTAGAGGGCATTAGAAGTTCCCTCGTGGCCAAAAAAATTGGAAAAACCATTGTTAGATAAACCATTCCAGCCGCTGTTGTCATTGCCTAAACCAATACTGCCGACGTTGTTGACTACTTCTGATTTTACACCCAAACCATCGTCGTTGTTGACTACTGATTTTTCACCCAAACCATCGTTGTTGTTGGTGCCACTACCCATAAGGGTTGTCTTCCATGGGGTATTGTGTGCCATTAGGTAGATAAAAAATAGGTTGGGTCAACCCTTTAGTTTAGTTGGTTAGAGCGTCACAAAGTCGGAGATTGAACCCTTTAGCTTAGTTGGTTGGAGCGTGGTCGGATGTTGAACCCTTTTAGTTTTGGATCCCCAAACCCTACTGGTTGTGGAACCCTAACCAAAAGCAAGCTCTTGATACCATGAAGAAAGTAAAAAGCAAAATACTTTCATATTTTATTACTACAGCCCTAGGCTGTTTATATAGGAAAAGAAATTACAATAGTAATACTGAGTAATAATGACAGAATTATAGAATAAAAATAAACATAATAATATAAAATAAAAGAGAATCAAATCTGATTTCTCTTGATTCTTCAACAGTATTATTAATATTGTTAATACTTTGCTGAGGGTGGAGATCAAACCTCCCACCTCCTTATCACTCCACTGCCTAACTCCCCCACCCCAGCCACCAAGTCAACCTTATATCCCCTCATCTTAGATTATTCTTGTTATAGAAACTGAGACAAAAAACACAGTGTCATTCTTCATTTTTATTTTATTTCATCATATTTCTCTGAACCAGTCAGTAGTCCAAATTTAACACTTACTCTGAAGTTTTGAATATTAACTGTTTGCTTTTTAGTCTTGTGGTGGTAGGAATCAATAATAGTTACGCTTGGAAAAATATCAGCACTCTAATGGTCACTAGGGCTTGGTTGGGACAAATATGATCATGAATATACCTCATGTAGGGGAAAGAATGTCCAATGTTATGTTCATCACTTACTTTTCCTTGTCAAAGTTTCCTTCAGATTGTTTTCACAATATAATTATGGTTGACTTTGTAGATAACCTATCTTGATTGTAAAATTCATTGGTACTTCTTGCCACTGCCCCCACCCTTAAATATAAGACCAATTTATTTTATATTTTTTGTTGATTGATAAAAGTTTAAAATCAAAACAAAATCATGTATCATTTAACTATGGTGTGATTACAAGATACATGGAAAATTCCTATATTTCAAAGGAAATTGTGTATTTGATCACTATAATCTGAAAAGAGAGGAAAACTTTTAAAGAAGGAAACCTGGTGCTATGATGTTCTCGCCGTAGTGGAATCCAGGAAAGAGTCAATTTGTCGTGGGTCGATCGTAAGGAAAAAAAGTATCATAGGAAGAATTTAATTTTATCAAAATATATATTTTATTAATTACCATCAAACTTCATATAAATTGTAAAAATAATGTCTATTTATATAGTGTATGCTTAATATATTACATTATTTATTGGGTGACAAAAGACTTAAAATGATAATAAAAGTTTGGTTTAATTATCATATAACTAGGGTGTGGTTATTCAATGCACGGTAAATTCCTACTGCTCAAAAGAAATATCTAAAAACCTATCTTTTTTATAATAATTCCAACCAATATAATTTAAAGATACAAAAAGAAAGAATTGTATTTGTGTTTTAGGGTGCAGCTAGGTTAAAACAGGAGGGAAGGAAAATTTCTTATTATTTGTTATTGAAACAGAAACAGTACAAATATATATATATACAATGCTGTCAGCTATCTAATGAATGCAGAATAAAGTAAAAATAAATTAGGAAATAAATCAAATCAGAGTGATTTGATTATTTCCCAAAATATAAATAAACTTAAATAGAAAATCAACTAATAAACACAATCATATCAGATCTGATTGCTATATGTCAACACCCCCCCTCAAGTTGGTGCATATATGTCTAGCATGCCCAACTTGCTTACAAGAAATTCAAAACTGGGTCTGAACAGTCCTTTGGTAAGGATATCAGCAACTTGTTGTGAAGTAGGGACAAAAGGCATGCAAATCAGACCTGCATCTACTTTCTCTTTTATAAAATGTCTATCAATTTCAACATGTTTGGTTCGGTCATGTTGAACAGGATTTTGAGAAATACTAATTGCTGCCTTGTTGTCGCAATACAGCTTCATTGGAAGATTTATAGGAAGTTTAAGCTCTTCTAAGATTCTTTGAAGCCATAGGATTTCACAAACACCTTGGGCCATTGCCCTATACTCTGCCTCAGCACTGCTTCTAGCTACTACATTTTGTTTCTTGCTCCTCCAAGTAACTAAGTTTCCCCAAACAAATGTGCAGTAACCAGATGTTGACTTTCTATCCGTGATGGACCCTGCCCAATCTGCGTCAGTAAATACCTCAATGCCTTGTTGATCAATTTTTTGGAAAAACAGTCCCCTTCCGGGGAAACTTTTGAGATACCTTAGAATACGGTAAACAGCCTCTAAATGTTCTTCATGAGGTGAATGCATAAACTGACTCACTAAGCTAACAGCAAATGCTATATCTGGACGAGTATGAGATAGATAAATTAGTCTTCCTACTAATCTTTGATATCGAGATGTATCCACTGGATCACCACTGCCATCACTACCAATTTTCTGATTAGGATCTATTGAAGTATCAGCTGGCCTACAACCCATCATCCCGATTTCTTTTAGAAGGTCTAAAATATATTTCTGTTGTGATACAACAATCCCTTTCTTTGATCTTGCAACTTCCATTCCCAAAAAATATTTTAAAGACCCAAGATCTTTAATTTCAAACTCAGCAGCAAGAGATGCCTTCAAATTTTTTATTTCATTAGAATCATCCCCAGTGATAACAATATCATCTACATAAACGATCAATATAGCCATTTTACCTTCAGAAGAATGTTTCACAAACATGGTGTGATCGCTTTGACATTGAGAATATCCCTGCTTCTTAACAAATTGGGTGAATCTTTCAAACCACGCTCGAGGTGACTGTTTCAAGCCATAAAGAGACTTCTGAAGCTTGCAGACCTTTTGGTTGAATTTAAATTCAAACCCCGGGGGTGAATCCATATAGACTTCCTCCTCTAAATCTCCATTTAAAAATGCATTTTTTACGTCTAGCTGCTGTAATGGCCAATCCAAGTTAACCGCTAAAGATAAAAGAACTCTAATGGTGTTAAGTTTTGCAACAGGAGCAAAAGTTTCTGAGTAATCAATACCATAAGTTTGTGTAAAGCCTTTGGCAACTAGCCTGGCCTTATACCTCTCTACTGATCCATCAGCCTTGTGTTTTATGGTAAACACCCATTTGCACCCCACAGTTCTCTTTCCCCTAGGTAGATCCACCTCTTTCCAAGTTTGATTTTTTATAAGAGCACTCATCTCCTCTAAGACAGCTTCTTTCCACTTAGGAACCCTTAGAGCTTGTTGTATATCTCTTGGGATCTCTGTTTTTGTCAGTTCACAAGTAAAAGCTCTAAATGTGGGGGACAATTTGTCATAAGATATAAAGTTACTGATAGGATGTTTTGTACATGCTCTTATCCCTTTTCTAACAGCAATGGGTAGACTAGAATCATCAAAGGTAGGTTCTAAAGGAACAAAATCATTGGGAACAGGTTCAGCAAAGACAAAATTATTATGATCAAAATTTTCAGAATTTTGAAAGGGTACAACAGAATTAGAAAGACTCGTACCTGTTGGATCCTTGGATGTTTGGCAGTGTTGAGGTTCTCTTCTCTGAGGCACTTTTTTTCTTAAGTATACGTGGTCAAATGGTTGGATACCTTCGTTACCAATCTCAACTGTCTCATTCTCAACTTCTGGTTCTGTCAAAACATTTTCTTGAATATTATGTTCATGGCTTTCTTGACTAGATTCACCCAAAGATTTTGTTTTGTTATTTTCCTCAATTTCTAGTATTTTCAAATAGGATTCTGTTATGTTACTTTTCTCACAATCTGTTTTTTCCAAATTGTTTAGAAAATCCAAATTTGCAATTTTTAAATATTGAACATCATCTTCTTTAATTATCCCCCCTTGAAGATGATTACCAAAAAAAGGAGTTTTTTCAAAGAAAGTGACATCCATAGTCACAAAAATCTTTTTGGAAATAGGTTCAAAACATTTGTATCCTTTTTGATTGGATGCATAGCCAATAAAAACACATTTTCTTGCTCTAGGCTCAAGTTTTCCTTGATTCAGATCATGAATATGAACAAAAACAGTACATCCAAATATCTTTAGGGGTAGAGTGTATGAAAGTTTATTATTAGGAAATAGACATGTGAAAACATCAAAAGGAGTTTTGTAATTTAAAATTTTGGTAGGCATCCTATTTATTAAATATGTTCCAGTGAGAATTGCTTCTCCCCAAAGATACTTTGGAACCTTATTTTGAAACAACAATGCCCTAGCAACTTCAAGGAGATGTTTATTTTTTCGTTCAGCCACTCCATTTTGTTGTGGAGTATCCACACATGAACTTTGATGAATGATACCTTGTTGTAGGAAAAACTCATTTAAGTGTTTATTAAAATATTCCCTTCCATTATCACTACGGAGAATTTTGATTTTTACTTGAAATTGGGTCAAAATCATTTGAAAAAAACTTTTGAAGATACTTTCAACTTCAGATTTTGTTGTCATTAAGTAAACCCAAGTTAATCGAGTGTGATCATCTATGAAGGTAATAAACCATCTTCTTCCATTAGGAGTAGGGTCCCTACAAGGTCCCCAAATATCACTATGAATTAATGTGAATGGACTAGATGGTTTATGCACCTGAGGAGAATAGGAAGAACGATGATGCTTTGCAAATTGGCAAACTTCACAAAAAAACTGATCTGGATTTTTATTCTTAAAATACTTGGGAAATAAGTGCTTCAAATACAAAAAATTTGGGTGTCCTAGCCTATAATGCCATAACATTATTTCTTCATTATTATGAACCAAAACTGAGTTGAGACAATTACTATGAAATTCCTCTTTAAGATCAGCCTCATCATCGAAGAGATAGAGACCATTGACCTCTTTCGCATTGCCAATCATCCTCCCCGATTTCAACTCCTGAAATTGACAATTAACTGGGTTAAAAATAGCCAAACAGTTAAGATCTTGTGTTAATTTGCTTATGGACAGCAAGTTACATGACAAATTTGGAACATGAAGGACATTGTGAAGAGTTAGAGTTTTAGAAATAGGAATAGAACCAACTCCAGCTATGGTGGAAAAAGTACCATCAGCTATCTTTACCTTTTTATGACCTGCACAAGTACTATAAGTGGAAAACAATTTTGAGCAATCTGTCATATGATCAGTGGCTCCAGAATCGATGATCCATGGAGTTTTTGAATTTGGTTTGGAACTCAAAAGAGCAGAAGAGAAAGAGATACCTTTTTGAGCAAGAGAGGATGAAGAAGTAACTGACATAGAGGTAAAGAGCTTATACAGGTGCTCTAGTTGTTCCTTAGAGAAAGGAGATGTCTCAGAGTTAACTTTATTCTCCACATTTTCTCCATTTGCAGCTTGGAAGGCCTTACCCTCTCCATTTGGCTTCTTCTTCCAGTTGGGTGGTTTTCCATTATGTTTCCAACAAGTTTCCTTAGTGTGCCATGGTCGTCTACAATGATCACACCAAGGTCGTTTTTTTCTTTCTCCATCTGCTTCGTATCCCTTTGCAGCCATAGCCGAACTCTCAGTTTCTTGCACCCTTGTACTATCAGAGTTTTGCAGCATAACTTTCCTTCTGGATTCCTCCCTCCTTACTTCAGAAAATACTTCCCTCAATGAAGGCAACGGTTTTCTGCCCAAAATTCGACCACGGACTTCATCAAGTTCTGGATTGAGTCCTGCTAGAAACATATAAACCCTATCATTCTCTTCTCTTTTCTTAAATCTGTTTGCATCTTTGGAATTCTCCCAATCATCCTCATAACATTGGTCAAGCTCCTGCCAAAGGACAACCATGAGATTAAAGAATGTTGTGACATCTTTATCTCCTTGTTTGGACTGCCACAAACGAGTTTTAAGTTCATAAATCTGTGAGGAGTTCTCCAAGTCGGAATAGCAATCGCGTACAGCTTCCCACACCTCTTTTGCAGTGGAAATAAATAGGTAGGGCTTCCCAATGGAAGATTCCATTGAGTGAATCAGCCACCCAATGATTAGGGAGTTCTCTGACTTCCATTTTTGGTAGGCTGGATCGGTCTTCTCTGGTTGAGGAGTATCTCCAGTCAAGTAGCCTAACTTTCCCTTGCCATCAAGAGCTAACTTCACAGTCTGGGCCCATTCAACCTAGTTTCTGCCATTCAGCTTTTGGATTAGAAGCTGTAAACCAGAGTTTATGGATAGTGGATCATTTGTGGTAGGGGTTGACACGATTTTAGGGTCACCAGAATTTTTTTCTGGTATTGTAGTAGTGGAGGAACAATTTTTTTCAGTTTCTTGTAAGGACATGGTGAGCTGCCACAGGATCAGAGCCGAAGCTCTGATACCATGTGTTTTAGGGTGCAGCTAGGTTAAAACAGGAGGGAAGGAAAATTTCTTATTATTGTTATTGAAACTGAAACAGTACAAATATATATATATACAATGCTGCCAGCTATCTAATGAATGCAGAATAAAGTAAAAATAAATTAGGAAATAAATCAAATCAGAGTGATTT
This sequence comes from Cicer yamashitae, assembly GCA_037974755.1. Taxonomy (NCBI): domain Eukaryota; kingdom Viridiplantae; phylum Streptophyta; class Magnoliopsida; order Fabales; family Fabaceae; genus Cicer; species Cicer yamashitae. Next base: position 14,911,815 of record JBBPBQ010000002.1, read on the forward strand.
GATTATTTCCCAAAATACAAATAAACTTAAATAGAAAATCAATTAATAAAGACAATCATATCAGATCTGATTGCTATATGTCAACACCCCCCCTCAAGTTGGTGCATATATGTCTAGCATGCCCAACTTGCTTACAAGAAATTCAAAACTGGGTCTGAACAGTCCTTTGGTAAGGATATCAGCAACTTGTTGTGAAGTAGGGACAAAAGGCATGCAAATCAGACCTGCATCTACTTTCTCTTTTATAAAATGTCTATCAATTTCAACATGTTTGGTTCGGTCATGTTGAACAGGATTTTGAGAAATACTAATTGCTGCCTTGTTGTCGCAATACAGCTTCATTGGAAGATTTATAGGAAGTTTAAGCTCTTCTAAGATTCTTTGAAGCCATAGGATTTCACAAACACCTTGGGCCATTGCCTTATACTCTGCCTCAGCACTGCTTCTAGCTACTACATTTTGTTTCTTGCTCCTCCAAGTAACTAAGTTTCCCCAAACAAATGTGCAGTAACCAGATGTTGACTTTCTATCCGTGATGGACCCTGCCCAATCTGCGTCAGTAAATACCTCAATGCCTTGTTGATCAGTTTTTTGGAAAAACAGTCCCCTTCCGGGGGAACTTTTGAGATACCTTAGAATACGGTAAACAGCCTCTAAATGTTCTTCATGAGGTGAATGCATAAACTGACTCACTAAGCTAACAGCAAAGGCTATATCTGGACGAGTATGAGATAGATAAATTAGTCTTCCTACTAATCTTTGATACCGAGATGTATCCACTGGATCACCACTGCCATCACTACCAATTTTCTGATTAGGATCTATTGGAGTATCAGCTGGCCTACAACCCATCATCCCGGTTTCTTTTAGAATGTCTAAAATATATTTCTGTTGTGATACAACAATCCCTTTCTTTGATCTTGTAACTTCCATTCCCAAAAAATATTTTAAAGACCCAAGATCTTTAATTTCAAACTCAGCAGCAAGAGATGCCTTCAAATTTTTTATTTCATTAGAATCATCCCCAGTGATAACAATATCATCTACATAAACGATCAATATAGCCATTTTACCTTCAGAAGAATGTTTCACAAACATGGTGTGATCGCTTTGACATTGAGAATATCCCTGCTTCTTAACAAATTGGGTGAATCTTTCAAACCACGCTCGAGGTGACTGTTTCAAGCCATAAAGAGACTTCTGAAGCTTGCAGACCTTTTGATTGAATTTAAATTCAAACCCCGGGGGTGAATCCATATAGACTTCCTCCTCTAAATCTCCATTTAAAAACGCATTTTTTACGTCTAGCTGCTGTAATGGCCAATCCAAGTTAACCGCTAAAGATAAAAGAACTCTAATGGTGTTAAGTTTTGCAACAGGAGCAAAAGTTTCTGAGTAATCAATACCATAAGTTTGTGTAAAGCCTTTGGCAACTAGCCTGGCCTTATACCTCTCTACTGATCCATCAGCCTTGTGTTTTATGGTAAACACCCATTTGCACCCCACAGTTCTCTTTCCCCTAGGTAGATCCACCTCTTTCCAAGTTTGATTTTTTATAAGAGCACTCATCTCCTCCAAGACAGCTTCTTTCCACTTAGGAACCCTTAGAGCTTGTTGTATATCTCTTGGGATCTCTGTTTTTGTCAGTTCACAAGTAAAAGCTCTAAATGTGGGGGACAATTTGTCATAAGATATAAAGTTACTGATAGGATGTTTTGTACATGCTCTTATCCCTTTTCTAACAGCAATGGGTAGACTAGAATCATCAAAGGTAGGTTCTAAAGGAACAAAATCATTGGGAACAGGTTCAGCAAAGACAAGATTATTATGATCAAAATTTTCAGAATTTTGAAAGGGTACAACAGAATTAGAAAGACTCGTACCTGTTGGATCCTTGGATGTTTGGCAGTGTTGAGGTTCTCTTCTCTGAGGCACTTTTTTTCTTAAGTATACGTGGTCAAATGGTTGGATACCTTCGTTACCAACTCAACTGTCTCATTCTCAACTTCTGGTTCTGTCAAAACATTTTCTTGAATATTATGTTCATGGCTTTCTTGACTAGATTCACCCAAAGATTTTGTTTTGTTATTTTCCTCAATTTCTAGTATTTTCAAATAGGATTCTGTTATGTTACTTTTCTCACAATCTGTTTTTTCCAAATTGTTTAGAAAATCCAAATTTGCAATTTTTAAATATTGAACATCATCTTCTTTAATTATCCCCCCTTGAAGATGATTACCAAAAAAAGGAGTTTTTTCAAAGAAAGTGGCATCCATAGTCACAAAAATCTTTTTGGAAATAGGTTCAAAACATTTGTATCCTTTTTGATTGGATGCATAGCCAATAAAAACACATTTTCTTGCTCTAGGCTCAAGTTTTCCTTGATTCAGATCATGAATATGAACAAAAACAGTACATCCAAATATCTTTAGGGGTAGAGTGTATGAAAGTTTATTATTAGGAAATAGACATGTGAAAACATCAAAAGGAGTTTTGTAATTTAAAATTTTGGTAGGCATCCTATTTATTAAATATGTTCCAGTGAGAATTGCTTCTCCCCAAAGATACTTTGGAACCTTATTTTGAAACAACAATGCCCTAGCAACTTTAAGGAGATGTTTATTTTTTCGTTCAGCCACTCCATTTTGTTGTGGAGTATCTACACATGAACTTTGATGAATGATACCTTGTTGTAGGAAAAACTCATTTAAGTGTTTATTAAAATATTCCCTTCCATTATCACTACGGAGAATTTTGATTTTTACTTGAAATTGGGTCAAAATCATTTGAAAAAAACTTTTGAAGATACTTTCAACTTCAGATTTTGTTGTCATTAAGTAAACCCAAGTTAATCGAGTGTGATCATCTATGAAGGTAATAAACCATCTTCTTCCATTAGGAGTAGGGTCCCTACAAGGTCCCCAAACATCACTATGAATTAATGTGAATGGACTAGATGGTTTATGCACTTGAGGAGAATAGGAAGAACGATGATGCTTTGCAAATTGGCAAACTTCACAAAAAAACTGATCTGGATTTTTATTCTTAAAATACTCGGGAAATAAGTGCTTCAAATACAAAAAATTTGGGTGTCCTAGCCTATAATGCCATAACATTATTTCCTCATTATTATGAACCAAAACTGAGTTGAGACAATTACTATGAAATTCCTCTTTAAGATCAGCCTCATCAACGAAGAGATAGAGACCATTGACCTCTTTAGCACTGCCAATCATCCTCCCCGATTTCAACTCCTGAAATTGACAATTAACTGGGTTAAAAATAGCCAAACAGTTAAGATCTTGTGTTAATTTGCTTATGGACAACAAGTTACATGACAAATTTGGAACATGAAGGACATTGTGAAGAGTTAGAGTTTTAGAAATAGGAATAGAACCAACTCCAGCTATGGTGGAAAAAGTACCATCAGCTATCTTTACCTTTTTATGACCTGCACAAGTACTATAAGTGGAAAACAATTTTGAGCAATCTGTCATATGATCAGTGGCTCCAGAATCGATGATCCATGGAGTTTTTGAATTTGGTTTGGAACTCAAAAGAGCAGAAGAGAAAGAGATACCTTTTTTAGCAAGAGAGGATGAAGAAGTAACTGACATAGAGGTAAAGAGCTTATACAGGTGCTCTAGTTGTTCCTTAGAGAAATGAGATGTCTCAGAGTTAACTTTATTCTCCACATTTTCTCCATTTGCAGCTTGGAAGGCCTTACCCTCTCCATTTGGCTTCTTCTTCCAGTTGGGTGGTTTTCCATTAAGTTTCCAACAAGTTTCCTTAGTGTGCCATGGTCGTCTACAATGATCACACCAAGGTCGTTTTTTTCTTTCTCCATCTGCTTCGTATCCCTTTGCAGCCATAGCCGAACTCTCAGTTTCTTGCACCCTTGTACTATCAGAGTTTTGCAGCATAACTTTCCTTCTGGATTCCTCCCTCCTTACTTCAGAAAATACTTCCCTCAATGAAGGCAACGGTTTTCTGCCCAAAATTCGACCACGGACTTCATCAAGTTCTGGATTGAGTCCTGCTAGAAACATATAAACCCTATCATTCTCTTCTCTTTTCTTAAATCTGTTTGCATCTTTGGAATTCTCCCAATCATCCTCATAACATTGGTCAAGCTCCTGCCAAAGGACAACCATGAGATTAAAGAATGTTGTGACATCTTTATCTCCTTGTTTGGACTGCCACAAACGAGTTTTAAGTTCATAAATCTGTGAGGAGTTCTCCAAGTCGGAATAGCAATCGCGTACAGCTTCCCACATCTCTTTTGCAGTGGAAATGAATAGGTAGGGCTTCCCAATGGAAGATTCCATTGAGTGAATCAGCCACCCAATGATTAGGGAGTTCTCTGACTTCCATTTTTGGTAGGCTGGATCGGTCTTCTCTGGTTGAGGAGTATCTCCAGTCAAGTAGCCTAACTTTCCCTTGCCATCAAGAGCTAACTTCACAGTCTGGGCCCATTCAACATAGTTTCTGCCATTCAGCTTTTGGATTAGAAGCTGTAAACCAGAGTTTATGGATAGTGGATCATTTGTGGTAGGGGTTGACACGATTTTAGGGTCACCAGAATTTTTTTCTGGTATTGTAGTAGTGGAGGAACAATTTTTTTCAGTTTGTAAGGACATGGTGAGCTGCCACAGGATCAGAGCCGAAGCTCTGATACCATGTGTTTTAGGGTGCAGCTAGGTTAAAACAGGAGGGAAGGAAAATTTCTTATTTTTATTATTAAAACAGAAACAGTACAAATATATATATATACAATGCTGCCAGCTATCTAATGAATGCAGAATAAAGTAAAAATAAATTAGGAAATAAATCAAATCAGAGTGATTTGATTATTTCCCAAAATATAAATAAACTTAAATAGAAAATCAACTAATAAACACAATCATATCAGATCTGATTGCTATATGTCAACACCCCCCCTCAAGTTGGTGCATATATGTCTAGCATGCCCAACTTGCTTACAAGAAATTCAAAACTGGGTCTGAACAGTCCTTTGGTAAGGATATCAGCAACTTGTTGTGAAGTAGGGACAAAAGGCATGCAAATCAGACCTGCATCTACTTTCTCTTTTATAAAATGTCTATCAATTTCAACATGTTTGGTTCGGTCATGTTGAACAGGATTTTGAGAAATACTAATTGCTGCCTTGTTGTCGCAATACAGCTTCATTGGAAGATTTATAGGAAGTTTAAGCTCTTCTAAGATTCTTTGAAGCCATAGGATTTCACAAACACCTTGGGCCATTGCCCTATACTCTGCCTCAGCACTGCTTCTAGCTACTACATTTTGTTTCTTGCTCCTCCAAGTAACTATGTTTCCCCAAACAAATGTGCAGTAACCAGATGTTGACTTTCTATCCGTGATGGACCCTGCCCAATCTGCGTCAGTAAATACCTCAATGCCTTGTTGATCAGTTTTTTGGAAAAACAGTCCCCTTCCGGGGGAACTTTTGAGATACCTTAGAATACGGTAAACAGCCTCTAAATGTTCTTCATGAGGTGAATGCATAACCTGACTCACTAAGCTAACAGCAAAGGCTATATCTGGACGAGTATGAGATAGATAAATTAGTCTTCCTACTAATCTTTGATACCGAGATGTATCCACTGGATCACCACTGCCATCACTACCAATTTTCTGATTAGGATCTATTGGAGTATCAGCTGGCCTACAACCCATCATCCCGGTTTCTTTTAGAAGGTCTAAAATATATTTCTGTTGTGATACAACAATCCCTTTCTTTGATCTTGCAACTTCCATTCCCAAAAAATATTTTAAAGACCCAAGATCTTTAATTTCAAACTCAGCAGCAAGAGATGCCTTCAAATTTTTTATTTCATTAGAATCATCCCCAGTGATAACAATATCATCTACATAAACGATCAATATAGTCATTTTACCTTCAGAAGAATGTTTCACAAACATGGTGTGATCGCTTTGACATTGAGAATATCCATGCTTCTTAACAAATTGGGTGAATCTTTCAAACCACGCTCGAGGTGACTGTTTCAAGCCATAAAGAGACTTCTGAAGCTTGCAGACCTTTTGGTTGAATTTAAATTCAAACCCCGGGGGTGAATCCATATAGACTTCCTCCTCTAAATCTCCATTTAAAAACGCATTTTTTACGTCTAGCTGCTGTAATGGCCAATCCAAGTTAACCGCTAAAGATAAAAGAACTCTAATGGTGTTAAGTTTTGCAACAGGAGCAAAAGTTTCTGAGTAATCAATACCATAAGTTTGTGTAAAGCCTTTGGCAACTAGCCTGGCCTTATACCTCTCTACTGATCCATCAGCCTTGTGTTTTATGGTAAACACCCATTTGCACCCCACAGTTCTCTTTCCCCTAGGTAGATCCACCTCTTTCCAAGTTTGATTTTTTATAAGAGCACTCATCTCCTCCAAGACAGCTTATTTCCACTTAGGAACCCTTAGAGCTTGTTGTATATCTCTTGGGATCTCTGTTTTTGTCAGTTCACAAGTAAAAGCTCTAAATGTGGGGGACAATTTGTCATAAGATATAAAGTTACTGATAGGATGTTTTGTACATGCTCTTATCCCTTTTCTAACAGCAATGGGTAGACTAGAATCATCAAAGGTAGGTTCTAAAGGAACAAAATCATTGGGAACAGGTTCAGCAAAGACAAGATTATTATGATCAAAATTTTCAGAATTTTGAAAGGGTACAACAGAATTAGAAAGACTCGTACCTGTTGGATCCTTGGATGTTTGGCAGTGTTGAGGTTCTCTTCTCTGAGGCACTTTTTTTCTTAAGTATACGTGGTCAAATGGTTGGATACCTTCGTTACCAATCTCAACTGTCTCATTCTCAACTTCTGGTTCTGTCAAAACATTTTCTTGAATATTATGTTCATGGCTTTCTTGACTAGATTCACCCAAAGATTTTGTTTTGTTATTTTCCTCAATTTCTAGTATTTTCAAATAGGATTCTGTTATGTTACTTTTCTCACAATCTGTTTTTTTCAAATTGTTTAGAAAATCCAAATTTGCAATTTTTAAATATTGAACATCATCTTCTTTAATTATCCCCCCTTGAAGATGATTACCAAAAAAAGGAGTTTTTTCAAAGAAAGTGGCATCCATAGTCACAAAAATCTTTTTGGAAATAGGTTCAAAACATTTGTATCCTTTTTGATTGGATGCATAGCCAATAAAAACACATTTTCTTGCTCTAGGCTCAAGTTTTCCTTGATTCAGATCATGAATATGAACAAAAACAGTACATCCAAATATCTTTAGGGGTAGAGTGTATGAAAGTTTATTATTAGGAAATAGACATGTGAAAACATCAAAAGGAGTTTTGTAATTTAAAATTTTGGTAGGCATCCTATTTATTAAATATGTTCCAGTGAGAATTGCTTCTCCCCAAAGATACTTTGGAACCTTATTTTGAAACAACAATGCCCTAGCAACTTCAAGGAGATGTTTATTTTTTCGTTCAGCCACTTCATTTTGTTGTGGAGTATCCACACATGAACTTTGATGAATGATACCTTGTTGTAGGAAAAACTCATTTAAGTGTTTATTAAAATATTCCCTTCCATTATCACTACGGAGAATTTTGATTTTTACTTGAAATTGGGTCAAAATCATTTGAAAAAAACTTTTGAAGATACTTTCAACTTCAGATTTTGTTGTCATTAAGTAAACCCAAGTTAATCGAGTGTGATCATCTATGAAGGTAATAAACCATCTTCTTCCATTAGGAGTAGGGTCCCTACAAGGTCCCCAAACATCACTATGAATTAATGTGAATGGACTAGATGGTTTATGCACCTGAGGAGAATAGGAAGAACGATGATGCTTTGCAAATTGGCAAACTTCACAAAAAAACTTATCTGGATTTTTATTCTTAAAATACTCGGAAAATAAGTGCTTCAAATACAAAAAATTTGGGTGTCCTAGCCTATAATGCCATAACATTATTTCCTCATTATTATGAACCAAAACTGAGTTGAGACAATTACTATGAAATTCCTCTTTAAGATCAGCCTCATCATCGAAGAGATAGAGACCATTGACCTCTTTAGCACTGCCAATCATCCTCCCCGATTTCAACTCCTGAAATTGACAATTAACTGGGTTAAAAATAGCCAAACAGTTAAGATCTTGTGTTAATTTGCTTATGGACAGCAAGTTACATGACAAATTTGGAACATGAAGGACATTGTGAAGAGTTAGAGTTTTAGAAATAGGAATAGAACCAACTCCAGCTATGGTGGAAAAAGTACCATCAGCTATCTTTACCTTTTTATGACCTGCACAAGTACTATAAGTGGAAAACAATTTTGAGCAATCTGTCATATGATCAGTGGCTCCAGAATCGATGATCCATGGAGTTTTTGAATTTGGTTTGGAACTCAAAAGAGCAGAAGAGAAAGAGATACCTTTTTGAGCAAGAGAGGATGAAGAAGTAACTGACATAGAGGTAAAGAGCTTATACAGGTGCTCTAGTTGTTCCTTAGAGAAAGGAGATGCCTCAGAGTTAACTTTATTCTCCACATTTTCTCCATTTGCAGCTTGGAAGGCCTTACCCTCTCCATTTGGCTTCTTCTTCCAGTTGGGTGGTTTTCCATTAAGTTTCCAACAAGTTTCCTTAGTGTGCCATGGTCGTCTACAATGACCACACCAAGGTCGTTTTTTTCTTTCTCCATCTGCTTCGTATCCCTTTGCAGCCATAGCCGAACTCTCAGTTTCTTGCACCCTTGTACTATCAGAGTTTTGCAGCATAACTTTCCTTCTGGATTCCTCCCTCCTTACTTTAGAAAATACTTCCCTCAATGAAGGCAACGGTTTTCTGCCCAAAATTCGACCACGGACTTCATCAAGTTCTGGATTGAGTCCTGCTAGAAACATATAAATCCTATCATTCTCTTCTCTTTTCTTAAATCTGTTTGCATCTTTGGAATTCTCCCAATCATCCTCATAACATTGGTCAAGCTCCTGCCAAAGGACAACCATGAGATTAAAGAATGTTGTGACATCTTTATCTCCTTGTTTGGACTGCCACAAACGAGTTTTAAGTTCATAAATCTGTGAGGAGTTCTCCAAGTCGGAATAGCAATCGCGTACAGCTTCCCACACCTCTTTTGCAGTGGAAATGAATAGGTAGGGCTTCCCAATGGAAGATTCCATTGAGTGAATCAGCCACCCAATGATTAGGGAGTTCTCTGACTTCCATTTTTGGTAGGCTGGATCGGTCTTCTCTGGTTGAGGAGTATCTCCAGTCAAGTAGCCTAACTTTCCCTTGCCATCAAGAGCTAACTTCACAGTCTGGGCCCATTCAACATAGTTTCTGCCATTCAGCTTTTGGATTAGAAGCTGTAAACCAGAGTTTATGGATAGTGGATCATTTGTGGTAGGGGTTGACACGATTTTAGGGTCACCAAAATTTTTTTCTGGTATTGTAGTAGTGGAGGAACAATTTTTTTCAGTTTGTAAGGACATGGTGAGCTGCCACAGGATCAAAGCCGAAGCTCTGATACCATGTGTTTTAGGGTGCAGCTAGGTTAAAACAGGAGGGAAGGAAAATTTCTTATTATTTGTTATTGAAACAGAAACAGTACAAATATATATATATACAATGCTGTCAGCTATCTAATGAATGCAGAATAAAGTAAAAATAAATTAGGAAATAAATCAAATCAGAGTGATTTGATTATTTCCCAAAATATAAATAAACTTAAATAGAAAATCAACTAATAAACACAATCATATCAGATCTGATTGCTATATGTCAACAGTATTGATTTAAGAGAGTTTGATATCTTTCTATATTGTGTCCATTACTATCTAGTTTCATATAAATTGTAAAATTAAAAAATTAATTTAATTAGATAATTAATATCAGAAGCATTATTCCATCACACATTACATAGTTTTATTATAGATATTATTCTCTACACTAAAATAATCTTATAATCAGTAGTACACATGCTTCTCATTGCTCATTTTGCAATTTTCTCACCAAGTTGTTAAATGTGTTTCGTTACATTATAGATATGCCCACTATCTTTTTGACAACGGCAGCTATGAGGAGTCAATGGAACATTTCCTAGCATCTCAAGTAGATATAACTCATGTGCTTTCTCTGTATACATCAATTATCCTTCCAAAGACAACTATTGTTCATGATTCAGATAAGCTGGACATTTTTGGGGATGCTTTGTATCTCTCCAGAGGTTCTTCGGCTATGTCTGATGATATGGAACCATCTCCCGCATCTAATATGTCAGAGTCGGATGACAATTCAGAACTTGAATCGAAAAAAATGAGCTACAATATGCTTATGGCTCTCATAAAGTTTTTGCAGAAGAAAAGACATGGTATTATTGAGAAGGCCACTGCAGAAGGAACTGAGGAGGTTGTTTTTGATGCAGTTGGTAATAACTTTGCAACCTATAACAGTAATAGGTTTAAGAAAATAAACAAGGTACCATACTGAGATTTTTGTTTGTTCCTTTTTCATGTGTAAAGTATGGCTCATGTACAATTGATGTCTCTATTTATCTTCAATATGCATGATGACAAATGTTTTTGGAGTAGATTTGTTTGCTAGAATTTATGACTCATGCATATCTTTGGAGGTCAAAAAGGGAAGTATCATGCCTGCATAATAGTTTGCTGACTAAAATTTATATACATATTGAAGTACTGCAGACATCTTTAAAGAATGTCTGCAAGATTGATGCTGAAGCTGTGGGACATAAGATGCCCTTAATCCTTTTTGTAACGTTAAAGCTATGTAAAAGTAATTCTTATTTTTATCACAGTTGTTACTTGGAAAATTATTGGTTTCAGGGGCGTGGTAGTATACCTATTAGTTCGGGAGCTCGGGAAATGGCTTCAATATTGGATACTGCTCTACTCCAAGCATTGCTGCTAACTGGACAACCGTCTTTGGCTGAAAATTTACTGAGAGGACTTAACTACTGTGATATGAAAATATGTGAAGAGATACTTCAAGAAGGCAACTATCATGTTGCTTTGGTAGAACTTTACAAGTGCAACTCAATGCACCGGGAGGCCCTTGAACTTATTAACAAATTGGTGAAAGAGTCTAGCCAGTCTAAGATTGCACACAGATTCAAGCCTGAGGCCATCATCGAGTACCTCAAGGTAAATTTTCTATTGGTCGATAGTTTTGCTCAAACATTTTGCTTCTATGTTTTACAAAAGCTGTAATGCCTATATATTTGTTTCCTAATAAAATAACAGATTTAACATAGTGCTAAGGAAGCAACAGAGTCACGATATATGACATTATATAATCTGTAATTAGATAGTAAGTGCACTGTTAATTCTGATGTATATATTATGGCTTAAACGAAGGAATGGTTTTTTAGTTTTATTTAGTAGTGTTCATCAGATGTAATTTCGTTATCAAACATTTGTTCGTCAGGAGTAATGTGGGGACAATGGACAACGGTGAGCTGTCTTAAGTTTATTGGATAATTTAGTCATTTTCCTCTTCTGACATATAGCTGGATGGGAACATATTTGCAGTCACTTAGGGGATTAGTCAAAAATATATATTCAGTTTCCATTATGCATGGATTGAGGTTTTCGCAAGATTCCAAACTTCTTTAAAGATGTTATTATTTCCATTATGCATTGATGATTATTGTTAATTGATGCTAATTTTCCTGATTTGGTGGGTTTCTGATGCAGCCACTTTGTGAAACAGAACCCACACTTGTACTAGAGTACTCCATGCTTGTTCTTGAAAGCTGCCCAACCCAAACTATGGAGCTCTTTTTGTCTGGAAATATTCCAGCAGATATGGTCAACTTATATTTGAAGCAACATGCTCCAAACTTGCAAGCCATGTACTTGGAGCTCATTCTTGCAGCAAATGAGAATGCCATATCTGGAACTTTGCAAAATGAAATGGTGAGTTCCTCTGGCATCTGATTCAATACCTCAAACTCTAAGGACTAAAGCAGTTCTACTTTTTCTTTTTCAAATGCATGTAGCTTGGATATTTTCATGATTGATGTGATTAATAATAGGAGAAAATCTCTTTTTACTTGTTGTACTCTGCAATGTAGGTACATATCTATCTTTCTGAAGTACTTGATTGGCATGCTGATTTAAGTTCTCAACGGAAATGGGATGAGAAAGTTTATTCCCCCAAAAGAAAAAAGTTATTGTCTGCCTTAGAGACTATGTCAGGATATAATCCAGAGACTCTGCTGAAACTTCTTCCATCAGATGCTTTATACGAAGAGCGGGCTATATTGTTGGGAAAAATGAACCAACATGAACTAGCACTAGCTTTGTATGTTCATAAGGTATATCAAGTAAACACCATCCTCCTGTCTTTATTGTGTAAACAACAGTTATAATGGTGTAATGTATTTTAAATTTAATTGTTTCGTGCACTTGTATTTTATATAAATCTTAGTTTTTTTGTGAATATAATGGGAATAAGTGAACTCCCTTTTCATTTGTAGCTTCATGTTCAAGAACTGGCATTGACATATTGTGATCATGTGTATGAATCTACTCATCAGCCTTCTGTAAAATCTCCCAGCAACATATACCTAATGCTTCTGCAAATCTATTTGAATCCACGGAGGACAACTGATAACTATGAAAAGAGAATTTCAAATCTATTATCCCCTCAGAATAAACTCATTAGAAAGGTTAGTTCTAAATCATTATTAAGAACTAGAAGCCGAGGATCAAAGAAAATTGCTGCAATAGAGTTTGCAGAGGACACAAGAGCTGGTCTGAGTAGCGACAGTGGTAGGAGTGATGCTGACACTGATGAATTTACTGAGGAAGGAAGTACTTCTATCATGCTTGATGAGGCTCTCGATTTGTTGAGCCGCAGATGGGATAGAATCAATGGAGCCGAGGCCCTGAAACTCCTACCAAAAGAGACCAAACTGCAGGTATAATTGTGGAAAGGAATGGATGCAATTGTCTTTATTTTATCAAAGACAAATTTAATGCATAACTACCGTAGATTTGGCTTGTTGAAGGGCACATGGTTATTCTGCCAATTCTAGATAACAAGCAACATTTGTTTTTATTGATCCAACATATGCTCTTGGTGGAGTTTGTTCTGTTAGAAGTTTCTTTAGACGTTATTTTTTTCTTTATTTCTTCGAGTTAGTAAACAATTGAATGTTATCTGCAGAACTTGCTTCCATTTCTTGGACCACTTGTGAGGAAATCTAGTGAAATGTATCGTAATTGCTCAGTTGTCAGGAACTTGAGACAGAGTGAGAACCTTCAGGTAAGCATGCATCAGCAATCAAGATTTTGTTTAACATTGTTAGGAGAAAATGGTAGGTTTGATCTTTAGGGCTATAATAAAATATTGTAATTGCACATTTAATTTCTTGCTTCTCAATATATTTATTGATCACTATCTTTTAATGCTTTTCTTCTTCACTTTATAAGGTAATGCAATCTAGGAAACAGAGAGCCACATGCTCTTGCATATTCAGATGCTTCTAGTTTGTTACCATGTGTACATATCTACCACGATTCGATTTGTTTTGCACAGGTGAAAGATGAACTCTACAAAAAGAGAAAAACGGTTGTGAAGATTAGTGGTGATAACATGTGCTCCTTGTGCCATAAGAAAATAGGGACTAGTGTTTTTGCAGTCTATCCGAATGGGAAAACTTTAGTGCATTTTGTCTGTTTCAGAGATTCTCAAAGTATGAAAGCTGTTGCGAAAGGGACTCCATTGAAAAAGGCATTTTGAAAATGGATATTAAAAAGTTATACAAGTTGGTGGTTGTGAGCATTGCCTTATCATGGTAGGTTGGTGGATTGTGGTGAAAGTGGCAGTGTAATATATTCTTTGTAGATCGGCTTGAAATAGTTTGTAGGCTATCACTGTGAAAAGCGTGATTATGTTTCTTTCATTTTTTTTCTTGTAATAATGTAAATATTGGTTTGTTGTTTTGAATAAATTTAAGCATTGAAAAGGAGCAGGTACTTTTCTCTCCTTTCACCCAGTGTGCTTCAGAAATGAGGTTAGTATATTAACAATTGGAATCACTTTAACCCACTATGTGGAACTTTTCCAATCCTAGCTAGTCAAGTGGTGATCAACTATGAATATTTATCGTTAAACTTAAAAAATACTTCGAAAAAGAAATATCAAGAATTTTACAGTAATTATAAGTTTTTTCCAGCAATAACTTTTCATAAGTTTGAAACCAACTTCTCCATTTATTTATTTTTTTCATAAACGAACTCCTTTTAACATCACTGTGGAATGAGAACATCTATAAACATTTTATGGGCAAGAAAAGAACCATTAATTTCCTTTCACTGAAAAGCTCAGATAAAATAGAAGCTAATCTAAACTAGACCTATATTGAGTTCATATAAGCGATCATTTGAACCCTAAAATTATAACTTCAAAAATATCACATATTCATCTTTCTAAATATCAAAATTAAGAGATTCAAATGAGTGCTAAATGTTTCAATAATATAATAGGGGAGCATGTCTGCATGGAATCTTAGAACAGATCAGATTTGACACGTAAAAACCCGACATATGAATCAAATGGCCCCTCATATTTTTTTATTTTGTCATTTCTGTATAGTTTTTGGTTTAGACCCGAATTTAGCAAAGGTTGAACATGCTTAATTTGGAAAATAAACAAAACTCAATCGAGTAGACAAGAATAACCAAGCAAAAGTAACTTGAAATTGTGTTAGTCAATTAATAACTTGGGGATACAGTATTTTGAAACCTCCTAACCCTTCCCAACAAAACGGTAAACAACAACACCAACTCTAGAACCATTACAAGGAGTGTCAACCTGCAAAACATCAACATCAAAATGCTTCCTAGCCTTCTTAAAAAACATAGACTCCTTTTTCCACCTCCTCATATGAGCCATCACAAACACAATCTTGTTCCCCACCAACATCAAACGCAGCGTTTCAAGCAATGGCTCATAAAGATGATCATGGTACACTACATCCGACGCTAAGATAACATCAAACTCACTCCCCATCCTTTCCACGTCAGCAGCGTGGCCCCACCTCAACGGCGCACACGTAACAACCCCACCGCTGGACCCCACAACACCCGCGTTGGCTTCCGCGTTAAACTGGAGATTGGCAACCACGTGAGGGAGATCCGTGATGGTCACATTGCTTCCGAGAGTGGCGGCGGCAACGATTCCGACTATGCCGGTGCCGGAACCGATCTCCAGGATCCTCGGAGGGTTGTTCGTTGTTGTGAGGACGGTGGAGAGAGGGCTGTTGGAAGGGTCGATACGGTGGCTGTCGAGGAGGGAGACGAGAGAGGTGGCGGCGGGCCAGAGTTGAAAGGAGAGACCCTCTGATGGGAGTTGGCGAATGATGACCGTTGATTGAATCGAACGGAGAAAATGGTTCTGAAGTAACTCTTGGTTCGGTGCTTCGTTTTGTATGATGGTGAATGCATTTGGTTTGTCATCTTGGTTGATTAGGAGGGATGTGAAAGGGTTTATGTCTTCGTCGGAGTCATCCATTTTAATTCGCATTGACTTTGCGTTAGCGCCGTCGGGGACGACGAGGTTAGAGCCTCCCGGGTTTTTTTATACTATAATTTTGTACGGCTCATTTTACTTTTTTGTCCCTTCTCTTTGAATAAAAAGGTTAAGGACTTCGATCCACACCTACACGGTGCAGCTCGTTTGAGAACTGTTAGATCTAGATAAATAAATTTTCTCTAACTAAATTTCCCGATCTTTATGACTACTAATCTATGCAACTATTGTAGAAGATTAGTACATGAAAGGTGTAATGGTCATGGTAAACAAGACACTGGTTATAATAGTCTCTAATCCAACTTTATTAACTTTTTATAACCCAACCCATTGATAGATTTGAAGAAAAAAAAAACTGATATTATTTGGGTCTTTTTAAGATGTAACTAATTTGGCCTACAAGACAATTAAAATAATAATTTAATTTAATTGAAAGCTGAAAGTAAAAGATTGAATGATTTTAATATTTTACTATATTTTATACTGAATAGAAGTGTTATATATGGTTGGACGTTACACCACTAATAAGTCGAGATGTTGTTATATTTTTTAGGTCAAAAACCAAGCATGCAAATGCATCATTATAAGAAATTGAGATCTTAATTGAGTCTACATTTTTATACCTAATGATTGTATGTAGTACACTTTTAAATAAAAAAAAGAAAGACAAAAAAATTATAATCATGGAGGGATCACACCAAACCCATAAAAATTATTTGAATTGAAATTCACGTGAACCAAATTTATTGTAAAAGAAATCTTCTCTAATAAAAGGTGAGGAATCCCACCAATGGAAGCCTAGGTTATTAATACCAAACAATGTGAGTTTGTTTGCACATTTATTACCTTCTCCATAAACATGTGAGTAAAAAATGTAGTTATACCACTTGTTTGTTGTTTTCAGTGCTTCTTATCACATGAGCTTGACTAGGTTCGCTGCCCCCACTATTTCTCGGTTTGAAAGGGAATTTATTTTCATAGAAGTCAACATCATTTGATTCTATGATCACTTTCGTATTTAGGTCGTAAAACCTATACGCTTTACTGTTTACCGCATACCCAATGAATACATATTCATAGGCTCTATTAGCGAGTTTAATTCGCTTGGGATCGGGGATTCTGACATAATCCAGACAACCCCAAGTTCGAAGATAAGACAAGTTGGATTGTCTTTTCTTCATTATCTCATAAGGAGATGTTTTGTTCTTAGATTTAGGAACTCTATTCAAAACATAGCAAACAGTCAAAATAATTTCCCCCCACCAGTGAGAGGCAGCACCTGAATTAAGCATTATAGCAACAATAGGTTCAGTAAGAGTTCTATTCTTTCTTTCAGCTTTACCATTCATTTCAGGTGAATATGGTGCAGTAGTTTCATGTATAATTCATTGGGTTTTATAAAACTCATTAAATAACTTGGAATCATACTCTGTTCCTCTATCACTACGAAATCTCTTAATCTTCTTTCTAAATTGATTTTCAATTTTAGTTACAAAGATCTTAAACATGTCAAGCGCTTCACTTTTATTTTTCATAAGATATACAAAAGTATAGTCAGAACAATCGTCAATAAAAGTAATAAAATAATGTTTTCCATTTCTGGTTAACGTCCCATCAAGTTCACATATATCAGAGTGTATTAAGTCTAAAGGTTCAGATTCTCTAACTACTGATTTATGTGAACTCTTAGTTATTTTAGCTTGACTGCAAAAATCACATTTTTCAAAATCTTTTATAGATAACTTTGGAATTAAGCCTAAGTTACTTAAGTTTGAAATCACACGTTTGTTCATAGCATGCCAAATATTAAAATCACACAACATGTAAGCAAAAGGAAACATTTTATTGATTTCAACATTCAATTTAAACATGCCATCAGTGGCGTACCCTTTCCCAACAAAAATACTATTTTTAGAAATGGTGTACAAATCAGCCCCTATAGTCTGAGTAAACCCTGCCTTATTGAGAAGAAACCCATAAACCAGATTCTTCCTTATTTCTGGAGTGTGCATGACATCCTTCAGAATTAAGGTCTTTCTAGAGGTGAATGTTAGTTCCACATCTCCAATACCAGCAACATTAGTGGTGTGGGAATCTCCCAACAACACTTTCTTATCTTCAGCAGCAGTGTATGTTTTAAACATAGCACGATCATAACAGACATGGCGGGAGGCGCCAGTGTCTATCCACCATCCATCTGATCCAACAACAAGGTTGATCTCACTTATCATAGCAACGAATTGCTCTTCTGTCAAGTTAGCCTAATTAGCAAGGCCTGGCTTGTTCTTACACTTGTGTGCCATATGACCCTCGTTCCCACAGTGAAAACAGAGAAATGGGAGAGGGCCATTTCTAAGAGGTGGTTGCTGCCTTGCAATTGGGACCTTTGGAGGGTTCCCATTCTTGTTGCTGTTCTTTGAGGTGCGATTCTGATTCTTTAGTTGTTTGCCGTTTGGCTTCAGAACTGCTCTGATGAATTTCTTTTTCTTGTTGTTTGCCACAAGAAGAACTTCATCTTTCTGGTCTTGCTTACGAGATTCTTCCTCAATTCTAAGGCGAGTTATCAGACTTTCTAGAGAAAATTCTTTTGTTTTATGCCTGAGAGAATTTTTAAAATCTTTCCAAGCAGGGGGCAGTTTGTCAATAATAACAGCAATTTGAAATTGTTCATTGAGAGACATACCTTTAGAGATGATTTCATGAGCAATTTTCTGAATTTCATGAGACTGAGCTTCCACGGATCTGTCATCTGTCATCTGATATTTGAGGTTGCGGCTAACAACATACTTTTTGGCTCCAGCTTCCTCAGTATCATATTTCTTCTTCAGAGCATCCCAAACCTGTCTAGCAGTATTGCTGTCGGAACTGTAGTAATCATACAGATCATCAGCAAGTCCATTCAGAATATAATTCTTACATAAGTAATCATTATGTTCCCATTGGGTTAATTCAGCAGCTTTCTTATCCTTTTTTGTTTGTTCAGCATTTTCTGGAACAACAGGAATGTCATCCTTCAGAACGTTGACAAGCTTTTTCGTGGTTAGAAAAAATAACATCTTTTGTTGCCATCGTTTGAAGTGACTTCCTTCAAACCGAAATGGTTTTTTGTAGTCGGAAATGGAAGAACATGTCCCAGTAATTTCGTCGGTAGACATGGCAGTTCGAAAACGTCTTAAAATTGTTACTTTTGAATTTCGAAAAAATTTGAAAAAACAATTTATGCCACCGAAAATATTACTGGGTTGAGTCGCGGACTAGATCGCTCTCTTTAAGACGTTTCGAGGCACTGCCCAAATGGTGCAGGACAAATTATAAACCACGAAATCCCCAGGACAAAACAGTCCAGATCACTGTATCAGAGTTCTACTGCACCGTAGAAAATCGTTCTATTATTACACCCTCAATATGGCAGTCGAACGACTACCACTCGTAATATGGCACTAAGGCCATTCAAAAGAAAAAGAAGAAGTAAGAACGGGGGGAGAAGAGAGAAAAAGCCTCAAATGCGGAGTGCTTTTGCTGTGATTTTCCAACTGAGGAGAGCCCTCTATTTATAGAGGAAATCCGCAATTGGATTAGAGAAAGTGGCACGATCCATCATCTCTGATACGTGCGCTCCAGTTGACCATGAAACCTGCGCTCCAATCCTTGACCTCAGAAAACGTGCGCTCCGAAACTACTGACCACCCATATCGTGCGCATTTGACTACCAAAACGTGCGCTAGGGTTTTGACTTTGAATGTTGACCGGGCAACAGCAGTTACGTAGCACCAAGGGTTAGGGTTTTGACCGGGCAAAAAGGGAAGACTGGATCAGATTATTCAAGTAGACTCGGTGGAGGACAGTTACGTAATTAACGTAACAATAAGAGACAAAACGCAAACATTCATTTTAAAAATTAATTAAATAAATTTATTAATTTTTCATTTACTAAAAAATAATAATACACCACAAGGCCAAGGCCCGAGCCCGGCCGAGCCGAGCCGGCCGGCCGGTGGCGCGCGCGCGCGCACGTGTGTGGTGGTCAACTTCGCATGCATTCTTCCTCCTTCACAAAATTGGGGTACCCCTTGGGGCACACCCCAAGGTACATACCTCCACCTTATATACCCTACTAGTGTGTGAAATCCCTTCTATGTGTGACTTCTTCATTTTTTCAATTCACAACCATACTAACTCATTAATGTCACCATTATTTCCAACAATCTTCCATTAATTTTATCATCATTTCCAACAGTTTGCACATTTATTACCTTTTCCATAAACATGTGAATAAATGAATCTCATACACTTGGTTAAAAAAATGTAGTTATACCACTTGTTTCTTAGACGCCAAGGAACCTAATCCAATGTGAACCAAGCAGGATGACCAAATTGGTGAATTAGTCGGACAATATTTCGTCTCCTCGATAGAGGGTTGGTACATGCAAACACTTTGATGCTCAAGTTAGTTTATATCTGAAGGGGAGTAGAGATTTTAGGGGAAAAATTGTGTACCTTCAACTGTGTATGAACAATTATATTTATAATGTAGAAATCAGATTCACAAGGAGTATAAAGTATGTGGTCTCAACATATTGCGTCGCGAATTCTATCTAATGTTGCTTTCTTGCTACAGGATCAAAGGTAGATGAGAAATGGCAAGATTTCAAAAGATGTTGGAGCATGAGACTTTGGGTCTCTAGGTACTATTTTTGACGAGTTGGGTCTTGACCTAATCTCAAATATAGTCAAACCAATATCTTCAAAGCTAAGATGGCAAATCTACCCAAAAAATTTAGCATTTTTAACCTATGAGCAACATCATCAATATTGCACTTGGTCGAGTAAGGGTATAGGAGAATCAAATTTACTTGGATAATGAATTGAACTTTCTTAAGATGTGGTGCAATATCTCCTTGCTAAGATTGGTCGAGAAAGAAACCTTATATATTATCATGTTAATGGTTGTATGTATCTTTCCTAATTAAATTTTTTTTCCACAATCAAAACTCAAACATAACTCTTATGGCAATAATTTGCTACAATAATTTGCTACAATATCACTATCTAAATAGTACAAACTCCATGTGAATAATTGAGTAAGTATGACAAATTGTATTTGTCTATACATTGTTTTTGGGTTAAATTAAATTTTTTTAATCTAAATTTGTCTGCGGACACAAACAAGACTAATGTTTTTTGGTGTTTGAAGTGTCTCATATAGTCTACACTAGATCAAATGTTCAAAATTATTTAAAACTTTAACAATGACTAATGTCGCTTTCTGCTAGCAGATGTTCATAGTATACTCGTACCCATTACTGAGATGATGGCCCAATTAACCCAAGTCCAAAAAAACAATTATTAACACTCAAATCTTAACTAATATTTATTTGTTTTTGTTGAATCTACGATCATTGTGTCAGTCTTAACAACATAGAATACTCTAAACTTCTAGTATTTACAAATAATGATGTCGATCGTCCGCATTTAAGTTTTAGGGCAATTTTAAAATATCATTCTATTATAATAAATTACATTTGACACTTCTTTATTTTATGCAAATCAAATAAGTTGATATAAGGTGTTATGTTTGGGTAAAAAGGATATGTTTGGGAGGAGAATTTTAGAAAATTAAACATATATTTTAAAATATATTTAAAATTTAAAAAAAATTAAAAGAACAACATAATCTGTCATTTCAATTACACTTATTTATAGTTTGTTAAATTTCTAAACTAGAATTTCAGCAACAAAAATCTAAAAAAAACAATACCCTCATCCCTCCAAAATTCCTTTGCAAACAAATCCTAGTCTACGACGAATTTGAGTTATCTAAGGTAGAAAATTGAAAAAGTGAATAAATCAATGATCGAAATTATTAGATTTAGATTATTTAATGTTAGAATTAAACATAAGGGAATCATCATCTGACCATTAAAATGCATTAGAATTTATAATTTAAAAAATATAAGTGAGACTAAATATATTTTAATGTTAATACGATGAACATGATTCCTTCACGTTTGATTCATATATGAGAAATCTAAATTGGATATTATAATTAATTACCATTGATCATGCATATAATATCATCTATTAATTTAATCGTCAATATATTACTTATTTTATTCTTCAAATTGAGTTAAGACATAAGCACATGCCATAAGCGACAATGAGACATTGATAAGAGGATGTCTAGTAGAAGTCTGCGAACCATATTGAATTAGGGATGACAACCTCGAGAAGAAGCGGTAAAACCACAATAGTTTGAATCTGAAAGCGAACTAATTAAAGGATAATCGCAAATACGAACCAAAAATAGCGTTAAAATTAAATTTACATTTATGGAAACATTCCAATTTACATTTATATATTTAATTTATTTCTCTACACCAAAAATACAATTTTTCAATTTACATATTTAGTTGCATATTAATATATATTTACTTTTTCTTTTTCAAAAAAATAATTTTCTTTTTGATAAAAAAAATATAATTAATGTGGACAGATATAAATCAATTATTTATATATTTATTTGTCTTATACGAATTAAATATTAACTTTTATATTTAATATATCAATATAAAATAATTAATATGGTCATTGTGCAATCTTACTATTTGCCGATATAAGCACACATCTATAGTCAAGAATATGTATTATATACAATACAATACCATACAATATGGACACAAAATGGATTTCTACTCTCAAAATGGTATTTTTATTGGCTTTCTTCGTTATTGCATCAGGTATGAAACAACTATTAAATTAGATAAATTTGTTATGTTTTATGCTATAATTTTTCACTTAAAACTAGTTTTCCTTTTCAATCTCTCACTTATATATATCAATTATCTTGTGACCACACGTATTGTTTGGATATGTAGATATGAGTCAAAAATCAGAAGGAGCAAGTGGATACTATGCGGGTTATGCTTGTGAAACAGATAAACAATGTACACCTGATTGTCATACTGATCAATCTGGAAGATGTGTGCGTGGGAAGTGTTGGTGTTTTGACGTACCACCAAATACCAATAATATTCCTAGTCTTTAATACTTGTAATTTCAAATTAAGTATTGAAATATTGTAATGCACTCATTATTTATGGGTGATAATTATATATCCAAATAAAAAGTCATCGGGGAAATAAATATCTTATTGAGTAATAAATTATTATTTGTGATAAGAGTGTCAATACTACAAATTATTAAGTGAAAACTTAAAATTTCCTTAATTTCGTATGCAAATATGTGGTTAACTATCCAAATATTAAAAATTTGTTGTTGATAAATTGGGAATATATTGAGTTTCATATAATTATAATGTGATCACATGTCTTAATAATTTTGTTACATTGTGATTTATATGTAATATATGTGGACAAGTTTGTAAAACCCATACAAATGCTCTTGGCTGGACCAAATTTCTACAAATCTTTGACTGCTATTACTCGGATGTGGTGAGGGCCTTCTACTGTAGAGCCCAAACCTTTCTTGAGAAATCCCTCTTGGTGACCACTCTCAAGGGTATTGAGATTCAATTAACCCCTGATATTCTTACCACCATCCTCGACCTACCAAATGGTGGACCTTCCGTCTTTGGAAAGAACTGTTACTCAGTTCTCAATCTGAACAAGAAGGACGTGCTTGCTGAAATCTTTTAGGAGGGCTCTAAAAACCACTTGTCTGCATCATTAAAGCCCATATGCAAGGTGTTTAACAGCATTAGCCAGCATTCCATCCTACCGCACTGTGGAAGTCACGAGTACATTTCTGACAATGATGCTCTGATCATTCATCATCTCCTCAATTGCA
Organism: Cicer yamashitae; assembly: GCA_037974755.1. Taxonomy (NCBI): domain Eukaryota; kingdom Viridiplantae; phylum Streptophyta; class Magnoliopsida; order Fabales; family Fabaceae; genus Cicer; species Cicer yamashitae. The sequence goes on from JBBPBQ010000002.1 coordinate 14,935,177, forward strand.
AGAGGGTCAACCTACATTTCATCATACTACAAAATATGATTGTTCCCACTACGAAGGACTATACGAAAAACACAGTCCCGTATGGCATGCTTTTGTCAAAATTATTTAGGTATTTTGAAGTCCCTCTATCCTCTAAAACCTCCACCATAAAGATCTCCAAATTTTATTCAAAGAATGTGTCTCACATGAAGAAGCAATCTTCAGCAAAACACATTCCTAAATCTGCAATTCCCTCCACCTCTCTCAAGAGAAAGCGCTATGTGCGCAAATCTGGTGCATCCACCACTGTCCCAAGAGAACAGTCTCCACCACCTGCACCAGATCGTTCTCCACATCATTCTACTCACCAAACTACTTAAGAACGCTATCCACCTCTTGCTCGAGAACGTTCTCCATTCTGCCCAATCCAAACAGCCACTGAAGAACGTTCTCCATCCACCCCTCCTCATCAACCAGTTCAAGAACGTTCTTCCCCAGTCATTCTCCCTTCATCCTTTCAACCCACATCATCTGCTGCACCTACCATCCCTCCTCACTATAACCCACTCAGTGACATGTGTGCTCAACAGCCATTCCACACTTCATCTATCATGTCACCAGCTTTCGTTTCCCTTCAAAAGACTACTTCCTCCATCTTCGGCATTAGTCAATTTCTTAACCTTCCCGACACCCCTGGTCCATCCAACCGTCCCACAACATCACCATTCATAATCCTTCCCAACATTACCACCTCGTTTGCCACTCTCTCATCCTTCTGCACTACTGCAGCTCCATCTCACTCCACTCTTCCCACAACACCCAAGGAAAGCTCAAAAAGCCAGGCTAAGCGACAAAAAGTCCAGCAAGACTTCACCAGCCAATCCATCATGGTTGCCTTGTAGACTATCATGGCTCGACAAATACATCAGGACCAAGAGTTTGCAACTCTAAGGGAATGGATGACTACCCAGCTTGCTCCGAAGTTAGGGATTGATCATCCTCCTTTGGTTCATCCTCCTTCCTTCCATGTTGTCCCAGAACCTTCAAGATCGTCGTCATCTGAAGGATCTTCTCCCTCCCTCTCTAAATAGGATTAGCTTTACATTTTTTCTCTCATTCCTTTTTGCTATGAAAAAGGTGAAGTAGCAATGTCAATTTACAAGGAAGAGGGGTTTGAATTGTAAATGTTCCTATTTAAAATTTCCTGTAAAAACTTAAGATTTTAACTCAAGATTGATCTTGGTTGTGAAAACAGAAAACGGAGAACGTTCTTGGTTTTAACCAGAAAACGGAGAACGTTCTTGGTTAGTTAAAATCAACAATTCAGTTTATATATTTAACTTGATAATCAATCAGACTTAATTTAAATAGAGATAAGAGAAGAAATATCACACAACAATATATCCTTGTTCACCCAACTCGGGCTACGTCTAGTCCTCACAATTGTGATATTTTCACTAAGTGTTTAAAACGGAGAACAATCTTGGTTTACACCACCAGTTCAGATCAACCTTGATCTGTTACACACCAAGTCCTTTCCACCTAGAATGGCTTTCAAAATGATCACCTATCAATCTTTAGATAGGAATTTACACTTTACTTTTTAACCATAAAATGATTTCTTACGATCAACTCAAACTATACACAACACTTATAGTCTTTGAGTTTTACACAATAATGATAAGAGTGATTGATAGAATCTGAATGATCTCAACTCGTGTTTGAGATTCGATCCTTTACAAGAGATTCAGTATAATAATAACAGAAGATTTAAGTATGATTAGAACTGACTCTTCTTGAGAATGAGAGAATTTCAAGTATATGATTGTGAATAATTGATAAGTTTTCTTAGCTCTTGAAGTTCTGAATTTCCTTTGAGCTTGACCTTCCTTTTATAGGCTTTAGGAAGGTTGATGACAGCCAAAAGAGCCGTTGGAAAGTGCTCTGCTGTAATGAGTCAGATTTTGACCAAAGACCAGACTTTATTAATTAAAAAATGTTCATGTCTTTGAACATTCTGCGTTCTGTTTCTATGATGGGAATGGCTGGTCTAAAACTTCTCATTCTTGGACAACTTTGATTGTGTTTAATGATCCTTTGATTCTTAGATATATGATTGATGCATTCAGTTCAAAACAGTGTTTTGATTCGCGCAAAATAGACTGAAGAATGATGTCAATCTGCTGGAGAATGATTGTTGAACATTCTGGAGACTATTTAATCATTCTGGAGACTGATCTGATCACTTTGGAGACTGATCTGATCATTCTGGAGACTGATATGATCATTCTTCGTTTTTCCTTGAATGCTGATCTGTGGACAGTATTCTATGGACCTTTCATTATATGTGCATGTATCTCAGATATGTAGTTGAAGCATATGTTTCAAGAACTTTCTTCGTTCTTGACAGTCAAGCTGGAGAATGATCAGTCTTGTTTGAACTTGCTTGATTCATCATATTCCATAGCTTTTCTACTTTGTATTTTGAATTGATTCTTTGCTGAGATGGATCCTTTATATTCCCTGAAGAGTACTGATTATATGATTGTGAAATCCAGGAGCAATTTCTTCTTCAACCGAGGAGATCATTTGTTCTTGAAATTTCAGAATTGTGGAGAACGTTCTCTGTTTTCCAGATTTTTGTCAAGAACGTTCTCCGTTCTGTTTGTTCATTTTTGCTTTCTCTTTAATGTGATTTTGCTTGTAATGTTTGGTACGTATCTTTGATTAACACACTCAAACACACATGTTAAATACCAAAACACTTAGAATCTTAGTTATAATTCTTAATTAACTTTTGTTTAGTTATCATCAAAACATTAATTTGGGATTTTGTCTCAACAAAGGGGGAGATTAGTTTAGCTTTATTTTAATCTAATCTTACATAGGAAGTCCTTTTGTAAATTGTACTTCTGCATATTTCAAAACTGTTTGAATCTATGCATAATTGATTGTATGTAAATATGCTTTTAGATGAAATTAATGAAATGATATTTTGATAAATCTGAAGCATATTTTGAGGGGGAGCTATTAAGCTCTCTATGATTGAAATTAGAATCAAAATTAAAATCTAAATTAACATATTTGTCATCATCAAAAATGGGAAGATTGTTGAGGCAAAATCCCAAATTAATGTTTTGATGTAAACAAATAAAAGTTAATTAAAGACTCTAATTATGATTCTAAATTATGTGTTAATTTAACATGTGCTTTTGAGTGTAATAATCCAAGATAAGTACAAAGCAAATGCAAGAGAAATCAGTTTTAAAGAAAAAGCTAAAAATGAACAAGACTGAACCAAAAACGTTCTTGACATAATCTGGAAAACCAAGAACGTTCTCCACGTTTTTGTCATTTTCAACAAGCAAGATCAAATAAGCCTTTAATGCAAGGAAAACTCTTGCAAATCGCGAATGGGTTTCCAGTTCATATACTAGGAATATACAACTCTAATATGAGCAAAAGAATCACTCAAAAGGATCAAAGATTAAATATCACAACTCAAAGCAAAAGTGACAAATGATCATTCTCCAACAGTGTAACACTAGTCTCCAAATTGATAAACATTCTCCAGCATGTTACACATGATCTTCAGCAGCAAACATCTTTCTCCAGAATGATTAACAACTATCTCCAGAATGATCAATCCAGAATGATACGAACATTCTCCAGCTTACTGACCATCATTCTCCAGCCTTGTTACATCATTCTCCAGCCTTATTTCATAATTCTTCAGCCTGTTTTGTACGAATCAAAAGGCAGTCTTAATCTGAATCGATTAAGCACATCTCTGAGATGTTTGTATGCATAAATAAAGGATCATCACAGTCATGAATGAGAAGCTACATATCATACATTATTAACAGAGAAGCAGAAACGCAGAATGTTCAAAACAGTAACATTCAAAGTTTAAAAGTTTGGTCTTTGGTCAAATCTGACACATGACAGCAAGGCACCTTTTCAAGGGTCATGATAGATGTCATCAACCTCCTTGAAGCCTATAAAAGAAGCCACAAGCTCAAGGAAAACACATAACTTCAAGTGCTAAGAAAATCCATCAATCACATACACTTACATACTTGAAAGCTTCTCATTTGCAAGAGAATTAGTTCTGAATCTATCTTCATATATCCAGATCGTATTACTGAGTTCTTTTATCAAGAATCTATTCTCAAACACGAGTTGAGCATAATCAGATTCTACCAATCTCTTTAAATCATTATTGTGTAAACTCAAAACTATAAGAGTTGTTTATAGTTTGAGTAGTTTTGTAAAAATCCTTTTATGGTTAAAAGGTGAATTGTAAAATCCTCTCAAGATTGATAAGTGACTTGATTGAATCCTTTCTGGGTGGAAAGGAATTACTGTTATAGATCAAGGTTGATCTTAACAAAAACCGTGGTAAACCAAGAACGTTGTAAAACCAAGAACGTTATTCGTTTGAACATTTATTGAAAATCTCACAGTTGTGAGGACTTGACGTAGCCTGAGTTGGGTGAACCAGAATATATCTTTGTGTGGTATCTCTTCCTTATCTCTATTTACTTTCAGCCATTTTGATTATCAAGTTAAATAGATAAACTAAAACTGTGATTTTAACTAACCAAGAACGTTCTCCGTTTTCTGTTGTCAGAACCAAGAACGTTCTCTTTTTTTTGTTTTCATAACCAAGATCATTCTTGAGTTATTTTCTTAAGATCTTAACAGGAAATTTTAAATAGGTGAATTTACAATTCAAACTCTTTTCCTTGTAAATTGACATTGCTACTTCAAAAATGTGGTGCAACTTTGAAAGATTTCAATAGTATAAATCAGAAGTATAAGAAGACAATGTCTCTTTGCTAAGATTGGTTGATAGAGAAACCTTAGATATTATCATGTTAATGGATGTATGTGTCTTCCATTATTAAATTTTTTTTCCACAATCAAAACTCAAACATAACTCTTATGGCAATAATTTGCTCCAATATCACTATCTAAATAGTACAAATTCCATGTGAATAATCGAGTGATTATGACAAATTATATTTGTCTTTACATTGTTTTTCGGTTAAATTAAATTTTTTTAATCTAAACTTGTCTGCAGACACAAACAAGACAAATGTTTTTTGGTGTTTGAAGTGTCTCATGTAGTCTACACTGAATCAAATGTTCAAAATTATATAAAACTTTATTAACAATTAATGTCGCTTTTTTGCTAGCAGATGTTCATAGTATACTCGTACCCATAATTGAGATGATGGTCCAATTGACCCTAGTCCAAAAAAACAATTATTAATGATCAAATCTTAACTAATATTTATTTGTTTTTGTTGAATCTATGATCATTGTCTCAATCTTAACAACATAGAATATTATAGACTTCTAGTATTTACAAATGATGATGTCGATTGTCCGTATTTAAGTTTTAGGGCAATTTTAAAATATCATTCTATTATAATAAACCACGTTTGACACTTCTTCGTATTAACATATGTGAATCAAATAAGGTGTTATGTTTGAGTAAAAAGGATATGTTTGGGATGAGATTTTTAGAAAATTAAACACATATTTTAATATATATTTAAGATTTAAAAAAAATTAAAAGAACAACGTAATTCCAACAACAACAAAAATTTAGTAAAGCCAACAATACTCTCATCGCTCCAAAATTCATTTGCAAACAAATTCTAATCTATGAAAAATTTGACTCATTTAAGGTAAAAAATTAATAAAGTAAATAAATCCATAATTAATATTATAAAATTTGAATCATCTAAAGTTAGAATTAAACATGAGAGAATCATTATCTGATCATTAAAATGCATTAAAATTTACAATTTAAAAAAAAATATAAATGGAACTAAATATATTTTAATACGATGAACATGTCTCCTTCTCGTTTGAATCATACGAGAAATCTAAATTTGATATTATACTCACCATTAATCATGCATATTATATCATCTATTAATCTAATTTAATAGTCAATATATTACTTATTTTATTCTTCAAATTGAGTTATTATTTGAAGATGCCAAATACGACTATAACGCCGGCGTGAACTTACCAATACTATTTTCCAAATCGATGAAACGGTGCGTTTCATAATTTCAATTATCGAATCCATCTTCACGTGCCTCTGAAAACTGAGCCTATTGGCAATCAATTCAATCGGAGACTCCACGCCGGCGCCGTTAACGGCAGCTGAACTGGTACTTCCCGTTGCTACTTCTTTCCAGTTCATATTTTCTCCCATCTCTCTTTATCAATCCCTTAATCCTTCTCAACACACTGTTCTTTCTATGGTCGTTCCTATTCATCTCACGATTCGCTTCATTTTCATAATTCACGTCTTTTTCCCAATCAGTAATGCAGGTTTACGAGCTATGAAGTTGATCTTACTTACGATTACGAAACGAAGTCCTTAATTTATTGATTTGCTTGTGTTGCAGAAAGTAACAAAATGATAAGAGCTGTGTTGGTGATGAACACGCAAGGGAAACCTCGTCTCGCTAAATTCTATGAATTTCGGGTCCCTCTCTCTTCAAACATTTGCAATTGAGATTTCAATTTTTTTGTTTGCTATCTAAATGCAATTTTTATTCACGTTGTTTTTGTGTTGTGGTAGATCAGCCCGTGGAAAAACAGCAGGAAATTATTCGCAATGTGTTTGCAGGTTTGTCTCTCTGATCATTGGCCTCAATTTTTTTGTTTGTGTGTGTGTGATGTGTATGTTTATCTTTGGTTCCGCGGTGATGAAAACTAATTTTGAATGAACTGATTTTGTGAATGTGTTTTTATTTAAAAGTGAATTGAATGTAAGTAATTTATGATTGGACACATTTATGTAAAAATAGGTCGTTGATAGTTTGAGGCTACTAATAGTCAATTCTCGAAGCAAAAGCTTCAAATTCTAGCTTTAAGTTAGAATTATTCTGGAGGCAAAATCAATTTCATTTGAACACATGTGAACATGTTAAAATCAATCCCGCATTTGTAGAATCAATTTTACCTCACCCAAATGTGAAGCCAAACATACACTATGTTTGATATTCTTTTTAACTTGTTTTCTTATGTGAATTTTGTTGCTTTTGCAGTCTTATGCAGTAGACCTGAACATGTTAGCAATTTTGTGGATGCTGAGTCCTTCTTTGGTCCGGTATTATGTTCTTCCATTTTCAAATTGATGTTGTTTTGATTAGCTTCATAATTTTTCTATCCTAATCGACATTAATGAGATGTTGAATTTTTAAAAAAATAATTGTTGTGATTAGGGCTTTTTTTGTTATTGTTTGTTGATACTTTAGTGTACCATCCGTAAAAAGATTTTATGTTATTGTCTTATCATGACATGTGTACATGTGGTTGAAAGAGGCAGTCAGGCAGAGCTAGTATTTAGTTACCCTGAACTTGTTTACAAACTAATAAAGTTATAACTTATATGGATTAATCTGGGGTGTGGGCTTTGTTGATATTTAATGACCTGCTTTTAATTCTACCATTGATCTCATATCTTGAATATACTAGTTTTCTTAATTCGGTAGGCAACTGGTGTTATTTTATTTAATTTTCTTTTTATCAATGGTTGCTTCTTCATAGCAATAATATTAATTCGACATTGTATCTGAAGAATAGAAGTTATGAATTCATTTGTTGTATTCTTCTTCAGGATGCTCGCCTCGTATACAAGCATTTTGCAACTCTATACTTTGTGTTCATATTTGATGGTTCTGAAAACGAGCTCGCTATGCTTGATTTGATACAAGGTAGATTCCCTAACCACTTTTGTTTTAGAAATTGTTGGTACATCAACTTTATTTTTTTATTTTTTTTTATTTTGCACTGCAATAAACATCAAAATCCAAATATATGTCTTTTTACAATGATGAAAACCATTAAATATTTATTTGAATAATTTTAGATAGTAATGGGCTAATTGCATGTTGCAACCCCTTCGTGGTCTTGGGCTTCAGTCTGCTTCTGTCTTGAGAAGTTTCTCACAGAAATTAAAAACTTTTGGCTGATAACTGAAAGCCAACGTGATGCATATTTGAACTACATATGAGAGTTTTCTAATTGACTATGGATTCTATGTTGTGCCGGCTAAAGATCTATTATAATAGAAGTGAATTTAAACTTGATTATATATGATAAAGCTCAATGATGCAACACTAATTTTACCATTACTTACATCGAAGTAATGTAGCTGAGTTTACACAGTATCAATATCAAGTACCTCTCAAAGTACATAGTATATTAGGATGGGATATACTGACATTTACCTATCCTCACAGCTACATCTTCTTTGTAAGCTGACTAACTTAAGAAAATGTATCATACTTACATTGAATTATAATTACAAATGACTTGAGTTAGTTTTTATGTATGTTGTCAATATTAGAAGCTGCTTTATATGGGTAATAGGTTGAGGACTCAGAGGTGATTGGAGTTAAAATAAAGAATTGTGGTTCTAATTTGTAGGACCTTGTAGGCCTGAAGTTATAACCTATTCACACTTGGAAACTTAATAGAAAATATCATAATAAAACATGGCTGACAAGAGAGAAACTTTTCTTGGATTTCAAAACATACAATGACTATCCCAAAGTTAACTGAAATGATTAAATAAACTCCTAAAACTATTCCCTGCAAAAATTACACAAAATTAGAATTATATAATTATGATTGACACTCCCTAAAGGGGAGCCTTGGCACAATAGTTGGAGTTGTTTCATGAGACCTTTAAGTCACAGGATTGAGTTGTTGAATCAACCTTCTGCAAATGTAAGATAAGACTGCCTACTATAGACCTACACAGGGAGTCTGATCCTTTCCTAGACACACTCATAGTAGGAGCTTTATAGTACCAGACTTCGCTTTTCATGATTAACGCTGCATATCTTGAATCAAATATCCACTGTATTCAATGCAAGAATATAATGAGAAAAGTAGAAAAATTTGAAAATCTGATACATATCATCTATAACCTGTAAGTGTGGGAGGTATGGAAGTGTCATAGCTTTGTTTAACTGACAATATTAGCATTGATCAAAATGACAAACAGTATGCTCGGGTTTACCCATGTATGTACTATGTAGTAGACCAAATGTCATGGGTTATGGCTTTATTGTTTTCTTACACCATAAGCATGTGGAAGAACATCCCTCTGCAATCGCAATTTACATTCTAGATTTTTTTATGGAGAAAAAGTTTGTCGGTAGGTAAGTTGTTGGTTCTCATAGATACATATCTTGGAAAATGCTGTTAATTATAATGCCAAATTAGCACAATACCCCCCTTTCAGAAGAACATGGTTTGAATTTTTATTTGTGCTAACTGTTTGTGGTCATTTTGCAATTTTCACTTTCTGGTGGAAGTTAACAGCGCTAATAATCTATTTAACTTTTAATTCAGTCATTTTATTTAGTCATTTCAACTCTATTGCATATTGTTTTAAGTATCATAGTGGAATAATTATTTTCATTATACAATACCCATCATATTTTGTTACCGCCTCTTACATGGCTGTTGGTTTTATGGGACGATTTGCTTACCTTGTCCTTTTCTGCTTTCAGTCTTTGTTGAAACATTGGACAAGTGCTTCAGAAATGTATGTGAGCTTGATGTTGTGTTCAACTATAGTAAGGTTATTTGCTTTGTGCCCTTGATTGTAAATCATATATTCATTATCAGTTATCATAAACTGAATCTATATAGCAATTTACTGTATAGCACCAAATGAATTAGAACTGTATTATGATTTAGAGTAACATCTTCTGCTGCATATATATGGATTTGCTGCAGCCTTCGAGTTTGACTTGTCAAATTCTCAAAACAAATACTTGTCTTGAGTCTCCCGCTGCCCTTCTTTACTCAAAATTGACAATACTTTATGATTTATTTTTCACTAAATTTGGGTTGTTTTGGAAGTACCCTTCTTTTTTGGGAAATAAATTCATTTTTTGCTTAATAGCTCATTACTCAATAGTCTCAATACTTAGATCCAAACAATCTGCATCTTAAATTTCCATTATGTGATCCTTAAAACTGAGTTTGTCTGCAGATGCATACTATACTAGATGAGATTATTTTTGGAGGCCAGGTGTTAGAGACAAGTTCAACTGAGGTTATCAAGGCTGTTGAAGAAATATCAAAGTGCTCTCTCTTTCCCCTGGTTTTAACATAGCTATTCTTTTTCACATTATAGTAATAAGTGCTAGCTTATTCTAGCTAAACTAGAAACTAAAGAATTTTCACTTTCAGCATAAAATTTTCTTAAATTCTGTTTACACAAATAGAATCATATAATAATTAAAATTAATTATTTTATATTTATTTTTGTTTTAATTTTGTGGGAAACGTGTGCTAATTATCATATGTGAAGCAGGCTTGAAGCAGCATCCAGTTCAATCAATCTTGTTTCCAAATCTGTTTCTAGTTGGAGGTCGCGGTAGTATGATTTCACTTAAGCTTAAGGAAGGAACTGCATTCACACATGCAAAGGGTTTCGAAGATGAAGTATCTCGGATCAGGGAAGTCAGGGTGGGTGTAATTTGTTCTTCTAATTGAAGCAAAAAGTGACACCCTTAATCAGTTGAGTTGACCAAGGTTGCTACTGATGTTTTAATGACGATTTAGTTAAAAAGCCACTGGCAAATTTTTATTTTCCATCCTTTATTGGTACAAGGAACCGTGTACAACTTTACTGGTCACTAAATGTTCCCAATAGAACCCAATTTTGGTTTATCTATTTGGCTGCGTTGACTTGAAATGTTGGCCCTGTATAAATATGTTCCTAAATATACTATTGTAATTTATGAAGAATATTGGATTTACTGTATCAAACAGCAACTACTGGAATCAATGCATGGGACAATTGCCTGCTTATCTTAAAGGATTAGAGGTTCATTTAATTACAGTTTTGATCATCTTATTTTTACTTATTCGCAAAATTGATTTTCCTATTTTAAAACCTAACAATTTTGATCATATTTTAGATTTTTTAACTAAAAAATGGTGATTTGATATATTTTAAATGACGTGATTTACGATTTAATGATATAGAATCATCTAAATGCATTAATTATTTGTGCACTAAAAAGTTATGGAGGATTGGACATAAAAAAATTAGATCTTTTTAACTCAGGCTTTGTTAAGTAAGTGGAAGTTGATGTTTTTGTTTGATATAGAAGTACTTTGTTAAAAATTATTGGAGTTTAAATATGGCTCTGAAAGCTATGGTCACAAGACCAGATTACTATGTGAGTGTGCGAGATTCTTCGTTGTGGTGGCATGATCTCTAATGTTTGGAGGATTCTTTTTGATTCCAACACGACTTACAACAAAGAATTGGAATTAGTAATTCGTTATGTTCTGGCGTGATCATTGGTGTGGTCCGACCTCTTTGGAAAGTTTATTTTCGCGCATGTTTCAGTTAGCAGAAGACAAGTACTACAGCATCGTAAATATGGGTCGGTGGGTTGAAATAGATGGGAATGTTAATTTGCCTACACTATGTGGATTTTGATTGGTGGGTGGTCAGGCTTCCAGGGACAGATTTGTAACTTTCGAGCAACTGATTTGGTTAATTTTGAAATCTTTTCGTAGAAAGTGGATATAATTTCTCTAATACGATGTTAGGTCTGGATTGTTTTGATGTTGATAATACTTTTGCTAATTTAAAAAAAATTATAAAAATAAATGATTTTAGAAGTTGAAATTGAAGTTTTTAAAAAATTTTATTGCAACTTCAAGAGTATTAATCATTCAATATCATCATATTATAGGTCAAGTTGTTTCAAATACGTCAAACCAGAAAATAAGAGAACCAAAATTATAATTAATTCTAAAAAAAAAATTATTGCAGGTTCAATCTATAATACAAGTTACATATGCAAAACTTGTGCAATTGTTAAATAATAAAATAATATGGTAGATCAATTTTTGCGATCCTTCTATCCAAATACATCACAAAAAGATATCTCCTGGATATAAATTTCACAGGAAGACATCTTTCCAAGCCTATTTGCAGGCATCAAAAACTTGGTGAGAGCTACAAATACAATTATCATTATCATTCATGTTTTTCTGATATCCCGAAGAACTAAATGGGCGGCATTGCGTCCAGGCGCTCCCATAACTCCACCGCCGGGATGTGCCCCACTTCCGCATAAGTATAAACCTTTAAGTGGAGTTTTATAGTTTGACCTAAAGTGCCAAATCAATAAAAACAACCAAGTAATTATCAGCTGTATTTCAAAAAACAGAAACCAGATTCTATCACAAGCATTTTCAATTTATTTTACCATCCTTTTACAGGTCGCATGAGGAAAAGAGAATCCAAACCCATAGCACCATGAAATATATTCCCTCCTGCAAACAAAATCGACCAAATGTTAGTAGTGACGATGTACTAGTGCTTTCTAGTAGAACATCAACTCATACTGAGGGAATGGCTTTGTTACCTGTCAAACCGATTTCCCTTTCAAGATCTGGTGGAGTCAGCATGTCATAACCAATGACTGATGTGCTGAAACCAGGTGCATATTCATCAATCAATGTGAAGCATCTTTGTGCAAATGATTCCTGAATATGAGGGTAAATGAGATATAATGAAGTGCCTTTTAATATCAAACATTCAACGAGTCGTTTTAGTATTAAGCACCACGAGCAAACACAGTGCACGATCAAGGAAGAAAAAAACAAATTTGGACACTGAAATGCATAACAGAAGAAAAAAAGGAATGAAACTAGTACATCCAAAACAAACTTACTCTGTAGTCATGATCTTGCCAGTCCCCATCCAATGGTTTGTAGGGTGTGTACTGCACAAACAGGTTTATCACATGCTTACCTATGAAGAAAATAGATTTCATTAACTAGATGCTATAAACAGATGTCTAAGATTAATAGATTATGAAGGGACATTTACAGATAGATTAAAGAGATGGGTGATAAAAAAGAAGCCATGTTGTTGGTTAATGAAATTGAATGGAACTTTGAAGATAAAAGAGTCATTTCAACAATGCCAAAAGATAAATCCTAACAAATGTTGCAAATGCATTGAAAGCAAAGTAACTAAACTTCCTCTCATAAACAGAGCATATCAGGGGACATTCTTATGTCCAAAGTTTCAAGTACCTGGCGGAGATATAGTTTTGTCCAATACGGAAGGAATTGTCATCTCAATGATAGGTCTTCTTGATGGTATTCCATTCACCGCGTCTTGAGATGCAGAGTGAATCTCCTCCATGCTAAATATAAATTGTCAAGGGCAAAGAAAAACTGACATGTTCTGAAAATAAAAAGCTGCAACTGCTCGTATAGAACAATTAAACAGCATTAATCCACAATAGGTGAGCATACATACCTCTCTGAACCTATATGAATAGTGCCAACATGCTCTGGGCCAGCATGAGAATGATTTGACTTGCAACACTGAAACTGGGGCAATTTATCGACTGCTACATTTATTTTTGTGGTGGTCTGTTTCAGAAGATATTACCAATTAATGGAAAAAAATTATGAGAAACTTTCCTCAGTGCGAGGGATGGGAGGCAGACAGAAAAGAATTGTTGATGGCAAGCATCGAACTTAATCATATTTTATGAATAAGTAGTTGAACAAAAGATAAAAATATTCAAAGGTTCATGTTGTTTGTAGGTTATAATTATCCCAGCTTAGGCTTCTTGTTTTTTCCATCATTATCCCTGGTTTGTCATCTGTTTGATATTTTAAATTTATCGTGGAGATGTTATTTTCCCGTGGATGAATTCCAGACATTCTTCTGCATTAGCAGACAATCAAATAAAAGCAAACTGTTTATTTATATATATATATTCTAATTTTACCTATATTTTTGATTCAGTAACACGAAGTAGAGATTGAGGGTATTAAAAAAGAAGCATAAACTGAGAAGAAGAATTAGTAAATTAACTTACAGAACTGTAATCAGAGTGCTTAATTGCCCCAAAATAATCATCAGGGAGGACATTGTTGGGCACTAATTCCTGGTTCGCAACAGCAGATACTATAAATTAGAACCAAGTATAGGTGTCAGAGAAATTTGCATTTGCAGCTAGTTTGAGAATATACCATGAAAGTTTTATAAGGTGTTGCATTAGACAGAACAACAGAAGCCTGCACTTCAGTACCATCAGCCAGAATCACCTATATGCAAGCCATGTCTATAAAATTAATTGTTGCGATTTACCTTTAAATATCCCACTTGATTGAGTAAAATTAGACAAAACTTACCCCACAGACAGTGCTAGAGTTTTTAATCAACAATTGAGACACCTATAAGATTATAGAATATCACAGGTGATTAGAGTCTCAGCAGAAAATAAAACAAAAAGGGTGGGGAGGAGAAATTTAGAGAAGAGAAGAAACATTTATTGCCGTATCCCTCTTTTTTTTTTTCTCTATGAACTGAAATGATTACTATTTATAAGGTATGCAAGTTGTTTTTATTATTTGGTTAGGAAGAAATTTAATTAGGAAATAAAGTCTTTTCAATAATCAACTAGTAGTAGTAGATACAATAGCAACAATCAAAAGCCTTTGGCCAGTAGGTGGGCTCGGCTGCAGGGATTTGATGATGTTATATCCTGTTATGAATCATGTTTAAATGATAATAGACCATTTATATCCAAGTTTCACAATGACCACTCATGGTGCCTACAATCATAATATATCATTGTAAAATTTTACCCTTGACAAATCTTTTACTATTTTCTGGTTGAGTTTAAGATCCAAACCACTAAAATATCAGAGTCTGCTCAAAATGTGACAGTTGATGCCAACTGTGGAGGGTCTACGGAGTAAATTTGAACACTAATAGAGATTCTTGATGACATACCTCAGCATTCGTTACGATATGTGCTCCAGCTGTGGTAGCAGCACTAGCAATAGCCTTGGATATTGAGCCCATTCCACCTTCAACATATCTACAAAGAATAATGCCAAGCTATTAACTCACTTTGAATGAATAGTATAATACAAAGCTATAGTTAAAGGATAGCTAATTTAATTGTTAAATGTCTAAAGTAAAAATTAATTGGTCAGAAATTATTTGAGAACATATTCTCTTTAGATGGAAATGCCAGTGACATTTTTTTCAACACAAATGAATGTATTTGTCTACTTGCGTTTATATATGCATGTAATGTATGCTTTTCTCGTACAGTACATGTACAAGAGAACAGGACAGAATCGTAGCTGAAAGAAAATTCCATTCAACATTAAAGAAGTTATAGAAAAGCAAAAACTCCATCTTTGGGTAACATGCATCAAGAAGTACTTATAAATTTTGAATCAATATTGATGTAGTATGCACCAAAAAGTATTTAAAAAATTTATTTCAAGTTACTCTAGCATATGAAAATATTTGTGTAACATGCACCAAGAAGTACTTATAAATTTTATTTCAAATTACTCTAGCATAGAAAAAATATTTTTGGCAAATAACAATATTCCCTTCTCATTAGACACATTCTAAATATCAACCTAGCAGTAGAGATACATACGACCAAATTCCACGATCTCCATCAGTTTCTCCCATTACATGATGTAGCAGAACATAACCACTTCCTGGGGTGTGGACACTGGCCTGCATTACAGATTTGAAATTCAATATTTGTCATGAAAGATAAAACACTGTCTATTCAACTTTTTATTGGAGAAACCGAGTAGGATGACTGTACTATAAATATCGGACACACAGATACTTTTTTGAGAAGGATGAAGAAATTCATGCATATTTTATCCTGATCTTGTTTTTTACGCTAAAGATAGCTGCTCTTACCGTAGATCCTATCACAGCATCTGTTGCAAGTGTTGCCTTCAGAACATCTGTCTGCAGAAATGGGGTCAAACAAAACTAGACATTACACCACTAAGCAAATGTAAATATAGTAATAGAAACTTATATGAATGATCAAACCATGTATTAGTGTTTTGAACGAAATGGTCTAACTCAACTTCAAAAGCTAATTCAAGTCATTATAAAGGGTACTTTGCCCATATATCTATTATCGAGTCAATGTGCCTCTCAACAGGCCCTCTGAACCCAAGATTGAATATCTAGAGTACGAAGTTTGCAGACTGGACATCTATGAGTAGCCCGATAGTAGGACTCATATAGGCTTCAAATCAACATTAGAATTGAGAGCAAACTAGGCTTAACTCAACCAAAAAAATCAGCTTAACTGTGGAGGATTTACAACTCATTACATAGGCTACTTTAACCATATATTGGGACCACGTTGGATCTTTAACAAAATGTAATGAAGGAATAGATGTCAATAGATTGAAGAACTGCCGCAGGACGGTGTTATGAATGGAAACAAGAGATCAAGATAATGTGCAATTTAATTCATTAAATAGAAATGCAGCCAGTGTCTAGTTGAACTAGTCTTTTAAAAAAGAAATTATATCAAAAAGGAAATTTAAAGGAAGTTCAACAAACTTCAGAGACACAAGATGTGAACACAGTGTAAAACTTAAGAGAATTGAGAAGATATACATTCTATTTTAAAAGGCATGGTCAGAGATTTTAAAAATGAAGGGCAAAATGAAAAGGAGAATCAGTCTTTAACTTTAGATTAGAATGTTCAAAAGACCATAAGATTACCTCAAACCAGTTATTCAAAACTTTAGAAGCTGGGGACAACAAAAGGTCCATAAAGTCCCTGCCAAATATAAAAAAACACAGATATAATGTAGATTGTCGCTTCGATTCATAATTTTAAATTACTAGTTAGTGCTTTGGTATAAGTATTCCCAAGAATACCAATTTATTGCTAATAAAACAAAATTGAAATTCCTAATCCTAATAATAGAGAAACAAACACTTACACCATATCCTTTTGCCCCATGCAGGCTGCCTGCTGCAAACAACTGGCCCAAAATACTGAATTCTGTAATTTACTCTTCAATTGTTCGTTAAGAGATGATTTATGTTGCAAAGATTCAGGTGGAGCCGAATCCAGCACAAGATCCATGAATTTACAGAAGTTTTCAAGCTTACTCTCATATCTGAATGATGAAAAAAAAAAAAGAATTAAGGATCATGAAAGGAACACAAGGGTGAAAATACAGACAAATCTTGTTAAATCACGGCATTCAATCAATGCAGCTTGAATATAAGTAAGTCAAGTGGTTGAGCAGGAACACCCAAACAATTTTGAGAAGGAGATCCAAGGTTGAAACTCTAGCCACTAACATAACATACCAACAACTAACATTTTCCTATTTCAAAATGAAATCATGGCATTCAACAAATTGAATCAATAAGACTAACACCAACATATTTCCGATCAAACTACATGAAGTACATAAATTTTTTACAAGATAAAACAAACAATACTTAAATTTGGTGATTATATAACATTCTAATCAAAGCTATTATATCATTATTATTATATTATATTCTATTGTATTGTTTGAGTCAACCTTCAATTCAATTTAGTCCTTCAAAGATTAGTATGTTCTGGCATTAATCATTTAAGAATGCCACTAAAATGCTAACCTTGTAAATAAAAATTCACAAACAAATAGCAAGAAAAACATCAAAATTAAGTGATAAAAATAGAGAAAAGAAAAGATACATTGGATAAGCATCTGCATCAGCTTGTGAGAATTTAGAAATCTGAGAATGATTGACATCCTTATCAGGTCCCAAGATAAGGTAGCGTCCATCAAGACAAGGAGTAAACGACGACGGATTTCTCTTCAGAAGCTTCAATCCGTGCTTCGCCAACTCCAGTTCATTGATCACCGCCGGTCGGAGAAGGCTCTGGAGGTAACTACATCGCGAAAACTTAAAACCGGGAACAAGCTCCTCTGTTACGGCGGCGCCGCCGATTATGTAGCGGCGTTCGAGTACAGCAACTGAAAGGCCTCCACGAGCGAGGTATGCTGCGGCTGTGAGACCGTTATGGCCGCCTCCGATAATGAGTGCGTCCCATTTCTTGTCTTTAAGTGAAGCGGCGCTGCCAGAGACGGTGGTGGTAAACTTCCTTCGCCACATTTGACTCTCAATACTGTCGAGTTCTGAACTAACTGTCTCTTGTTATAGCCATTATTATTAGTACTACTAAATAAGATATTTTATATCCATTATTAATAGTACTACTAAATGTGTCCATTTAATATCTTATCTAAAAATCAATACGTGTTGCCAAAACAAAATAGTAGTATTGGTTTATTTAAGAAAATAGAAAGTCAAATTAAATAATTTATGTATAACAAAATATATTTTAATACTACTCATAAAATTTACATACACATTGTACCTAAAAAAGATTTATATTTGATTTTCAATTATCAACAACATTATTTTGTTGCAATATTTTAAATTTAATTGAGTGGTGCCGTGAGGTTTTATAGAAAATATTTATGTTTGAGTTATTATTGATATTGATTGTTATTATTGATATTGATTGTGAAAAATGATATTGTTGTTTTGGCAAACAATTCTATTACAGTGTATCAAAAATATAATTTTGAAAATAAAAGCATATAAATGATGGTAATTAATTTTAAATTTATACTGAATTATGAGTTTCCTTAGTGATGATACCAGACTTTGCTAACAGAGTTAATAAACTGTAAATATTTTATTTTCAATTATTAACAACATTATTTTGTTGCAATATTTTAAATTTAGTTGACTGGTGTCATGA